>OX415254.1:34728469-35354239 GCA_948329865.1 Linaria vulgaris
AGCACTCTGTTCTGTGAGGAAATATAGGCAGAAATTCTAGGGCAAGGTGAAAAGATACCTGAGCTGAAAACATACGATGGAAAAATAGATCTGCATGATCATCTTTTCCAATTGGACACGACGCTTAATCTGTACGGTTTTAAAGAAAACGTGCAGGCCAGAATCTTTGCCACCGCTTTAGTCGGAGTGGCGCTAGATTGGTTCACCCGAATTGCTTCGGGATCAATCAAAAGTTACAAGCAGCTGAGAAAAATGTTTGAGAATCAGTTCACCAGTCAAGTCAATCCAGATTGGTACTGGACCACTCCCATCTGTACTCTATCAGTCAAGGTGCGAGAGAAACCTTGAAGGACTTCATGAGCCGCTTCAACGCGGAACTACTGAGGATAGATTGTCCCAAAGGGGAAATGATCACCAACATAATTATCTGGTGTATTGTAACCTGGACGAAATAAGACCAAAATACCTCACATATATTGTGTTAGTTTAGTTCACTTCAGTATTTGTTGATAAATAATGTTGGAACATTTTCTTAAGAAATAATATATAGGGATGTAATTGCTCTTCATTTAGGGCAGGGCTCTTCCGCAAATTAATTGTTAACAAAAGGGCGTGTTTGTTAATGGATAGAATTACAGGATTCTTTGCCAATTAACAAACAACAAGAGGGTTGTATGCAAATAAAAATATCTAAATATCCAAATAGTCTTCGCTTCTTATTGTGTAGGGGCGCGTGTGTTTATGACTTTATGTTGGTGGTTGAAGTGCCATCAAGTGCTTATATTTCTTTTTTAGGAAATAATAAAAAAGGTGATTTGAAGCCTTTTTCAATATATTATTTCACAATTTTACGGTTTTACATTTTTCGAAACTCAAAAGAATTATTCAAGTAAGTACTCTGAAAGGTTAAAAGCGATTGCAAACGTTTTCTAGACTTAATACTTTATTTTTAATCCATATATTCTTAATTGAAAGAGCTTACAAATTTATTTTTAATCCATATATTCTTAATTAGAAGAGCTTACAAACTTTTCAAAACTTAGTTTGTAATAAAAAGACCATTTCTTATTTATAAAATTTGCGGACTGATATTTTTCATTTCTTTCAAGCTAAAATCAAATAGAAATCACGAAGTTACCCTTTTTTTATAACGGCACGTTTAGATGCCCTTAATAGGCCTTATTAACTAAATATGGTGGGTTAATATGATGTTTGGTTTGCTAAATTTTCGCACTAATTAGTAATGGGAGCTCGGTATTAGGTGAGCCATGTATGTACTTTTACCCTTTAATTTATCTAACTTTCTTAATTGATATTATTTAACGTGGATTGATAGACATATTAATATGTCTATTAAATAATGAATATTTTGAGACCTAGAAGATAATACATTAATGTCAAAAGCTAATCGTGATGATAGGTAGCTGAGCACTGTTAACACTTCATTAAATAATTAATCATAGTTGGTCGAGGCATATGTATAATATATGTATGACGTGCATGCTTGTAACTCCGTATTAATTAAATGACAATTAGCTATATTTTCACTCAATAATTAGTTTGACTTTTTAGGAGAAAGAGTTAAAGACATAATAGTCCCCACAACAAGTAATCTGGATGTTTGCTGTAGTATAGGAACATGTCTCCAAATAACTCTTGGGAGGCGTTTTTTCTTAAATTACGTGGATATCCTATAAGGTGGCTTTTATTAAATTTGAATATATAGAAACTAAGACTATTATTTTACTCTCTCAGTTAAAAGTGGTACTGGTACTGTATAATTTTTTAATTGGAAACAACAAATTTTATTCATAAGGATCGGGCGATCGTTCTTGTGAAACTATGAATTAGGTCAAATCCACGACAGAGTTGTGGTGGCGGCGGAATCGCCTTTAGAGAGAGATGTGAGATTAGGGTTTGAAAAAAGTAAAAACTGAATTAATTAAATTAAAAATATTACAATGTTCGTTTATATATTTACACAACACGGGTCAGTCCAACTATACAGACATGGGCCAACTAACTATGGGCTTAATGAATAAAAATATTAATGTATAAGCCCAATTGAAGATTATACTTGAGACCCCCCCCCCCCCCCTCAAGATGGGCATGTATATCATGAAGGCCCCATCTTGGAGGTCATCGTAGAAAAGGGTAACACCGAAAGTGGTTTGGTTAGAATGTCCACCACTTGATGGGTGTTGCTTATATGAACAATCTTCACTAAGCCAAGGTTGATCTACTCGCGCACGAAATGCCAATCAATTTGCATGTGCTTAGTGCGCTCGTGATGCACCGGGTTGGAGGCAATACACACAGCGCTACGGCTATCTGTAAATAGAAATGGGACCTTCTGAATCGGGATGGAAAGGTCGAGGAGGAGTTGCTTGATCCAAAGAAGCTCGCAGGTGGTGGAGGCCACTGCCCGATACTCAGCTTTAGTTGAGGAGCGGTTGACAGTGGCTTGTTTCTTCGACTTCCACGAAACAAGGGAACGGCCAAGGTAAACGGCATATCATGTGACACTCCGGCGAGTCTCAGGGCAACCGGCCCAGTCGTTGTCACAGAAAGAAGTCAAGTTAGGCACGCTGTTAGCAGAATAAAAAAGGCCCTTACATGGACTGGATTTGATGAACTGTAAAACACAGTGAGCCGTGGCTAAATGCGTGGCAGTGGGGGAAGCTATGTGTTGAGACAAACACTGAACACTATAGGATATGTCAGGGCGAGTAATAGTTAAGTATAGTAAACGTCCAATCAGCCTTCTGTAAATAGTAGCATCAGGCAAAAGCACAGAATCAGAAAAGTGCGATTTAGTAGTATGGTCCATAGGTGTGGTGGCAGGTTTGCAACCAATGTACCCTGAATCCGTAAAGATATCCAGGGCGTATTTTCTTTGGCAGAGGGAAATGCCCTTATGCAAATGTGCAACCTCAATGCCTAATATGTACTTAAGGGGACCTAGATCTTTAATTGTAAAAGCAACATCTAGTTGGTGCTTGAGAGAAGAAATTTCAGAAAGACTATTGCCAGTTAAAATTATGTCATTGACATAAACACATAGAGCAGTGAAACAACCAGAGGACTTCTTTACAAATAAGGAAGTATCAGAGACTGTTTGAGTATAGCCAAAAGAAAGTAAACAGTCACTTAGTTTATGAAACCATTGGCGCGAAGCCTGTTTAGGACCATAGATATTGTTAACGGGTTTTGAATTATTTCCTATTAACTGAATTATTTATTTGGGTTGGAACGCCTTTGCCCGTGGTTCAAAAACTAAATGCTATGCTAACAAGAGAGAAAAATTGACAAGAACCTTCCTTCCTTTTATTAACTATATTCCACTCTCTTTTCCGAGTCTTTCCTTGTATTCTCCGAGTCTATAGGTGTATTTTTTCCCAATTGTCCGACCTCTCTTTCTTTCCCTTCGTCTTTTGTTTATATAGAGTTTTTAGGGACAGGTTTCGCTATGCATGTGTTTACAGGTGTCGTTATGCATGTGGTGGTGCTTTACACGCGTTACAATAGTCTTTTAACCAATAAGATAACGTCTATCTTGCTGACTGTATCATTTCATCTTCTTCCGAGAGCTTTTGTCTTCTTTATGATAAGGGGTAGATTGTCTTCTTTGCTTCCGAGAGCTCATTGCTTCATATGGTGACTCGAGGGCCGAGTCTGAGTGTTCTCTTAGTGATAGTGCTTCTCCGAGAGGTGTGTATTCTGGAGTGTTTGCTTCAGGGTATTCTCCGAGGGGGTGTTCGTTCATGGGTTGATCTCCGAGAGGTTCTTTTAGTGATCGTGGGTAGGTGCTTTCTTTTTCTGAGTGCTCGGAGAGTGTCGTTCTGTAGTTGTTGCGTCATTTGTGAAGTCCTGACCTCTGGGTTGGTCGACAGAAGTAGGGTTCCGAGAGAGTTTGTGCTAGGAGTGTATAGTAAGGAAGGGTTTTTGTCAAGGTTCTGGGACTATGTTGGTTTCCGATGGCTCCAGTGGGCTTTGATAGATTGGTCCTTTCGCTCATTCTTTCCGAGAGTTCATATTTCTTGGAAAAGTAGTATGAGTGGGGCGGAGTATTTGCCCAATGTTGAAGTAGTTCCAATAGCAGTTAGTCTGTGAGACTCTGCCTTGGTCTCGTATTCCTTCTGTTGCCTTTGCTCTAATATTTGATGTGTTGGAGATGTGCTCCGAGGGATATTTGAGGCGTGGTACCTGAATTACGAAGGCAGGTCGCATAATCATATAATATATTTGGTAATTCCAGTAATTGATTCATGGTTTATTTCAAGCAGGTGAATTATCACCCTGTTAACAAACCCCCCCAGTTTCTAGTGCAGTTAGCTGTTACTACGGCACTAGAAACTTAATAGTTTAAAGGGTACGAGAATTCTAGCATCGTGCATTTTGTCAAGTATTCGGGGAAGGTTTCACAAGGCCTCGTAGAACTCTTCAGGGATGTCGTAAAACACTCGTCAGTGACATTTATGTTTTGTTCGACGTTTCCCTCGTTCTTGGCATTACCTTTAAAAAGGCGAGGAGTATAGTGATTACTCTCTCCGAGTGATCCCGTCGTATTTCCCAAATGTGCCCTCGTAGGTCATTTATTGGGGCATTAATTATAATTTAATGTTATGGCATTTAATTAACTGTCATTTAAAATGCAGTTAGTGGTGAATTTAATGCCACGTTTAAGTTGGGTGCGGGAATCGAAGCGTCTTGACCGTTATACTTTCATTAACCGAGGAGACGTGTCATTAAACACGACTTTTAATCGTGGGGCGTGGGCAGGCTTTGTGGTCTTTTAAGACGCTTAGTGGGTGTAGGGTTTTAAAAACCCTCTTCTCTTCCCATCATTATCACTTGCAAAAATTTTGAGCACACACTCTTTTTCTCTGCAAAAGATTTCTGCTAAAGTATTCTCTTCTTTCTCAAAAATTCTTCCTAATGGCGTCGCAATCTAACACCAATCTGGTTTCGGCCGCTTCGGGTACCGGAGGAACGGCGGGGGTAGGGTTTCAAGTTTCGCGAAAGAGGAGTGTTGCGGCGGTGGGGGCGAGCGGCAGTGGCGGTGATGGAAAATCAAAGAAGATGAAGAAAAAGGCTGACAAAGGTGGCGCTCCGCGAGCCACCCAGAAGGTGGGTGACATGGCTAGCACCGCCACCGAGAAGGAAATTAAGAATTTGTTCAAGGAGCATGGCGCCTCCGGCCGTAATATTGAAATAACGGTGTCGGAGGCCCACCACCGGGGTGATGCTCCTCCGTCAGGATACTTGACGGTGTATTACCCGCAGCTAAAGGCGGGACTGCGCACTTTTTTCCCGCCCTTTTACTGCGATATCTTCAATTATTGCAACCTTTGTCCGAGTCAGCTTGCCCCGAATTCGTTTACGGCACTGGCTTTGTTCGTATTTTGGTGCCTGGTGAGAGGCATCGAGTGCACGGGGGACATATTCTTTGCTATTTTCGAGTTGAAGCAGTCTCCCGGAGGAGGTCCTTTCTACTACTTTACTCACCGAGATAAGGACGACAGGATTTCCGAGGGTATGGTCACCTCCCACAGCTCGTGGAAGAACAAGTTCTTCTTTATTAATCCTGTTGTGGGGTCGTGGGACATACCCATGACTTGAAGGGTGCCTACTTTCCCCGACAGAGTGATGGACGACACACTGGTGTTTTCACCGGTGTTCTCCGCAAAGCCTCTCGTGGAGTCAAAGGACTTTATTCGTCTCTATCGGACCGCAGGATTGAAGTACATCTCCCCGATAGACAGAATTGCGACTCCTTTGGCTATCCCCGAGAAGTTGTTTGATACATTTGGTGAGTCTTTTACCCTTATATCTCTTATCTTAAGGGTTTTTCTTTTATTTTTTCTAACTTGTGATTGTCTTGGTAGTGAATGTCCTATGACCGTTTATGGTGGAGAGTGAGGTCGTGGTGAGCAAGAAGGGGAAGTCTACCCTAGGAGAGTGTAGAACTGTTGAGGTTGCGGAAGGAGAGCAAGGAGGAACTCCTTCAAAGGTTGCTGCAGTTACATCCCGGTCGTCTAGCGGGACCTCCGATACCCCTGAAGAAGCAGAGCTACCCGTGACTTCTGCCGATGCGGGTCCTACGGGGGTATTCACTATAGGGGATGGGGAAGACGAGGTTGGGATAGAGGGGATGGCTCCACCAGCCCCCGGTGTCATCCACATACCCTCATCGTCGGAGTTATCGGGGGATTCTTACGCCCTGCTGGCGACCCCTCCGAAAGGTACGTGTTTCTAGTCTTTAAACAGTAGAGAGAGTGTTTAGGAGTATGCTTTAGATAACCAAAAGGATATTTTTACTTAGATAACTTTCTGATTTTGTAGAAGATGAAGATTTTTTTGGTTTGGAAGGGGGATCCCTTCCTGCCGACCCTGCTCTCTCTCCAGCATTCGATACCATGAGTTTGCTGGATGAGATTTTGGCCGCGGGTCCCCCGCTTACGACCCGAGACCTTTCGTGGCTATTCAGTCCGATAGCCCTATAGTCACCCAGGTTCCACTGCCGGGGGTGGTACCTCCTGAGAGGCCTTCCTCTTCTAAAGCTCCCGTTTCAGAGGGGGAGCCCAGCTCGGAAGATGCCCAGGCGGCACTGGAGACGGTCACCCGATACTTGTCGGCCGCTAATTCTCTACCAGCGGACGGGTGGCAGTTCGTCCGAGCTTGTACCAACAACGTGGCTATGTTGGTAAGTTTTTATTCATCTAATTCGTTTAAGATCCTACGTCGGGATCTTTATTCTTCTGTTTTGCTTTCTTAGGCACCTAAAATGCTTCCTCTTCTGTTACTCGAGGTCGAGAAGCTGCAAAAACTGACGAGTGCGGTGGAAGAGAAATCTCGGAAGCTAGAGGATGAGAACAAGGATTTGCGGGAGAGAATGGGGAAGTATAACGAGGCGTGGGTCAGTATTTCGAAATAAAACTACGAGTTGAGGGAGGAGAATAAGCAGCTCCTCTCTTCTGTAAAGAAGATGGAGGCTTCCGGGGTCGTGCTGAAGGAGAAGGTGACCTCCTTTGAGGGGGAAAAAGTTGCTTGGGAGGCCAAGCAGAAAGAGTTGGAGCAACATCTGTCGGAGGCACTGGGCCAGGTGGACACTCTCAACGAGAAGCTGGCACAGGCCACGATCTCGGGGGGTGTCACTTCAGAGGAGATGCAGCAAAGGGTGGATGCTACTGTTAAGCAGGCTCGAGAGGAAACTGCTGTTCGGGTAAGGGATCTATACCTCAGCAAGCATCCAGGGTACTTAGCAGGATCTGCTATGTGGGGATTCCTTCAGTGCTTCGGGCAGGTACGACAGAAGGTGAATCGTAACTTAGACCCGCGGGTGATTAATATCGCGGAGATGAAGAGGCCAACTCTAGAGGAAGCCTACGACCTCTTCCAAAAGAGCAGTTCCCAACTTCCTCCCTCCTCCTCTTCCCCGAATCGGGTGCCTCTTACTGCTATCCTCCCGCGGTCCTCAGTGCACTCCCCTCTCCAAGTTGGGGTCCAGGCTACCTCCTCTGGTGTTCCTTCTCCTGCGGGTGCTCCTACTCCTCCTACCACCGAGCCAACCCCTGATTCTTCGAGTGCTCAACCCCCCCAGCCTTAGGGGTTTTTAATTCGTTTTTCTATCATTGTATTTTTTTATATTTTTATGTACTGGTATTTAGTTTTATTTGGAATGAAACATTTCTTATTTGGAACAAAGCTTTTTTCCCTTGTTCATAGTCACACAACTTTTCAGCATATTATGGATACTTAGTTCCTTTCCTTTAATCGTAGAACTTTGAGATTGAGTTTACAGAAATGAGAGAGCATCCCATTCTTACTGGCCAAGCAACTTTCTTAGCATAGCGTGTCTATTTGCAGTGCAAGTTTGGGGGAATATACTTTCCTAAGTAGGAGTATCCCCTGGCACGCCCTCGTAGTCTATTACAGTATGCTTTAGGCAGCTCAATCTTAATTCAATCGTTCAAAGAAATGGTCGTAAGTATGCATAGATGCTTAAAGTTTAGTGAGTATTTTCACGTTCTTTGAAAGAGTCATTCCTAGTAGAGTTGTTCATATCCCTATCTCTTTTACTTATTTAGACTTTTCGAAAAGCCTTTGGCTAGAGAGTACGAGTGAGGCTTCCTAGAGTAGCCGCTCTCGGAAGTATTCTCCTATGTTTCTAGGCTCTGTCTTCCTTCCCCCAAGCATTTACATAGCAAATTATAGAATCTTATTATAGAATCTTATGGTTTCTTTACGAAGATACCATAATCTAACTCGTACTACAACAAGTGAAAGAAGGATACTTATCTTTGGTGCATATCGTTCCATTGTTGTGGCGACAATTCCCCAAACCTTTCCTAGTTTAATGATAACAAGAGTAAATTTTCCCTGCTTCGCGTCTCCTTTGAATGCTCTCGAAGGCAAATCTTATGGCGTTCCCACAGACGGCGCCATTTTGTTAACGGGTTTTGAATTATTTCCTATTAACTGAATTATTTATTTGGGTTGGAACGCCTTTGCCCGTGGTTCAAAAACTAAATGCTATGCTAACAAGAGAGAAAAATTGACAAGAACCTTCCTTCCTTTTATTAACTATATTCCACTCTCTTTTCCGAGTCTTTCCTTGTATTCTCCGAGTCTATAGGTGTATTTTTTTCCAATTGTCCGACCTCTCTTTCTTTCCCTCCGTCTTTTGTTTATATAGAGTTTTTAGGGTCAGGTGTCGCTATGCATGTGTTTACAGGTGTCGTTATGCATGTGGTGGTGCTTTACACGCGTTACAATAGTCTTTTAACCAATAAGATAACGTCTATCTTGCTGACTGTATCATTTCATCTTCTTCCGAGAGCTTTTGTCTTCTTTATGATAAGGGGTAGATTGTCTTCTTTGCTTCCGAGAGCTCATTGCTTCATATGGTGACTCGAGGGCCGAGTCTGAGTGTTCTCTTAGTGATAGTGCTTCTCCGAGAGGTGTGTATTCTGGAGTGTTTGCTTCAGGGTATTCTCCGAGGGGGTGTTCGTTCATGGGTTGATCTCCGAGAGGTTCTTTTAGTGATCGTGGGTAGGTGCTTTCTTTTTTCGAGTGCTTGGAGAGTGTCGTTCTGTAAGTGTTGCGTCATTTGTGAAGTCCTGACCTCTGGGTTGGTCGACATAAGTAGTGTTCCGAGAGAGTTTGTGCTAGGAGTGTATAGTAAGGAAGGGTTTGTGTCAAGGTTCTGGGACTCTGTTGGTTTCCGATGGCTCCAGTGGGCTTTGATAGATTGGTCATTTAGCTTATTCTTTCCGAGAGTTCATATTTCTTGGAAAAGTAGTATGAGTGGGGCGGAGTATTTGCCCAATGTTGAAGTAGTTCCGATAGCAGTTAGTCTGTGAGACTCTGCCTTGGTCTCGTATTCCTTCTGTTGCCTTTGCTCTAATATTTGATGTGTTGGAGATGTGCTCCGAGGGATATTTGAGGTGTGGTACCTGAATTACGAAGGCAGGTCGCATAATCATATAATATATTTGGTAATTCCAGTAATTGATTCATGGTTTATTTCAAGCAGGTGAATTATCACCCTGTTAACATATACTTTTCTTAAGAAGGCAGACACTCTTATCAGAAGCAGGCAAGTAACCCTGAGGGTGTTTCATATAAATAGTCTCATCTAAGTCACCATGCAAAAAGGCGTTGTTAACATCTAACTGATGTAAAAACCAATTATGGGAAGCAGCTAAGGCAAGCAAGACCCTGACAGTTGTAATTTTTGCAACAAGAGAAAATGTATCAAAAAAATCTAAACCCTCCTGCTGATTATACCCCTTTGCAACTAAGCAAGCTTTAAAACATTCAATGGTGCCATCAGTTTTATGCTTAGCTTTGAAAACCCATTTTGAACCAATACAGTTAGTACCAGCAGGCAAATCAGTGAGCACCCAAGTATTAGTTGAAACTAAAGCAGACAATTCCTTTTGCATAGCATCCTGCCACTCTTTATGTTTCATAGCCTGTGAATAGGAGGTTGGTTCACAGGCTAGAGAGATGGCAACAGTGAAAGCCCTATGAAAGGTGCCTAAGTGAGAAGTGCTAACATAAGATGATGTCGGATATCTCACAGAATTGCAAGTAGCATCATCATGTTTAGACAAAGAACCAGGCAAGTCACATTCATATAATTTAGATAATCAGGAGGATGCACAACTCTAGAGGACTTTCTAAGCTGAATATCAGACTCAAGAGGCAAAACACCAGTAGCATCAGAACTATGGGAATTATGTTCAAAATCAAAGACAAGGGGGAAGAGCTACTAAAAGAGTCAGAGATATCAGTTACTGAGAAAGGAGGGTGATGCTCAAGCTGATCTGGGAGATCAGGGGTGATGAGGCTGGACTCAGCAGCAGGTGCATGGGCCAATACTGGGACAGGAGTAGCAGCAACAGGAACTTGGACAGGCACAACAGCTGGAGCCTGTAAAACAAATGGATATGTGCAAAAACTGGTATTCTCTTGAAGAGAATCAGGGGTTAGGGGTAAGGATGAAACAGTCTGAAAAGGAAATATAGATTCATAGAAAACAACATTTCTAGAAACAAACAAAGTTTGAGACTCCATATTTAAGCAAAGATAACCCTTGGTGCCTCTAGGGTAGCCAAGGAAGACACATTTATGAGCCCTATGGTCAAATTTAGATCTAGCAGCACTCAAAGTGGAAGCAAAACATAAATAACCAAAAACTCTCAAAATAGAATAATCAGGTTTTCTGCCAAAAAGAATTTCAAATGGAGACTTATTATGCAGAACAGGGGAAGGAAGCCTATTAATCAAAAAGGCAGCAGTGGAAACACAAGTAGACCAGTAAATGAGAGGCACATTAGATTGAAATTTAAGTGCTCTAGCAACTTGCAAAAGGTGTTGATGCTTCATCTCTACTACCCCATTTTGCTGAGGGGTCTCAACACAAGAGGTTTGATGAATGACTCCAAATTTAGAATAAAAAACTTTCAACAAAAATTCAGTGCCATTGTCACTTCTAATGACCTTAATGTTTTTAGAGAATTGAGTAAGCACAAAGGTGTGGAACTTGGCAAGATATAGTTGCACTTCAGATTTAAATTTTAAGAAAAACAGCCATGTACTTCTAGAGAAGTCATCAACTACAATGAGAAAATATTTGGCTCCAGTATAAGAAGGGGTAGAAAAAGGACCCCAAACATCAACATGCACCAGGTCAAAAATCCCATCAGATTTAGAAACACTTGGAGAAAAAACTAATTTCTTCTACTCAGCATAATGGCAAACATCACAAACAGGCAAGTTAGTGCAAGTAGGAATAGAAAGAGCAGAGATAGAAGATAATTTCTGAACAGGAGGATGACTTAGCCTCAAGTGCCACAAGCTTGCATCAAAGCCAGTTTTGGAAAAATTAATAGATGTATTACAATTTGTATTTGAAAAAACAGGAGAAGAATTACAATTTGTAGGTGAAAAATTACTAAAATCCAGAAAGTAGAGACCCTTAACAGCTTTAGCAGATCCAATCATTTTCCCCAACAGAAAATCCTGCATAATGCAGACATTTGAAAAAAAAAAAAAAAGGGAAATGTTGGAACTGCGCAGTAACTTGGAAACAGAAATCAAATTTTAATTAAAATTTGGGACATGAAAGACATATGTGAGAGTTAAGAAATCATTTAGTTTAATGCTAGCTTTGGCAATGGCAAAAGTCACATGCTGATTAGGTAAATGAATAGGCACATTGACAGATAAGGCATTCTAAAAAAATTGAGATTCACAAATCATGTGGTCATAAGCCCCTGAATCTAAAATCCAAGGTTTAACACTAAAAGAAACAGGTAAAAGAGAAGAAGGATATATACCCCCACTGGATGGAGCACTCATGGTGGCAGCAGAGCCAGCATAATGTTGGGGTGCCTCAGAGGAGGAGATTGCAGGTGCAGAGGGTTGGCGCTGGAGTAAATGCCAAAAACTACTCAAATAGAGCCTGGTTAGAGAAGGCTAGAGGAACAGAGGTGTGTTGAGGAGGAAGGCCATCGGATGCAGTGACAGAGTTAACCGAGGATGCAGGAGCCTGCCGTTTACCCCTGGGTCCATCCCACCCAGGGCGGTAGCCAATCAACTGGAAACAAGTCTCAATGGTGTGGCCCTCGAAACCACAGTGCGTACAACGCACTTTCTTCTTGTTCTTAGGAGCAAGGGCTCTTGGGAAGCGGTTAGGGTTAGGATTTTGGTAAGATTGGGGACGAGGGGAAGGGTTGTAGGGAGCAGAGGAGCGATAAAACATGGTCAGGGGGTCAGTGATAGCAGTGGGGGAGGGGTGAAGAGATCTTTGTTGTTCTTGTTGAAGAAGCATAGAGTAAACACTGAAGATGGAGGGTGGGGGAGTGATGATGAGAATCTGGCTACGAAGGGCCGAATAGGATTCATTAAGACCAACTAAAAAATATAACACACAGTCGGACTGCTGATGCTCTAACATGGTTTGGGCCATATTACACACACAGAGACCACACGAACAGTTCACAAACGGACGTTGGGTGATGTATTCATCCCAGACAGTGCGGAAAGCATTATAGAAGGCAGTGATCGACTGAGTACCTTGAGAGATAGTAGACAGAGAGCGGCGGAGGTGGAAAACCCTAGATCCGTCTGTGCGTGCGTATCTGGTGCGTAACTCAGACCAAACGACGAAGGCGGAGGTGTAGTTAAGCAAGGTTTGGCGAATTTCAAAAATCACCGAGTTGAGAATCCAAGATAAGACGAGATTATTCACCCGAATCCAGCAAGTTCGTTCAACATCGTTGGCGGCAGAGGGGATAAACAGAGATCCATCGATAAAACGCGCTTTGTTTTTGATATTCAGCGCCATCTCGATTCCCTTGCACCAGGAGAGGTAGTTCGTGCCGTCGAGTTTGTCGGCGACGATCAAGGATCCGGTGAAGTCGTGAGATCCGAGAAAATAGACCGAAGAAGAGTCTTCAGACGAATTTTTGGCGAGAGAGGTGGCGGAAGAGGAACCGGTCGACGACGTAGTCATCGAAAAGGCTATTTAAGAGAAAACAGAAGTGTTAGAAGAGAAGTATAGTGAGGGGATCAGGTTTCCCGACGATTGATACCATGTGAAACTATGAATTAGGTCAAACCCACGGCGGAGTTGTGGTGGCGGCGAAATCGCCTTTAGAGAGAGAGAGAGATGTGAGATTAGGGTTTGAGAAAAGTAAAAATTGAATTAATTGAATTAAAAATATTACAATGTTCGTTTATATATTTACACAACTCGGGTCTGCCCAACTATACAGACATGGGCCAACTAACTATGGGCCTAATGAATAAAAATATTAATGTATAAGCCCAATTGAAGATTATACTTGAGAGTTCTATCATAAACTTAATCAAGTAAAACTCCACAGCTACTTATCTAGACAATTATTATTTTTGAATAAATGCATAATAGCAACCAAAATACTAAGAAAAAAAAATAAGAGTAAAATTAGACTGTACCTTCAAGAAATAGTAATATACTAAAAGTTTTGCCTTGTTAATTTTGTCGAAACAAATTTAATTATTCAAGTTCTGTACTAGAGTTTGGGAAGTTTTTGAAGATGTCTAAAGGTTATTTGAAGGTTGTTTTCTTATTTTATTTTAATATAGCAGATCAAAACGTACGCCAAAACTAAAAAAATATTCATGTTCATACTATTACTAACTTGACAGGGATATCAATCTTGATATTATAATATGATTTCTTGGGGACACTTAATTTCAAATCCAACCATTGACTTAGGTTGCTTGTCAATTTGTCCTGAATCTCATAATTTATAATGACTGGTTTGTGTGTGCAAACATAGAGAAGCAAGCACAGTTATTAATTAATTACAAGATAGGAATAATCTGCATAAAGAACCTGAATTTACAAGTTTAAAATGTTACTGGTGCTACGTAATGCTGGTCCCTGACTTCATTTTAACAAGCCCATTACAAACTCAAAAAGGTTCTTAATTATGTATGCTACAACAGACTATCCTTAGCCAAAACTGGTAGATTTTCAGGCAACAAAAAGTTACAACCTATTTATATAGCTAGATCCGAGGATGCAAAATCTTCATCGCATAGATTGCTCAAAGCTTCAAAAACTCGACTCGTCCCCAGCGTGGGGTTTGACGATTCACCGTATCACCTTATTCAACATCCACCCACTGTAGTTTCCAAAACCTGGAATCTATCTCAGCCTGTCAATGAAAACAAACACCTTATTCAACATCCACCCACTGTAGTTTCCAAAACCTGGAATCTATCTCAGCCTGTCAATGAAAACAAATACGATATCAGTCGCAAGCTTTTGCTATTGCACAAAGAACGACTAGACCCACTAGCAGTGCGTCAGAAGGTTTAGTTTAACTGTCGGATAGAATGTTTGAATAACAATGAACAATGTGTCAAGAGGTTCATTCTATTTACAAGAAACCAAAAACATAAGAATTTGAATTTATATAGGTGCAAAAGAAGCAAGATTTTACCCGATATACTTTGTCTCTCCAGTGAAAATCACAGCCACGGGCTCTCATATGCCCAAAAAGTGGCGGTGGCAACGATAACATAAATGATGCGTGGAGCTTTACTTTAGTCAGCCCACAACACGCTAGGAGCACAGCTGCCAATCCCGTGGGAGTCAAACCCTCGCGATTAAGGATTGTTAGGCTCTGCAAACAGCTGATACTTGCAAGTGATAAGAGCCCTACATCTGTCACCGAGGTATACGACAAATTTATCTGCGTGTTCATAAGAAAAATATTTTATTATATTCTATTGGATGATGACTTTTCTCAAAGTATACGAATCGAACATAGCCCCACGTTCACAAGAAAATAGGGGGAGAATACTAGAGAAAATATATATACACACACACACACACACACACACATATATATATATATATATAAATACCTGTCTGAGGTTTTGAGAAAAGCGAGCAAGAGACATCATTCCAGCATCATCGATGTTACGACACTTTTTCATGTCTAATTTGGTGAGTTGCTTGCATCCCTGGGCGATAGCTGCTACACCACAAGATGTGATAGGAGAACATCCTCGGCTTTCTAACGTGTTCAACATGGAACATTTTGACAATGATGTCAATGTACGGTCCGTTATCGATGTACAATAGGCAATGTTAATCATTTCAAGAGAAGGGCAACCACGGGCAATGGCCATAATACCCGTGTCAGAAATCCCACTCGATCTGATAAAGAAACAAAATAATTTCAGATGTAAAATCCATTTTAAAGATCTAATTGCTGTAAGAAATGTTTCAAAAAATAAAATCCAAGAAAACATTTTCTGACTGTAGAAATAATAAAAAACAAAATCATACTCATCACTTTCTCAAGGTTTAGAGAGAACAACTTGTTTGAAATCAACATTAGTTGGTATCATGGCTACATAAAGAGGAACAAGGCTGACCTGTATACGTCTAACTCTTTCAACTTTGAACAAGACATGCTGATATGGATAAGCCCCTCATCAGTTATGTTCAAGCAAAGACCCAACTTTAAGCTGGATAATCGGGAGCACCTAGAAATATATTTCAGCCCTGCATGCATGCAAATAAAGTAAAGCCTAAGTTCACCATTTTCGTAAGGGATAATCACATTTACCCCCTAAGGTTTAGTCTAATCACATTAAGCTCTCCTAAAGTTTTCATAACACCCTGCTTAACCCTTAAACCGGTTAGAAAGTTTTTTTTTTGTGGGGTGGGGTTCATTATTAATGTGTCTCTGTAATCATTCAAACCTAGGGAGCCTATCAAATAATGTTTATAATATATCAAGGGCTGTTCTGTAAATACTCAAACATTAAGGAAGCTTTTGAAATAATACCAAACTTCAAGAGGTAATGTAGTATCCCTTTTCATAATTAATCCCCTACTCAAGATTAACCGTAACAAAATAAAGCAGTTACCTTCATCATCAATTTCATTATCGGTGAGATCAAGCTCCTCAATAAATGGGCATCGCTGGCCTATCAAAGGAAAACCTTTAGCTGGAATCCAGGTGCAAGATTCCATCTTGAGCGAAGTTAAAGAGGTACAAGAATTTGTTATGTAGGCTAGCGAAACGTGAGTTAGCTTGCGGCAGCAAGTGATGTCCAGCTTCCTCATGTCTTTGTGTTTTGTAACGAGAGAGGATAGTCCTTCATCGGTGACTCCTTCGCACTTGCTTAAGCTTAGTTCCACCAGTGATTTGCACCAGTTTCCAATAGCTTTGAGCCCAGAACATGTGACCCGGCAACCATCTAATTTTAATGATTGCAACATAGACAGCTTCTGCAAACTATCAGCAAGATCGAGATTCACCTGAAAAATTAATAAAGGAATAAGAAAATTTTGAAAGTTAGTAGAAAAGGAAGGGAAAACATTTAAGATATTTACCCAATGACAGTCTGATAAGATGAGTTCCCGCAAACCTCGAGCGCCACTGGTCACAGAAGATAAACCAACGTGCGTTACCTTCAGACAGCTCGACATATCAAGTGTCTGTTAAAATTAATTAGTTAACAAGGGCATAATCATTGACAAATGGTAGGCTGAGAACTTCCAATCCCTTATATTTCAAAGGTTTGCATTAAAATATAGATGGCAAGACTATAAAAACAATGTTCCTAATTTGGGCTAGTTGCCTGAGCTACATACTCCACAACATTATAACAACAAAAAACTACCAAAAGATTATTAGGTAGGCTCAAAAGTTCAAAAGAGTAAAATAAACACACTACTGAACTTGAAGTAATGAGGGTTCATATATTTAAATAGGAAAACATAAACATGAGCGTATATGTTACCTAGTGAGAGTTTATCGAAACTTTGCGAAGAACATGAGCATAACACGCACTAAACAATAATTGTACTTCAAACTAGTACCTCTAATGACTTGCAACCATGTTTGAGAGCTGTCAGGCTGTCATCATCAACATCGTAACACCCTTCCAGAGACAAATATTTGAGGTGTTGCAGCTCTATGATTTGAGTTAGGCATTCACTGGTTATCTGCATGATAGAAATAATAAAATTAAAATATTAAGTTTGGTCTCCCATATTATAGAGTTTTTATAGAATTGTTTTCTGAAGTGCTAATGTAAATATAATGTTCCGCATTCATATTACGTAATACAACCTGCACCTATATATGGACTGCAGAATGGAAACTCTAACATGCACAAGATAATTTTCTCTAAAAGCTTTGAAGATGTGCTTTGTCAGCACATATCATAACTCCAGAAACTGAACTATACATGTGTCAATGAAGGTGCGTACCATTTTCCATCTCCTATTAACACAGCTATCACAGAAGTATCAATGCCAAAACACAACCTTCTTACAACATGGAGAATCGGAATTTTAAAAGACGACAAACGCCACATACAGCATGCTTACAAACTTTCACGTGGAGGACGAGGACCAAAGAAATATGTTTGTACTACGAATAACTGATGGAAGAAAATATAACTCATTCAAGATGCAAAACCATCATAAACATGCATTTTCTTCACGATATAAATAATGGTCGTGTCAACGATGCATGGGTCCTAAATTGGGTTAAGTTAACTCTTGACCACGTCTTACAAACTTAAAACAATATGGACCCCATATAACACGAGCCACAGACTAATGCAGGTTGTATGTTCAGCACCCTGAGGACCACACCTTGATCTAACTTCTCCCACGATATTAGAAAGTTTCCACTCTAAGCCAAATGGTCCAATTCGTGTAGTTAAACAAACTCCATAAATCCTACAGAATATACAAACAAGACAACCACGCTTATATGACTTAAAAAGGCAGGATTGCCCACATTGCTATTAGCCAAACTATATAACCTGCAAATTTAAATTCAACTTTATAGCAACAGTTCATACGCAAGAACACGCAAACATCTAAAGCAAGTATTAGACGGAATCTTATAAATCCCAAACAAAATACGACGAACTTCTATAGAGTATTCCGAATAAAACACAACTAACAAGCAAAGGTGCATATGAATGAATTTTAAGCATCACCCAAGAGAAAAAGCAATACAACAACAACAACAACCAAGCATGTAATCCCAATTAAATTGGGGTAGGCTATATGAACCATGAATGAATCACGTCGAGTCGTGAACAAGAGAAAAAGCAATAATCAGAAACAATTCAAAACGTAATAAACAACAAAATTACCATCAAGTACGAAAGATCCAAACTCCGAAGACCCTTGCACTTAACAGCAATCAACCCCACCCCATCATCACCAACACCCAAACACCACTTCAAGCTGAGCACCTTCAGCTTCACACACCCCACAGCAATACACCCAACCCCAATATCCGTAATCGATTCGCACCTCGTTAAATTCAGCCTCTCCAAGTTCCTCGCCTCCCCAACCGCGGAAACAGCCGAGTCCTGCAACTCCGTGGCATTCGACAAATCAATCTCGACCAAATTCACACAATTCAACACCAAATCCAACAACCCTCCACGGGTAATAAACTTAGACCTCGACAGATTAATAGAACCCAACTTTTCCTTACAAGAAGTCGATATAACCGAAAGCGAAGCGTTGCAGATTCTAGGACAAAGCGAAAGATCGAGATTCGACACGAAAGGGTATCGGTTTAAAACGTTTTTTAGGTGCTCTGCTCGAAGGGGCTTCAAGCTTTTTCTACTTTGAGCTTCAATGGCATGAAATGAGCGGCAAACGAGAGAAAATGACTTTTTGTCAAGTGGGTTGTCGTTAAGACAACCTAGTATTATGGAAACTATGTCGTTTGAAAGGAGGTCGAAGAGGTTGGAGGTGGGTTCCTTTGATTTTTGCTTCTTCATGATTAAAAATTGGATCTTTGTGGTTTTTCTTTTTCTTTTTTAGTGTGAAATAAAGATAAGAGTGTTTTTGTTTTTGTAACAGGGTATCTGTGAGCTGCTGAATAGAGTGTGCTTGATGGAGATTGTGAGAATTGTGGTATGGATAGATTTGATTTATATGTATTTGGTGTATATGGGTTTTGTGCACTTTGAGCAAAATAAGAGATGGTGGGTGTGTTGTTATTATGGATTTAAGGAAGAAGAATGTAAGGATTTTACTAGGTTGTCCTTTGCGGCATTTTCAAATGTTTGGTCAATGACGTCAGCTTGTTCGTTTAAGACAAAATTGCCCCTCAATCTTGTGATACACTATTTTTTTTTTTTGTTATGCACCCGCTCTTTAGTTGTAGACTTGTAGGCTTTATGGGTGTACGTACTTATTTGTAAGATCCTGCCATTTTTCGATTGCTGCTACGAAGTTATACGACACATTAACAGGTACAAAAATCCGTTACAAGTATTTGAAATGACTTAGATTTCTTTAAAATGTAAAAAAAAATCAACTAATACAAATACAACAACAACAACCAAGCCTGTAATCCCAATTAAATTGGAGTAGGCTATATGAACCATGAATGAATCACGTCGAGTCATGAATATGAATCACGTCGTGTCATGAATATGAATCTTATACCTCCATATGTTTCGGTTGGCGAGCATGCCTTCATTTAGATCTTTTAACTTCATGTCGTTCCGTATGACCTCCATCCACGTCTTTTTCGATCTCCCACGAGCTCTAGCCATCTGTCTTAAGTCGAGATCTTCAACTCGTCGTACCGGTGCATCTATGGTATGTGTTTAACATGTCCAAACCATCTTAAACGGTTTTCTCGCATTTTCTCGTCGATGGCCGCCACACCCAATTTATGCCGAATATCTTCATTGCGCACATTATCTCTCTCCTGGTGTTACCGCACATCCACCGAAGCATGCGCATCTCTGTAACGTTCATTTTCTGTCATGGCTTTGCTTAATAGCCCAGCACTCGGAGCCATAAAGCAAAGCAGGTCTAATAGTCGTACGATAGAACTTTCCTTTAAGCTTTTAAAGAAAGTTACGATCGCACAGGATCCTTGTTGCACTCTTCCATTTTGTCCATCCAGCTTGGATGCGGTGGTTGACATCTCCGTCTAACTCTCTATCCATTTGTAGTATGGAGCCTAAATACCAAAAATATGTACTTCTCGGTATCTCTTGGCCATCTAACTGAACACTGCCATCGTTGTTTCTTCGTTGTTTGCTAAACTTGCATTCGAGGTACTCTGTTTTTATTCGACTTAATCGAAATCCTCGTGCTTCTAATGTTTGTCTCCATCGTTCTAATTTAGCGTTAACTCCCATTCTTGTCTCATCGATGAGGACAATATCGTTTGCAAACAACATACACCATGGAACTCGGTCTTGGATGGTTCTGGTGATTTTATCAATTACAATGGCAAACAAATATGGGCTCAAAGCTGATCTGTGATGTAAGCCAATTGTAATTGGAAAGGCGCTTGTTAAACCGCTACAAGTTCGGACACCTGTCACCACATTCTAATACATATCTTTTATGATGTTGATATATTTAATAGGTGCCCCCTTCTTCACCAAGGTCCACCATAATACCTCTCGAGGTACTTTGTGATATGCCTTTTCTAAGTCGATAAAGACCATATGCAAATCTTTACTCTTTTCTCGAAAGCGTTCAATGAGCCGACGAATCAAATGGATGGCCTCTATGGTCGACCTTCCGGGCATAAATCCAAATTGGTTCTCAGATATGGGAACAATTTGTCTCAATCGGTGTTCGATCACCCTCTCCCATAGCTTCATGGTATGAGACATAAGTTTTATCCCATGATAGTTAGAACAGTTTTGAACATCGCCCTTATTCTTATATAGAGGTATTAGCGTACTCTTCCTCCACTCTTCTGGTATTTTATTTGTTCGCCATATTTTGTTAAAGAGGTCCGTCAACCAGGTCCCCTATCTCTCTCATGCTTCTCCAAGCCTCGATAGGGATACCATCTGGGCCAACATCTTTTCGAGTCTTCATGATCTTCAAAGCATCTTTGACTTCTGACCTTCTAATACGACGCATAAAATTGCGGTTTAGATTCTGAAGGGACTGCGAGATGTCACCCACTGTTTGGGTGGGGCCTCCATTGAACAGACCCTCGAAGTACTCCCTCCACTGTGTTTTAACCTGATCCTCACGCACCAAGACATACTGACCTTCATTTTTGATGCATTTCACTGCACCTAGGTCTCTAGTTTTTCTCTCTTTAATGCGAGCAATTTTGTATAGATCCTTCTCGGCCTCCTTGCTATCCCTCTTCTCATAAATTTCCTTGTACATAGCCTCTCACGCTAGTCAAACATCTTTCTTTGCTTCTTTCCTGGCTAGCTTATACTTTTCAAAGCTTGCTCCATCATAGTTCTTCTTCAAATCTCTGTAGCAAGCAATCCTGTTTGGCCTTGATTGTCGCCTTCACTTCTTCATTCCACCATGATGTGTCTTTAACTGTCAAGTTACTACCTCAGAACTCACCCAAGAGGTCTTTAGCTACCTTCTTGATACAACAAGCCATTTTGGTCCAAGTTGCATCTGCATCGTCGTTAATCTTCCAATCTACCTCTTGAACTACTCGCTCCACGAAGGCCTTTTGGGTAGACTCCTTAAGCCGCCACCACTTAATTATAGGTTCCACCCGACGCCTACTCCTCTTCGATCCTTGACATAGTGTAATATCCAACACCAAAAGCCTATGTTGCGTAACCACACTTTCTCTGGGGATGACCTTGAAATCTAAGCAACGACTTCTATCCGCCCTCCTAGCTAAGAAGAAATATATCTAGCTCTTATTTGACCCACTCTTATAAGTGACCAAATGAGATTCTCTCTTCTTAAACCAAGTATTTGCTACAAGCAAATCATAGGAGAGGGCAAAGTCTAAGATAGCGTTGCGGTGCTCATTGCGATCCCTAAAGCTATACCCGTCGTGGATGTCCTCGAGCCCATCACAGCTAGATCCTACATGACCATTAAAGTCACCTCCAATGAAGAGTTTCTCGCTACTAGGGATCCTTTGTACCATCTCGTCCAAATCTTCCCAAAACTTACGTTTCACAGCTTCGTCTAGTCCTATCTGTGGTGCATAGGCACTAATGACATTCAAGATATCCTCGCCTATGACCAACTTGACCAGTAAGATCTTGTCGCCCTTCCTTTTGATGTCCACCACGTCCTCGAGCCAAAGCTTATCTATGATGATCCCAACACCATTTTTGGTTCTTCTCTGTCCCGGTATACCAAAGCTTACAACCCCAAGGATCTACTACTTTGGCCTCCTCACCAACTCACTTGGTATCTTGTATTCATAAGATGTTGATCCTCCTCATGGACATTGCCTCAGCTAACTCGGCCAATCTTCATGTGAGTGACCACACATTCCACGATGCAAGGCGAACTCGTCGTTCCTGGACTAACTTCTTTACCCTCACCCGTCCTGGAAGGTGAGGGAACCCTTGCTCATTTGACACCACACCTGGGCGTCGATGTGGCGCGTCACTTCTGGGCGACGACCTAGCAACCCTTGCCCATTTATCATTGCACTCGGGGTCCGATGTAGCGCGTCGCTGAGTAGGGAACGCCCCAACGAAATTCATAGTATGGTCATATCTTAGGATGTAACGTGGTTTTTACGTTGGCTGTCACAATAAGCAAAGAAGCAAGAAGAGGGGCATTAAGTAGTTTAAGGTGAGTTGCAAGCATTATTAATCAATAGTATGTGAGGAATAATCAGGTTAAATCTTATTTAATTTTGTTGTTTTTCTAAGTTTTTGTCATATGTATAAAATACAACGCAAGTCGATCCACCTTTGATCCATGCATGTCTTATAAGAACATTAGTATGAGTTTGAAATAAATAAGGTTGAACTAGTTAAATGAGTCGAAAAATTAAATTGATTAACATGATTTGACTTGTTGAAATACATAGACACATAAATTACTTTGAAAACAAATTTGTGATAAACACTTCACCAATCTATTCTTATTTCATAAGATTAGTACTAACAATCTAAAATAGTTCTGGATCACAATATGACTTTGTGCTTATAGCAAGGTACTTGTGGTGGCTAAAGAATTTTATGAAGAAAAGTTATGTCCCCAAAACAAAACAGATGATGGGGGAGGGGTATTTTGGGAATTGTCATGTTGCTTAGCCAATACAGTACGGAACAGGACAGAAAAGTAACATAAAGGACAGGTGGAGTACAGAGGGGTAATTTGGGGAATGAGAAGTCATTTTCTTGGAGGGGTCAAATAAGCAGACTCAGCTTTATTCAGTGGAGAAAATATGTGAGGAAGGACATATTCTAATAAGTGCGGATAGGACAGTACGAAGTACGATCATATAATTCTTCTAGAAAATATTATAAAAAAAATTGAAATTAATATATTATTCCCCTGTGAGGTGCCTCCACATAACTTATTTTACTATTTTATTCGAAAATGAGAATAAAAATCTATAAAAGGCAATATGATTTTATAGTTGTGTGGTGTGGAAGGCCGTACTTATGTGATTGACCTTTGTACATATATTGATATATACATATATATTACCTTACCCTGATAAGAACGGCCCGATAAGAGACGTAACCATGTGGGCTCAGCCCTCTTTTGCTTTTTTCTTTAGCGTGACTCGCGGCGCACATGTCAGATATTTTTTCATGTTATATGCACAATATTATTATAGTAATAAAATATTCAAATAAATATTGTAAGTTGTAACACAATTCTAAAAATATGAGGATAGAATAAGAAAAATATTAGCTTAAAAATAGAGTAAAATCTTAGTATTCGAACACTTTATTTATGTACTCAAAAGCTTCTCTAAAAAGAACGACTTGTGAGTGGTAAAAGTGAATTTTTCTTGATCGTTGTTGTTTAGCATATTTTTATGGGTATATGATTTTGTATTACGTACGTGGTACGGATGCACAATATGTTTGTTAAGGCTCTCACAATCAACTGAAAAATTACATGTGCATTTAATTTGTTACTCGTGAGGAAGACGTCATTGGGATGTCTTTTGTGTCCTTAGTGTGCTAAAAAATGTGGTCTTAAAAAGATTATAATTTTAGATGCGTAGTTAAGAACAAAAGTAAAACATATATGTGATCTACTTTTTCATACAGCTGATGCAAAAATAGGAATTATATTGTTATTTCACCTGTCAGATGTCTCGTTATAGAAATTAAAGTTTATTCTTATCTTGAGTAATTTTTAAGAAGATATTTCCTATCAAAGAAAGTATCAATAGTACTTTGGTGCCTTAAGTGTTTTATAAATATTTCATAGAAAAACACAAATAAAATATGTGATCAAGCAAATTCTATAATGTTGTTATGTATTGGTAAACACAGTATGCAGACACGTGATCAATAAATAAATTTCAATACAAACTGTGTAAGTGCAATCAAACATGTTAGGACCAAATGTTATTTCCACGTAAATAAATTGGAGATTATGTTTCACACCGTTTTGAAAATTATTTAAATCAATGTCAATTAATTTAATAAAAGAAATTAAGTGAGACATAGTTTTCATTAATTGAATGAAATCTTTGATTGCCTTATTTAGGAACTCAAATTATGGAATATTATCTTTTTTGCAGGTCAAATGTTTCAATGCTTATTATTGTGATACTCATAAAAGAAGGAAAACTTTCATTTTGATTGACTTGCCCTTTGGATTGTGATGTAATTGACTTTCCTTGTTGTGTTGCATATCTTTCCTAAATCATGTTGATTGATTATATGTTGGAAAGTATTCAATGCCTGTTTATGCAAGAAAGTCACGCTATTTTCGGACAGGGAATCTGTCAGTTGCAACGTCATCCAGATAGCTCAGTTGCAACTACGCAAATCTGCGTTTTGACGAAACAGAATATTCCCTTGATTCTGTATTTTGGAAGTTATATTTAAAAGGAAAATATTTCGTTTTTTGTAAAAGTATAATTTGATATCTGATCGTTAAGGGAAGAATCTTCGTCAAATATCTTTTGTTGAGATATAAAAAGTTAAATGTTTTTATGGAATATATTTTAGATATTTCCTTATCCTTTAAAGATAGACTTTCAGTATCTTCCAAGATTATCTGTGTTTGATCTTATCTTTTATTTTTATCTTTTTAAGATAAACTTTCAAGATCTTCCAAAATTATCTTTATTTAAAGAAGGGGAGGCCTTTCTCAGAAGAGCGAGAAATAAACCCGCTTAGTGAGGCCAACCTGCCCGTTAGCTTCTGGACGTCTCGCACGGTCTTTGGCGACTCCATGTTGAGAATGGCCTTAACTTTTTCTGGATTAACCTCGATCCCCTTCTGGGTAACCATATATCCTAGGAATTTCCCCCCTCAGATGCTGAAGGAGCATTTCCAAGGGTTAATTTTCATTCCGAATTTCTACATGATCTCGAAGGCTCTAGCGAGGTCACGAGCGTGATCTTTCTCCCTTTGGCTTTTTACGATCATGTCGTCAATATAGACTTCCATGGTATCGCCGATCAATCCCTCGAACATGAGGTTGACTAGCCTTTGGTATGTAGCGCCGGTGTTCTTGAGGCCCAACGGCATGACTAGGTAGCAAAAGGTGTTGATGTCAGTGATTAAGCTAGTATTTTTCTGATCGTGGTTTGCCATCAGAATCTGGTTGTAGCTAGTCTTTTCGTGATCGTGGTTTGCCATCGGAATATGGTTGTAGCCTTGATCTCCATCCATGGTGGACAAGAGGGCGCAACCTGTTATGGAATCGACTAGCATGTCAATACTAGGTAAAGGATAGCAATCTTTTAGACAAGCGCTATTGAGGTCAATGAAGTCTACACACATGTGCTACATACCTCTCGTTTTTGGGACTAGGACCACATTGGCCAACCATTCTGGATACCTGACTTCCCGGATCTGGTGGAGGTCTATAAGCTGTTGTACTTCGGCTCGAATTACTTTGTTTCGCTCTGGTCCCATGTTCCTCTTTCTTTGTTGGACTGGTTTGGCCGTAGGGTACACATTGAGCCCGTGCACATATATTTCTTGACTAATGCGTCCAGGAGGGTCGTCCTTCCAGGCAAAGAGGTGGTGAAAAGACCTGAGTGTGGCAATAATGGCTTTTTCTATATCTTTCCCAACCTGGGTACCGATTTTCCCTGGTTTGCCATCAGCGCCTTCCACTAGCTCTATCATCTTGAGTTCTTCGGCAGACTGGACTCGGATCTCCTCCGAGCAAGCTCTGTTGTTGGAGGACTGTAGCTCAGGTGGGTCGGACACGATTGGTAAGACGTTTATGTGGCATTCTTGCCAGAGGGTCTAATCCCCCTTGAGCACTCCTATTCCCAACGGGATCAAAAATTGACCTTCAGATGGAGAGTGGACGGGACATTTCGAAGGTTCGAAGGGTGGGTCGTCCATATATGGAGTTGTACGTTCGTGAGGGAGCGTCCACCACCCAAGATTTTGTGGGCTCGATACGACGTGTGGCCCCTTCTCCCCACGACATGAGTAGAATTATAATTCCTACGGTTTGGCATTGTTCCTCGAAGAAACCCACGAGTGGAACCTCGATCGTCTCTATCTGACTCTGTGAAATTCCCAGAGCCATGTATGTAGGCAGGAAAAGAACATTGACTGAACTTCCCGTGTCTACAAGTACTCATTTGACTTCAGTCCCAATTTGGTAGTTGTGACCACGAGGGGATCTTCGTGGTAGTATATGATTTCCAGGAGATCCTCGGGCTGAAGGAGATAACCGGTTGGTTAGCCACTTTAGCAGCGAAGACTTCCAACTTGTTGTCCGCATTGCGGGCTTTCCGAATGCAGTTTCGCCTTTATTCGAGGGTTACATATAGTACTCCACCCTCGATCATGTTCACGGTGCTACCTGTTGGGGAGTTATCACGATACGTACGAGGGGGTGAGGGATGTTGTCCCAGCTCGGTGGACTCTGACTCATTTTCTTCTTCGGGTGATTCTGACCTATATTTTTTCTTCTTGGGTGCTTCCTCGCACCCTTTCTTTTTCACGGGGTCATGATCGTCGGATACCACGTATTTTTCCAAGTAGACCAGCTTTAGGAGCCTGGCTATCTCCCTTTGGAGGTGGATGCAGTTGTTTGTCAAATGCCCATACGTATGGTGGTACGTGCAGAATTTTCCTGTGTTCTTAAGCCTATGGGCGTCCCTTGCGACCTGAGGCCACTTAAAGTAGCGTTCTTCCCCCACAATGGTCATGATTTCCATGGGGGATATCGTCATGCTCGGCAAGGGTACCGGGTCCAGTTCTTTCTTGGCCATTTCCCTCTTGGCTCGTTTCTTATCTTCATGTTTTTCTTTCCCCTTAGCCGGGGCCCTCGTGGTTTCGGCAGCTTCCAAGATCTTGCGTGTTTCCTCCATTTCTATGAAGGATTCTGATTTTTGCAATAGGTCCTCCAAGTTGATGGCGCGATTCCTCATGAGGTAATTGGCAAAGTCCCTTGGAAGCAATCCTCAAATGATGATATCGAAGAGCACTCCTGGGTCGAACCGGACCACTTCCTCTAATACCTGAGAGAATCGACGCATGTAGTCCCGAAGGGGTTCGTCCATGTTCTGTCAGACGTTGAACAAGTGACCACAAGTCTTTGAGAAGATCTTGTTGCACGCAAACTGCCTTACAAACATTTGGGTTAGCTGGTCGATGTTATGGATGGTCCTTGGTGGCAGATGAGAGAACCATGATTGGGCCCTTCTGGTGAGGGTTGTGCGGAAGATTCAGCGCATGGCGTAGTCAGGGGTTGACGACAAGTCCATGCATGCTAGGTACTTGCTGTTGTGGTCACAGGGATCACGATCAGTGCTCTCTTCAGCGTAGCTTGGAAGTCCAACGGGCTTTATGGTCAGGGGGATCTGAGGTTCGAGATGGCGGGCGCGAATGGCAACCCCTAATAGGCTGGTTCTTCGCCCGAGTTGAGATTGCGATGGAGTTCCCACAATTCAATCTGCATTTGTTCCATCATGCCTCGTAACGGGGCATCGGGCATCGACGAGCGTCGACATCTTGCTACGGGCTATGGATAATATGACTCATGAAAGACGGGCACATCCCACGCTGCTCCTTGCGGACGGGGTGGCCTGGGGGGTTCACCTCCTCGTGGTGCACCAACCGAGCTGGCAGTATCCGGTGAGTGTTGTCTCCTTTTTCGTCGCGGAGGGGAAGCTCAAGTGTTGTTTTGTGACAGTCCCTCTGATCGAGCCCTAGAAGGTGGGGCCGATTGGCGACGCGAGGGGTTTCCCGTCTCTTCAGAATGCTCTCTGTTACGACCTCGATCATTTTCATAGGTCGTGGCACCGCATCGGTTGAATCAAGCGAACATGTTGCGATACATGTCTAGGGGAACCTGCACGTAACCCATAGTGGGTCTCGTTCTCGGAGGTACCTACCGGTGGCCCGGCGGTACAGAAGCTTCAGCTGCAGGTAGTGCTGGGGCCTCAAGGGGAGGCACTAGACCATATGGTTGTGGGACCTCCTCATGAGGGGGTGGAAGACTCAACTCCCTCTCTGTTTCATTGTCGTGATTCTCCATGGATTTGACTTCAAAGTGGGATCGTGAGGACCGTGAGGATACTCGAACTGGTACTCTTCTAGCTCTTTTTTTGGCCATGCAACTTTCCTCAAATTTTTCTCAGAGAACTTTTAAGGCGTTCCCACAGACGGCGCCATGTGGTGAGGCAATATCGTCCGGGCCCGGATAGTTGGGGTATTTGGGATATTTTTACTCAAGTATTTGTGTTTGGAACGCCAATCTCGAATTTGAGAAAATGAGGCACAATATTTTTATTAAGGACTTTGAGTAAAGTACAAGGAGTCGTGTGAAGTACACGAGTTGGAGCTAGAAAAATGCGATAAATTCTAAGTATAAGTAGAGTGTATGACAATGGAGAGTATTGTTGTTTTCGTGTGGAGAGGATTAGTGCTTTTTTCCCCCTTCTTTGCTGAGAAATGGGGACTATTTATAGTGTAAGTTCAAGGGTCTTTGGCCAATGAGGGCCGGTTTTTGCCTCTTTTGCTGGTGCTAAATGGTGTGGGAGTCTTTTGCACCAATGGTCTTCGAGAGTAGTCTGAGCCAATGCATGTAGTTCGGTCTGCACCAATGAATAGTCTACACCAATGGTGTTTGTTGCTTTCTGTCCCAATGAATGAGTTGGACCAATGGGGAATGGTCTTTCCTCGTTATTAGGGTAGTTGTGACGTTGGGAGAGTTGGACCAATGAGGGATGGTCTTTCCTCATTATTTGGATGGTTGTGACGTTGGGAGTGGTTATGACGAATAGTGCGTCTTTTGAGGTGAGTCGGAGGTCGTGGTCTATTTGGTATGTCCTTGCGGGTCGTCTTGTTGATCATGAGTTGATTAGGCAAGGTCTTTGACCTTGCCTTGTCTTTACTCGTGTCATTAATGTTGGTCACGTGCTCCTGTTTCTTCAATTTTGGCTAAGTGTTGGTGATGGCTCCCAGACGTCTCGTGGGGTGTCGATTGCTTCGAGGGCAGCTATTCTTTCGGACTAGGGGGTCTCAGATCGTTTTGCCGTGGGTACCCTGATTTTAGGTCTTAGGTCGTTGTGAGGAGGGTGGGTGGGGGGGGGGGGGGGGACGTGTTCGAGCCTTGGTGACCTCACCTCATCCCTTCTAAGAGGCATTGGCCGGGTCTGGAGGTACCTTTCTCCGAGTGTTTAGACCGAGTACCCTTGGTAGGTGTTTTCAGGTCATGACTCGGGGGTACCGTCTCCAGAATTTGGACCATCTACCTTTATTTGGGCGGAGGTGGGACGTGCTTTTCCGCCCCTCTCTGAGGGTGGGGCAAATTATGCATCATCACACGTTATTCTATTAGTTTCACTTTTTTATTATTTGATTAAAAAAATATACAAAAGTTATTAATGAATAAATAAAGCATAGCTAAATGAGCCATTGTTATTAGAAATATAAAAATATTTATGCTTATCCAAAATTTTAATTATGAAAATAAGTATGTTATTTGTAAATTTACAAAAATGAAAATATAACAAAAATAACTTAATGCACAAATTATATATGTGCCATCAAATATAACAGTTGACTAAAGGTAAAAAATAAAATGGGGTATATGCTAAAAATGAAAATACCATGGGGTATTTACCGGTGGTTCAAATATTAGGGGAAGTAGATAAAACATACCCTATACTTAAAAATATCATGATTTGCCACGTGTCATTATCCCCATGGGCGGGGATCAGTACTATGATACCCTTTCTTGTTCAGTTGCTGGTAATTTTTAATCAAGGTTATACTTTAACATCCTCTACAAGGTTCTAAAGATAAGGTTATGGAATTATTCTGTTTGGGCATTTTAGTCAGTTCCAAATTACACTATTTATTATATTCTTTTGTTCCGCACTCCTTGCACTGCGGTTGGAAGTTGGAACACGGAGTGATGTCAGGGGCGAGCTGTAAGAGCTAATATTAATGTTTTTAGTATAGAGCGGTATTAAGTTTTATTTTAAGCTTATTAATCGCAATGAAGCACTGGACTTAGTAGTTGCAAAATAATATTTATAATTGGAAAGAAGATTTATCAGTGATTCACGATTAAAATTGTTAGTCAGGTTTGTATCATGTATCAGATCAGAACCAACAACTTAAGTCCACTATCCGATTTCAAATGATATTGCTCATGAAGTTGCAATGTCAATGCACTTATATTTCATTGAATTGGGAGTTTTGGAGGCTCAACTCAACGTTCTTTTTTTTTTTAGTGAACGTACAAAAAGAAAGTACATATGGATTTTCAAAGAATTAGACTTATTCAAAGTGTCGTACATATATAAATCCTTACATGATTACAAATATTGACTTGCTTCAATTGCAACCTTTCATTTTCATATTTCTTTTGAATTACTCGAAAGTTTTGAAATGAAACTAGTGGTCATGAAATCGTGCGTGGAATGCAAGAATATGACTTAGAACGATGTGGTTGACTTTGCACATAATTACTTTGACCAAATTACCTTTAAAAGATTTGTAGAAAGACCTTTTTTTTTGGGTGCCCATCTACGGAAATCATGTAGTATCGTAATTCATAACTTTTTAAAGAAAAGTTTTATGAAACTATTATAAATTAGGCGTGCTTGCTATATGACTTATTGAGCAATATCATGACACATAAAGATAAGCGTAACTAAAAATCGGACAAGAAGATGAAAAACAATTTTTTATGAATCATATTAAATGTACATTGTTATAATGTTATGCAACTAGTTACTGATAAATAATGTTAGTTGTGTTATCTGTATATTTTGAAGTATTAAGTACTTTGGTGATGATGAGATAAAAGAACCATATATTAACGAACCGAACAAAATTTATAAGAAAAAGATGCTGGGCCGAGTTTATTCCATGGAGTATGACGTCTTATATAAAGTCAAATGATGAGCTAAATCAACAAGCCTTGTTCAACAAAGGATTCACATCCGTACAACATTTTTTTATGCTTTATAGTACAACATCATGCACGGAAATTTCCCAGTTAAAACTTATTAGCTTAAAGAAATTTGGGAGTAGAAAGATGGACCAATTCAACTGTATGACTTTTGAATTTTAGGACAAGACTTGCACCGCTTGATTATTTGTTTTATGTGTTTTTTTTTTTGTCAACTTCACACGCAGTACAGATTCAGAACATCATATTCATGACAACACTTCACATAGTAAAGACCACATCGCGGAAGAAAAAATAACTGCAATTTGCTCAATTATAAATGTAATCTTTGAAACATCTTCTTTCTTCTCTCTCAAGAAAAAGAAAAAAAAAACTCTTCTTTCTATTTTCCTTTTTCTTAGCCATAATTAAAAAGTAATCGTCGTCATTTGTCATTAGTAATGCCAGTTTCATATGGCTACTAAACAATGATTGACACTTGACAACAAGTTATCCACTTGTTGTTACGTACGAATAACTATGAGCCAAAGTTTCTAAATTTTTTCTCCAGAAGCCACAAGATGTTTTATTTTCTACTCCATCAAAACAAATCATAATAATATTTTCTAAGTTTATTACAGTAGACAAAATTCAAGAACATGTCAAAAAATATTAATATATTACCAAAGTTTATAGTATTTGTCGGACGACTAAACAGATACTCAACTTTGATCCATGCAAATAATCTGCTCGATTTGCATTTTAGTGCATCGTGTTACTGATTATGAATCCAAACGATCATATTCCAAATGGTTTGAAACAATCCCTACCCATTACACATTTTTTTTTAATCAATAAACGAATGATCTTTGAGATTTGAGATAACATTACAGATAAGATTTGAATAGTTACAGATACGTACATCGCTTAAGTTTGAAATAAGTGGTAATGACGACTAATGATCTACGTTGCACGGATACGGATTCGTGGACACGTATCGGACAAGATACGAATTTTTTTAAAATCACATATTGAGATACGTCAAGGATACGTCGAATATTTAATATTAAAAAATTATATATATATATATATTATTTAAGTAAATATATAAAATAATGAATATTAAACACTTATAAAATTCAAAAAATAATCAACATATAGCCATATACAAAGATCCACCTTCCACAAACTCAAATATTAATTGATAAATATGTTCAACACGAATATTACAAAGTTTCATAATATAACAAAGATTAATATTGCAATAGCTTATTTATTGTTAAACAACATCATCAACAAACAAAACCAACTCAAAGTGGGGTTCATCAAGTAAAAAGTGAAAATGATGAACTATTATATGAGTTAAATGAATTAATAAATTTAAAAAATGTATTTTGGTGTTTGTAGTATAAATAAATTACTTTTTGCACCCCTAAAATTTTTAAAAATAATAAAATAACCTATTTTATTAAGAACACTTATCAGATACGCCTTAGGATAGTATCCGATTTATTAAAATAAATATTTAAATAGGATACGCCACGTGGCGTATACGACACGTATCCAAGGTGTATCCGAGGGGTATTCTTATCCGTTTAGTATCCGATACGGGATACGGAGCTATTTTCTGAGTATCCGTGCAACATAGCTAATGATCGACCACCTACACATTTTTGTGTCCGTGTGAGTAAAGTAGTTGTTGGGCTGAAGCAAAAGAAAACAGTATTGACATGGAAGCCCAATAAGGCCAACTAACTCAGAAATTGGGCCAACTGATTTAATAGAGCTGGTAATGTTTCACAACTTGGTGGGTGAGCTAATGAAATGATACTTTTAAGTATCAAATAAAGAGAAAAATCAAGAACAATTCCAGTTGCAGACTATCCAATCGCCTCTGATCAAGTTTATCATCCCTAATTACCATGGTTTCATGATACGTTTTCTTATTTGAGGTATTTCATTGTATATTATATATTATATTAAGTATTATTTACATTATGTACTAGATAAAATTAGTAGTAGTTATTTGTTATTAGTGGGTAGTTGCACTTATTTGGCATTTTCTTTTAAATATGTAGTTAAAACTTGTATTTGGCAGATTTCAATGAAATTAACAATTTTTTTTCCTGCCTTGTTCTTCTTTAGGAGTCCTATCCCGACTTGAATGACCACCCGAGTAACGTGGAATTAACTGAAAACCAGAATAATCAACATTCTGCGATTAAAAATAATAAATTTCAACCCCACAACTATTTGACATGATCAAATGTTGATTCACAATATTCAGTAATTACAACTGGCCAAAAGCACTAGCATCCTAGTTCCAAAACAGCTTCTTGAACGGGCAACATGGAAGACATGATCACGCAGAAATATAAGTATAAACGAGTATATTTAGGGTTTAGCACTGGTACGTTGCATCACCACAAGCTTACTATAAATTTGACACTAGAGGATCGAGACCATCACAAGTCGATTTACATCATGCAGTCAGCGAATGGTGCCCTGCAGAACATTCATACAGTTAAGGTAAGTATCAAAGGTAATACAATACAGGAAGATGGATAGAAATTGATGGCATGGGGAAGCTTAGAGGAGATGGATACGCTACGAGAAATTGAATTGTCGTTATGATATAATGAGATTGGTACATCGTAGCAATTAGCAGCCTGTTTCTCTTAACTTTAAGATGATGACAGTAAAGTTCCTTGGAAATGCATATATACTCATTATGTGCAGAAAAGCTGTAATTTTGTTTGCAAAATAATGAGCTACTCCTCAAACTTGTAACACTGAATTGCATTCTGTAAGTGTTCAGTTAGCCCTCTATTCACTGATGAATACATAGCCTTGGTGTCAAAAAAATGATTTCACAAATGTACTTGTGTTGATCTCAACAACTGGCATATTTTATTTCCTGTGAGGGGAGTGTGAGACTGAAAGGCAACTTAGGGCCCTAATTCAACAGTTTAACAACCAGACCTTTCTGACCCGCTAGTACGTGTTTCATTCTATTCTAAAGTGTTCCAAAGAGCACAAAACATAGTCTCGAGCATAAGTTAATAGGAATAATTTCAGCCCCCACAATTGCAACATCGGTTAAATGCTCATTCCTTCCACAAGTAAACAATAAATTTCACATGGGGAAGCTTCTGCCACATTTTTGATGGATAGCTAAGCTACCCAATTTTCAAATCCCTGAAATATCACTTTACATGGTCAATGCTGACTTAAGCGCGTATTTAAACGCATGAGCCATGAAATTAGTGAATACAAGCCGAAGCACCTCATCAAGAAATAAACCACAAACTTATCCAAACAAATTGTAAAACTTCAACAACTATCATCTCAGCTCACTCCATGGATGTAAGTGCTGATATCTGTTCATTCCTACATGTTGATCGTGGAGGAAGAAGAGCGCGCGCACCATATGTGAGTGGTAACAAAGGTATGTGGTGGTAAGCAGAAATGAGAAAGGATGTATCTATGGTCATGTGAGAGAATCACATATAAAATGAACGATTAGTTGAGGAAGAGGAACTTTTACTAAAGAAACACAATTGTTTTAGCAAAAGCAAACCATTTGCATGTGATTATCAGGTTACAGATTGATCAACCAATGAAACTTAAGGAGGTTTATGGGATTCGCAAAAAAATCACATGATCACGGAAAATAGATCACTACGTGAATAGAACGTCGATAAAAAATAACACAAGGAAAGCAAGACAAGTGAGAAATAAGCAGAGGGCAAAGTGCAAAGTGCAACTACCTTCACACACTATAGAGAAACTTGTCATGAATGTGATGGAGAGCCATCAGCAACCTCATCAGAATCTGAATCACTAGCATTATAACCTGCAAAGATCACAAGCTCCATTTCCGTCACATCTACAAGCGGTAACCAACACAACTAGACGAGTACGAGTACGCGAACGCCCACACACAAAAATGTCTATATACCAGGACGTTTATTGCTGACTTTCCAGACGGACGACCTGACTCGCGAAGCTCTTGTAATCCAAATTCTTCCCTAAATAACATACAATTCAAAAAAAAAAAAAAAGAAACAACAACAAAAACACAGTCAATTGCAAGAGGATATGCCAGCACAACTTCATATATATAATATAACAATAGTATTTCGAATTAATAGATTTAACTAAATATAAGAGAATAATTTATTTTATAAAAAAAAAAAAAAAACCTTGTTAGCATCTTTAGCGATTCCATAGCCAGTGTAGTACATCTGACCTACGAGCACCTGCATGTTCACATCGCCGCTTTTCGCCTCCTTAAGCGTGTCCTGAAACCACCGCTTCATACAATCGGACACCACTTCCGATAGCGCCACGTGTCGCTGCTCCTTCTCAGCCGCCGTGGTGCCCTCCATCGCCGCCGCCGCCGCCGCCGCACGCTTTCTCTTTGCTGAGCTGAGCTGTGAAGGTGATTTTTCTCCCATGTGTGAACAAATTTTGATTTGTATTATTAAGACTTGCAATTCTTTTGACTTGTTTCCCCTCAAAGTTGAAACACTCAAAATTGTTATAAGCCAATTATTTTACCTGGTTAGGTCAATTTAATTATCACCAATTTTTGTTTTTTCCAAAAACAATATATTATCATACCAATAATATATATGAGGTGCTTTAATTAGATTATTATTGAGTTTTGTTTTGTAGTACTCTTAGAGGAAATATATAGCAATATCAAATTGACAACAACTAATTATTTGATGTCAATTTATTGAGATTAACAATATAAAAGCAAGACTAGGATCGATTAGGATCAAATACACAACTAATTATTTTGGTTCAACAATCCGTCTTAACTTAGTTCTCTAAGTTTCACAAATCACATTTTTTCGTACAAACTTCATTCAAGTTTGTTTTATATGACAGGATTTTCTCTAGAGAATGAATGAATACAAGCTAGATTAATGGGGCCTGTCAACTTTTTCTTTTTTAATTGAAATTCCTGTCAACCAAATCAAATACACTTTTAAATTACCGAGTATTAATTGCAAATGCCAAATCTAAATTGGATTCAACATTTACGTTTCATTATACTCCTTATTTGATGTAAATGCATGTTCTAACCAGTTTCAACAATTACTATTTTCATACCGAACATTGTTAAAGAATACATCATCTCATGATTGAGAAATGTAGAAAATACAAGTATAGAAGAAAAAATTTGAACACGAAATGCTTCTACACGTATATTTTGTTACAAGAAATGAAAGAGACCACTCCATTTGCTGCGCCATATTCACCAGTATATATATAATGCGTACATGAAACTACAGCAATCACCCTCCCATGCGTGCTACTAGAACTTTGTACAAAAAGAATGCTTTAAGAAACCCCTGGAGAATTATCATGAATCGCTCCAGTTATCATCATCATCTTCGTCACTACCAGCCAAAGCCTGTAAATATTTCGCCACTTCCGTTAGTAAAATTTGAACCTCAATAAAAGAAACTAGAATGCAAACGTGTTTGCAGAGAAAAAGAAAGAAACCTGGCGAATTGCATTTGCTTTCTCCAAAATTGCTGCAACTCTTAGATTTGTGTTAGGACCACGAATGCTAGGCCTTGATGCCACCGCAGGTTTCAGGTTGAAGGACTGATAAAATGAGGATAAGTTTTGAGTTATTTGCTGAAACAATATAAACTATATGTAACAACGTTCGATTCGGTTCAATCTTACCTTGGTTCTAATTTGCTGCAAGAGTGAATCTCTTTCATCAACCTTCTGTATTTCAGGTAATACACGATCTGTAACTCTTTTTAGCTGCAGAATGATTCAAATTGTGAATGAATAACATGCATAGCAGGAAACAAGTTGTGCGATACATTGAACCAAGGAACCTGAGTATACACTTACTCTGCTTTTATCAATAGCAGCAACTTCATCAATAAGTGGATCGCGAGTGCGGGGTGGTTTCGTTTTGCTATTTGGAACTCCATCCTCATCAGCTGACAGTTTTGATTCACTAACTGAAAACGACACAACAGGCTTCTGTTGTTCATTTTCTATCTTAACTGGAACATCAACCTTGTCAGACATGGGACCCGCCTCCAGACTAGAAGAGCGTTGCTGAATATTTTCTCTTTCTGATGCATCCTCCGGGTTAGTTTGAACAAGAGAGAAGTTCATCTCTTCAAAGGATGAACTTTCGGTGCTGGGTGCCATAGGCTGCTGTTGCTCGTTTTCTGACTTTGCTCGGAGATCAATTGTCTCATTCATGGCAGAGGCCTCCACACTTGAAGAGCAGTCCTCCTCTTCTTTTGTGGCAGTCTCGTGGTCAATTTGAATCCGGGAGTGGTTAGTCTCATCAAGAACCAAACCCTCATTAGTGGGTGTGCTCATCTGTCGAGGCTCATTTTCAGTCTCTTGTTGAGGATCAGTCAGCTCGTGTGCGGTACCAGCCTCTAAATTAGACATACTGTGCTCAACCTTCTTGTCATTTGATGAGGTTTCGGGGGCCATTTGAACCAGAGAGTGGTTCATCTCTTCAGTCGCTGGACTCAGAGCATCAGTGGATGTAGTCGATGAGGAGTTTATTAGTGGGAATAACTCTTGTTTCATTGTCTCTCTCTCAGAAATAGATGACGCATGCTGAAGCTTTCCCATCCTCCACTGCACTGGAGGGAGAGGTGGCAATGGAGGTAATTCGTCTTGATTGGGCTGACTTGTTTCAGAAAATTTGTGATGAGGAAATATTGAATGTACCGGAACCTTGGTACGACCAGAGAAATCACTTTTATCATTATATAGTCCTGGAAGCTCTAAAGGAAAAGGTGGACTTGCATGGTTAAAAAGAGAAAACGGTAAGGCAGAATCATTGTCCCCATTGTGATCATCATGGTCTAGCGTTTGCTGATGATTGATAGGCAAAAGATTTGACAATCCTGGATTAATTTCACGAGCACCCAGAACCTCTTCATCATGTTGATTGGATGGTAACTCGATCTCTTCTTGGAATGTCAAATCTTTAGTGTTGGCAAACATAGGCAGAGAGGAGTCACTAGAAACATGATTTAAGAAACCCCTTTTCTGGAGAGTTTCCTGTTCACCAGCACCCTGAGACTCTTCATCATGTTGATTGGATGGTAACTCGATCTCTTCTTGGAATGTCAAATCTTTAGTGTTGGCAAACATAGGCAGAGAAGAGTCACTAGAAACATGATTTACGAAACCACTTTTCTGGAGAGTTTCCTGTTCAGTATCGAAGCTACTTTGCTCCATAGCCGGTTGAATAGAAGTAGAATCAACCAACTCCAGACCGTGATCAGCATCTGAAGGCAGATTTAAATCACGAACAATATCCGATTCTTCTAAGTTGAGATGCTTATTTGGCTCGGACAAAATAGCTTTATTTTCATTCACTTCCTCTACTAAGCTTGGTTTTTTTTGAGTTTCGGATAGATAATTTGCGTTGTCCCCCAGTTCACCCATGCCAGCATCCTCAGGGCAAGGAGTGTGCTCTGCTAAACATTTATCAGGATTTACAGGTAAGCAGACATCACTTCTGTTAGCATTATCCGAAAGTGCAGCTGTAGTGGAAACCATATCTACGGTCTCTACTTGATCTGCATCAAACTCGTCCAATTTTACATGAATCTCATTCTGTAATTTTGCGTCTGCTGGACCCATAGTTTCATCAACTTCTGCCTCTGTAGAGCTTGTGTCTGTAGTGATTTTTTCATACGCTACACTATCTGAAGGTCCTGCTGGCTCTTCGAGATTTTCTGGAGAACCACGTGAACTTTCCAGAGCAGCTGACTCATATAGGTTAAGCTCATCTGTCATTTCAGGAGCCTGAGAGCCCACAACTTCACTATATTTTAGAGTTCCAAATGTAGGAGTTGCATTTACTATACTATCTTCTTCAGGAACCACATTTCTCCCATGAGTATCAAGAACCGTTTCAGTCCAATAAAGCGGTTTTTCCACATGTGGTAAAATTGAAGTTTCTGAGCTAATCTGATTGCTAATAGATCCATTAGAGTAATCCTCTTCAGCACCTACAATATGAGAACCGGCCAAAGATGCTTTGGATTGCTTTTCCACCTCCCAAGACGCTGATTTGAAATTGTCTCCACCTTGGTCTACATCAGGACAATCGTAAGATACATTTTCAGGGAACTCTAGTACCTCTTCATCAATGTTACAGAGTATTGGATTTTCAAGAGGGATCATTTCAGGAGTACCAGTGTTATTTAACGTGGAAGCTATGTTCTCGACTGGATTAAGATCCTCAGGATTACATTCACCCTCATGCAGCAAATCAGCTGATATTCCAGTGGAACTATCTGCATGATACGAATTCCCAGCGGTAGTATATAGCAAAGGTATATTTTCACCATTTTGCCTAGCATGCTCTTCAGCAACGGATCTCTGAGAACCCTCTCCCCACTGGGATGTGAAACCAGAGTTACTGTGAGAATATGGTGGATCTGTGAACATTTCTGTCTTCCTCTCTTCGTCATCTGAGACAGAGGCCGCCTCATTTAACTGAGGCCTTTCCATCCAATCCCTTTCCACAACTCCTGGACTAGAAAGTGTCAGAGTGCCTTGTGCATCAGTAATGCCCAGACCAGAAGGCAGCTGCTCGAAGCCAGACCTTCGATTAGAGAATGCATCCGTGCTGGTGCACGTATAATCAGGTACCAAAGATAATGATTGAGGATCTGCAAAGAGTTCTACATCAGTGATTGTCTGGTGAGTTGATGTATCAACTATGTCAATTTCATGGATGTCAGCAGACGCAAGACCTTTCTCCAAATTTGTTTCGGAATGTGGGTCTTCAGCTGAAGTGCTCGGAGAATCAGAAGATGAAAAGCCAGAAGTTCCTTTTTTGAGTGAGTTGTTACCATCGTCAGAGATTATAGATTCTCCAGTAGATTGACTATCAGATGATCGAGTGGGATTACTATCTTCCTTTGCATCTGAAATCAATGGTTGACTTCTGATAAAACTGAAGGTGAAATCACTCTTTACTTTCAGTTCAGAGTCTGTATCCATTTCTGACTCCATTGTTGAGGGTGCATCCACATAATTGTCTATCTCACTTGCAATTTCATCAGATTGATACCCGGTTAAGCTGCCTTCAGTTTTGTGTGCTCCATCCGAAGCTATATTCTTCTCACTAGTCAGACTCTCAGAAGTGGATGAGATGTCATCTGTTACCATACCATGATACGAACTCTGTGCTTCACATGTTACATCATATTTGGAAGTCTCGTTTGATTCATATGTAGACATACTTTCCTCTCTACCAGGAGAAGAAACACTTCCTTTCCTTTCTACACCCTCTATATCAGTATCTGCTCTTCTGACTTCAGGAACTTCAAGTCTGGATTCATCGTAATCATTTGTTGGCAGCATCAAGGGAGACGAGCTCACATTGACTTCGTGAAGAACCTGATGCTCTGGGGAAGGCGTCTTCAGTAATTTTTCCATGTAGCCCCTCCCAGTTACAGAGTCGAATGTAAATCCATTCAGCCTCCTCTTCAATTTCACACGACGTGCAGGATTGTCAACAACATTTCCAACACGCTCCTCCATGAAAAGCTGATGGAGCCTACAAGAGTGGATGCAAATCAGAAACGTAGCATACCACAGCATAACAAATGAATATAAAGCTTTACGTAAAACAAATAAAATAGACAACTCACTTCGCATGTGATGCAGATAAGACTTCAGGGTTTTCTCCATTTCTCCACCGTGGCCCTCTCTTCTGTTAAACATTCAAAATGATATAAGATAAATGCACAAGCAGCATAGGCAGTTCTGAAATGAGTCTAGTACTCAGGGGAATTGATTCGATCCCAAATTGCAGAAGAGAATACAATAGGGCCAGATTTCAACTGCTGCTACACAGTCTAATTATTGAGATCTATATTCACTACCAGAGACAGCAGTTCATGACGACCACACTGTTGAAGTTTCAATTATAAACTATATAAATATTGTATCGAAATGTTGACAAAGAAGAAATAGTGACATCTGATATATTGTTCAAGGCAAAAGAAGAAAAAGAAAAATCTTATCAGGAACAATAGTGGTATCATTTGTTTGATTTTTTGTTTGGCCATATCTTAAGATTGTTCGTAGCTAAAACAAATCACAGGCAAGCCAGATGATGATCAAAGATCAAGGAAACTACTAAATGAAAGAAATCAGTAGTATTGTTTCTTCCAGAAAACTGTAAGGCTTTGTCAAGGAATACCTTTGCTTTGCGGAACTTTTCTCTGTGGACATCAGCTCTACTCATTCCAGACGTTTCTACCTTAAAAAATGAAGGATCCGTGTAACGCTTCAGACATGCTCCAGCACCAGCAACATCAAACCTACAGAAAATTATGTTACTTTATAGAACTTTCCAAGAGTAAGACACATTCAGTAAAAAGTAGAAGCATAACATACTTGTCCAGAAGGAATAGGCGAGGAGGGCCCCTGCATTCCTCGTAAGAATCCATTATAAATCGAGGTAAATCACCCTGCGTAACTAGATTCTGCTCAAGCCTTAGATTTGAATGCCAATCAACACCTGGGTATTTATATTTGAAACCCATTATTGTATGTACCAAGTAACTTTGGACACAATTACGGAAGATGCAACACCAACAAATATTCTGATTATAAGAGAAAAAAGTTGGGGAAAAATAAACACAGGACCTTAGTCAAGTAATAACATAGACTGTCTACCTCAACCAAATATTAACATATTAAAAATTTAATGGGCCTCAAAGAGTTACATAGATGAACCTGTAACCAAGTTTAGTAAACAGGGTAAATGGAGGATCCCTTGCATTGTTTTAAGAAAAGAACAGAGGTCAATGCAGGGATACTTTTAATTAGAGATCAGGTTCTAACCAGCATTATAGAAGTATGGCGAATGGTCTGTTTGAGATAGAAATGCTTTCTCAATGAAAGGGACCTCAGATTCGAGCTGTTGGACTCGAATCATCAGCCCATGCCCTCTTGAAGCTGTAGCCATCACCTCTTCATGCAGATCATGGAAAACTTCCGCAGCAAACCTTCAGCAATCAAAAGAAAGAACCAATTACTAGGCTTCTAAAACCTGACTTCAAATCATCTATAAAAAGCAAATTTAACCCCAGCAGGGGGATGGCAGGGAAACTTTACCCCAACCTGTTGCTACACTCACACCAAGGAAAAAAGTAAAATAAAACTACAAGACCCTACTGATCAGCCAGGTGATGCAAATATTATTAAAAAAAAAAAATGATTTTTCTCATCGACAGTAAAAAAAGGTTGATCTACTCGGATACTCCATTTTTAGCAGGATGCGAAAAAACTTAACAATTCCTTTCAGGTGCATGAAAAGGACCAAATATAACAATATTATCATGGCCATTCGCTATGATGGAGTAGTAGAAACCAAAAGAATAAAAAATGCATCAAAGAAACCAATCTGGATATACTGGTTCTTTATCAAATCATGACAAGCTGCATTTAGGAATATTTTACAGTATATAAGACTAACACAAATAGGGGGAAAAAAATCCTTGTGTCTGCATTTTCAGAACTCACGTGCTCAGTCCAAACATTGTAGCCTTCCATCAAAGTCGTATACCTGAATCATGGTGAAACAGCTATTCCTCTCCACCACCTATCTAGCATTGCAATGCACAACATGGAATTGTCTGACATACTAAAACGAACCAACAATCCGTCACACATTATTCAGTTTTCGAACAAACCTCATCTGACTAGAGGTAGCACAGCCCAATACAACAAACACTAAACACTCAAAACACATTTCCTAGTTCACAGCTTTAAATCATAAGCCTCCGCTCATCGTGCTTGTGTTAATTAGTTGCGCCATAAATTCAACGAAACAAATCAATGCCACAGCTTCTACTTCACACATTATACCCTAACCGCAAAAGTTAAAGCAGAAAAGCAACCAGAAAACAACAAAAGCAATAATTAAAAGCTCACAATTACATCATTCAATAACACCAAAATTTCCACCAAATTATAGGAAAAAAGAACTGACTCTGCAAGGTCACCGAGCTGGCGAAGAACGCCGACCAAACCAGCCATGGCTACTCCTTCAAGCAGAGCCTCTGGATCATCTTTATCGGCGGCTCGATACAGCTCCGGATCGGCTAAGCTGTACTCATTCCTTATCTCGTATCTACTCATCGGCATTTTCCTTTCAAATAAACCCTAATTTGGTGTGATTGTGATTATCAGCTGCAACTGCACCACCTGTAACCACCACCGATACATACATATATAAATGCGGCCTGTATGTATCGATCTATATATATATATATATATATATGTGTGTGTATATAGAATTTAGAGTAGAGTTTGTTAATCCGGTGATTATATTCTGTTAATCAGGAGTTCGAGGACTACAGAACAAAAGTGAAGTGGGGTTGACTGCCTTTATATATATATATATATATATATATATATATATATTATCTGATCACAACAAATTATTATTATTATTATTATTATTATTATTATTATTATTATTATTATTAGCTTTGATTTTGGAATTTTCACTTTCTTGTTTTTTTTTTTGGAATTTTCACTTTCTTGTTGGGAAGGAAGGGGCTGACACAATTTTAGATTTGATTTTCATTCATGTGAGGTAAATATGGATACAGGATTTTCTAAATAATGAAGAATTGTGCTACTATTAAATAACATGAATTGTTATTAATTATTCCTTTTTTGGCAGTTGAATCTTATTATGAACTCAAAGTATACGGATGCGCATCTCGAGTAATCCAGTCTAGGATGCACAAAATTAGTAAATTGTTTCATATGTTGTCATTTAAATTCCTACAATTTATTTCAGTTTTAGATTATTATTATTATATCTATAAGATTTTATAGTCAAATATGGATTAGCTAGCTATATATTACAATAATTGAAGACTACTAATATGTCATTTTTATAATTTCACAATTGTTTCTTAACAAGAATTATTTTTAACTATTATTACTTGCTCAATTATATTACGTATGTAGCACTATGTGGGCAACATGAAATGTGGCCAATCCAATTATTCCAGTACTACAAAACTTACCAAATGCATGTTACCCCGAAATTACGTTTTCTTAAATGTGATGTCAGTGCTAACAAACGGCAATAAGTATATTAAGATCTAAATTTGTCAAACTATAAAAGAATGCAAATTGTTATGATCTAATAAATTAGGTGGTAATGGTATTAAATTATTAATAGTTAATCATCTTGCTTTTTTTAATCTGTAGCATTTTCTTGTTTGGTTGGACCCAGCAATTTTGATTTTGGTTATAAATATTATGCACGGATACAAATACAAATATGGTAACATAAATATGCCGATGATTTTATTATTTTATATTTATATCAAGCATAATACAAAAACATTAACTTGTGGTATCGAACAATACAAATGTAAATAAAAAAGTTATTGATAATACAAGAAAATACGAATTCTCTTACGAAGTTGAATTTAATGCATTAAAGACGAAGCTGGCAAGGAGCCCCTTGAAGTCTTATCATATTTCAAGATTAGTATGCATCAAAGAGGGGGCCGACAAGGAGCCCCTCAAAGCCTTATTTTATTTCAAGATCAGTACGCATTAAAGTTGAAGCCGACTCATGAGCTCCTCGATATTCTTATCTTCTCACCAAGACCCACGATACGTGTCAAAATCTGACTAGAGCCGACTCCCACCGCCATTCGAGGATATTTATCTACGAGCCTATTCCAAAAAACCTATATATATCCCCCTGCTCCTCTTTGTAATTCAAGGACTTTAGTCCCCCATATACCATTACCCATGAAATAAATACTTAAGATATTCTTATCTATATTTTGCCCTTAAGTCTTAATATTTGTACTGAAAAAGACCAACCCTTCGTAATATCATAATTCATACATCATTCAATGGTGTCGTCGGTGGGAACCCGTCTTTTTTCCCCTGAGAAAAGGTCCAAAGATATGAAAAATCTGCGTGAACCTTCGAAGTACAAAAAATACCAGTAATCGTCCCCTTCTCTTAACCCCATGTATACTAGTCACCTTGGCGAAAAGAAGAACTCAACGAAGATCGTTGGACTCTACATCATCATACGTCTTGCTATGGACGAATGACCATTCTGCAAGCCCCTTCATTTGCTACCGAAGTAGCCCGATTCGCTCCCAGACTTAAACCCGATATGTTCCTCGTTTATAAAACAAAAAAGAAGGCGGAGATAAAAAGGAAACCAAAAATTATGAAAATATATGTCTAAGAACCCGTTGTCGCACCGCCACCACCTCGTAAACAGAAAAATAATACATGAAATAAGAAAGCCATGTTCATTCAAAATCACAAATAAAGCTAAACTATGTACGCCAACTTGATTGTATGTACGAGACTTACCAAACATATTTCACAAAAGATATCTATATCCCCTTCGTCCCTCTTCAAAAACCTATGCTACAAAAGCCTTTTTTTTTTACAGAAGTCTACCGCCCTACTATATAAAGACAGATGAATAGAATCCCTCAAACTTCCCTACACCTACCCAAACCTTCTTCCTAATCAAAGAGCCGGATGTTTTCCTTCTCGCACCATTACCCGACGAACACCATCAGATACCTCTGTCAAGGATGCCGATGGAGGCATGGGACTCGACGAGGATGCGCCTATCGGCCTCGATCCTGGCATTTAGGATCCATGGCTCCTTCTACGGGTGAAGGTCTAGATGCGGAAGGACCTTCCACGACGGGATCCGCCACAAATCAAGGAATCACCAAGTCAAGGGAATCCTGACATCAACTGAACCACGTTTGGGCATATGTTATAACCCATCAACATAAATTGTCGTGCTCCCTCATTAAAGGAATCAACCGCGTGCGTAGTACTTGCCCACCCAAGGCGGTTTGGGCATGCGCCTTCACAAGCTTCTCCCCGAACTGATAACCCAAATCCATTAATAGACGCTTGTATTCATCTATTTCTGCTTTCACCATACAAATCATCTCATCCGCCTGGCCAAGACGAAAGAGAAAACTCTCTACCCATCCTTTTGCCTGCTTCCACCGATCATTCCTGACCTGTCAGATTCCACTCCAACATCTCCCTACTTCCATCAGAGTTTCGTGCGTTCAAGGCCTGAAGAGCCCCGATTTTTGCATCCTTCTGCTCCAATTGATCTTGAGCCTCTCTAAGCGACGATTCAAGCTCCGGACAAAGCCTCGGAAGTGTTGGTACTTCAAAAGGAGCTGTCCCAAAACATTCGCTCATGGCTGTCAAGGATATGATTCCTGACATGAAGAAGTGTATGGGCCTGATTTAGCTATATTTCTCCTATTTATGTATTCTCTTTCATATCAATGAACATCAAGTTATTACCATATATTATAATTGACATGGTATCACAATCACATTGTAATAAGGAAAAGATCTGGTAACCTTAGCGCCCCACCTTCAACTCGTCGCGGCGGCTACTCAAAGTTCAGATTTTTCTCCCCTTTAGTTTAGCCATTACTGCCGTTGTGCCGCCACTTATACCTCGTTCGGCACTGCTATCTTTCCAACTTTCTCCTCCACCCATCTGAAGTTCGAGATTCTGATTTCTGTTGCAAATTGTCGATGCACCTGCTGTCGTTTTCCCACCGTTGTTGTTTGCCGCTTCTCGATGCCAACTTTCGCTGCTATGGTGTTGCAAGTTCAATTGTTGTCCAATTCCTGTCCCACTCGTTGTCGCTATTCGTGGTTAGAGACCAGTGTTTCGTGTCTCCTTTTCTTTTCATTTAGCTTTCTAGATCTGACGTATTGGGTTATTTGGTCCATTATTGTTATTTGACCCTTCAATTTTCATTCCAAGCCCCACAATTCATATATTTTATATTTCCAGCCTTTGATTTACTGGAAATACACTTCCAGCTTCAAAGTTTTGTGGGTTTTCCGATCTGGTCCCTCAAGTTCTGTCACTTTGCAATTTGACCCAACAGTCCAGTATTTGTTTCCTAGGTATTTAGTTTGGGTACTTCTCCTTTGGTTCACAAATTGCTTTTTCAGGTCTTACTTTTAATTGCATTTTGAGTTCGTGGGAACCTTTCTTCGTTTGTCGCTCTTGAGGAGTATGGAGCAGTCAGTTTTTTGTGCTTTTGTGATGTTATTTGGACATTTCAGTTGCTCTTGTTCGATATTATCGTCATTTTTGGTTAACTACGTAATTTGAGTTACGCTCTTATGGATTAACAAGTGTTTGGTGCATGTTTCGGTTCCACGAATTTTTGGATGTTTGTGGTTCAATCAGTCTTCTCTTGTGGGTAAATCACGTGGTTCTACGTTCGTTGATTGGGTGTTGCCAATCATTCGTCACTGCATAATTGCAAGTTTATTGGAGTTTCAGTTAACTCGACGAGGTGACGTCTTTTACGAAAGTCACGAATTTTCAAGTTTGTTCAGTGGGCATTGGAGAATTGTGAGTTATGCAGAATTACAAGTGCCTCGACGAAGATTGAATCAAGAAGTTTCAAGTGTGTTAGCTCATCGTTAATCAGAGATTGTTAATCATTGTAACGTGTTACGTAGTTAAGTCAAAGTTTGTTCATTTGTTTAACGTTAGTTGGCAAATTGATGCTTTCGTAGCATCAATTTGAGGGGGGATGTTAAGGATATGATTGTGGTAGATATAGTAGGTAGGGGCCTGACATGAAGAAGGGTAGGGGGCTGACATGAGGAAGGGTAGGGGCCTGATTTAGCTATATTTCTCCATTTTATGTATGCTCTTTCATATGAATGAACATCAAGTTATTACCATCTATTATAAGTGACAATGACCTCCACCAAAAGTGACAACTACTTCCCAATCAAAGTAAAAAAAAAAAGTCACTAAAAATCGTGCACGCAACAACCCAATACAATCGCAAAGAGAAAGGCACGTACCTCATAACTGTTTTTGCTAAAACATCATGCAAAGCCGAGAAAGTAAAAGGAAGAAGGAACTTCCTATCCCGCTCATTACGAAGCCCGCACAGGTATGATCTGCAATATTCTAGACTTCTCGGCACCCTATTGAAAAGGGTGAGACCATCCGCCATACCCAACAGAGAAGACTGCCCTAACTCCCCTATCCAAGCGTTACAAGGATGAAAGGTACGACTAGACCCTTCATTGGATTCACGAGATAAACGACCTTCCACGCAAAAAGCACTCTGACCTAAGCCCGATAAAAGTTGTGGAGATACCTCAACCGAAGGAGTAGGCGATGTGAAAATGAAAGTCGTCGAATTAAATTTCTTCGGCAACTGTTCTAGTACCTTCTTCATCACCCGAGAACCACTGGCAAGTGAGGGGAGTCAACAAATAAGCCTCTCGCGCATGAACGTCCATCTCAGCCCCTGAGACCTGTCCGCAAACGTTAGCAGAACAACGTAGCCCGAAGGCAAGTAACAATAACAATCAAAATAATAAAGAAATGAGACTGTTCGAAAAAGAGGAGCGCTTACTAAACAGATGACTCGTATGAAAGGGACCCTCTGGAAAATCCAATACCTCTGCGACATGTTGCAACCCAACCATCATCTTAGTTATCGAATAATTTAACATAGAAACCATGTCGTAGCGACCCGCATATAAACCCTTTCGTTCTAACTCCTGTCTCACCTGCTCCTCTAAAGGCGGGTGCATCCTCATCACACCCATACCCCACCGCTTGCGAATCTCCCACTCCAAAATCGTCACTTTCCGGGGGGCCAAATAAATGAACTTCTCTCGCCAGTCATTCTCTTCGCCAGTAAAATCCCTAACCTCCAGAAAGGAAGAAGACCCTGATGGTTCGAAATAAAAGAAAGGAGGATCTGAAGAGGCGACTCGTAAAGGAAAAGTCGTCGCAAATTGAAATGGAGTACAAGTGACATCTAACAGCCCATAGCACAGTACGAACCCAATCACGTACTGGAACGAGAAAGGAAGAAGTTGACTAGGGCAAGCTTGAAAAAACTGTAGCAAATTTCGTAGAAGTGATGAAAAACCCAACAAAGACCATGGCGAATTTGACTAGCGTACACTGTCAAAAATCCAGCAGGAGGATTGTAAGCTCGCTGAACCACCGTCGGGATAAGAATGTTAAATCGAGAAATATCCAGGGAAGCCCCCTCGAACAGTTTGTGCACACCCTCCTCTAAGACTGTGCTAGAAATAATCCCTATTTTCCTTGCTCCCACAATAGAGCCTAGCTCAGAATAACCTAGCAACAAGCCAAACCCAGAAAGAGGGTGATTATAAGGCTTGCTTCGAAGGAACGCCACCCTGACTTCATCGGTCACTTGACAATGGACCCTTAATGTGGAAGCACCCTCACCCAAGTTTACATTCCTCCCATGCGTTAATTCTGGCACCCCCCGACTAGCCCGATTGCGGCACAACCTAGCCATGGACTTAATACGGGGCGCCCGCTGACAGCATGTCCTCAAAGTGACCCACGCCTCCAATAACACAACCTCTCCACGTCCTGGCATAGGGTGCCTGCTCGAACCTCATCTCGCTATTACTAAAGAAGGGGAACGCCCTGTGAGTAAACATGAAGTTCCAGTAGAGTCGGACTCTTTGATGACAGGGTCCGACACTTCAGAAATCGCCTGATCCATGATCACATTCTACTATAGAAAGAAAGAGCGTAATAGTCCTACTAGAGAAAAAAGGATTTCAATGTGTTAATATACACTGAAAGTGAGGAAACAGAAAAATAAAGATAATTTGGGGGAAAGGGACTCACGCGGTAGTTATAGGCACCCTCAAACACCTCTTCAATTTACATTTATACCTGCATGAAGAAACTGCCACAATCCTTCACTTGTACCTATCCAAATCGTAGAGACGTACCAGAAGTCCACATGGACGGGCAGACAAATCGCCGCAAACAAACATGAATGCATTTAAATGAGTGGAGTTATGACATATTATATAACTTAAAGTTTGCACGCCAGCACGACAAATACGCCCCTTCCATTCGTCCCCCTCGAAGCCACCCCATCAAGCACACTAAGTATCCCTCGATTAAAAGAAACTCCTCGAAGAAAATTGCGCTGCCCCCCCCCCCCCCCGAACGAATGAAAAGGGAAAGCATCTGATCAAAATATCCTCACCCCTAGGTCATGAAGGTCAATAAGTAAAGTCGATATCTCATATTCTCCCGCTAAAAGTCAAATACGTTACAAACCCGGGTCGAAAACTTCAAAGAGTCTCCCTCAACAAGAAATATGGAAAAAGGAAAATCCACTATGAATCGGGGTTTACTCCCTGTCATGCTCGTAAGTACCCTTCTCCTTTACCCACATATTAAACTGACTATATCCTATCGTCATACCATCATATGCATATATAGCCCATCATCATACCATCGTATGCATGTTCCCAAAAGAGAGTCGCGATCCCCAAGAACGACCACATTACGAAGGGGTCTTGTGGCACTGGAGACGGTTTGAGGGCACTCTTTCACGCCCAAAATAAACCCACCACATGCAAAAAATAAAGGAAAAGTCTACTGGCCGAACCCTTGCACAACTATGGGATCTTATCCCTAAACATCGCCTATGAAAGAGAATCGTGATCTTCCCTTAAGGCCCACTACACAAACAACTGTAACTGTCTTACGAAGAATCGAGCAAATTGAGAAAACCTCTATACGCTATGAAAAGAAGAAAAGAAGAGAGAAATGTCGCTTCTACTTTCGTAGCACTCACGCTTGTTCAAAAAGGGTTCTTCCTCTATTTAAATACGCCTCGTTCCCTAACTCCCCCCCCCCCCCCCTAAGAGAAACCCATTTAAAATCTATTATCGTTCCTCCAAATATCTTATGCTCTCAAAATCCATCTTTCCGGGACTCACCCTAAAAAGGTCCCCGCCTTTTTCTATCCTTTAGCAAGAATTCCTTAAATAGCCTCCCGTTTACGACCTAAATTTAAGTATACAATCTTCGATAAAATCCTTTCCTTTTACTTTTAGCTCCGATATATATATATATATATATATATATATATATATATATAGCAACTTTGATAAACAGAAACAACTAACCGCTCATAAGACCATTAAATTTTATTCATGGTACTGAGATACAAGCTACTCTACTCTACCTACTCACACAAAAAAACAAAAATACACGAAGCAAAAAAACAAAAAACAAAAAAGAACTACACTACTCCAACAAACTATAAGGCTGATCGCTTCCCCTCTTTTATTATGCATGCACGATACTCCCGAGTTTTTAACCTCCCCTCATCCTTGTCCTCTTCCTCTCCTCTCTCTGCATTCGCCGTCTCAGAAAAACTGGACACTGCCGGAGTCACCCTCCTACCGCTGGACTGGAAGAACCGCCCCTAGTCTCCAGCAAAGGTAAGACTTCTTATGGAGAAATCGATATCAGCAACTCACGAGGATGAAGCCTAGAAAGATAAGCGTCATCCCTGTATAAGTCGAGTTCTATCCCTTTCTCCCGACACCCCTAGTAGCCGAACAAATTGCGGCCGACATAATAGTGCTTGGGGACAGAGTTGCACTTCTTGGACCCATTGTATTGGTCCACCGCCCCCAGAGCAACTTCCTTCACCATCTCGTACGTATGCTTGTCGTATATACGAGCCATCTTCTCCTCGCAATCAGCTTAATCCTAGTGAATCTGTGCCATATCCTAAACCGCCTTCACCGCTACGACCACCGCCTCAAAATGAGCTTTGGTTAAGGCCTCCAGCTGACAAAGCACCTCAGCAGCCTACTCTTTCACTGCCAAGGTAACGGGTTATTGGCCTGGTGTGCCCGCTGACCCTCTACCAAGGCCTCGTCTCTCTTCATCCTCGCAGCATCTAGAGCTATTTGCATTTTCTCTAGCTCACGTCTATGGACCTCGGCCACCTGAGCCGCCTCTTCTCGCTGTTTTTCCACATCCTCGTACTTCGATACGAGCCGATTCCACCGCTCCAAAGAGACACTTTCCCGGCGAGCCTCCCGCCCGTCCAATATACGCACTCTTTCTTCCAGCTCTGTCACTCGAGCCGCTACTTGATCTTATAAGCCCCATATTTTCCCCATCGAAGTACGAAGTAAAGTCCTACCAAGGTAGACACAGTAAGTATGCAAAATCTAAATAAACAATATATCTATTTCCTCACAACCTACATAAGGTGTGATCAAAATAAAATATACGAGAGTTTACCTCGTCTAAGGCTCGACGCAAATTAGAGCGCAGCTCTACCGCCGCAGATGACTCTGCCACGGGAACAGAAACGACAATCCCCCTTGACTCTGCCAATTCTCCAACCCCCTCCTGAGCACTTGACGCCTCCCCTTGCTTCTGAATCCTTGCTTCCCCTGTAAATTCACCGCTACTCAAAACCACCGGACCTAGGGATCGAATTTGATCCACCTCCATTCCCTCAGCAGGCTCTACTCCTTCCACCGCCGCTGGTGGAAAAGGGGAAGAAGATACGACCGGAGCACCTTTAGCAATATGAGCATAGACATAGCCAAAATCCCCTTCTGGAAGAGATCCCCTCGTGTAACTAGACTGAGGAGTCTCCGTAAAGGCCTCAGCAAAAGGCTGTAAAAAAGACTCAAAACGTCTCCCCCGTCTCAGCGTCTGAAAAAAGCTCGACCATTCCCACGGCAAAACTGCCACTGACTCTAAAGGAGCATACTCTACCCCCTTCTTCCCCACCTCTTTGTCTTCCGGTCCTCCTACAACCGAGGAATTCCCATTGAAAGATACCCTTATGCTCTTCTTGTCCCCCTTGTTACTCTTATTCTTCTTATTTCTCTTCTTCTTCTTCTTCTTCTTCTTCTTCTTCTTCTTCTTCTTCTTCTTCTTCTTCTTCTTCTTCTTCTTCTTCTTCTTCTTCTTCTTCTTCTTAGACCCGCACCCCAACCTCCGACGCACCTCCCTGACCCCCTAATCGACCTGATCCATCTCCAGAGGCCACTTCTTCCCCCATGCTATCTCTCTTGAAGGTCGAACCTTTGCCCCCTGCCTCAAAAACTCTACGTCTATACGAGCGCTTAGATGTACCAACTTTAAAAATAAACATACATGAAGCATAAAAAGATATGCACACCAAAACCCCCATAAAATACTTACAGATGATGCTCTAATCCACCTGCAGAAGTGTCGAATGACCAGAGCTCACCGACAAAAGAGTGCTGCTCTTATAAAAGATGTCCAACACCTTGGGATCGAGGAGTTTGGTAGCATCATACATGGTTATAAAAAACCCCTCGTCATGCATTGTCTACATCACAACATCCAAACGAGTAGAGTCCTGAACCAAAGGCCCCTCCTGCAAGGTGTTAGGAAATGACCACGATGCCTCTAAGGAACGAATGAAAAAGAAGCGAGGCGTCCAGGCCCCAAAAGACGAGGAAGTATTGCACATAAATTAAGAGTGACCCTTTCGAGGAGTAAAATAAAAAAAAGCCCCCCCGAAGTTGATAAGCTCACCCCATACACTACCAGAAAACGCTCCACCGTGCACTCAACCCCCTTTATCAAGCACACAAAAACGAAGAAGGCCAGACTTGAATAGCTGTTAGGGTCCACGTGGCTAGGAGATAACCCACATGTTTGTAAGACTTTGCTAAAGAAGGGGGAATCAATGCACGTAACCCCGCCTTACGTTGAGACTCGTACAATGTCACAAACCTAGCAGGAGGCCCATTGGCCTGCTCAAAGGGAAGAGGAGCCCTAACTTTCATGTTTGAAGCATCCACTGCATACTCCTTGAACTTATCCGCCAAGAGTGTCTCAATAACGACGGAAGGAATGTCGCCCTTCGGAACATGTCTAGCCTCCACCTCTGCTCCCCTCTGTCGCCGAGAAGTTGATCCAACACGGTTAAAACCTTGCTCAGAAACCCCTCTTCCAGCCCTCAGCGGTGCCGCACCTGCATTCCCACCAGAAGAAGCCATCGCAGCAGAAGTGTTGGTAGCCATTGAATATATAAAGAGAAGTTGAAATGAAATTTAGGGAAAAATAAGAAATCGGAAGAACAAAGCTATTTCTTGTAAAATAATGAGATAATTTGTCGTTTGTGTGATGAGTATGAGAAATGGCAAAGCGCTCCCTTTTATAGACAGAGGAACAATGTTATTTAGTTCCTACCCAAAAACGAATCGCTTCATGAAAGGGCAAGTGTCGAACCAAACGTCAAGAGTCGCGCCACCTCAGGAGCCACTAGCTCCTTATAATTACACCCCTAATCAATACGTTAAATCCAGACGTCGTGAAATATATAGTCTCATCTCATTAAAGACAGACTTTTTTGAGTTCCCCAAAGCAACACTTTAAATCCCTCTCATATTATACGAATACGAGAAGAATTAGAGGACTCCTGATAATACAAGGAAATACGAATCCTCTTACGAATCAATATTTAGCGCATTAAAGACGGAGCTGACAAGGAGACCCTCGAAGCCTCACCCTATTTCAAGATTAGAACGCATTAAAAATTGAGCTGACAAGGAGCCCCTCGAAGCCTTACCCTATTTCAAGATTATAACGCATTAAAGACAGAGCTGACAAGGAGCCCCTCAAAGCCTTATCATATTTCAAGATTAGTACGCATTAAAGACATAGCTGACAAATAGCCCCTAGTAGCCTTATCCTATTTCACGATTAGTACACATTAAAGAAGGAGATGACAAGGAGCTACTCGAAGCCTTATCATATTTCAAGATGAGTACATATTAAAGACGGAGCTGACAAGGAGCCCCTCGAAGTCTTATCCTATTTCAAGACCAGTGTGCATTAAAGTCGAATCCCACTTGGGAACTCCTCGAAATTCTTATCTTCTCATCAAGACCCACGATACGTGTCAAAATCTGACTACAGTTGGCTGTCACCGCCATTCGAGGACATTTATCTACGAGCCTATTCCAAAATACCTATATATATAACCCCCCCCCCCCCACTCCTCTTTTGTAATTCAAGGACTTTGGTTTCCCATATACCATTACCCATGAAATAATACTTAAGCTATTCTTATCTATATTTTGCTCTTAATTTTTAATATTTGAACCAGAAAAAGACCAACCTTTATCATAATCCATACATCATCAATTATATTAGAAGATAAGTATGTGATCAATTTTAAAAGGATTACAAGCAACTAAAACCTTTGGGTTTGAATTTGAAAATAACTCTTATTGCCATTTTTAAGGAGAAGTAAGAAACATGAAGAGGGTTGAATAGAAAATGCTGCAGCCAAAATTTGTCCTAATTAATCTATTATTATTTAGTTAATTATTATTGATTATGTTTTGGAATAAATTCTTATATATTTTTTTAATAAATATATAAGGGAAAAGAGTTGGTGAGATTATGGTAAATTTACTTAAACTTTCCATGTATAACAAGATCATGTGGAACATGTTATATATGGATGGTAGTATTTCTGAGATTCTGGATCTCAATCTTTGCCTTTGTTTGAATCCTCAGTATTCCAGTTAACGTTATTGTAGCATTTGTGCTCGGAATATTATGTATCATTTAGTTGTAGGAGAATTGGATAATTATGGAAGGTTGCAAGCTAGACGATAATCAAGAGATCTGATCTCATACGACAACTATTTTCAAGGAGGCATTGCACTCTATAAATGCAGAAGACTCGAAGGTAAAAAACAACAAGCTTAGAGTATTTAGGTCTAAAAGTGTTTCATATTTTGTTTACGAGTCTAATATATTTTTTTAATATTCATTGTTAACAAAATCTTCAGATCAAATGGGTATTTGAGTTATCTTGTTGATTTATATATTCAAGTAAAGTGAATTAGTGAGGTGTCACGTTATGTAGTAGGAAAGTAATTAGAGGGAGTTTAGGTTACTAGTACGTGTAAAATCTGAGTAGGCCACTCCTTGGCTGATTGAAAAGAGACTTGAATTAACTTTAGGCCAAAGTCAAGTGGATGTAGGTATTAAGATGCGAACCACAATATATTCCAGTATTCCTGGTGTTAACTCCTCCCATCACGACCATCGGTCCACGATAGACTTTCTACTGTTATGTCCTCCGAGGTCAAACCGCCTTTTTATGGGTCTAACAAACTCATAAGCTCGATGACATTTTTAAACGTCTTCCGATGCTTTATAGAATTTACGACACCGCATTAATGCCTTAGGTACAAAACTACCTTACAAGGCTCTATGAGTCTAAAATGACTCAGATGCCTTACAAAGATCCACGATACCTCAGAGTCTGCACACCACAAGCACAACGGTACCTTACAAGGACATATTAGTCATAATGACTTTATGATACCTTACAAGGATCTACGATGCCTTACGAGATATACATCCACGATGCAATAAAGGCTTCACGAGACCTTACAAGGATTCACGAGTCTTAAATGACCCTACTATACCTTACAAGAATGGGTAACACAGTATGAGCTATCGGGTACAATGGTTCGGTGACAAAATATACGCTTAGGATGCGTGTAAATTTCAGATGTCAGTAAACTAGGCAAGCATATTAGCCAATAAGATGCATGAATAACACTTATTAATATAATGAGTGTAATTGACACATGTCCCCATATTTATCCTTTAAATAAGGGGCTCACCCCATATTTTAAGACCAAGTTGAGTAAAAAATATCAACTACAAAGATACATTTGAACCAGTATGGGCATTTTTCCATCAGACTCGGTCTTGTCAAAATTTGTATTATCTGAAATTTGGGTGGGGCATTCTTGAATCAATACATTTAACTACTCAATCACAAAGGTGAGATGCAAAGAGTGTTAACAAAATAACGTCATTTGTGAGATCGCCATGGACTACCTTCGAGCATTTGTGAGATAATACATAAAAAATGAACATTTTTCCATTAAAAGGAAGACCCTACGATGGAACACTCACGTAGTCATGGATCTGCCAGTCAGCATGAAGAAGAATGCACACCATCACCGTTGCCACAAGCGGAAGACATAGATTTCATTAACATTCCAAGGACGTTTTTTAAAAACCTATTGGATGCTTGAAGCACAACTTGAATCACAATTGATACTTCCCTATCCTGGGGGAAAATCAACCAGAAGAACAAGGGTCCCGAATGACTCAAACTCATTTTCGACCTCCAAGATATTGTACACCACCTGTGTGAGAGAAGGAAGAGAATACGATAATCAAAACTACAATGACAAAAAGGTTGACGTCCCAAGAGAAAGGAATTTTTATCTCGAGAATGTAGAAAATCCTTACCCCGAGAATGGGAGAAAATTCACTTTTGGAGTACGATAGATAGCCTAATGAAGGAAATGCAGGCTATGAAGAGGAACATCAGCCCGAAAGACAAACCCTATACCAAAGATCCTCATTCATTCCAGGAAAGAGCAAGCAATAGTCCCGATGGGTATGAGACAAGGTAATTTGCCTCTATACTTAGGCAACAAAGATGGAAGAGATCAGCAAGATCATGTGCACCAGTACTTGGAAAGTATGGATCTAGTGTCAGCTCTAGATTTCGTCTCCGGAAGACGCTAATTGGACGAGCACATGCATGGTTCTCACAGTTTCCCCTGGTACTATCTCTAATTCTGATCAACTATCTTGCGTGTTTGTATGCCAATTTTCCTGTAACGGGAGGTACCCCAAGTCTGCTTGCCACTTGTTCACTATCAAACAAGTGAATAAGTATTCAACAGCCCCCATTGAGTGGGAACTCCCCATCAGAATGCCGATACGTCTTTTGACTTGATATAGAAAAACCTATGCTTCTAGTCACCAAGCCGTGATACACACCCGGTAACTATCGTAAAGCTGTTGTGAATATCACGATGCACCAAACTGAAGAAAGGTAAACTATTAGGGCATATACGGAGAATATAGGTTGAGCATACTCGATAAGGGAAAAGCCTGATGTTTAACACATTGCAACATAAGATGAACCTGATAAGGTGTCGATAAGAGTTTTGAGTTAACTTACTTGGGCATATTTTCCAATAGTGAAATATAGTCTGAAGGAAAGGGCTGAAAACCATGCAAAGTCCACAACATACTTGGTCAAAATATACGGTCATAAAACCCTGGGGGGGATCCTAAGCTCTATGATGGGGTTATGGGATAAGTATGTGCTACTAATTAGGAAGCATATGGTACTCAGTAAACAGCGTGACCACAGACTCCATCAATTCTAAACTTACAAATGATACTACACGACCATTACCCACCATGGCCCAAGGGTCCAATGGAACCTCATTAAAAATGGAGAATGAGTCAACAACAAGATAAGCCTCCATACGAAGAAAAGTGATTCGTACGTCGTCAATGGTAACACGAGAAACATCCACATGTATCTCAATGGGAGCTGCTAATGCATCACGTTGATGAAACACTTCCATCAACTTAACCTCATTTATCCTTGTGCGGGAAGAAATGCCAGACTCTCCAACTAATGAAGATTGGCGAATGGTATGAAGGGGAGAAGAGCTCTTTGAGTGAGGAGAATAATTCTTTGTGTGAGGAGAATAACCTTTAGAATGGGAAAAAGAACTCTTGGACCTTAAAGGGGTCATGATGAAAGTGACAAAGTTTTGGGAGAAGTACAAATTGTTTCTTACTTAAGAAGGAAAAGTTACAAACTCAGAAAACAATGGTATGAAAGTTGGTGAAGAATGTTTGCATGAGTAGGGGTATTTATAGGGGAGATATACTCAACCCCTAATATCAAAAGGTCTTGAATAGTGGGCACGTTTCTTGTCCACTAAGAACAACATGCAGCTGACTAGTGATGACAAGTGGGAAGAAACTCCTAGATAGTGGGGGACATATGTTGAATTTCGTTATAAAGGCACATTGAATGAGAGATTCATTTCCCGTGCACAACAAAGGTCATAAACATATTAAATTAAAGAAAAAACACTTGAAATTACGGATTTCAAGGCAAAGAAGTGGAAAACGACAAAAACATGCTTTTATTGATAGAAAAATCCTTCAACCATACAAAGAGGAATGCTACTTCAACAAAAAGAAGAGATTTTACAAAAAAAGACAGCAATAAAAATCTAAAGACGAGGATCCAAGGAGGCTGAAGTGTCTTTGGTTGCCGTGGGCTTCAGAAGCATCTCAAAAATGGGTATCTGCGACTTCAAAAGTATCTCAGTAAGAAGGATCAGAGAAGCATCATCCACACTCCCACCTATACTGGAAGAAGACTCAAGAGAAGGACTCGGTCGAAAGAGTCTAGAGTAGCATCAGGATTAGAAGGCTTTGCGATTTTCATAAGACAAGGACATTCGTATCAACATTTGGCTTGTAAAGACCAAACTCTCAAGACATCCGATTGCACGTCACGAAGCCTCACACCATATGCCCAGTCATGTACCTATGCATAACATTGGTCTGCAAGATATACTTCTTGCACTAAGCCATTGTCTCGTTCTTGGTCAACCTCACTGCCTCCTATAACTTAAGGTCCAAATCAGACTGGGAGATAATATCGTAAGGAGGTAGACCTGAACCTGACACGACGAGAGTTTTTGCTAGCTCTTGAGTCAAGGTGTCGACTCGAAGATTGGCCACTCCAAGATGTCTCTCTACATCACTATTCTCTCGCCCCCAAGAAATCTTTTCCCTCTCCAAAGTTGCAACCATATCCTTCAACTCACCTCCCAATACCCTGAGGTTGTCGATAGTAGTCTGCATATCGGCCACATGAGAGCTCAGCTTTTTATATTATTTGGCCCTCTCAAGTAGTGAATGCTTTAGAACGACATCATCCTTGAGAAGTTTTACGTTGTTGGATCAAAGACTCTCAATCTCTTTAACAGATTGATCTCTCATAGAGTCGAGCTTCTTCTTCTGATCTCTGAGCTTAGACTCAGACAAAGCTGCAGCCCCTCTTGACAAATTGACTTGACGCCATAAAGCTTGGGTCACCTCAGGCGCCTATGAAATATATGAGCATAAAGTTTAATAAAAATGCAATATCGCCATAAAAACAAGGTAAGAAACTTGCCAAGACAACGAGTAACTCAGATGCATGGCGAAGCTACACCTCACCAAGACTAGAAATGGGGTGAGTAAGGAAGAAACTAGATGCCACCCTTAACGCCTCTTCTAGTTCGATGGAGGAAGCAGAAGATCTTAAGTGCTAAGTAGTAAGGATGCCTGGAGCACCCGATCCCACATGGTGGATGGATAAAGTGTCCCGACTCTACAAATGAGGATGTGATATGTATCTTAACAAGAAGAGGGGTTGTTGTTATGACGGGAGAATCTGATAAGATGCCTAAAGTCTTTACGGAATAACCCATTTGGACGATACCTTCTATCTGGTCCCACAACATCAAGTTGTCGATCAAGCTGGACGTGTCGTTGGGATCCATCACAATAAAAAGATCATCTGAAGAAGCATATAGAGGAGAGTCGCCCCCGTCAAATCAATCGAGTTTGAGCAAGGGTTCTTCTAAAGTAAATAAAGGTGCCTTAAACTAGTGTTAAGATATAAGAATACGTTGAAAGAAGAATAAATATACCATGATCGAGACATAGAAAAAATTTACCTAAATTAGAAAGAATGTTGGATGAAGGAAGAGAGCTAAGAATCACTTCAGCTGTAGAGGTTTCCACAAAGAAAGAAGATACAACTAGTGGTTCAATCGATGTATCCTCAGTAGTAGCCATCAACAAAGAAGAAGAAACATGAACTACCTTGCCTGCAACTGAAGCTGTGACAAGTACCTACAACTCGTTAGCAAAGGTGATGGCGGAGAAAGCAAAATTGGGCACCCACCAGTAGCAAAAGATGAAACAAATGCCATAGTCTCTTCCATAGGAGCATCATTGGTTTCAAGGGTGATCACCATATCAACGTCAGTATCACCTCCTTCTTGAGCCTCAGAAACACCGTTGGGTCTGCGCGATAGCACAAGGGAGCCGATGCAGTAATCTCCAATACCAATCGGGTGCAAGCCCTAGTAGCCCCAGAAGTGGTAGGGATAATGGCTTGTCCATCGACAACAGAAGGGTTCACTCGAGGAGGAATAAAAACCACCTGAGACATATGCTCCTCTGCAAAAACAGATTAAACACACTACTTAATACCACGAGGCCTAACGCAAATCCAACTTAAACAAGGGTAAATGATCAACTTACCAAAGTATTATCATCTGCAGCCAAAGAAGGAGCGAATTTATCTATCGGAGACACCGATATAACCCGGTGGCAGCGTAAAAAGCTCAATAGTGCGCTTCCTATAAGATGTTTTGAGCATCGTAAGAGGGTTTGAAAAAAATGATCACCCTCCATATCAGAGCTCAAGTTGAATTTGGGAGCATCAGGTTTACCCCAAGCAAAAGTAGTATCCCAAGACCCCTTAGTTGGCTTCACGAAGGAGAATTCACTCTTCTAACTACCATGGGAGTTAGAAGTACCAACCACTATCACCTTGTTAGAGTTATGATGAGAAAAGATTAGAAGGGTTCCCCGCGCGATGACACTACCACTTCGAGGATGTAAAATAATCCATTTGTGGTGCACAAACTTCCCTTCTGCAAGCACATAAACACAAATCCAGCCAAGATGGTAAAACCATTTGCAGTGAGTTGGCTAGGGTAAAACTTACACGCCTTGAAAACTTCACATTAGAAATGAGGAAATAATGACCTAAGCCCAAACTTTATCTAGGCATAGTAGAGTGTGATGTCTTTATCAGACGATTCATTCCCCTGTGATAGCTCTTGGGAATGAGCATGGTGATATTGGTGGTAGAAAAGCCAAATTTGAGAAACTTGGTTATCAACTCCGACTATGTGACTGTGATCACGATGTTGCTCATGTCTTGGGTTTTCCGGGGAGCCCCAACCTTCTTCTTCTTTGATGGTCCTACTTCATCACTGCTGCTGATTAACTCCTCAAAACTCCTCTTCAATGGTGACAGAGTAGATTTTTTTGCGATTTTTTTTAGAAAATTGTTCGAAGAAGCGAGAAAGACAATGACGCCAAGCTCAGATGAAACCAAGGTAAACTTAGTGTGAATTCGATAAGAAGCTATTGATGAGCATTTAAAGGAACCGTAGAAAAGTTGCAAGCTAAAGTTGCTAAGAAAGAGAGCAAAAAGAAGAGTTATGGAAAGGTGAGGAAGGAGAATGACGACAAAGGGGAATAGGGAAAGGTTTCTTAACCGACACAGTTAATGGGGCACGAATCCCAAGAAAATAGGGAAGAGTGCACGCTTCCAGCTCAAATCAACTCGTGGATTCAAAATCACCACGTGGGCTGACACATTACTCTGAATCCCTCTCGGTTCTCATGAATACAAGAAGATCTGTGGGGGACTGGTGTTAAACCCACCCGTCACGACCATCGGTCCATGATAAACTTTCTACTGTGATGTCCTTCGAGGACATAACGAGAAGGACATAACGCCTTATTATGGAACTAACTTTCTCATAAGCATGATGACATTTCTAAAACTCTTCCGATGCTTTATAGGATTTACAACACCGCATGAATGCCTTACAGGTATAGATATACCTTACAAGGCTCTACGACTCTTAAATGATATCCACGATGCCTCACATGCAACACATCTGGGATGCCCCACAAGCACAACGATACCTTACAAGAACATATTAGTCTTAAATGACTTCGTGATACCTTACAAGGATCTACGATGCCTTACTAGATATACATCTACGATGCAATAAAGGGTACACGAGGACTTACACGAATCCACGAGTCTTAAATGACCATACAATACCTTACAAGAATCGTTAACGCATTATGAGCTATCGCGTACAATGGTTGATGAAGAAGGCCACATGATAAAATATCTGCTTAAGACACGTGTAAATGCCAGTTGTCAGTAAACTAGGCAAGCATATTAGGCAATAAGGTGCATGAATAACACTCGTCAATATAAGAAGGCATTTAATTGACACATGTCTCCACATTTCTCCTATAAATAAGGAGCTCACCCCATATTGTAGGACTAAGTTGAGTAAAAAAGATCAACTACGAAGATACATTTTTACGAGTGAGAACAATTTTCCATTGGACTCGGTCTTGTCAAAATTTTTATTATTCGGAATTTAGGTGGAGCATTCTCGAATCAATACAGTTAACTACTTAATCACGAAGGTGAACTGAAACGAGTGTTAACACATTTTATTTGTTGTTTCGATAATTACCTGTTCCAACAAGTAAATAAGTTCAAGTAAACAAATTTTGATCTTATAGAAAAAGCCTTTTACCCACAAACCATTTATTTTTCTCTTCTCTTTTCGTATATATATGTTTCAAGATTTTGAAATTTAAATCTTTGACCCAAAAGAACTGACATCTCTAATTTTTTGTCCCAAATGTGTCCGATGCCGCGATGCGTATCGAAATTACTTTTATTTATTTTAACTATTGAATACTTATTTGGATAGTATCGGAGTACCTGTGAATAGGAATACCTAATACGTATGCATCGTGGTTTTTGAAAGTATCCCTGCATCATGTTATAATTTATAAACATGGGTTGTGACTTACATTAGAAGCAACTATTCCCTGCATCATATGTTATGTTATAATTTATATACATGGGTTATGAGTTATAACTTACATTAAAAGCAATTATTCTATTAAATATTCGTGGTCAAAACAGTTTAGTTAATGCGGACCTACAAATATTGGTGTTAGTTATGTTTTACGTCAGTAAGATTATTAATTTTCCTGGAAGATCCGATTGTCAATTGAAGTAAGTGAACTTGTGTTGTTATTATAATATAAGCATACTATGTACTTAACTGATAGTTGAGGTTACAATTTAAAGATCACCTTTCCACATACAAGTTAATCCTTATAATTTTAGATTGTAGCCATGATTTCTTAGTTTTATTTGAAAGTACTGATAATTTATGATATACTACGAGCGTATTAAACAGATACAATTTAAAATCTGACCTAAAAATGTGGTGTTTTGTCATAATTTCTCAATGAATTATGTTACACATTAGCATATTAGTTTTATGTGATGGGTAGACCAACAACTTAATAGAATCATATATGTAGTGGGTGCACCATTATGATTTCATCTGAAAAAATAATCAAAATACTTTTACCATATAGAGACAAAAAGATAAAATCATTGTCAACTTACTTTAATAATTATACTTCTAAAAGAATAAAAAACCACTAGCTAGCTTGATGTTACACTGAGACCTTTTTTCCCTTTTCACAAGCCGAATTATAAAGTTTTGTCATTTTTGGTTGCATTCCTACTTCCAAATTCCAATCTTTTTTCTATTCTTTTTTGGCGCAACTCCTCAAATTTCAGAAAACGTTATTATAATTACTAAATTAGCCTTACCATTTTTCCAGATTTTTTGGGGAGTTAAAGATTTTTGGTCGTAAATCGTCAATGTGATTAGTTTGTTGGTTGTAACTTGTAACCTGTAAGGTTTAAATCGCCATTCGAAGAAGCAACAACAGTGGGTGATATGTTGATACTGAATAAAATAGTTTTTTTTTTAACTCAAAGCAATTAAATATTAATGGAGTTTCTTTAACTTCATTATAAGAAAAATATAGGCGTTCAAAATAGTAGTGGGGTTCAATGATTCTCATCTCTTAATGTGCCTATATACAATGATGCAATCTTTACTTTGAAGCTTTGTTTTCTTCTAGGGTGAGATATAACAACCATAAGCCGTTTCAATTTTACCTAACGAAGGTTTATTGCATAAATTATAAAGAAAAGTGCAAAACTAGACCCAACCTATAGGCTTTTTTGCGGAATTATACCCAACGTTTAAAAAGTTGCAAAACTATACCCAACCTTTATATTCTGTTCGAAACTAGACCTAACGTTTAATTCCGGCCAAAAAACGTCATATTTTAGCGTCATGACATCATATCCCGTTTTGGTCGAGGGCAAAATAGATATTTCACAAATATAACATAAAAAAACATTAAACATTAAATTATATCATTAAAATAAAAAAAACAAAAAAAAATTGTAATCTTCCTCACCAGCCGCCCCGCCCCACCCCCCACTAGATCGAAAATCCAGCACCCGCTCCCACCCCGTCGCGTACAGAGTGGTGGCGGCATCGAATGGACGCCACCACAACTGCAGTGGTGGCGGCATCGAATCGATGCGGCCACCACTGCAGTGGTGGCAGCGTCGATTGGACGCCACGCCGCCGCGATTCTATACGCGACAAGGTGGGGTGGGGGGGGGGGGTGTGGGGGGTGGTTCCGGGGGTAGGGTGGGGGGGGGGGTTTCTTTTTTTTTTTCTTTCTTTTTTTTTTTCTTTTTCAATAATAAAAAATGATATATCTTAATTTTAAATATATAAAGATATAAAGATATACTTTTTTATTATTTTTAATATATAAAGATATACTTTTTTTTTATATTTATATATATGAAGGAATTAAATATCTTATTGTTTTTAATATATAAGATATATTTTTATATATATTTATATATATGAAGGAATTAAATATCTTATTATTTTTAATATATAAGATATATTTTTACATATATTTATATATATGAAAGAATTAAATATCTTATTATTTTTAATATATAGGATCTAATTTTTATATATATTTATATATATGAAGGAATTAAATATCTTATTATTTTTAATATATAAAGATATACTTTTTTTATATATTTATATATGTTAAGGAATTAAATATTTTTTTTAATGTATAAAGATACACTTTTAAGAAATAATAGTTTAATTACATTTGATTTAATATAATAATAGGTGAAATAATGATTTTTTCTTTTTTTTTAAAAAAAAATAAATTAGAAGTGTAGTACCGGTTTTGCTTCTGTAAAATTTAAAAAGTGGCCGAAATTAAACGTTGGGTCTAGTTTCGAACAGAATGTAAAGGTTGTGTATAGTTTTACAACTTTTTAAACGTTGAGTATAATTCCGCAAAAAGGCCTATAGGTTGGATATAGTTTTGCACTTTTCTCTAAATTATATTTCAATCTTATTGACTTCAATCTTATTGACAATTTATAAGTTTTTAATTGTTACGTTAGGTAGGTTTCTGATGGCCCTTTATTTAACACCCGACCCACCATAGGCATCAGGATTCCAGCCGCACACGGCATTGAAATGCCAGGCCTACAAATTCCAGCCTGATCTATGTACAGTCTGTTGACAAAATGTTATGAAGTAATAGCAAAAACTAACCATATGTCATTTTTAATTGGCAAAGAAAATCTAGCGTTATTTTAATTGACATATTTTCTCTTTGTTATTCAATTAGGATCTGTTTGTTGCCAGGAAAAAAGAAAATTGGGGAAAAGAAAAAAAAACGAGGGGAAAAAAATAAAATTGGACATGTTAAACGCAGACCCATAGATGCACCGATACAACGAGTTGAAAATCCTGACTTAGGACATACAGATAGAGCTCGTGAGAGACCGAAAAAGACGTGAATGTAGGTCATACGAACGACATGAAGCTAAAAGATCTAAATGAAGATATGCTAGTCAACCAAAACATTTGGAGACAGAAGATTCATGTTCACGACTCGACGTGATTCCTTTATGGTTAATATAGCCTACCGCAATTTATTGAGATTACAAGTTTGGTTGGTGTTGTTGTCATATTGAACAACTTTGCCATCCCTCTTGTTTAATGCAACACACACATATATATGATCTGAAATTGGCAACTCCCATGTTTTATAAAATTATCAATGGCTAACACTCTTTTACAAAATAGAGAAAAGTCTCTACATTCTGTTAAAATTGCAAATAAGCCACCTTCTAGTTTTGTTTGCTTCAATTTGATTAATAGGTTTAAGTGGATTTAAAATTTGTGGACTCTAATGTATGATAGTCGATGTGTTTCCGATACATTGTTTGCAGTGATGCTCAAATTTGACGATATATTGAAAACATATTCATGCTTGAGTCTCACTTAGTACTTTTGAGAAACTCGAAGCTACATTGTCATCCCCTAAAAATAATCTTATTCCGTTATGTATTAATATGGTGTGACACTAAATCTTATGTCATGACCCTGCACAAACAATTCGACGAGAAATCAAAAAGCAAGAAGAAGAAATACAAAAATGACAGAAACGAAGAAGGAGAAGAAAAGAGGGAAAAAGCTAACCTGTTGACAATTGAGAAACTAGGACTCAGACACAAGCTAGATTCAGCTCGTGCAACTCCAAACGACATTTTTTCGAATTAGTAGGCTTTCATCCAGCGTGGACACGTGGCGTGATCGTGGGCGTATGCGTGTGGGGCTGGTCAAAGCATGGTGGACCGCAACTTAATTAAACGGCATCGTTTCTCCTATAATCGTATGGCTGAATTCAAAAGAACAAAGCTAATCTGGACCGTTGAATTATCACTCAGCTCAGCTCAACACAATTAATGTTATCGATATCTTTTTGTACCGCTTTTAATAGTACCTGTTAACACTATACCATTTTTATTCACGATGCCACCAAAGCATCACAGAGACCTACCCTAGTATCGATGGCCTTAGATGTTGCACTCGATGCGTGTAAAATGGCGCCCCTACTAATTTTCCCCGAATCACGATAGCGACTTACAGAATACAACTCCCACGCGAGGTATAAGAGGTTTAAGATAACTTCACGATTATCCCATGGGGACACGATGTCCTAGCAGTCGCATTATCAAGATACGATACGGATATGCTACAACACATGGTATAGATGCCCCAAAATTCACGATAGGATCTCCCACTCCCGAACGGTAAAAATACTAGCTTCCCCCTCCGAAAAAGTATCAAAGCACGACAAGTCATATGAGCAGCAAGACAATAACGTTTGTTAGCACCTAAAAGACAACTGTCGAAGATAGAACAAGGCTACTCAGCTCCAAAAAAACATGCATATGACACTTGTCAAGAAATATACATGCATGAAAGCCACGTGTATACAACCTAACTCCTATAAAAGGGATGGGAATGAAAGGAATAAAAGGGGAGAGGACTTCTCGACCATTGTACATCTCTTATTTTTCTCGAACTCATGCAAGACGTTCTGACCCACTCATAAATCAAGAATAAACAGGATAAATAAATAATTGTTAACAAAATGGCGCCATCTGTGGGAACGCCATGAAATGTTGCCTTTGAGCGTGTTCGAGAAATTTTATATATTATACCATGGATAGTCTTATAAATAGTAGCAATCTCTCGGACCATCAGGAGCGTATGGAAGAAGGATCGTCGATAACCCCCTCTCCACCTGGGCAAAAAGAAGGGATTTTATAAATATCACTCGATCCGTCTTCGAACACCTAGCAGAAGCTACTGCCCGAAGGACTCGGCGACAAAACGAATACTCTTATGAACCCCTTTTTCGACAACCCTATCGAGAGCGATACAAATCGAAAGAGCACGCATCTCGCATAAGACCGATTCGTCCATCGAGCCCCCCGATATCAAGATACCCCTCCACACGGTAGGGAAGCAAGAACTTATTATGGAGGCGATCATGAAGGAGAACAACTAGATAACGAAAGTGTAAGAGCGTCTTATCCTCAAAATCATCAGTTGCCACCTGCACTCTAGAAGTGGATAACTCCATGTGGGATATGGTTAATAGCATGCACAGAGAAATGCGGGACATAAGAAGAATATAACCCCCGGGGAAGAACCCATCTATCACGACTCTCGTTTCGTCCCAGAAATAGCTCAAGCCCTGGTTCCATCGAGGATGCTGCCTACCAACCTCCCTCTATATACATGTGATAAAGATGGAAGAGATCTACTAGATCACATCCATCAGTACATAGCCAGTATGGATCTAGCATCGACACCACATTTTGTTCTGTACCGGGTATTTAGGACTACCCTGGCAGGGAGGGCTCAAACCTGGTTCTCTTAGCTGCACCGTGGAACGCACTTTGATCAATTGGTGTGCCTATTTATACGACAATTTGCTTGCAATAGAAGATATCCTGCCAATCACTTGTTCACAATCAAGCAGAGGAAAGATGAACCCCTGAGGGACTACATGAAGCGCTTTTCGGACGAAGCCCTAGATGTCCTGAATGCTAACCCCTCAATAGTAGGAGATATCCTGACCCAAGGGCTTAGAACCAGGGAATTTTTTTGATACCTCATGGGTAACCAGATTAAGGATATGAACGAACTCATGCAAATGCCAAAGACCTACATTATTATGGAAGAAACTTAGAATTCAAAGACCTGAATAGGGAATAATGATAACGAACATGATAAGAAGTTTAAATATAAAGAAAAGGAGGAAAACCCCATCTTCAGCAAAGGGATGGTGGAAATACGATAAAAAAGCACTTATGGCTGGTACCGTTGCCACCCCTAACGATCACCCCTGCCGAAGTACTGAATGTTATGAGGGGGAGTAATGACCTGCAATAGCACCTACCCGTTAAACAACCTTATAAGAAGAAAGATATGTAAGTTCTGCAAATACCATAAAGCACACAGGCATACTACAGACAACTGCACGACTTTAAGAAAAGAGATATGTGGGTTATGAGACGTTGGTTACTTGGGAAACTACTTAAAGGAGAACAACCAAAAGGCTCCCAAGTCCAACATTTGGAAAAGAACTCGACCAAAACATCTAACAGGAGAATATGGACCTAATGCTAAGTATCGAGAAGAAACTTGACACCAAGGATTACCCCCACCATCAAAATCGTACGAAGATAACCCTCCTTCAAGGAGAGCGATAAAGATAATTGAAGGAGGGGATATCTCAGTGATACCCTTGGGAAATAAGAAGAAGTATCTGAAAGAAGCTCGATGAATACAACAAGGACCACCGATTTTCTCAATACAGAGAGCAAAGTTACCCATCATCACCTTCAGATCAGACGATTTGAAGGGTAATATATCCTCACGAAGATCCGCTAGTGATAGAAGCCACCATCTATGGTATCGAGATCCAATGCATCCTAATCGATACTAGGAGCTCTGCAGATGTCCTTTTGCAGCCCACATATTTGGCTATGGGATTGGAGAAAGAACGCTTGGAATTAGCTGAAGTTCCCTTAGTGGGCTTCTCGGAAGAATTGTGCCACACGTTAAAAACGATAACTCTGCCTATGTCACGAGGAGAAGGTGCCATGCGACGAATAGAACACACAAAATTTCGGGTAATGAAGGCATCATTCCGAACTTATAAGCTATATGCTGGCGACCCTCCATATGAACATTTGAAGCAATCCCATCCACACTTCATCTCAAAGTAAAGTTCACCACACATTCGGGGATCGGAGAAGTTAGGGGCAGCCAATTAAAGCTAAGGAGTGTCACATGAACACGATCCCATCGAAAGACGACGAATATACCACTGTGTCTGGCAAAACACGCAAAGTTGAAGAGGAACTAAAGGTACAACACGTTGAGGAGCTAAAAATGATAGAAATCGTGGTTGGGGATCTGGGACAGAGAATGAGAAGGTTTTTATTCTAAAAGAGTTCTACCATCTCTTCACCTGGGAAGGAGGGCCCCCAGGTAAGATCAGTGACCAGGTGTGTCAACACTTCCTAAATGTCAAGACCGGGGCCAAACCAGTCCAATAAAAGAAGAGAAATATGGGACCAGAAAGAAATAAGATCATACGATTCAAAATACAATGATTACTTAATCTATGACAGATTAAGGAAGTCATGTATCCCGAATGGCTTGCCAATGTAGTTCTTGTTCCAAAAATGGGAGGAAGATGGCGAATGTGCGTCGATTTTACCAATTTGACTGACGTCTGCCCGAAGGATTGTTATCCGTTGCCCATCAAAGATTAGTTGGTAGATTCCACTACAGGATGCGCTGCTATCTACGATGGATGGAGACTAAGTGTATAACCAAATCCCGATGGCAATAATAGATCAAAATATTGTTAGGGGTATATATGGTAATGCCCTTTGGCCTAAAGAATGGGGGAGCTACATATCAGCGACTGGTAAACCTTATGTTTACAGGACTGATCGAAAAGTCAATGGAAGTATACGTTCACAATATGATTGTCAAAAGTCCTCGAGTAGAGGATCATCCGGAAAACTTGAAAAAGGCGTTAGCAATCATGGACAAGTTTAGAATGAAGATTAACCCCAAAAAGTGTTCCTTTGGATCAAATGAGGAAAGTTCCTAGGGTTCATGGTAACCAAGAAGGGAATAGAAGTAAACCCCGAGAAGGCTAAAGCCATCGTAGAGATGCCGAATCCAAAAGTTGTTGAAGACATCTAGAAACTAACGGGAGGATGCCATCTTTGAGCAGGTTCATTTCGAAATCAGCTGAGAAAGGGCTCCCATTTTCAAGATATTGAGAAACATAAAGGACTTCCACCAGATAGAACAGTGTGCGGAAGCCCTTAATAAGTTGAAGAGTTACTTGGTATGCCCTCCGTTGCTAGTGAAGCCCATACCGCACTGTTTGTATACTTGGCAGTGGGAGAGGGAGCTGTGAGCGCGATATTGGTAAAAGAGCAAAATAGAAAGCATCACCTTGTGTACTACATAAGTAAAACGGTGCAAGGGGCAGAAGGCAGGTATACCTTGACCGAAAAGCTGGTGTTAACCCTGGTTACCACCGCCCGTAAATTACGACCCTATTTCCTCTCCCATCCCATTATCGTTTTTATCAAGCATCCTCTACACGCCATCCTTAACAAGCCTGAATCTTCAGGGCGGCTGGTAAAATGGACAGTAGAACTTATGGAGTATGATATCTCCTATACCCACTGGCCTTCAATCAAAGCCTAAGTATTGGCCGACTTCGTCATGGAGATGACGGGCATGGAAGTAGATGAAAGTCCGCCCCTCTGGCATGCATTTGTAGATGGGTCATCAACGACGACACATGGGGGAGCAGGAATAATCTTGTCAAGCCGCGAAGTAGAGGAAAAAGTTCTCCACTTCGCCGTCAGACTCAACTATCCCATGTCCAATAATGAGGAAGACTACGAAGCCCTCCTAATCGGAATGCTATTAGCACAAGAAGATGGCATCAAGAAACTGGTCATCCACAATGATTCACAATTGATTGTACAACAGGTCAATGGCGCCTACGAGGCCAATGAAGAGAGAATGCGAGGCTACCTTCAGGTAGTCCAGCCAAGACAAGACTAGTTTGAGGAGTTTGAGATAGTCCAAATCCCCCGCTCCAAATACCAAGAAGCATATTCCTTGTCTAAGATAGCCACCCAAACCGCTACGATCCATACACGTCGTATCACCCTTTTTTAGGCCTCAGAGTCAGAGAAATTCGAGGTCGAAAAGGTGAACACCATGGTAAACCCAACCGAAGAGGAATGGATGGCAAAATTCAAGGCATACCTCAGACATCCGGAGGAGTATTCTGAAGACAAGTCAGAACAGCGGTTAAGCGAAAAACCACTTGTTACTTCCTGCACAATGACGTATTATTCCGCAGATCCTACTTCTGCCCGCATGCAAGATGACTTAACAAAGAAGAGGCTGAACAAGTTGTCAGGGAAATTCACGAAAGTACCTGTGAGAGCCATACTGGGGGAAAAAGCATGACCGGTCGCATAATACTCCAAGGCTATTATTGGCCCACGATGACACACGACTGCAAAAGATATGCAAAAATATGCAGATCATGTCAGGCCTATGCCCCGCGAATCCATCAACCTGTGGCACCATGGGAACCCAGCCTGAACCCATGCTCCTTCGCAAAATGGGGCATCGACATCGTAGGACCACTGATCCCCGATGCAGGTCAGAAAAAATCCTTGTTATTAGTTGTTGACTACTTCACCAAATGGGTGGAAGTGGAGCCCTTAACCAAAATTACTACCGGAGAGGTTATTAACTTCATGTTCAGATGCATAATATGCCATTTTGGCATCCCACGATACCTCGTCACCGACAATGGACTTCAATTCACTAGTAGAGAGTTAGAAGACTGGTGTGACCAGTGGGAAATATATCATCGTTTCACCTCCGTCGGATACCCCCAAGCTAACGGTCAAGTTGAAATAACTAATCAAACCTTGCTAAAAAATTTAAAAGAAAGACTAGATTGGCACAAAGCTAAATGGGTGGAATAAGTCTGTGGCATCTTGTGGGCTTATAGAACCACTGAAAGAGTAGCACGGGAGAAACCCCTTATAGCTTAACCTAGGCTAGTGAGGCAGTAATACGCCCTGAAGTTGTAGTAGAGAGTGGAGGATCAAAGAGTATGAAGAAGTGACCAATAGTTCTAATCTTACATTATCCTTAGATCTATTGGAAGAAGAAAGGGCACTGGTGGCTATCCGAATGGAACAATATAAATCATGTATGGGGTGATGCCAAAGTAAGAACCACAACCTTCCAAGTGGGGGACCTGGTACTAAAAAGAGTCGAGGCCTCGAAGAACATAGGAAATCTTCAACCCAAATGGGAGGGACCCTTTAAGATCTCCAAGATAATGGGAGTTGCCACGTATTAGTTGTAGAACCTTGAGGGAGAGACATTCCATAACACATGGAATAGTTTAACCCTATGAAACACTATGCCTGATGTAAAAATATCAACCATTCTACATAAATAAAAACACAATTTATAATAGATGACCTCATACTATCAAAATGGAAACATGGCTGCTAACATAAAAATATGGTCCAGAAAAGGACCACGAGTAACCTTATCATACGATACCATCTATTCACAAATAAAAGTTGATCGTAGAAATTTACAAGAGTCTACACACATAAGTATATATACATAGAAAAAGCTTTCCTAAAAGGTCTACAAGTCCTCAGCTGGACGCTTCTCTTCCCTGATCAAGCAATGGTGCTGATCTACAGTCAGGTCCATCGGATCAACCACATTTGTAGAAGGAACTGCAAAATTCTCGAAAGTTTGGGTAATCCCAGCATGAGGAGCATATGAACTATCGGAAAGAACTTGTTTGATGTTCAACTCAGGAATAACGACATTAGAGGGGAAGTCAAGTAAAGACTACATAGCCTCTTCTCAAAGATTATACCCGATGCGCACCATGTCACTGAATTCTCCTCGGAGAGACTCACGAAGAGGAGAAGGGGTGGACGTGTCCATCACAGTCTGAGCCCGAGCAATGACTAGAGCCACTTCATGCGTCCTTATCATCTCAACCACCCTACAGTGGGCAGCATCCCTCTCCTCGGAAACCTTGGAAAACAATTCCTCCGATGCACAGATTTGGTTTCGAAGATTCCCAATCCTTTCCTCCAAACAAAATACTCGCACCCTCTCCAACATAAGGCGTCTCTCTAGATCCCAAGATTTCTCCAGTTCTTCTTTTAAAGCCTTGCCATGGATACCCTATACGGACTTCTAGTTAGCCTCTAACTCTTGAATCTTCTTATGGGTCATAATAAGATCTCTTTTCAAGTTGTCCCTGTGTCAAAATATCAATTCGACATCGGAAGGGACCTGATCTCTTCTAGTGGCAATGACATTTAAAACCATAAACAACTACAAAAGATGAGGGACGATTAGCAAGGGTATGCATAACATACTAAAGAAGGTTCGAAGGAAATTCATACCTCACATAGGTCTTTGCAATCCAAGTCCTGAACAATAGACAAAGGGAAAGTGTTTAACAATGCGCAATCCAACTTGTTCAATAAACCACTCAAAAAAGTACGACAGAAATTCACATCCGGAGCTATCTGAGGAAAGGTACTTATCGCTGATAGAACCCTATTGCTGCCTTCTCCGACAACATGGGTCCTCAGAAGAGAAGGGGATGGCGGATGCTCCTCAGCCACATTCACAATATTCTGATCCAAAGGGGGAACCAAAACATTCACGAGGATAGTATCCTCTCCGAGAGTAGATAAAATTAAACCTAGGGGAGGATCCGAAGGAGGAATGACGGAAGAACCCAATACCATCGGAACCCCTCATTGAGAAGAACTTGGCACGTCTACAAGAGAAATCCCAACAACCTGAGAAGGCAACCCATCGCTTGGCATCGCAGGATGGCTATCCAAGATAGCACATCTCAGAACCAACTTGAAACCCGATAGGAAAGACCCTTCCCCACCTTCACTGCTAAAATATCATTGGATACAAAAATGTTTTATCAAAAGCCCTTGCGGCAAAGAAGTCCATCTCCGACCATATAAGAGACACAAAAACACAACAAGTGAGACGATAATGAAACACAATGTCATAAAGAACACAAAGAAAGATAGACTCACGATAAAAACAATTAGTATGCAAGGGCTGAGAAGGGAGATCCAAAGCTTCTGCACCTTCCTGCAAACTCACCATTACAAGAGCTTCAGAAAATTCCAAAAAATCGCATATGTTATAACTTCCTGAAATCAAATCGGTAGTGCACAATACCGCCATCTCCTGCACAGCCGCTTCTGGACTTGGCACCACATACCCTAACCTCCATTGGATAGACACCTCTAAGAAGAGGCATGCTTACCCATAAGCTTCAAAAAGAAAAATCAATTTTTCTAATCATCAAACTGGGTAACACGCTTAGTGATGGAAGTAAAGGAACGATGGTTATCCCAATACACTAAGCTGAAAAGGGAAGGCCACTGGGACAAGGCCACAAGATGAAAATGCCCCTTACACGATAGGGGTTGAGAGGTAAGACCAAAAGTCTGCTATATAAAATATACCCAATCAAATAACGATAGGAGTTGGGCGTGAGTTGGCTGGGACAAATCTGCCAATATCTAAAAAGGGACTGCATAAAGGGGGTGAAGAAATAGGCGAAGCCCGCATCGAATCTGATCTGAATATACTGTCATATACCTAGTAAGAGGGTCATAAGCCCTTTGATGAGGACGAGGAACGATAATATCATACTTTTCGGGATCTAAATGATACTCAAACAAACAAAGTAATGATAGAGTCCAAAAACTCTATACTCACGGCGGATCTTACCAAACCCCCCACAACCATGCCACGAGCGTTCAAGGAGACGGTATTAAAGACGAAAAAATGATCGATAGGAAGATAAGTTTCCCTCCTCAAAAATACCGTCCTTATGTTACTTACCAAAGAAGCATCGGTATGGAGCGGAGCAAAAATGGACGCCATAGAGGGATTCCCAAATATGGCTGTTAACCCCCCCTCAGTCCTTCCCCTCAAATGTAGGGAAAAACCTTTGGTAGGAGTACAACGCACGCCATGCAAAGGCGGGGACTTTCGAGAAGATAGGGAGTTACCTTGAGAATGAAAAAAACGCGAAGGAGTCATGATACACACCTTATCACTATGATAAGCTATCACACATGCCAGTTCGACATAAAAAGAAAAAGAGAAAGAAAAGTGTAAAAAGACAAGAGTTTGCTTTTGGCAAAAGAGAGAATATTCCTTTGATGAAAAAGTATTTTTCGGATCAGGTGAAAAAGAATGCTCATTAAGCCTAGAAATATATAGTAAGACACTCACTGGATTGGGCCCCACATCAACTAGAAGACCACCTGAGCTAGGTGGCAAGTTTGACCAATCACCACTTTACACAACTCTGACAAAGAGACGCGTGTCAAAAGCATCAATGATAGAAGGAAATATTCTCCATGTCATCATTCATGCAATGATGAAACAAAGACGCACCTACTATCCCAAACAGAAACATACTCTGAACCCAAAAGTAAATGCAGATTTAAAGAGACGACCTCAAGTCCCCAAAAGTGCTAGAGAAACGGTGAACGATAAAGTTGTGCATATCCGTACAAAATTGAGGTAAGCATGAAAGAAGCAACCATCCATGAATTTAAAAGTACAAGTACAAGCCAAGAGACAAAAACAACAAAAAAGAAAAAGCAGAAAGACAACAAATCAAAATAACAACAAACAAATAGGAAAAGATCCTTCATATTAAAAGTCCTAAGCATCGAAAGGCGGTGGAGTAGAAGTGGATGGTGGAGGTGGCATCACTGACAAGATTCTGGTAGGCACTGCTATCAGAGGAAGAGATAAAGTTGAAGTTAATACCCCTACTGGTATCACGGGCCTTGGCAGCACCGTGGTAACTGGAATCCTTGTGCTAGGATCCGATGGCGAAGGAGGCATGTGCGAAAGATTCCTTTCGAAAAGGGCATAAGCATCCTCGGAGGTAGTGGGCTTGTCCATCTCACGGACATCTGGAAGGCGTATATCAGTCCCCGACTGCAATACCTCATTTTTTCGCGCCTGTCCAACACACTGAATAAACCCATTATATAGCCATGATACTTCTAGGTGAAGCTAGCCTGGCATTGCCTAAAGGTCTCTTCTTGAGCATACTTGGCCATGGAATCTAACTTCTCTTGTAGAGCTTCTAGAGAGATACCGCCCAAAACCAAAGCCTTTGCCAACTCCTCCGTAATAGCCTCCACCCGATGAAGGGCATATTCTAAGTTCTTTTGCAATTCCTCCTCCCTTAGCACTCCAGCGGCTTTCTCCTTCTCAAGAAGCTCTACCTTTTTCCTTCAAAGCCAAATTATATACCTTAAGCTCTGAAACAGAGGATTGGAGATGAGTGGTCTCGACAACGAACTCATGCATCCGATGGCTAGTCTTTTCCCAAGCCGATTCGTACTTGGCAAACTTCTCTTGAAGATATTTATGATCATCCTCTATCCTTTTGTATTTCTTTTGGCTATGGTCGCATTTTCTCGCAATTTCCTAACCTCAAGCCAAAAAATGGGAAGAACTTTAGGCGCCTAAGAACAAAATTATAAAAATATAAAGAAGAAGTCTAAATGTATCCCACAAAAACACGAAGAAGAAGAGAGCATACCATCAAAGCCATCAAGTGGAAATAAACTTGAAGAAATTGCCACCCATCAGCCGGCAGCGCATTGGTTGAAGTGAGAAATTGAAAAATAGTTCTGAGCGCTGCATCAACTCCCCAACATGGGATAGGTTACTTAGAGTTAGAAGGCATAAGAAAGAAGGCATTCCAAGAGCAGCTCCCCCCAAGTAGGGAACTTGCGTTACAATAGGGGGATCCAACATTATGGATGGGATGGACCCTCGAGGTTGAATGAGCGATGGGCCAGCAAACACCAGACTCTCAGACAACAACTCGTCCAGCAACAAAGCGTTTCCACCTAATGACGAGCCCAAAGGCACATTCTTGATAGAAGGCAAAGGAATGTCCTCACCCAAATGATAAGCCAAATTTGAACTAGGGACCTAAGGCATCCCCCCTAAGATCCGTAACAGCTCCTCTTCCGCAACATCAAAATCCGATATAAGGAAACCATCTCAAAAGATTATTTACGAAGGGACGATGCCTAGATACTCACCTAAATAGAAGGCTTCATTCATCACAACCTTCCCCTTATCTGAAACCATCGGAGGCTTCCCATTATCTAAAAATGAGAAATTGCATGAATGGTAAGTAAAGAGTCTACATAAGTATCGTATAAAGCATTGGAAGGATGCATTCTATACTCACAAAGAGCTCGCGGAAGGAAAGCAGGTAACTCAGATGAAATAAGAACGCCCAAGATACTGGGCGCCATCACCGGGGATGTTGAGAGAAGAAGGTGCCATCTCTGAGAAAGTTGAAGAATGGTTACATGCAGACTTATTCGCAGAGGAAATGTTGATATACTCAGGTGCATTGGTCACGGGAATAACAGAAGAAGGAACCAGCACAGCTTTTGGAGTAACTGAAAGGGGAGGTAGAGGGGCAGCCTCTTGCCCCAAATCCTCATCGCCACCCTCAATGGTAAAAGGCACATGCACGATATCCATCTGGGCCACCTCAGATTCATCTCTACCGGGCAGGCCCGAAGTACTGCTAGATGATCGAGATAACGCGATAGAGGCTGGAGTTACTGATGATCAAGTCTGCATTAACTCACCTTGAAGAAGAGGAGCCGCATCGTGTGCCACAACACCATTGTACGACCCAACACCATCGTAAGTCCCTGCACCATCATGGACTCCAGCTTCCTCCTAAGCTTCAGAATCCCCTTGGGCCTCGGCACCATCGTGGGGTTCGATGCCACCATAAAGCTCAACACCACCAATCGTAAAAGGCTTTAGGGCCCTCTCTGCATCAAAGTACAAAACATGGAAATTAAATGAATATATAGGAGTCCTGAATCGATACCGAGAAAGTGATATATAACGGCTTACCAAAAGAGGCTACATATTTAGGGGGCAGGACTAAGGACTTCACCATCTTGTCAAGAGGGGCAATGAACCTTAACCCCTTAGTCTGATACAAGACTATGAAATAAGTAGAATCCACCAATGCCTTTGCATCGAATAACAAAAGAAAAGTCATCGTATCATCTAAGACTCGCTCAGGGGATTTGGGCTCCCTTTAGGAAAGGTGCATGTCCCATTTTCCCACGAGAGGCCTTGCAAAAAAGAATTTATTCTTCCATGTATTGTGAGAGCTAACGGCACCATCTAAGATACGCTTGTTAGTATCATGATGCCCAAAAAAGTAGAAGTGCGCCCCTCCAGGGGATACTAGTAACTAAAAACTCGAGAAAAACCTCTCCATAGTGCAATCTATGCCTTTAATCAAACACCAAAAATCAAAATCGAAAACATAGCAAAGCTATTCCGGGTAAGCTGGCTTGGACATATATCACAACCCTTGAATACCTCGCAGAAGAAGGGGGTTAAGAACGATCGGAGACCTGTCTTCACTTGCACATAGTATATCGTGACATAGTTCGGTAGACGATTGTTTCTTCTTTGATCTGTCCTAGGAGTCACCGCCTCCAAATCACGACCCAATGCCTTGATATCAGTGAACAACTTCTGCACCTCACTATGAGCAGTTGTGCTAGCGGTGGCATCAACTTTCTAAGTATTCCGTCGGATGACGTTCGTGTTGGCCAGTTTCTTAGCCCTCTTCTTATTAGGAGGAACACTCCCACTGCCACTTGCCGCCGCCACCACTGCCGCACCTCTCTTAGGAGTGGTCGACACAGAAACACTCGTCACCACCAGAGGATTGTAAGAGGGGGAGAAAATCGCGGTGCTGGAGCTAGAGGCAAGGAAGGTGAGATCAACATTCAAAAAGGATGCCATGGAAAGCTTGAAAGAGAAAGAAATTAGCCTAAATCGCAAGAGGAGAGATGAGCTCAAGAAATTACAATTGTGGAAAAATAAGGGGAGAAAATGGGTATTTAAAGCCCTAGAAAATAAGGGGTATCGAGGATTAAATTAATTACCCATGATCCCTAATTAAATGAACCTCTGCCGGACGAGATAGCTTTGAAGGGCACGTAAAACGAGAAACTCAGAGTCATTACACCATTTTTCCCGCTACTACAAAAACGTGGACTTAAATGCGCCACGACATTGGAAAAAAAAATCCTGGCATCCCTGATTCCCCCATCCAACAAAATTCCTCTTGCTTCTAGCGAAGGCAATATGTATTGGGGGGAGGGGGGTTGTGTTAACACTGTACCCTTTTTTATTCACGATGCCACCAAAGCATCACGAAGACCTATCCCAGTATCGTTGGCCTTCGATGTCGCACTTGATGCTTGTAAAAAGGTGGCCTACTAATTTTCCCCGAATCACGATAGCGACTTACAGAATACAGCTCTCGCGTGAGGTATTAGATGTTTTAGATAAGTTCACGAATATCCCAAAGGGACATGATGTCCTAGCAGTTGCATTATCAAGATACAGTACAGATATGCTGCAACACAAGGTATAAATGCCTCGAAATTCACGATAGAATCTCCCACTCCCGAAGGGTAAAATTACTAGAAATAAAAGTTGTTCCTTTTTGTGTTTTCGTTGGGAAAATAATTTTTTTCAGATTTTTCACTTGCCATTTTCTACTCAAGACGCCAAAAAACTTTTACTGCGCAGGAAATGCCAATTATGCACCTTAGAAAAATTATATCAAATAGTAGAAACATTATTTTACTACCAATTCTCGGCTGCATACTCTCCTTGGTGTCTTCTATCTTTTTTTATGAAGACATCTTTCTCAAATAATATGATCTAGGAGGGCATAATCCATAAACCGTAAACTATTGCCACGAAATCCGATAGCAACTCTTGTGTTGCAAGAATTATTTAGCAGTAGCAAACCTTTGTGTTTTCATAAAATCTTGGATTCCCACATCTTTCATGATACTAGAAACCATAAACCATAAAAAGATTTAAAAACTAAGTTCATTTGGATGTCCGATCAAAGGTAAAACCAAAACTGCGGTGATTTTTCAGTTTATTTGGCACAACCTTTGTTTTCTTAATTTATAAGTTTAGTCACCATCATAATTCAAGTATTTATTACACATATAAATTTAACATGATATAGTATTAGTTATAATTAGATTATTATGATTTATAATCATGAATTGATATTTTTCTGATTTTATTTATAGCATTTAAATGGTATAGTTATCATGTTTAACATACTATTTTCATAAGTCTTACAAGGATATTCTTGCCACTTCATGACCTAACCATCAAATAAGATTATTTATCATAATAAACATTTCTTATCACATGTTTTGATAAATCTCCCATGTTTATATCTTTATATTTAAGTTTTAAAACAATGATATGTATTTTAAACTTACTAGGTAAAATAGAGTAATAATTGACTAAGTTAGACCTTTTAAGGTGTTACTTCATATGATACTTATTTTATGTGTGGTTATTAAAAGTTTGGAATTGATTAAAGACTAAAAAGATGAGTTTTCCTAGAGTTAGTTAAGTAATATATTTTTCTTTAAATTCATCATCTAAGATTTTCATGTTTTGTGTAATGACATAAATTAAGCTTATGTGTTATTTACTAAAATTTACATTGTAACTAGCATTCTTAACAAGAACGTTCTTAATTTCACCAACATGAGAATTGAAGAAAAAGTACTAATATTTGTTGTGGTGAATTATAAATTCAGTTGATTAATAATATTTAAATTTGTTAACGGTTTGATGAACTAATCAACGCCATCAAGGTTCCTCGTACGAGTTAAGGTGAGATGAACTAATCAACTTGGATAGAAAAGCCACTACTCCGTTACCAAACCTCGAACAACCTATATTTCATCATAATCCTGTTTGGCATCTCATCTCATAACATGATTTTCTTACTCATCGTTAAATCATATCTAATCATTTATTATTTATCATATCTATTCATAATCATGATAATTCTCCAATAATATAATCTCATCTGCTGGTTCTTGAATTGTGCAAAGAGCAACAAACTATGTTCGGGACATGTTGCTCAAGGAGCAACGGATATTATTCGGTTTACTAGCTTGTTTGTTTATTTTTTATACCAGTTGGGACACCTTTGGGAAGTTGGGCCCATGGATTAAGTCGAGTTACTGCCAGGCAGTAAGGATTATCGGTTTAAGTAATTTCGCTTGATACCCATCTATCTAGGTGCCGCTTGCAATTAGGAGTTGGCTGTAACCCGCGTGCTAGATCGATATGTACTCGAGCATTCTCTTAATTGTTTGCAAGGTCGCTCCTCGCCGGGAGGTATGAGGTAGAATATTAGAAGTCATAAGGCTGGATTTGTTTATTGTTAAGCACAAGTTCATTAAATATTCTATGAAAACTCCAGTACCATTGCTACATCAAATTGTCTAGTTGAACTGTTTCTACCGGTAAGACCACTCCTGAAATGTATCTAGTAGGTCACAATTAATTCTTGCATTACCAGTTCTTTTATATGAATCTCACTAAGTCATTAAAGACTTATTTCTCGTTTCTTCTGTCCATTCCTCAGGATAAAATCAACATGGCAGCATGGACCAAGTGAATAATTATTCAAGCGTGCATTTTGGAATATTCGTGTTTTGTCACTAATGCATAACCATTAAAATAGTCACATTATTTGTGATACAAAGACTTCCGCTGTATATTTCAAAATATAATTTATAAAATGTGTATGAATTTGATCCTGAACAAGTGAGACCCTTTCCTATGAGTTGCGCTTTAGTCTGGATTGGGTAAAGTGACTGGCCACCACTGAACCAACTCGGATCGGAGCATGGCTCGTGGGACGGGTTGTCACAGTGTGGTATCAGAGCAATTGGTCAAAATATTTGGACAAGCATTAATCACTCAAAGATGTTTTCATTAAAATATTCATATAGACTAAAACATATACTCTTACATCAAACGTTGATCAACATATAAGAGTTACAATCGGAGTGTCGTATCTACATCTAAAGCACGTTTCTTATCACGACTATTGTCACTACTTGTCTGCCATTGAATTTGTGACAAAATAAGATCTACTTTTGATACATATGCTTTAAGTTTGTCAATCAATTCATTTGCAATACGTGCATAGATGAAAATTTCACTAGCCGACGGCTTCATAAACTCTTGCTCCACGCAATGATCTTGAAAAGACACCAATCCATCATAGAAACCATTGACATTGTAGAGCCCTATAGGGTTTTGATGCATGTGTAAATGTGCCCATGAAGTTATGCAGAAAATTTCTTCCAGTGTTCCTAACCCCCATGTAATGCAATAAAAGCATCAAAATTATACAACATATTAGCTATTCTTTCATGCATGCTAGGTACTATAACCTCCTCCCAAGATTGGACCATCAGAATTCATGTAAGCTAAGGCTTTTGGTATGATCCCTAACACACTACATTTATTTGAAAACGCACTAGTCGGAACACAGCCCATTAACCCTAAACGTCCTCCCCCATACACCAACTTAATCTTTCTCGCAGCCAATATGTCTCCCCTTGCTACCTCCACAAACTCTCGATCTTTTCATGTACTAGACCCACAAAAGACACAAATGGATTTTATTTCTCGAGGTGAAGATTTCTCCATCTCAATTTTTTTCTCTGATAATGTGGTATGTGTCAATGTGTGATCTTCGATATCATAAAACCGCTATTTATAAGAAAATATAGTAGGCGTATCGAGGAAGCTTTTGAAACAATAATAATACAACCCCTTCAAAAATAATAATTAATTAAATATAGTCTCCAACAATCCATGTTTTATGAATAGCTTCCCCTACAATCTATCTTTGATGATATGACATTTACTAATCTAAGAAAATGAATTCGTATCGTTGCACCCCATCGTCTATTATTTGTGCCTATTAAAAATAATATATATATATATATATATATATATATATATATAGATAAGACCGTCTAAATTTTATTTGTACTGAAAAAACTAGATATTTGCATAATTCTTAAAATACTTGCATGCACTAATAAGGAAAAATTATGTTACCTTATTTTCTTCCTGTGTTTTGTCTAAGTATCCAGATTTATTCATTTGAATACAAAATCTTCAAAATAATAATAATAATAAATCACAAAAACTTCAATGTTATGTTACAATTAAATTAATCGTGTTCTTTGTGGTAGTTATTCTTTAAAATAAATAAAATATTAATTAGCATGATTTATTCACAAAAAAAAATTGGATTAAAATTTTTGGTACTCAAAATTTTAAAAATATTAAAGATTTTTCTAATTACTCTATATTATGCTCGTTAGTTAAGTTTTTTTTAACTAACATATCTTTCACAAACAAGTCACATTCTTTTAATCTTAATTTTCGCCCCAATCATCATACCATTAAAAAACAAATCCTCCCAACAGTTATAAACGGCTATAATGGCCATATCTCCTTCATAAATACATTATTTTATACTATAAAACACACACTCATCTTCATCCAACTTCTCTCTACAAAAAATGGATCATTTGGTTCAAGTAATTCTTGTTGTAATTTTTGTTATTTTATTTTTATTTTTCTTCTAAATGATGAAGAAACATCATTTGAATTTGCTATTTTATTTTTAGGATTCACAATACCTTTCATATTTCTTGCTCTTGGTATGCATTAACTACTATTATGTAAGTTCAATTGAAATATTGCATCTTGTATAATAAGACATTTATTTGAGTAGTCTTCTTTTACCTATATAGTTGTTATAATGTGTGAAATGTCAAAAACTTGAATTGCACAATTATATTAAGTTAATAAAAAAAACTAATAAACTCTCGGTTATTATTAGACAAGAATCATAAGAGTTTAATTTTCTTCTTCCGATAAAATGGGTTTACAACTTCCTATGGTGTTAAGTGTTTGTCCTTAAGGGTAAATTTAATCGAAATAGCGGTTAGAAATACTTCTCTTTTGGGATACGTTAGTCTTGTTCGAAAAAAAAGGATGGTCTTTTAGGTATCAATTACAAAGAGATATTCACTTTGGAATATAGATTGACTATCTAATCTAGTTAATGGATATAAGTTTGTTAAATTTAAATGGTGGATACCAGACTGACAATTTGAAGGTGAAAGGTAAACTTGAGACATAGGGAATGGATTAAAATCTTAAGCTAATAATTATCTAGATGATTTTGAGGTTATTAGATTCACACGTTGAGAGTGGATTGATAGTCTTTTAGAAGAGACATTGTAATTTGAGTTAGAGGCGAGTCAAGTTTTGAATATGTTCATTGTCAAAGTATTTCAATTAAAGATATGAGTATTCTTGAAGCAAAGGTTAAGAGAAAAATTGATAATTTGGGTTGGAATTTATAATAAGTTTGAGAAGACGGAAATATATATGGAATAAGTTTATTGAGTTTTCATAGGTTCTAATAATTTGAGGTTACATAAATTAGAAAGACCGAAAAGTTTTTATGCTGTAGGTTTATGAGGACAGATCATTAATTAAAGAAAATCCGATGAAATAAGAAAAGAAGAGGTGAAATCGTAATACTTTATCTTCGAAATAATTCAGGTAAGAATTTGGGGACCATATTTTTTAAGGATGGGGATTGTAACTCCCCAAAATTTAGTAAGAAAATAAATTTATACTTTAGTCCTTGAACTTTTGAAAATTTCCATTTTTGACCCTAAATGTTTAGAAAAAATTGTATTTTAGTCCATAAACTTAAAAGTTAGTCTTTTATTATTTTTATAGGTCTCTAATCCTAAAACATATATTTGAATTTCAAATCTTAACTAAGATGATTGAATTATCTAGAAAAATTACATAAATAAATATGTATGTAACAAAGAAATCTAATTATACCTATTTGAATTTTAATTATAAATAATTGAAGAACTTGATATGCAATTAACTAATTGATGAAGTAAGCAATGACATCTTTTTGATGAGGTAAGCCATGACATCCTTAAGAGCATGATTAAATTCAGATTTTTTGAGATTTATTATAAAATAATCAAGGTGAGACCTAAATAAGTACGATTAAACTACCATTTTTGCCTATAAATACTCAATTACTCACCCTTCTTCACCATTTTTTACCGATTCTGCAAAAGTAACTAGAAGTAAAAGTTGTTCCTTTTTGTGTTTCGTTTGGAAAATACTTTTTTCACATTTTTCTCTTGCCATTTTCTACCAAAAAAGACACCAAAACTTTTACTGCGCAGGAAATACCAATTCTGCACCTTAGAAAAATGATATCAAATAGTAGAAACATTATTTTACTACCAATTTTCAGCTGCATACGCTCCTTGGTGTCTTCTATCTTTTGTATGAAGACATCTTTCTCAAATAATATGATCTAGGAGGGCATAATACATAAACCGCAAACTATTGCCACGAAATTCGATAGCAACTCTTGTGTTGCAAGAATTATTTAGCATAGCAAACCTTTGTTTTTTCACAAAATCTTGGATTCCCACATCTCTCATGATGCTAGAAACCATAAACCGTAAAGAGATTTGAAAACCAAATTCATTTGGATGTCCGATCAAAGGTAAAACCAAAACTGCGGTGATTTTTCATTTTATTTGGCACAACCTTTGTTTTCTTAATTTATAAGTTTAATCACATCATAATTCAAGTATTTATCACACGCATAAATTTAACATGATATAGTATTAGTTATAATTATATTATTATGATTTATAATCATGAATTGACATTTTTGTGATTTTATTTTTAGCATTTAAATGGTATATTTATCATGTAACATACTATTTTCATAAGTCTTACAATGATATTCTTGCCATTTCATGACCTAACTATCAAATAAGATTATTTATCATAATAAACATTCCTTATCACATGTATTGATAAATCTCCCATGTTTATATCTTTATATTTAAGTTATAAAACAAGGATATGCATTTTAAACTTACTAGGTAAAATAAAGTAATAATTGACTAAGTTAGACCTTTTAAGGTGTTACTTCATATAATACTTATTTGATGTGTGGTTATTAAAGGTATGGAATTGATTAAAGACTAGTGGATGCACATACAACCGATGCACTTAAATAGGCCGAAAATCATCTTCTCAAAGTTTCTTGGAATTTTTTTCCTTACTCCTTGATAGAATTTTATGGACATGAGGTTTGGTGCTATTTTATCAAATATGTACAAGACAAATAAAAGTGAGGGGGAAAAAAATAAGGGAAAAACACATGAACAGGAGATTTGTCTCGCAAAAATATGTTTTCGATTGGAAGCAGTGTTTTGAAACCCGGACCGGACCGGCCGGTTCGACCGGTCTGACCGGGAACCGGTGGCCTTACCGGTCCGGGTTTCACACAAAAACGGGCTGTTGAGCCTCACTGGATGAACCGCCGCACTCGGCCGGTCCGCCCGGCCACCCGATCGCCCGGTTCGGCTTGAGAACGGGCCGAGTTCCTTTTTTTTTTTTTAGGTAATAATCGATCTGCCCTCCAGTTTAACAAAAAAAAAACCTGTCTCACAGCCCCCTCAATCAATCGAAATTGAAAAGAGAAAAAAAAGAGAGGAAATAAATAAAACTTTAACTCCAATCTAACAAAGTGGTGTTATTAACTTTTACAATAGTAACTCTGGGACTAGAAAAGAAGAAATTAATAAATTTGAAAGATAAAAAATGAAGAAAGAAAGACAAAGATGAAAGGAGAAAAAAAAGGGAAGAAAAAGAGTGGCTGCGGCTCTAGGAAGAAAAAGAAACAATTTTAAAAAAGGGAAGAAGAGAGTGGCTGCCGTTCTAGGAAGAAAATGAAACAAAAATTGACCTATTTTTTACCTTATAGTTGTGGGCTTGGTTTCTTTAATGGGCCAACCTTTTTTTTCTTTTTTTTTTCCTTTGTATATTTAATATTCTTAAAAAGAAGATGATACATACATAAATATATAATTTTTTTAGTTCCTTACCAATTATTAAATTGAGAGTTTACTTATTTATGACCAATCTGATAATGAGAAATAATATAACATACATAAATATTTATAACTTTTATAATTATGACACAACAATATATCCAATTTATTTATTAGAATTTTAACATGTTACTTAAGTTTTGAACTTTTGATAGTTATTAGGTTAATGGAAAGTAGTTATTTTACTTAGTCGGCGATCACATATATTTTATAAAGGTCAAAAATTGAAAAATGTGAAATATATATATTCTAAAAATATAATTGAATATAAATAACCTTTATCGATTTACCTAGCGGAGTTGTTTAATATTTTGTTTGCTTATTTAGTGATTAATTGTGATAATATAATAGCATGATATATTTATTTAGAGATTTTGTAGTTGAGCAATTAAGTATTTTGTTATGACATTTTTGTACATTGAAGTTTGAAACTTTGAATAAGATATTTTCTTGAACGTTGACTAAAGTCAACAAACCGGTCCAACCAGTGGTCCGACCGGTCCGACCTGCTGACCCACTAACCAGTAGCCTCACCGGTTCTGTTACCGGCCCGGGTCTAAAAACACTGATTGGAAGCATTTAAGTCATGTATGGAACATGGAGCACGGGATAATAGGATATGGTGTCGTTTCTATTGTTGTATGAACAATACATTTTATGATCAAAGCCCTTAGATAGAAGCCTGCTTTCTAAGATAAGCAGCAGAGCCCACCACCTCAATATTTTTCAAATTTAGCTTTACATTAATAGCCGATAATATTGAACTAGTACAGGGAAATTTACATATATATATAATTGGAATTTTGAAAACGAAAAACCATTATGGGTCTAAGTAATTACATAGATATCCCAAAGTATGAACAACATGATGCATCATAAAACATACCGTATGACCCATTTGTCGTATGCGCGCGGGTGAATGCCCCCCTAAACGACCTAACTTACAACAAGAAATTATTTCAATCGTTCGTAGCATCACGTCAATCATATTACGGTTGCAAAAAATAGCTTTTCTACAGCGTACCGATACATGGTGGGGATGTGGTGTTGGTGGTTATTCCTACAATTTAAGAATTTTGTTTTAATCTCAACATCAGTTGTACATAATCACAAGTCATTAATTATAATTATTTAACAGGAAATATGATTTTTATGGATTAATTTCGTACTATAAAAGTGGGTAGTAGGGTCAGAGACTTAAATCAACCAATCAAATGGAAGACACTAGAGGCTGGGAAATTGATGGCTCACTTAATTGCCATTTCAAAGTTGGAACGAAATAATTTTATGATGTTAATTCTTTACCCTAATGAATCGACTGATTGATTAATCTTTCGTAGGATATAGAATATATAGTGATCATGCGTATCTCACGGTGAGGTTGGGGCTCCCGTTAACTGCTGTGCACTACTAGTTAACCCCCCACAAAATATAAAGTCCCTATATTTAAGGCCCCATAGTTTATCTTTTCCTACAATTAAGACCCTAAAAAAATATCTTCTTTATGAAAACAAATAAACAAACATAAAGTAATTCTCCTTATCTTTTGCTATAATCAAGGCTATCTGAATAATATCATTTAAAAAGATCTTGGGTTTAAAATCAAAAGAAAAACACATACTTAATACTTATCCTTAATATCAAAATTGGATTTGTAAATAATAAAATTCATTTAGCTTTTAAATAGTGAATATTTCGTGAGAGCGTGAAATTTGGTTGATTCTAAAAGTTAATGCAATTAGATATTCCTTTTCTTTTAAACTCACCGGCTTTGCAAGTGTAGTAACTAGTAGTAACTAAAGTGAAGTGTCATGAATGTTTATCTCCATGATAATTTTAATTAACCTAATTAACTGATCATACCAGCGTTGTAAAATATTATCCCTCTCTAATTTTTTCTTTGGTTTGTTTGTCATTGTAATTAATAAAATCACCAGAGCCATCCAATATTAAGTCTCATGGTGTATATTATTTGCAAACGATATTGTCCTCATCGATGAGACGAGAATGAGAGTTACTGCTAAATTAGAACGATTGAGACAAACGTTAGAAGCACGAGGGTTTCGACTAATTTGAACAAAAATAGAGTACCACGAATGCAAGTTTAGTAAACAACGAAAAAACAATAATGGTACGGTTCAGTTGGATGACCAAGAGATATCGAGAAGCTCGCATTTCTGGTATTTAGACTCCATACTGCAGACAAATGGAGAGTTAGATCGCGATGTCAACCATCTTATCCAAGCTGGATGGACAAAGTGGAAGAATGCAACAAGGATCTGGTGCGATCGTAACCGTCCTTTAAATCTTAAAGGAAAGTTCTATCGCACGACTATTAGACCTGCTTTGCTTTGTGGCTTCGAGTGTTGGGTTATTAAGCAAAGTCATGGACTATAAAAAGAACGTTACAGAGATGCGCATGCTACGGTGGATGTGCGATAACACCAAGAGAGGTAAGGTGTGCAATGATGACATTCAACATATATTGAGTGTGGTGTCCATCGACGAGAAGATGCGACAAAACCGCTTAAGATGGTTTGGACATGTTAAACGCAGATCCATAGATGCACTGGTACGACGTGTTGAAGATCTCGACTTGGACGGACGACTAGAGCTCAGAGGGAGACCGAGAAAGACGTGGATGGAGTCATACAGAAGAACATGAAGCTCAAAGATCTAAATGAAGAAATATGCTCTTCAATCGAAACATATGGAGACAGAAGATTCATGTTCACGACTCGACATGATTCATTCATGGTTTATATACCCTAACCCAATTTATTAGGATTACAGGTTTGGTTGCTGTTTGTTAACCCTAAAAAATTAATAAAGGGATTAACCAAAACGTTAACCCTAAAAATAGGGATTAACCCAAGGACGATACTATCATCACATATACTCCCGATGCCACGCTGTATTGAGGGGGCCCACCAAGTGTCACAAACCCAAAAGTGATAAGAAGTGACACCCGAAGAGGCACTTAAGCGTCCCTTGGAAAGTCACGATAAATAAAGATAAGATATCCACGCGACATCGGAAAAAGAGTAAACTCCGATGGACCCGCGAGACTCTGATATCCATAAATGCGCCAAGAGGGACCACAACGAGGACCCCGAGTCCCCCAAAAAATACGAGAACATCCCCTCACTGAACAAACCAAAGGAAAATAACCCTCACAACAATATAACACAAAGGACAACTGAGCCCTATTGAGGACAGAAAGCCATTGAAGCACCTATTACGTAGAGCAAAATACAAAAGCAGCCCTTATTGGAACCAACCATCTATCGAAGAAGACCGTCCATCGGAGCATATACCTCGAACAATAAACAGGGCCCTCCTTGAGGCCGGAAAGCCACCGGAGCACCTATCCCGAAGGATAAGGCACCAAAACATTGCCCTATTGAAGTTAAGAAACCATCGGAGCCCACGCCACAAGGAATAAAATATACATCCACGACCTACCATACTCAGTCACCTATCGGAGCACATATCACGAAGAGGACAACGCAAGAATAGTTTCCTATCGGGACTATAATGCTATCAGATGAATCTCCAGCTACCTGCATAAAATTTTCCCAAAAGATCTACCTCATCGAAGAAAAGAACCTAAAGAAGCCAATCCATCGGAGCTCCCTAAAGTCATCAGACCGGATAGAATATGTCCTAGTCATCGCCTAGTAGACACATATAAAGTTTATCTTATCCTCTCACACATATGGCGATACTTGTACTTTACTAAAGACATGTAGAGTAACATTTGTCCCCAAATACCTCTATATAAGGGGTATCCCTTGTCAAAATTATCAGAATCAATTCAACTCAACACAAGCAAGATATAAGGTTATTAGTGAATAAAAAGAGAGATATTTTCGTCATAAACAAGCATCTGAACCTTAGGACATGGCGTTCTAACCCTTATAATCTCGTTAATCCGGTTAAAATACCAAATCTGTTAACATTGTTGTTGTAGAGTTATGCACAAAAGTTTAGATTACAAAAGTATTTTAATTTGTAAGTGAGGGTGTTAAAAATCAAATTTTACTTTATTTTAGTTTTCATAATTTGAAATCTCTCTTAGGAGAAGTATGCACAAGCATCTAATTTATAAAATTATTTTAATTTGTAAGTGGGAGTGATAAACAATAATCTTGAGGTGAGACGTATTAATTTATAGCAATTACTTTAGTTTACTTTTTTTTTTTTACAGAAATTAGAAGTGAAAACCTTAAAATTTGTGGGAGACAGTCGGGAGCCCGCCGCTCCTGTATCTCACCACTAAACCATGACGATGGTGTATATATATAAGGAAGTTCATCCGATAACATGAAAAAAATGTCACGTTAGATGAGGCAACAATACGAGTTCTGATAACTACTCGACGGGCATAATTTACCATGCCTAGGAGGCCCTCGGCCTATGAGCATGTCCTCAAACGAGGCACATGCTCACTTTCTGCGCTCACAACTCACAAGACTCGTTTAGAGAGGTGTTTTGGAGGCCAGAATTAAAACATTCAATATATTTAGAATTCTCATTTCATGCATTGTAAGAAATCCCAGGCATCATACCGATTGAAGGGATTGAAAGATGAATTAAGCTTAGAGATTACATTTGGACTTTGGAGAATGATTTCTCACTATGTGTTACTAAATATAAAGCTTTTGAGCATACACAAGCCACGATGTTAAGGAAATTAACATTAAATTTTAAAGTCAATGCAAGCAATAGCGCTATATATAAATCAAGTTATTTTTACATAATTTTCACAGTTATTAGCATTAATGTTGGAATTAATTGAAAATCCTAAGGAATCTGCTTGTACTTGTTCTCAAGCTGTCGCATTGTCAGTACTCAGTCGCCAGAGCTTTTGACAGCAACATTCGACTCAATCAGGTTTAAGGTTTGCATGTTCTACGGTAGCCAATGATCTATCCATCTATTGTAATAACAAAGTTATCATTTATGTTTCTCCTTCATAATGTGACTAAACTAGAGAGCTCAATCAACAATATGCATAGTACCTATTTTTCTTTCTCGTGGTCGGTCCCTTGCGTTGCTTCTACTACTGCTACCCTACCCCATCATTTAAACTTTAAACCATGCAATATTCTGAATCAATGCAACCGACGCCCCTCAGGAGTTGGTATATAGTTCTATGAAGAAAGTGAAAGTAAAATTCCAAAGGAAAGCTATCGGTACCACCATAAAGTTCTTAAGAATTAGTTCTGCATAAGATTTCAACAAATTTAAATACTAACCAGAGATATCTTCTTTATTTATTTCGATATGTCGATGTAGACCGGAAAGTCCCATTGAAGTTAGTATAAGAGTTGTGAGAAAGTGATGATCTTATTAACTTTAAAAAGAGTATTTATACATGTACAAAGATAATTATGGAAATATCTAATCTAAATACAACAAGAATCCGTAATTAAGGATAAATAGATATCATATTCTATCTTACAATTAAGGGAAGTTAGACATTTTATCCAATAAACCCCCACAAAATATACGTTCCATCAGCAAAGAAAATTTTTGAGCGCAACAAGAGAAACCGAGAACGTGCAAGAGACTTCGTAAGGAGATCAACCAATTGATCAAGTGTATTCACATATAAAACTTTAAGGAGACCTTTAGAGACTAGGTCATGAACAAAGTGAAGGTTGACGGAAATATGCGAGAATGTTGGACCGGATGTAAGGAAAGCCGAAGAGGACCCATATTGTCGCAGCGGATAATAGGCATAGAAGGAAGGGTGAAACCGAGCTAACCAAACAGATGTTGGAGCCATCGTACTTCAGCCGACGTGGAAGCTAATGCCCGATATTCTGCCTCCGCCGACGATCGAGAAATGGACTTTTGCTTGCGGGAAGACCAAGATATGGGATTTGACCCAAGAAACACTAAGTAGGCAGTGGTCGACGTGCCAAAAACTGTGTCACCAGCCCAACCCAAATCGCTAAACATAGTGAGAGCAAAAGAGCTTGAGCGCCAAAGGAAAATACCATACGATATTGTACATTTGAGATAGCGAAGAACACGTTTCAAGGCAGACCATGGGATTGACATCAGCCGAAGAGGATACTGCTGGCGAATTGGAGGTCATGGGCGTAGTAAGGGGCTTAGCGCCATCCATCTTGTGGCACGCCAAAAGATCAAGAATATATTTATGTTGGGAAATGAATAAACCTTCATGACAACGAACAACCTCAATCCCCAAGAAATAAGTGAGAAAGCCCATGTCCTTAACCGTAAAACGATGACTGGGACTAGCAATAACAGACGAGATCATGGAATCACAGGAACATGTGACAATATTGTCATCCACGTATACAAGAACATAAAGCCGAACACCCTTATCAAGATAAACAAAAAGAGAGGTGTCAGATTTTGTCTGAATAAAACCGAGAGAATGAAGGGCGACACTAAGTTCGAGATACCATGCACAAGGCGCCTATTTGAGACCATAAATTAACTTGTGCAATAAATAAACATAATTTGGAACCGCTTTATCAACAAAACTCGAGGGCTGCTGCATGTAAACAGTTTCAGTGAGGTTCCCATGTATGACGCATTACTTACATCCGATTGGCGCAATGACCATCCATGGGTTGTAGCCAAGGAAAGAATGGTGCTAATGGTGACCGGCTTTACGACAAGACTAAATGTCTTCGTATAGTTAAGCCCATGACCTTGATTAAATCCCTTGGCAACAAGTCAAGCCTTGTACTTCTCTATGGAGCCATTTGGATGGCGTTTGATACAAAAAAACCCATTTGAGGAGCAAATAATTGAGCAATCACAGGGCGGAGGTACAAGCGTCCAAGTTCCATGCTTAGCTAAGACAATGAATTCTTCATCCATGGGATCACACCATTTAGGATAAGTCAATGCTTGAGAAGCACAAGAGGGCTCGAGAGGACCAACAATTGGATGCTTTGTCACAAGATTAATGTTATTTGTCTTGAAAATATTATTGTGAGAGCAGGTCATAAGATGATGAGCTCGATCATCAACCGACAAAGGCTCTGTAGTAATATGAGGATTTGTGTAACGAGAAGAGACAGGGGCCAAAGTCTCCATTTCCAGTGTTACCCCAACATCAAGAAAAAAAGGTGATGCTGGGTAACTAGAAGAGATAGGTGACAAAGTCTCTGGTTCCAATGTTACCCAATATTGTTCCCAACATTGGAAACAGAAGGTTCAGCTGGGCACTGGGGCAACAAGTTAGAAATTCGTGAAGGAAGAATAGGTATGTGGAGGCTTGACCCGAATTGTTATTGGCCGAGACGGGCTCAGAAGAGACTCGCAGAAAGGTGGACTCAATAAAATGGACATGTTGAGTTTTATAGATACGACCCAAAGAAGGATCAAGACAATTGTACGCCGCTTGACTAGTGGAGTAACCCACAAAAGTACACGCATGAGATGACATGCGGAGTTTGTCAGATATATGCCCAAAGATGCGGGTAACAGAGACATCCAAAAACCCGAAGACAAAGATAATTTGGTGGCCTGCCAAAAATAGCTTCAAATGGAGAAAGATGTTGAAGAATAGGCGTCAGAAGCCTATTAGACAAATAGACAGTTGTGCTAAAAGAAAACTCCCAATAATCCAGCAGTAGATTTGCGCGATTTAAAAGCGCACGACCCATAATGACAACAGTGCAGTGACTACGTTCACTTATACCATTATGTTGAGGCGTGTGTGTCGCTGTCGTAAGCCAGCTAATGCCGTTAGATAGGAAATAACGACGAAGTGAAATAAACTCTCCTCCATTATGAGAATCAAATTCTGAATGGGGCACCCAAATGGTTTTTCCACTAATAAACAAAAGTCTGTAAAATCTTGGAAACAACAAAATTAACAACCATAGAAAAAAAAACTAACAATATTTAGTGAAGTGATCCACTAGAATCACATAGTAACGATACCCATTCACAGACTCAGTGGACGCCGCTCCCCAGACATCACCATATACGTAGTGTAAAACATTATTCGAAACAAGCGACAAATTATGAAAAATAAGATTCTGGCGTTTATTTAATAAACATGAGTTGCAACTGTTTATCTTCGAAAGTACAAGGTAAAGAAAACTTGCGAATAACTAATGCGAGTAGAGGGGCAACCCAGACAGTCATGCCAGAAATCTTGATTAACTCGTTCACCAACCAAAGCAGAGATAGTGAGGTTAAGGACGAGGCAGTCGAACCTGATGTACCCCATCAACCCATGGTCGTTGAATCAAGCTAGCCCTAGTGTTGTGATCCTTAACAACAGTGAGAAGGATGAAAAACGTTTTTCGTGAATTGGTGGACATATAATAGATTACACCAAGAAGAAGGAATGCATAATATGTTATTAAGAGTAAGAATGCGATCACGACATAAAATACGAGATGGCCCGATATGTGAAATAGCCAAACCTTTTGATGCGTACGTGAGTTATTTTTGTATTATCAATTACCTCAATGCACATAAAATTGCAAGTATACGAGTCAAGTAATAATAAAATGGTAAGTAAATAACTTGCCTAAATATTGAATCCCGTGAGAGTAGGTATTTGCCGAATAATAAATATTATTGCTGAAATCTTCTAATAGTGTCACGGTTATTAAAAGAGTGTGAAACTATAACTAACTTAATGTTAATTTAGAGATGCAATTAAAGTAATAGAAAAATGTAAGTAGAAAAATACAATTATAACGATTAACTAACTAACTAACTAAAATACAATTTAATTGATTGATTGAATGCTAGCTATGGTTGTAAAACAAATTAATAAAAGGTATCTAAGGATTGAATTTCACTAATCTCGGATGCATGTACTTCATAGACAAAGTACCAATGACTCATATATTTGCTTCTACCTATTGATGGTTGTTTTGTTTCCAAATTGATGTAGCAATTTAGCCACATTTTGATGCACTAAAGAGCCCCGTAATCCCTAATGATGTCAGGCGGTTAAGCACTTTTCCCTCACCAGAAGCTCACCATGTCATATGATCCATACATTGTCTTAGAAGTGAATTAGAGTTAGGAACAATGATTTAGATTCCAGGAACACACTAATGTCGAAGGTCTAAAGATTTATTTGCTTGATCTACTATACCAGTGCTGCGTTAACAGACTCCTAAACATAATTCAACATAATACTAGGTACTTTAACATCACTATTGTGCCTTAGAGAAACGGGTGCAGTAAACAAACCAACTAGCATAAGCCACGAATAATATCTAACAAAATAGAGTCATCAATAAATATGATCAAAATATAGGCTCAAGGTGTATCCATATGAGATTAACTACATCATCTCTTAGATACTGAGAGGATTAGCTACTCATAGTCATAGCCAAAACACAACAATTCATAGGTAGATTAATTCAATAAGGAAAAATAAAGATTAAACTCCTGATCTTATATTCAACTCTTGTGTGCCACTTTCTAATTGTGGCGTTTACTAAATTAAAAATTCTTTAGTTAATTCTCCTCTCTCCTCTCTCCCCTTCTCTCCCTCTCCATCCCACCACTAAAAAATGCTAATTTTTTTTCTTTCTATTTCTCTTTCTTTTTCCTTTTTTATTTTACTTGAGCTAGTTCACTCTATGTATTTGTACTAATTTACTCTTTCTTATCAACGTGACCCCTCCCTCTCCAACCTACCACTAAAATTGCATAGTGGATTTATTTATTTGTTTTCTTCTATTTATCTTTCTTTTGAATTTTATATTTTACTTGAGGTAATTTACTCTACATATTTGTGCCCCTTTTTCTCCATTGTTGCAAAAAATGATTTTGTACTAGTGATAATAATTAGATGTATCGTTGCCTTATCTAGTACTTTAAATATGTAAGATAGTGTAAATCTAATGTGATTTATATGTGCATCTACGATGAAATTTTGTACTAGTTATAATAATTAGATGTAGCGTTGCCTTCTTATCTAGTACTTTAAATATGTAAGATCGTGAAAATCTAATTCTTTTTTATTATTTTTTTATATGCAACATTTAAATAATTTGTAAAAATTAAGTTTGGATTTCAAATTTTAAATACGAGTTCTTAAAAGGTTCTTAACTATATTTTTAATGTGTATTTTATTTAATTATACTAGTGATACATATCTTGACTATAAAGATTGTCAAAGTTAAAAGATAAATCATTTTATTGCAATAATGGATGAAAAGTAAGAATAAATACATAGAGTAAATTAGTTCAAGTAAAATATAAAATAAAAAGAAAGAAAAAAAATTACAATTTTTAGTAGTGGGATGGAGAGAGAGAGAAGGAGAAAGAGGAGAGAGGAAAGAATTTTAATTAATTAAATACTATAATTAGAAAGTGCCATACAAAGTGGCATACATGAGTGGAATAGAGGATCATCTCCCGTAAAAAATCATCATTAATTAAAGTAGAAATAAATTGTCGACTCGAAGCCCACCAATTCTTCTTGATTGTTGCACCATAATTTGCAAGCTCGTTCGCTACTCTGTTTCTCTCTTTAAATATGTGTGAGACCCGAACTTGTCAGAACCTGATGACAACAAACTTGTCACGTATGCAGAGTCTGTCTTAATCCAGCCGTACGCGTGTCCAGTTATATATCTTAGCCTTCGAAATAGCAAAAATTATTGCCATAATTCCGCCTCAAATGCAAAGAAATCTGAGACTGTAAGCAATCACCTCCTGTGGCATGCCTCTTGAGTTCCTAATAATTCCACTTGTTCATCTGGCCGCCGGCGTTCTCAAAGCACAACCATATGCATTGCATCTTGATACTACATAATATAGTAACAATACGTGTCATGTCAAGTGGATGCCAAGATTGCAAGGATCATCAATATTTGTGTATAGCAAACTAGGCATCCTATGACATGTTATTGGAAATCCACGGATGTCTAGGTCGTAATGCAACAACCGAATTATAATTCAGAGATCTGAAGTGGAAGTTATGCCCAAAATGGTGGAACTGCACACATCTAAGACAACATATCGAATATATTTGATATGCACTCTTGATATGCCATTATCGACATACTCTGGCCTTTTGCCTATAAATATCTCTTCATTTGGCCTTAAATGAGAGAAAAAAGCCATGGGAGCTCCCTAGAGCTCCTATTTCGAATATCATATTCGACATACCCATGTATGTCGAATATACATCCCCGACATGTCATCTTCGACATGTCACTTTCAACATTCACCGATCCCCAACATTGCATTTAACATTGGGAACGTTAGACATGTCCTTTCGACATGTGACTTATATCTAATGAAAGGTATTCAAGATACGGTTCTATAGGAAGAATCGGATTGAGTTTTTGATATACGTACATTGAGATATGGCTGATATCGTAAGGCCTTGCTGAAATACTCGACATGGAGGATACCCAACATGGTATTCAATATATAGGATATTTGACATGTCTCCCTGGCATATACCTTATATTCTTGGAAAGCTAAGGGAGTTTACTTTCCATATCGAGAAGTGGATTGAGTTTTGGACCTTCCTACAAGGAGATATGGTCAAAACCGTGAAGCCGCACAATGCAGAAACAAGTGAATCACATAGCCCGATTAGTGCTCGGTCATCAGAATAGACAAATGAACTGTGTTCGGCTTGATTCCCTCAAGATGATAGGTAGGCAGCTTGGGATAACCCGAGTCCAGTCCAAAATTATTAATGATCCACCCGTCTCGTCACTTTGCTTGGAGTAGATGTATGCTAAGGACAAAGCTAGTTCCAGTGCAGCCCCGAACTAACATAATGTGGACTGTTTCGTCAGCCTACCAAGTCAACAGACGACAACGCACTAAATTATTGGCACCGTCTGTGGGAACACACACGAATGTACTTAAAAACAAGCACACAACCTTAAAATTCAATCGAGTTCATAAAGAACAATGGCGGACTGGAGCGCCATTGGACCTATGCTTTATTCTTACGGTTCCGGGTTGGCTCAAATTCATCAAAACCCTGGAGCATATCAAGTTTCGACTCTGCTTCGCCAAGCAAGGTAAGTCATATTAATAACATTATATTGTTCACCTGCATATACGATAATTTATTACGTTATACTTATTCACCAACATATCGAACCTATTTTCGATGTCGAGCCTATTTTAGATATACACATCCACCCTCGATATACATTATACCCGATAAACAATCATACCCAATATACGTATACGCTCGATGTCCTCGTCTCTCCGATATCCGCGTTGCTGGAGATCCAGATTCGACATCGCCCAGATTCGATATTATCCCAAATTCAATACCGCTCAAATTCGATATAATCCAGATTCAATATTATCCCAAATTCGATATCATCCCAAATTCGATGTCTTTCAGACTCGACATAGTGATTACCTAGGAATCACTTGGGCTTATTAATTTCTGCTTTTAATTATGTTAGAACATTTTATATTTACCTAAATTGCCTTTCTATTATTGATCCTTATCTTGCGAATGCTATATATCTCCCTCTTTCATATTAATAGACTAATTGCAGGAGCGAACATATCTTATGGGATACGACAGAAATATACCTTAAAGGGTAAAAGTATCTCCTATGTGATGGGTAGGCAGATCGAATGCTATCCGTTTCTTGGCTGTTATGTATTTTAAAGTTTTATATTGATATATCCTTGCATATATTGATATCCGTTTAAATGATAGGAACGTAGACATCCTCCGTCAACAAAACAAGGAGAAGAAGATCCCCTATCCATCGAGATAAAGAGGACAAAAAAATGTTGGTACCACAGCAAAAAGACGACTGTTCGAAACGACGACTGTTCGAATACTCGTGGTAAATATGCTGACACACCAGCAAAGAGGCCTCTCCTTCAGGACATATCGCTTGAAGAGGCGACTGTCCATATACCCTCGCGGTAGATCTAATACAACAATGGAGAGGTCTCGCCCTCAGGATAACTCGCTTACAATTGCGACTGTCCACATACCTTCGTGGTAAATACAATAATACAACAACATAAGTCTCACCCTCAGGACATATCACTTACAACGACGAATATCCATATACCCTCGTGGTGGATACGGTGATACAACAATAGGGGTTGAGCCATCTTGACTACTTATGCGGTGGACGTATCTCCACTCCTACGGGATACATCAGATGAATACCTTAACAAGTCAATATACCTCCTATCGTACGAGATACGACAGAGAATACCTTAACAGGTAGACTTATTTTTTGTCCTACGGGACAAGATATCAAATACCTTAAAACGATAGAGTTATCTCCTATCCTATGGAAAAAGGCAGAAATACCTTAACAAGTAATTTATTTATTTACTATCCCAGAGGAGATAACAGTTTATATATTAATAGGTAAGATGATACCTCCTATTTAAATGAGAAGATAAGAGATAGAAATACGTGTCCTCTTGCTCAGAGACATAATACAAAAGAATGCACTAATATAGGGTTTAACCTCTACCAGACTCCAAAACCCTCTTTCATTCATGAATTAAAACGAAGAAGTGGACAATGTCGACAACACAAATGAGACATACGAGAAATGGCAGAGTCACATCTATCTTTACGGAAACATGTCAGAAATAGGAGAGTCACTTTGACTTATAAGGTAATATGCCAGAAATGGCAGAGTAACACCTACAGTACCCTGCCTAAAACGGCAACAAAACGTGTACCTACGATACCCTGCCTTAAATGATAATGAATCATACACCTACGAGGTACCCTAACTGAAATGACAATAAATCAAATACATGGTCCCTTACAATGTATTATTTTAAATATGACAAATATATAAGTTACTTTGAGACACCACGCGAATTGCGAAAGTTCACGCACAAATATGAGATGATAGGATTGTATTAATCCAAACAAAAATGAACAAAGATGAATCGGATTACACCATCAAGTACCCACGCGGTAGATGCCTCTTAAGGCACAACAACTAGTACCTACGCGGTATCCCCACCTCCCAAGGAACAAAACAAGTACCTATGTGGTACCCTGCCTCTTAAGGAGCAATAAAACACTTAAATGAGACCCCACCTCTGAAGGGCACATGATCGTCACCAAATACATCCTCTAAATGTGGCCCGAGGACGCAAAGGTCAAGCAGTTAGCTAGACGCCTACACTCCATAATTTTAATAAACTGAAAATAACACCTATATAATGGCAGAATACTGCTACATGTTAAAAAAACAACGTGATAATACTATTAAGTGAATAAATCATTCATACCATAATTTTATGGCAATGGCGTTACATCCATCAATGTACTGCGACTAATCTTACAACGAGAAATGCGCTCATCATCGTAAGTTAGACGCGAGTCAAGAAAAAGAACAAATTCTAAAACATGTTGCAGTGGCAGTGATTACAACATGTATATACACTATGTGGGTTAACATCTTCCCCATACTGGTCAAACAATTCAAAAGCAATCCAATCTACGTGGTATGATACGACTTTACCCTTTAAGGTATTGTCAATTCCTAAATGAAGCCAGCACAAATGGTAAATTCTCATCACTAATGAGATCTCCAATTATACCACTACGACTATAAGATATATAATGCAAGGTTCAAAATGAACAACTATTGTTCAAATAAATGAGGATGCATTGATTAAATAAAATCGCTCCAAAGCACAAGAAGTGTTAACCAAAAGATCATTCCAAGTAGTATAATATGCTATACTTTACAACATCGTAAGCTATACAACAGACTCAAAGAGTGACCAACCTACACTCCTTAGTAGCGCAAGCAAGCGATCTATTACGCACTTGGCGCAAACCTAAGAATGGCAAGAAACTTCTTTGCGTCCATCATTGCATTCATCATTTTCACAATTACTATTGCCAAAAGCCTTCTTTACGATGACTTTTTGTTCATTACCTATCTTACCCTCTTTAAGATTAACAACGCGTATGTCTAAGTTATATTGGAGAGAATCTTAACACCTCTCTTTGAATCTTAACGGACGTTAACCGCCTCATGTAAACATAGGCCTTGGAAGCCCCCAATCCACCATGACGGACCTTAACTTTTCCAGATGATGTTGCATATGATTCTTTCTCTCTCACTACAACCTTGCTTGGCTTCAAGCATTTTACTATCAATTGATTAGCCTACTTTGAAGGCTCGAATGGCTCACTGCAAAAAGTTTCATGAGGGCACAGTTGCTAGATGACCCCACTTAAAAATGTAAGTGGCAAACAACCTATAGGAATATAAACTAATTTTAACCTACATTATGTGCTGGTGTTAGCTGAAAACCACCATTGAGGTGTAACAATGCTTGAAGCTACACTCTATGATAACGTAAGCTAGAAAACTGCCCAATTAGGTATAATGAAACATACCCTGCACGGTATCCAAGTCAGTTACCTCTCACGGTACTACACAATATACGCTACACGGTATTTATGCCTTATGGCATACTCAACCTGTTATTGTAGATCTAACCTCATAAGGTACAACAAAAATCATTTGTGATACGATATCAACTACATCTACCTATTAAGGTATCAAAAGCGCACTCAGATGCTACATCTAATAAAGTACTAAAATCACTTAAGAGGTACCTATAAAGTTTGAGTGGGTTTAGTACCCACCTCACCAACGCGAGACCCGACCACACTAACGCTATGGGCGGGCTAGAGCATTCAAATATTTTCACATATTCCAAATTATTATGAAGGTAAAATCATAATAAGCAATAAAGAACGCTTTTCATCGGCGACCTTGAGTTTTCGGCTCTCAGCCACCCGTCAACCTGACGTAAGTTTGGTAAAAAAACAATTTTTCATGAACTGTCATGTATACACAATCGCAAGTTATGATCACAATAATACATACAACATTGCACATTTGCAACCTCAAGCGGTCCAACTCGTCTCTAACATTAAAGCTTTTGAGGGCATGCCGACCTAGTGCAGAAAATAACCTCCTTGTGTTCTACACTGCCCCCTACCAAGATATATTGTCACTATATTATTATGGAAAGAAACCTGACATACTTGATATAATGGGAATTCGATATCCAGGGTCACAAAATGACAAAAGGTCCCCCATAAAATAATAGCATCCGGACAAGAAATGCGGACCAACTTATACAATAAGCACACGTAGGCCTCGACGACCATAAATGGTTTTCTATATCAGGGATATATCAACACGTATATTCGATATCCACCCGATATCGCAGAATTTTTGACTTTCATCTTAACCAAATTGTCTAGGAAAATAGGGGAGTATCCGAGCTCTATTTTTACTATCCCAATTCGTTGTTCATGCAACTCGAAAACTGGGGGGGAATGAAGGGTATCCCTCAATAAAATACTTGAGCATACAAATCAAGTTTACGAATTATAATCTACAATAATAACTCCTAGACTAGGGGACTACTGGTATGTACAAATATATCATCTAATTAGAGTTTGAAGTATGCTCATGTTCCAAAAACGCACTCCAAACTGGTGGACTACTGATACTACATAATATAGTAACAATACGTATCATGTCACGTGGATGCTACATTTGCAAGGATCACCAATATTTGTGTATAACAAAATAGACATCCTATGATATGTCATTGAGAAGTGACGGATGTCTAGTTCGTAATGTAACAAGCAGATTGCAATTTAAAGGTTCAGAATAAAATTTATACCCGAAACGGTAGAACCGCGCACATCTGGGACAACATAGCAAATATATTCGATATGCACCCTTGATATGGCATTTTCGACATACTCTGACCATTTGGCCATAAAGGAGAGAAAAATCCATGGGAGCTCCCTAGAGCTCCTATTTCGAATATCATATTCGACATACCCATGTATGTCGAATATACATCGTCGACATGTCACTTTTGACATCCATTGATCCCCGACATTGTATTTAACATTGGGAATGTTTGACATGTCATTTCGACATCTGCCTTATATGTAATGAAAGGTATTCGAGATACGGTTCTATAGGAAGAAGAGGATTGAGGTTTCGATATATGTACATCGAGATATTGTCGATATTGCAGGCCTCGCTAAAATACCCGACATACAGGATATCCAACTTGGTATTCGATATAGATGATATTCTACCTTATATTCTTGGAAAGCTAAGGGAGTCTACTTTTCATATCAAGAAGCGGATTGAGGTTTGGACGTTCTTACAAGGAGATATGGTCAAAACCGTAAAACCGCACACTGCAGAAACAAGTGAATCACATAGCCCGATTAGTGCTCGGTCAACAGAATATATAAATGAACTACGTTCGGCTTGATTCCCTCAAGAGGATACGTAGGAAGCTCGAGATAACCCGAGCCCAGTCTGAAATCATTAAAGATCCATCCGTTTCCTCACTTGGAGTACACGTGTACTAAGGACAAAGCTGGTTCTAGCGCAGCCATGAACCAGCGCTATGTAGAGTGTTTGGTCAGTCTGCCAAGTCAGCAGACGACAACGCACCAAATCACATCTAATCCACATTTTCAAGTAAGGAAGCCTCTTACCGGACAGCCACGATCCAACTAGCTAATAGGTTAATTATTTGCGATAGGTTTGTTGGGTGTGTTTAATTGATCTAATTGGGAAAATGATCAATTGTGATTCGAGATCAGTTGAACGATCGGTATAACAGTAAAAAGGTGTGGGGATCAATTCATTGACTTCATAAGGTCAATGTGATTAAGTTTTTTTTAATTCTGTAGCGGATGCTTGCTGGAAGTATATTCTCCTATCCAAATGTCATGTGTAATATCTGAAATAACATTCATATGTAAGAATCTCTAGGAAGAAAAATAGATGATTCAGAATACTGCAAAGTAACTTAAGCCAAATAATCTTCCACAATTAAATAAAATTATTGAGTTTTCAGGTGCTAGCTCACCTGTCACTCTGAGTTAATTGGTACTTTTTGAAAGGGGCCATACCATTCCCTTCTAATAAGGGCAAGGGGACAAACTCTAAGACTTCATGCTTACACGTTCACATGAATTATGAAAGTAAAAATGTGGGGAGACATACGGAAAAAGCAATCAAGATTCCCGTGATATATTTGGGAAAATTGCAAAGTTGTATTAATACACAAGACTTATGGATGGTCCAATTTAAGATTATAGAATAGATAGATATCTACTTAGATACTTTATTCAATTTTACTTTTAACAGCTTCGCTCTATTCAGAATAAGAGCTATATATGCAGCTTTAGTAAATGAGCTGCAACTTTAGTAATTATATATGGGCGGGTAGTAACTAAATATTATTTAGTGATTATTTCATCAAACCCCCTGAATTATAGCCACTTTATGGGTTTAGGGTCAAATTTTTATTTTTAGACCTAGTGAGGTCTAAACTTTGGTAGTTTGTGCGAATTGCCTATTTTTCCAATTTTTTGTACTTTTTCGACCAAAAATCATCGAAAAAATTATTTAAAGTTTGACTAAAACCTGCCTCTCATTGAGACGGTTCCGATGGTGGTGACGGTGTCGCAAAATTTAAAGTCAATACATGAGAAATTTGATTTAAGTGTATTGAACTTAAATTAGAGTTCTCGTGTTATAATTTTGAATTTTGTAACACCGTCACCACCATCCGAACCATCTCATTGAGGGGAAGATTCTAGTCAAATTTTAAATAATTTTTCGGTGATTTTTGATCGAAAAATCACAAAATGTGAAAAATAGGGCAATTCGCACAAACTACCAAAGTTTAGACCTCACTGGGTCTAAAAACAAAGATCTGGTCTTGTTTGCATAAAGTACTTATAGTTTGGGGGGTTTAGTGGAATAATTCCTATTATTTAATGGTTGCTCAATTTGTACCAGAAAATTATACATTTGTCTGTTAAGTGAAGACCCGTTGTTTGCGTAACATCAATTGTATAAGGTGGTCCTCTGTTGTTAGGCTATAAAACAATTGTCCGGGAACTTTATGTTCTATATACATATATTTTAATCTTTACATTGTTCTCGTGCAACATTCATGTGTTATGCATGTCGGATCTTACACCAAGTCCACCGCGTAAGGTATTGTAGGGGGCTTTACTTATAATTGTAGTTACGGTTGATCCACCGCAACAAAATGTCAATTGACTCATAAAAAATTAGTGTAAAATCTAAACTTGAAGATTTTGACTTACCTGAGTTAACAGTTGCTCGTCATTTTTTTCTTCATGTTTCTATTATTGTTGAGTAATGTTGCTAGAGGATTCTTGCATAAACATGTCACTTAAGGAAGAGTAAAATTGAAGGGAATTTAAAGAGAGAGTAAAGGACAGTCGTCATCTTTTACGTAAACTTGATATGCTAGTTATCTATAAATCAGGTTGCAACATTGTTCTGTTATAAATATGAACTTCATGTGTCATGATAAAATGTTCCTCTCTACCCTAATAAATTAGCAACCTATCTCGCTGGGAAACAAATAATATGCAAATTACCATTGTGGGTTTCTATACATTGTAAAATATCTTTACTATATATACGTAGGTGATCGGTGATGGTGTCACACTTTTTTGGAAACCATATAAGAAGATAATTTGCCAAAAGATTTTCTCCTAAGAGTGCAATTTCTTATATTAATATTACATATGAAATGATTGACTTATTTAGTTTTTACCAAGGGGGTAATGTGCATTTATCATTATAATACATGAGCAAAATTTCTATATAAATATGAATGAGATAGCATCAGAGTGTCCTTCACAACCACAACCGTCACTACCACCCCCACACCCCTCTTCCAATACACATCAAAGTAAAGTTTGTAGTACAAAAGAAAAATATGCAGTCTAACAAGGTACCTTTGCACATTGTAGCTTAAAAAGATGAGCATTGAACATGATGGAGAAGCAGGGCACGTGTGTAATTAACTCATGCAAACATTTCATTACATCACCCTATGAAATTACATTAGGCGCGATGAGCTAGTTATTCATGTGCCCTGTCTTCCCCATCTTGCACGACTCAATCTTATTGGAACACGGAAAGCAGCTTCTCGTCAAGGGGACAAAATCTTTATCCTCGACTTACCGTGGTCTTGCGTCGTCACGTTTTGCTTCTTACTCATTTTGTTCATAGATGAAATGTTGCAGCAGAGACTTATCAATTAAGCTTCATCATTTCGAGGTAAATTATAAAAATGTCTATATCAATGTTTTTTTTTTTTTGGGTTCTGTCTGTTTGCTATAAAGTCTAAACTTAACGCAAAATTTCTTGTTGTGTGACAGAAAGGTGTTGAATTTTCACTTGAAAGCTGAAAAATCTGATTTGAACATTCAATAAAATGTAGATAAGGGGTGTGGCAAAGTATCTACATTGAGGTACTTACTCATCTTCAACTTGATTGCATAATGCATATATATATACATATATATATATGTAATATATTAATTAATATTCATTAACAGTTAGTTAATATTGCGGATTTTATTTTTTTTCATTGATAAATGCATATAAAAGATCGCATTATCTTGCTAAAACGAGTGATAAATATCCATTGATCAGTACTTCCGATTCATTGACGCTCTCTTTATATCTTTCTGAAGCTCAGGGGAGTTCTGTAATAACGTAAGGAAAATTTTATCTAAGTAGACTAAATACCAGGGGTATAGCTAATTACTCTTAAATCTCTTTTTCTCACTGAAATTGGAACGACGAATTTTTATAAGATTAATATATTGTAGTCCAATGCTGTAATGACTAATGACAATATTCTGTTCAATTATCTAGTGATGGCCAATTGACAATTGGCAAGTTATGATTCTTACACTACAAGAATTATTGTATATAAGAGGCGAGTAATGGCCTCCTATAATCCTGTAATCGCCTCTTATATAAATTATAGGAGGCGATTACCTGCCAGCCAGTTGTTACCTCTTATATGGCTGCCTTTTACCATATAAGAGGCGATTATTTGCCTTCAGTATTCTGCAGGCGCGTGGGAGTGGATAAATCGCCTCCTATATTCAGATATAGGAGGCGATTAGTCCGCTGCATAATAAGTGGGGTCAGACGTATATTTAATATTTTATATTGAGATGGGAGGCGATCTATCACCTCTTATATTTAATTTATTATTTAAATATAATACGAACGGTGGGAGGCGATTATTCGCCTCCTATATTTATTTATCATTGAAATATAATTTCGGCTTATAATTATTATTAAAATATGAGAATGGTGGGAGGCGATTATTCGCCTCCTACCATTTACAGAAATGTGTAAAAAAATTAGCGGCAAAATTTTGCCGCTAAATTTTTTCACTAATTCTCATTTGAAATAATAGCTCCTAATTTGATTATTTTTGAAATTAAAAATTAAAATTGAAACACAACATGATTTAATTCATCAACATTTATATATTCAAAAAATTATTACTAACATTACAAAATGATGAGATTCATATAATTTCATTATATTATTTAGTTACATTTGGTAAATACTATGACATGTAAATAGAATAATACAAACATAATTAACTTGCAATATATGTCACTACATTCCAATACATTACATAATAAATCTCAAGAAAACTATTTATTGTGTTCATAAATAAAACTAGCTAGCAAAAAAAAAAAGAATATGAACACCATCTTCATCTTGCATTAATACTCCTTGTATTCTTCCTTGTATCTTTGGTAATAACTTCATCTTGTGAATGTTGGTGAAGATTGAATATGAATACCAAGAAGAATGTTGCAAATATAACTTTGTTATTTGGTAATAATTTTTTGTTGTTGTTCACGTTCTGTGGGAAGGGTGTATATATATAGATTTTTTTTTCACATATGGGAGGCGATTTTTCGCCTCCCATATGTCATCACATATTAAATTTAAACGGTTGAGATGTGCTGATTGAGAATATCTAACGGTCCAGACCTGCTAAAACAACTTCCACGCGGATCGTGGTTTTGTTGGTGGGAGGCGAAATTTCGCCTCCCATATTTATTTTTTAAAAAAAAACTAAATTAATAACATTCACTTTAGGAATAGATTAATGCCCTTCTATCAATTATTGAACGAGAATCTCTCCCTTCACACTCTATTCAACATCTTCATATTTCATTTTCCTCCATTGTTGTACATCTCAAAAAAGAAGAAAAAAAAATTCATAACTTGTCCCATACTTTTGTAACAAAACATCGAAATTGTATATGTATCATTAGATCTGCAAAAGTCGAACGTTAAGAGGTATGTAATTTTTTTTCTAAGTCTTTAATTACGAGTTCATGAATACATTACATATATTTTTTTATTATTGACTTAGTTTAATATTGTGGTAAATATTGTTCGTAAGCTTTAATTAGTTTAATATTGTGGTAAATATTGTTCGTAAGCTTTAATTAGGGTAGGTTTTTTGTGATTGTAATGTTTATTGTTAGTATTAGTAATATTAATTACTTGTCATGTAATGTTTATTGAGGAAAGTTTTTTTTTTTTATTATTTGACTTTATATGTAATGTTTATTGTTAGACAATAAATTCGATTTCTGATTGTTGGTGTAGATCTAAAATGTATAACAACGAAGATCGGAGTTGGATGTACGATAGATTGACGGATGGTTATGTCAACCAGAGCTTTATTGATGGTGTTGATAGGTTTGTAGAATATGCATCTTCTCAGACTAACTTGCTCAATCGGGGCAAAGTTAAGTGCCCGTGCCGAAAATGTAAAAACACAAAGTATCATACAACGGACAGAATTAAGTATGACCTTTACGAGCGGGGTTTTGTTCAAGATTATTATGTTTGGGTAGCGCACGGTGAGTCATTTGGTAACACATTCGGGGAACCAAGTTCTTATAATCCAGTGGAGTCACCTCCTCGTGAAGATTTTGGTGGTTGTTATAGGGAAATGGTCGACGATGTGTTTGGTTGTCGTTATGAGAATGTTCAGTCTAATCAAGAGGCAGAGGATGTACCAACCCGCGAGGCAAGGGACTTCTACGAATTATTACGACAATCAGAGACGCGGATAAGTACAGGAGACTGTGAAACGGCTTTGGAATTCGTGGCCCAATTTATGACAAATAAGATTTTGCACAACACGACTGAAGCTAGTTGTAACAAATGGCTAAAACAATTGCACAAAGTGTTGACTCCAGAGGACCGCGAAAAAATTCCGCAGAATGTTAGAGGGATGAAGCGTGTATTAAAACGGTTTTGCCTGGAAAAGAAGACTTATGACCTATGTGAGAATAATTGTTTCATGTACTATGGGGAGTTCGAAGCTAGCAGTTATACTAAATGTCCAGTGTGCCAAGCAGACAGATTCGAGGGCCGAGAGAGTACAAATCCAAGGGCCAAACGTATTCCCAAAAAGAAATTGTGGTACTTTCCTTTGACATCTCGATTGCAGAGGTTGTATATGTCTCGAGCAACGTCACAACACATGACGTGGCATCTGAAATGCAAAGGAGAAAACGATACAATGATTCACCCAGCTGCTGGTAAGGCGTGGAAATCTTTTGATGAAGAGTGTCCAGATTACGCTGCCGAGCCTAGAAATGTTAGGCTTGGTCTTTGCACAGATGGTTTCACCCCGTGGGGAAGCTTTGGTAATTCATACTCTTGTTGGCCGGTTTTTGTTACGCCCTACAATCTCCCTCCTGATATGTGCATGAGGCAAGAATATATATTTTTGTCTTTGTTGATCCCTGGACCAAGGAGTCCTGGAAAGAACCTTGACTTGATGCTAAGACCCCTAATCGATGAACTTTGTTCGTTGTGGATGATTGGAGCTCAAACTTATGATTCATTTCGGAAGCAGAATTTTGTAATGAGAGCGCATTTGATGTGGACGATTAGTGATTTTCCAGCTTACGGAATGTTATCCCAGTGGAGTACGCACGGTAAGCTATCTTGCCCGTATTGTATGAAGCAAACAAAGTCTTTCCGTCTTGATCAGGGAAAGAAACCATGTTGGTGGGAGTGTCATCGCCGTTTTTTGCCTCCTTTACATCCCTTTCGTTCCAACACTACTAATTTTAGAAAGGGTGAGGGAGATTACGATGCACCAATAGTTCGAAAATCGGGTCGAGAAATCAGACATGAGGTTAACTATCTACCTCAAATTGAGTATGGAGACAGTGGTGAATTTGTGGAGGGTTTTGGCACAGACCACAACTGGATTCGACGTAGCATATTTTGGGAACTTCCATATTGGCATTCAAATCTTATCCGTCACAATCTGGACGTAATGCATTGTGAAAAAAATTTCTTTGACAACATAAAAAATACAGTGATGGACGACCCAGATAAAACGAAGGATAACTTGAATTCGCGAAAGGATTTGAAGGAGTTGACACTCAGAACTGAGTTATATCCAATACCTTCACGTAACGGCCAGTGGACAAAGAAAAAGGCAAAGTACTGCTTAGGTAAAGATGAAAAGCGAAAGGTGTGCGAATGGGTAAGTGGAATCAAGTTTCCAGATGGATATGCGTCGAACATTAACCGTTGCGCCCAAATACCCCAACTACGACTAGCAGGAATGAAAAGTCACGATTGTCATGTTTTTATGCAAAGGTTGCTACCTATTGCATTTCGTGACTTATTAGAGGACCGTATTTGGGAGGCAATCACGGAGGTGAGCATATTCTTTCGATCGCTTTGTGCGACAGAGTTAAGCATACACGCAATGGAAGAATTAGAGAGATCGATTGTGATTACACTGTGCAGGCTCGAGCAAATATTCCCTCCCTCGTTCTTCGATTGTATGGAGCATCTGGCCATACACCTTCCTTGGGAAGCAAAGGTTGGAGGACCTGTCCAATACAGGTGGATGTATCCCTTCGAGAGGTAACTGTATTTTATTTTTTTGGTCTTTATTACAGAAACGTTCTCGATAATTGTTTATTTGATTTTTTATTTATTTTTGTTTTTTGTATATTGCAGACGCATGCAAGATTTAAAAAAAGCAGTAAAGAATAAGGCTCGTGTAGAAGGATCCATTGCCGAGGAGTATCTCATTTTTGAAGTCACCAACTTCTTACAACACTATTTTGAGCAATCTATTGAGACAAGAGCCAATCGTCTCAACAGGAATGAGGTTGCACTTAATGAAGAGTTCAATGAAGAACTCTCAATCTTCCATGTGAAAGGGGAACCGATTGGTCGTGCACTAAGGGATAGGTACCTTAACACGGTCGAGTATAGAGCTGCTGAGTTATACATCCTTCTCAATTGCCCAGAAATGGACCCATGGTTGAGGTAAGTACATTATTATATTTACTTAAAAACTTTATTACCCCTTCCGCCCTATTAAAATTGTGACTTTCATAGATTGTTTGACGAGCAATTGTGTGTTGGCCTTCCGGAGCATCAAATACAGACACACCGTAACATGTACTTTGTTGACTGGATCAAGGGAATTATTGCGTCTCAAAATTATCCTATAGATCCCCGCATCATTGCGTTGGTAAGCGGCCCAATCAACAGTGTGAAAGTATTTGATGGTTACTTGATAAATGGGCTTAGGTTTCACACCACACAATATAACAAGCGTAAGAAGACAAATAACAATGGTGTATACGTTAAGGCCGACGATGCAGGGGAATCCCATTATTTTGGAATCCTCTAGGAGGTAATAGGGGTTCAGTATTGGGGAAGTGGTCGTGAACTAACTGTGATTCTTTTCAAGTGTGATTGGTATGATTTGTCTTCGCTTGGGATGCAGAAACATACGAAATATCCACTAGTTGACATAAACTCAACTCGTCGACTACCAACAGGGGAGACGGATCCGTTCATCCTCGCGACTCAGGCTCAACAAGCATGTTATTTCACATACCCCTCTCAGAAACAGACTAGGAGAGGGTGGTTGTCTGCCCAAACCACGAAAGCAAGGCATATTGTGGACACATCCTCCTTACGCAGTAATGTGGCTGAAGGACCAGAAATATTTCAAGACGACACACCTCCTCTTTTCAGATTGGATGTTGACCTAACCCCGTACCACATTCATAATTTAGCAGACAATGAACTAGAAAGCGTGGCCGACGATCCGGTGAGTCATCGAAACGAAGGTGAAGAAGAAGATGAAGAAGAAGAAGAAGACGAGGAAGAACTTGATGAGGATGACACCGAAGAGCAAGATGATGATGATAGTGATCCTGATTATGAATAGTTTGTTTTGATATGCAATGCAATAATTCCTTGTTTGAGACACTATATTTTCATGAATGATAATATTCCTTCTTAACCTGATTGTCTATGGTTATGAGTTTTTTTTTTGTTTGAGGTTCTAATTATGATATTTACGTGAGTCCCGTGAAATTTTATCGGTAACCTTTAAAACAACTAAAAATTCAATGATTTTATCCTAAAATCCTAATTATGTTTAATAAGTGTGTCTCGTGAATTTTCAGCAAAAACGGAGTAAACAATGATAATTATATAAATATGCCAAAGTTTGCAAACAATTGGGGGGAAAAATTGGAGGGAGAAAATTAGAAAATTAGAAAATTTCGATTATTGAATTTTTCTTTCTTCTTTTTTAAAACCAAATGGGAGGCGATTCACGATTTTTATTAATTTTCTTTTTTTTTTTAGTGGTGGGAGGCGATAAATCGCCTCCCATATTAAAAATATATATATATATATATATATATTCGGCCATCACTCATCTCTCTCTCTCATCAGCAGCGTTTTTTCCTCTCTCTCTCTCTCACAGCCGCCTCACTCGACTTCTCTCACTAAGCTTAATACGAAATCGCCGTGGGTCACTTTCGCCGAAATCGCCGTGGGTCACTTTCGCCGAAATCGCCGTGGGTCACTTTCGCCGTGGGTCACTTTCGCCGTGGTTATCACGAAATCGCCGTGGGTCACTTTCGAAATTTGGGGGTTTTGATAAAATTCGATTTCAGTGGTATTTTTCGTTCAATTTCGACTTAAGGTAAGCTTAATTCGTTCAATTTTCGTTCAATTCGTGAAATTTTCGTTAAATTTGGACTTCCCCTAATTCACTCCGTTCTTCAAATTAGGTCAAAAGTTACACTGCGTTTTTGGCAAGTTCTGCGTCGGGGCTGCAGAAGAACAAGGCAGTAATTTGAAGCTTTGTTACACTGCGTTTTTGGCAAGTTCTGCGTCGGGGCTGCAGAAGAACAAGGCAGTAATTTCAGTGAAAGGAACACATCAATGGTATAATTCCATTTTTGTTATTAAAATGTATAATTAGTGTTGGATGAATGTTTATTGATATGCGGATTTAGTTTTTGTTAGTAATCTGGTGAAATGGAAAATAGATTCAATATTTCTGATCTACGTTCGACGAAACACGATATGTTAGGATGATTTATTATGTTTGTTCAGAGAATTGCTGTGTTGTTCATCAGCTTCATGTACTGATCTAATTTCTGTATCGAAAACGGAATTGATTTGTATGTTGAATGGTCGTGCCAGCTGCTGTGTTTTTGGCAAGTTTGATTATAGACACATTAAACGTACAGCTACTGTTATGATGCAACTGTTACGACTGTGGTGCCTATTATACACTGTTATGACTGTTATAAACACATTAAACGTTACAGCTACTGTTTTTGGCAAGTTCGTTCTTCATTCGTATGATGCAACTGTTATGACTGATGATACTTCTGTCAGTTCTGTGGTCCGCAGCAATCGAGGGTGCAGAGCATGTAGTTTTGCTGCACTAAACTGTAATAGTTAATTATACATTTGATCTTTTGTTAATTATAGTTAATCGTATGTCTTTTATATACTTGTTAATCGTATTGTTAATTATAGTTAATCGTATGTCTTTTATATACTTGTTAATTTGATTATAATTGTGAGGTTCTTAATTTGATTATAATTGTGCTAGTGCTCAGAGATTGAGTGGGGTTTTTGCTGATAGCAAGGAATAAATAGCAGTAATTATGCTAATCTCTTTACAAAGTCTTATTGTAGCAGTAATAGCAGTAATAGCAGTAATTATGCAGTAATAGCAGTAATTATTCTAGCAGTAATAGCAGTAATAAATAGCAGTAATTATGCAGTAATTATTCTTTCAATTCACTGTTTTGATTTGTGTAAAGTGATATTTCGTGCTCTATCCCAAATTAGAAATTTTAGATTTTACGTGTTTATGTTTTTTGTGTTAAAAGTGTCTGATTTTGTTTGTGTAATGAATTGTAGATGGCTGGTAGTGGTTCATCTGATCGAGGAGGAGGGCGCAGGCCAGTTTCGATGTTGAGGCGGGAGGAACGAGTTGGTGGTTCAGGGGATGGAGGATCCAAAAGGCAGTGTACCAGTGGCCTACAGTCAGCACCACCGATGACGTATCCGCCAATGGACAACGCCCCCCAGGCTCCGTCTTTTATGGCTCACCTGACTTCTCTACACAGCAGTCAACCTTTGCCGTTCACAGGACCCTACACCCAACCACAAGTTGGGTTTATGCAGCCACAGATGGGGCCACTTTCGATCAGAGCCTCCACCTCCACCTCCTCCCAGCCACATATGGCACCACCCTCGATCAGAGCCTCCACCTCCATCGGGCCACAGGGAGGATATACACGGGCACAATTGGCGCAGATGACCGGCCTACGCGAGGAAACATTCAATGGGACACATTCTGGCAGTTGTTCGATGCCTCAGTACGGGACGACACATTCCTCACCCCAACATACATCGACGGGGGCTGGTGGCTCGAGCCAGTGTGGTGGGTCAGAATCTGTGCCCGTTCAGCCTGTTCAGCCAGACCAACATGGATTTATGTCAGCTGACGAGTTGTATGAAGCTGCTTTGGCTCAGCCAGTGATTGAGAATGAGGATGAGGATGATGTTGAGGGAGGTGAAACGACGACTGTTCAAGATGATCGAGAGTACGAGTTGGATGAGGAGTTGGCTATTTTGGGTACATTGGATCCAAAATGTACAGGCTACAAAGGGTCGGGAAAATGGCAGAATCTCGCGCAGCAACAAGCGAGCGTAGAGCGAGAGGTCGAGTCGTCGAAGCCGCAATTAATGATCGCATTTGATGGGAGTTTCATTGATGGTGCATCAGCCACTATCACAAATGTTTTAAAGCATGTGATGAGGAAAGCGCACACGGGATACCCTGATTTTAGCAAGGACGAAAGGGATAACGGCTGGAATATGTTTCAGGTATTTTTAGAGAGCTTTTACTAACTCCTTAAATGTGTTGGCAGTTTAGTATTGACAGAACTTTAGTATAAATAAGTTAGACAGTAGTTTAAATATAAATAAATTGACCGTAGTTTAATATTTTGTTGGTTATATTTGTTCTATTTTGTTGTTCGGTATGTGAGTAGTTAAAGTTAAATATTAGGTGATTAAACAACAAGGTGATGATCTGATTTAGCCAAAAAATTGAGCTATTTTAATTATTATAGCACAAGTATGATTGAACCTTATATTTATATTTTTTCTGTGATCAGGATAATCTATTGAACTTTAATGTGTTTTTTTTCCGGTGATCCGGCTAATTTATTATATTTTTGTGTTAATTTCAATATTTTGTTATGTGCCTTGTAGAGATGTTATCGGTGGGACAAGAAGCATTATTTGACCGTTGAAGCGACGTATCACAAGACGGCCCAAGCCAATTTTTCACGCATGATCACAAATTGCAAGAAATTTTGGTTGGCGTACAGGAAAGACCAAAGCCATTCGGACAATCACAAAACCTGGGCAACTGCAGAGTGGCTAGAATCCTACATAAAGTACTGGAACACGAAAAAATCGAAGGATAGAGCTAAATCTTCGAAGGAAAATCAAGCCAAGAGGGAATGAGCTCCTTATATCGGCGGGTGTAAAAGTGCAGCAGCCTATAGACATGAAATGGTACGTGTAGTTAGACTTTATTAATTAGTATGTTTTATTATAGTAATCTTGTAAGTTTTGTAGACGTATATTGATTTTTAATCTTAATTTTCAGGCGGACGCAAGAGGGATACACCCCGAAGATGTCCCTATTCAAGAGGTTTGGCTGAAAACACATTCCAAGGTTGTCGGCACTGTAGTGAAGTGGGGTAGTGAATGGGCGCGCGATGTTTATGTAAGTGATTATTAAAACTATCTCAAATAGAATGTTTATTAGTATATTATATTAGTATTAATAAAGAACAGTATGTTTGAATGATTTGGCTGGATTATTATGTTGCATTGATCTGATTTCTTGTATTTCATGTATTTACGAGAAATTAGTATAGTATTATGATGCATTTTATGTGAATAGAATGCAAACACTTAACTGCTGAAAATATGCGTTTTTGTTGACTGTGATCATACAACTATTTAGGAAGACAAGGTTATTAGGAATCAAACACTTAACTGCTGACAATATTTTTTTGTTGTTGATATTCTTTTTTTGTTGACTGTGATCATACAACTATTTTCAATTTAACGTGATTGTTCCAGTTGCTATATTGTTAGTTGCTGGTAGTTGCTGAGTAAGTGTTGTTAGTTGCTGTTAATTGCTTGTTGTTGTTGCTGTTAGTCGCTTGTTGCTGTTGTTGTTGCTGTTAAATGCTGTTGCTGTTGCTGTTGCTTGCTTGTTGCTGTCAATTATTGCTGTTAATTGCTTGTTGCTATTGCTGTTAGTTGCTGTTAATTGCTGTCAATTGTTGCTGTTAGCTGTTGTTAGTTGCTGTTAGTTGCTGAGTAAGTGCTGTTAGTTGCTGTTAATTGCTTCTTGTTGTTGCTGTTAGTCGCTTGTTGCTGTTAATTGCTTGTTGTTATTGCTGTTAGTTGCTGTTGCTGTAAATTGCTGTTAGTTGCTGTTAATTGCTGTCAATTATTCCAGTTGCTATAGATTGAAATGGTGTAAATATTTTCAGTTGCTATAGATTTTTTGCGATGTGTATGTTATTTCTTTCTAGAATGCTCAATATGACAGGACAAGAACTGGATTTTTAACTAACTGCTCGTTTAACGCAAATATCTCCACGCACCCATCGTTTACGAATGCAATAACTTGCAGTTCAGGAGTTAGCACTTCCAATCTATTTGACTAATATTAGATTGACATGTCAATAGTTCAATCCGTTCCTGCTTGTTTGTATTACATAGTGTGTTGCATTTGATCTCTAACAATTATTAATTTTTTTTTTGGATGTTGGACAGTTGAGGTATATACGTGAGTCTATAATAGATCACACCGCTAATATGACCAGGTGGCAACCGTTGAATAAAGCTGCCTGGTTGCGTGCTGTGAATGGTGCCAAGAAGAATTTTGTTCCAGGCCTTTCAAAGTGTGGCGACCCAGAGTTCGTCGGCTTCGAGACAAGGGCGAAGCCTAAATACGGGCATATCAGCAGGTACAAAGACTTGCTTGAAAAGCAAACCGAAGCTATAGCATGCTTGATTGAAGCGAATACGGCAAAGGATGAACAAATTGCCAAACAACTGAAGGAGCACCAGAAACAAGTGAAGGAGCACCAGTCCTTGAAGCAAGTGGTGAAGGCCATGTTCGTGATGCAAGGTCTAACGATTCCTCCCGAGTTTGCTGGTCTATTCGCTGAACCTGAAGCCGCACCGCCATCAGCTGAACATGAAGCCACTGCTGGAGCATCGCCCGCTGGACCATCAACGGCAAGATCATCCGGTATCGGACAATCACCTACCGGGTCTGCTCCGGTGACAGTACCCTACTATCCGGACATGTCAGCTGTTGATCGCCAGTGAACTTTATTCCTTTTAGAACTCATTAACTTTTGAACAATGTTTCACTTTTATGTATTGTCGTGTATTTAAGTTGGTTTTGGAATTGGCCTTATTTTGGTTTTGGAATTGGCCTTATTTTGTTTTGGAATTGACCTTATGGTTTTGGCAGAATTGTTTTGGCATATTGGTTGAATGAATTCTGGAGTAGGCTTTGGAATTGGCCTTATTGTTGTTAGAATGAATTTTGATATTTTGTGTTTGCTATTAGAAGTTAGAACAGGCAGCTGCTGGTTAATATGATTTTGTTATTTTTTTTAATTTTTTTTAAGAACCGCAGGCGAAAATCCGCCTTCCATAATGTTTTAATTTAAATATTTATTTTCAGAATAAAATTTGTTATTTTTTTTTTATTTTTTTGTAAAATGTTTCGGACAAATGGGAGGCGAAAATTCGCCTCCCATTTCGTTTAATTTAAATATTTATTTTCAGAATAAAATTTGTCATTTTTCTTTAAATGGGAGGCGAAAATTCGCCTTTCACCACGTTTAATTTAAATATTTATTTTCAGAATAAAATTTGTTATTTTTTTTTATTTTTTTGTAAAATGTTTCGGACAAATGGGAGGCGAAAATTCGCCTCCCATTTCGTTTAATTTAAATATTTATTTTCAGAATAAAATTTGTCATTTTCCTTTAAATGGGAGGCGAAAATTCGCCTTTCACCACGTTTAATTTAAATATTTATTTTTAGAATAAAATTTGTCATTTTCCTTTATTAAAATTTTCGGACAAATGGGAGGCGAAAATTCGCCTTTCACCACGTGGCCGCTTCTGATTGGAAGCTTTTCACCTATTTGACTGAGGAGTCAGCGTAAGAGATATAGGAGGCGAATTTGGGCCTCCTGAACGGTAGAAGGCCCGTAATCGCCTCCTATATTGCCTCCTACTGTAGGAGGCCTGGAATCGCCTCCAATATCTAGCAGCTATATTTAAGCATTCTTGTAGTGTTATGACTGCAAAAATAAATAAATAAATAAATAAATAAGACCTCCAAATGCAGTGGACTCAACGGATTGGGCCAACAGTTAACGGACCCTAGCCTAGTATAAGGGTGTGTTTGCAAATGGTTATAAAAAGAGCTTGTGGGCTTTTGTCAATAGAGAAACCATAAATTAGTGTTTGAATATAAGGTTTTTGCTTCTCATTGTCTAAAAATAAGCCAAAAAAAAGCACAAGCCCACAAGGTGGGTAGGGGGTGCTTTTAAAAGCTCCTTTTAATTATTACATTTTAAAAATATTTCTCTCTCCTAAATTTCCTCAAAGTTCCGTCCATCCCCCACATTTAAGGAAAAAAAATATTCTATCATCTTTTCTCTTTCATATTAAAAAAAAATATATACTTTATATTTTTTTATAATTATTACAAAAATATATACTTTATAATATAAGGATACTTTGTAATTATTAAAAATATATATACTTTATAATTACTAAAAAAATATATACTTTACATTTTTAATAGGTGCATATTAAAAAAAATATAAATACTTTATAAATAAGGATACTTAAGTCTTATTGCATTTTAAAAGCTGCTTCTTACTTATTATTGCAAAAACCACAAAATTAATTTTAAGTGCTTTAAGCTGCTTTTTAAATAAGGTTTGCAAAAAAGGAGCTTTAAGTAACTTTAAGTAAAAGCCTAAAAAAATGAGCTTTTATAAGCTCTTGCAAACACCACCTAAGCAAGAGACCCAATCCCAATTACCATCCAATCAATCGTTAGTTCTTTACCCTTTCGCAAATTGACATCAATTTATTTCCATTTTCCATAATCTAAAATCAAATCATTTTTGGAGTTGCAAGAAAAAGAAATAAAAATATTTATTCTAAAATGAAAGTTGTTGCAATAAGCTTTACAAAATTCAATCCCAATCGTATCTTTATACCAATCGATTTGTTTGCTCCATCTCATTATGTGGTTGTAGCATGAAATAATTTTTCAAAAATTATTCTAAGAATCACCATTCTTATACTAAGGACTAATAGTCTGCGTACACATGGTTGGATATAAAAATAGTCGGCGCAACTTTTACCATCTTCTACTTAATTTGTTGCACTTATAGAGAAACCCTAAGAAATGATAACAACAAGAATAATAACCAAAGTTGGTTAATAAGTTACATATTACTATTCATTTTGCAGAAATAAGATGTTACACTTTCTTACAGAATCTATGAACCTTTTGTCATAAATAAAATTAAAGCATGCATATGCTTTAGCAAAAGATATCACGTAGAAGAGAAAACCTTTCCAGTTACATAACCTCAAGTCTATATAAGTTAATCAACACATGATGAACTTATTACATGAACGTAAGTACTAGAAAAAGTTAACATGGATAATTATTTTAACAATTTCATAATTAGTCCACTGTTCTGCATACCTGAAAAAATTCATGTAACCATAGTACGAAATCCCTTAAGCATCACAGACGGTAACTTTATGGTCACCGACAAAAAAGGGAACATCAAGTGGAAGGTGAAGGAAAAATTGTTGAGCCTTCACAGTCGCCATGTTATTATGGATTTTGAGAACAATCCCATTCTTAATTTCAAGAAAAAGGTACAATCTTTACAACAACAAAAGTTACGTAATTATTATTTTTTGAAATTTATTTAGTTTGTCTCTTAGCTTGTTGGATTTTCATTATAATATCATGTGTTAAACAGATATTGAGTGCACATAAGAGATGGCAAGTTTTCAGGGGAGATAGTTCGAATTCTGGTGATATGCTCTTCAGTGCTAAACAATCTTCAATCCTCCAATTTAAGACAGAATTGGATGTGTTTTTGTCTGAAAATGTTGAAGAGAAATCTTGGGATTTTAAGGTTGTTGGCAGCTGGTTTGAGAGGTCATGTGTTATATACAACAAAGATTCTAAGCCTATTGCAAAGGTGAGAAATGAGTTAACTGAAAAAAAAACTAACCCTTTAATACTTAAAAACTATAAAATATTTCTTTAGATACGTACAATTGCACTTTTACAGGTTTACTTTATCGTGCATGTCAAACAAAATAAATATATAGTAAATAACTTATTTTGTTTTCCAATAAAGTCATTCAGAGTACTGTATATAAAATTTAATATGAATAATATTAAAATATTATTTGTCAAACATGCAAGTACAACAAAAACGCATTATTATTATTCTTTCAAGTACGCGTAGATCATCAATTAAATATAATACGTAGGTCTATTTATTAATGTTTAAGCTTTATGAGGGGTATCCGCTAACAAATACAACACATGCATGAGTACTTTTTGCAATTTACTCTGTGAGAATTCATAATCTTTGGTGTTCTTCAATTGATTTTTTCTTTAAATATTAATAATTTAGTTGAATATGATCATATCGATATTAATATTGCAGATGCACAAGAAGCACACATTTGGAAGTCTTGTTCTTGGAAAGGACACTTTTGAAGTTGAAGTATATCCCGATGTTGATTATGCCTTCATAGTTGCACTGGTGCTCATACTCTACGAGATCAACGAGGACAAAGATGATTAAATTATGAAGTTCTTAATTGTGCTTATTATTATACAATTTACAGACACTATATATATACCATATACTATTTCAGAGAATATAAACATATAATGTTCTAAGTTTGTAAGTTATGAACTTCACAGTGATGGATGAAATTAATATATCATGGTTATTATACAGGGTTCCTTAATTATATGTTATCTTTTGTGAAAATAAATCTCGTTCTTATTCGGTCAACTGGAACTGGTCAAAAGTCAGGCTTCATAAATAATAAATTATATTGGCTCTATGTGACAATTATTGTTCAAAATTAATCCATATTGATGAATTGAAAAATGCAGAATGTGAACATCTTACGTTTAACTTTTTATGATCCGATTTTCAATCATAAAGTAAATTTATCTACTATAAATTACCTTTTGGCCCCTAAACTCAACCAAATATTTTTTTTCATTCTAACCTCGTTAGTGTTTTCAGAATCGAACCAGACAGTGAACCGGTAGTCTCACTGGTTACTAGTTTTATTGGTTCGAATCGATGTTTTAATATTTTTGTAAGCATATCATATCATAAATAATGTAAGTTCTATAGGCACTTCCATTTCATTTTAAAAATTGATTCAAATCCATATTATACTATATATAATTAATTAATTTATACTCGTTAATAGTTCTTCAAATGAGAATTATTTGATTTCAAAGTTTTATTTAACACAAAATAAAAACTTTAAAAAAACAGTTGAAATCAGAGTACTACAGTATGTGTTACAATAATGTGATAATGAAATATTATGTTGCATAACTTAATTATCAATAGTATATTATATATTTTAATTAATGTCAACTCATGATATGAACAATATTCTCTTTGTGTATATCTCACTTTTAAAGAATTCGTTAATATGGAATATAAGTTGTGGTATAATGTTGTTTTCTTTGAAATTAATTGTAGCATCAATTATATCTGTTCGCTGCCTTTTCAAATCAACCAATTAACGAGAAAAAATAGTTCTTTATTAGATTGAGCTTCTTTATTCTTTTAAATTTAATCAAAGCATAATCTTTTCCTTAAGTAAGGGGTATCATGTATTCAAACTTATTAAATTAGTCAAACATTTCTTTCCAAAACCCATCATTCTCGCAGAAATTAGATATTGATATTAAAACTTAAAGATTCTATGTAATCAATTAAGCATGTTATGTTGCTTGCTTTCTTTGGAATCTATCTATCTATTTATTTAGTTTTCTTTTTAATCGGTTAATTTAGTGTATGAGGTAGGCAACTAGGTATTAATTAGGAAAATGATTTAGGCACAGTCCGTGCACATACAGACAAAACTCCGCCGTTGGATTTTCGGTGAATCAACCGGCCCACCATGTTGTCAAAAAAGGCAAAAATCATCAAATGTGTCTATAATTGCGTTTACTAATATAATACCCCTTATGTCCTCATTAATTTAAAATTGAACAATTTCAGCCATATTTCTCACTTCTCCATTTTACTTAGCACATGTCTATGGTTTTCTTAAATTTCTAGACTACTTCACGTGTAAGAGATAATCATATGTGACTTTTTTTGTTTTTGTTTTTGTTTTTTGAACTTTTGTTAACAACAGTTTACAATATATATGGATATATTTATTTGAAGAATAAACAAACAAACAAAAGTCATTGACAAACAATAAGTTATGTCCTATATATTATTCAATGATTTTAATTTTCATATGATATATAATAATTTTATCTTAAAACATATTGAAAGAGTAATTTTATGACTCGTCAAATACATGCATTGTTTTTTTAATAATACATTATGATTGACAACATATTGATCAAAAAAATAATCAAAAATGACATCGTTCAGCTGATCAAAAATGGACACATATACATACATTGAATGATTATGCTCTTTTTTACATACATTGAATGATTATGCTCTTTTAAACTTTAAAATAAATAAACTCTTGATTCACTTAAAAAAAAGAAGAGAAAAAGTATTTACATTAATTTTGATCCTCCATATAAGTATTTAAAACGAAATTGCAAACAATATAATAATTCTATTTTAGAGAGAATTAAAGAGAGATACAAAAAAATTAAAAAATCTGCTTAGCTTGACTTGTAGTCATACACTCTAATTAGTATCTTAACAATTTAGAGGAATTTTGGTTTACAATATCATGGAATAAAAGGAATGTTGTAATAATAAGGATCCTGCATAAATTATAATAAAACAACTTTTGAAAAAAAATGATGTTATATAGAAATTATTTTCAAATAGATTAATTATAAATTGGAAAGGTCATGTCTTAGTTTTCTCTTATGATTTAAATAAATATTATAGTCTTTATTTTACTCTACCATATTTTCTCATTTTCACTTTTTGTACAATGCTCATGAAAGTTTTATGGTGTTTCTATAATTTATTAATCTATGAGGACTTACCTGATAATATAATTCGTAAATAACGGTTCTCAAAAAGAGAAGTGAAATTTAAGCATGTCTGTATAAGCGTACGGACTGTGCGTCTATCACTACTGTATTAATTAACTATTAAGTTAGAAAAGATACTATAGCTATTCAAATTTTTGCGTACTGCAAAACCACGTAATCTTATCAAAAAAATACAAATAATTCACAGATTGGAGCAGCAATCAGCATTCTTCCAAATCATGGATATAAAGGACCAGCTATTTTATAAATTTTACTTTTTCTTAAAGAGTGTCAAAGTAGACCGGTCCGGTCAGCCGGTCCACCGTGTCGCGGTTTTTGACCGGTTCTGGCCGGTCCAGACTGATTCGCTTACACATACGGGATAGAGGATGAACCGAAACGGACTAGAGGCCGGTCACCGGTCCAACCGGTTGGACCTGCCGGTCCGATTTTAATACAATGCCTCAGACATTCAAGGGAGCATTCAAGTGGGCGTATCTGGAAAAAGATTTAACTTCTTTTGCTATTTTGTAAGAAAAAAAAAACCAGAAAAAAACTCGTTCTCAATCCGAGTATGCAATTTTGATGAGCGTACCACATTATTGTGCAACAATTAGATACAATGTTTTTATATTAAATTCTTTAGTCTTAGTTCTAAAATATTTTTTATATACTTTCATAAGGGTAGTATCCTAATACAAACAGTCTAACATGATCTATTTAGTTGCATATTATACTTTTCAAATCTTATAACACGTCTTTTATTTTCCTAAAAAAAAAGGACCAATTTATTCTATGAAATGAATAGGTACGTAGAACTTTCAAAGCCGCGTGACAGATCAAAATAATAATTATTTAAATTTCATTTTCCTGAATACCACGCACTAAAAAATAAATACTACGCATCTTCATCGGTCAACTGATTCGATTTTAAAAATAAGAAAATACAAGAGATTTATCTGTATAATTAGTACTACTCGTCTGTATCCAGGCTACCAGCTCATTTGATCAGTGAACAAGAAAAATTATTAGAGATACTATGAGAGTGTTTGCAAATGCTTATAAAAGGAGTTTGTAGGTTTTTGTCAATAGAGAAGCCATAAATTAGTGTTTGAATATAGGGCTTTTGATTCCGTTTGTCTAAAAATAAGCCAAAAAAGCACAAGCCCACAAGCTGGGTAGATGGTACTTTTAAAAGCTCTTTTTAATAATTACATTTTAAAAATATTTCTCTCTTCTAAATTTCCTCAAAGTGCCGTCCATACCCCCACATTTAAGGAAAAAAAATATTCTATCATCTTTTCTCTTCGATGTTCAACTTAAAAAATAGGCTATAATATTTTTCTTCCATGTTCAATGCGATTGCTAATTATCTACAGTTATAAAACTTATTAGTTCTTATTCTTTGCAATTCATCATCAAAGTCTTCAATTCTTCATCTTTGGACGAATTTAACATCCAAGTAAGTATGCAATATCTGCTCTTTTTTTTTTTTCTTTTTCTTTTGTTACTTTCAGTTGTGAATCATTGGTTGTTTTACCCAACAACGTATTTGTGATTTTTTTTATGAGTAACGTATTTGTGACATTGTGAGAACGAAGAGTACTTCAAGAATTGAGAAAATAATTGAGTTATTGGGATCTAAATTGTGTTTTATGAATTTTGGTTGTTGAGGTATAGTTCTCTGTTTTTTTCATGAATTTCAGCAAGAGTTATAGGATTTTATATTGATGTTCACTTAAAACACAAAAAAACAATTACTGTGATATAGGATTTGCACTTAAAAAGTTGTCTATTTTTCGTACAAAATTGTCTGATGATATATCAAAAACACTGTGATATAGGATTTAACTTTTAAGTGCAAATTGTCTGATATAAGTTAAAGAAGATTAGATGTTTGGGATTAATATTTTTATGAATTGGAAGGGTTGACAAATCTGGATTTGCCATACTTGTCAATCGCAGTTGACATTGTGTATGCTTGTATGGTAGAACAAGGTTAAACTACCAATTATCGCGCTAGTTTTGCTTGTCTTCAAGTGCATATTACCATTAATATATTAATAGATACACATCTACCACAATTTTATACAGCAATGCAGGCTTCGCGATGATATATGTGCATCTATCTCATTTGCTAGAATTGGGGTTCCTGTAATTTAATATCTTTTGACTTTACGTATTAAAGTTTTATTTACATTTGAGGTGACAAATAGTTTTGAATAATGTCTCATTCAAGTTTATGACTTTTGATTCTTGGTATATATTCACAATTCCTTTCCAAGTAACTTAACTTGGACAATATTCTATTAACATTTATGTCTACGATTATTATTTTCCATAATATTATAATTTTAACAAGTTGAAGTATTAATGGTCAATGCAAAATTGTATAATGTTAATTCATTAGAAGGTAAAGTACTTGATTGGCGTAAATTATAAAAATAAGTATGCATTTTGATGTAATAATCATAAACATTGATTAAACTATATCGAAATAATTTCTTATTATATTTTTAAATATATTTAAAAGAACGTATGTCTAAATTAGGAGCATATTAAAAAGAATATATACTTTATAAATAAGGGTACTTAAGTCTTATTGCATTTAAAAGCTGCTTCTTACTTATTATTGCAAATACCACAAAATTAATTTTAAGTGCTTTAAGCCGCATTTTAAATAAGGTTTGCAAACACTCATTGCTTTAAGTCAAAAGGAGCTTTAAGTAACTTTAAGTAAAAGCCTAAAAAAATGAGCTTCTATAAGCTCTTGCAAACACCACCTATATACGTACGTAATTATCCAAAAGAAAGAGTAATAATATAGTAATTTATAATGGCAGGAATCAACGGCCCTTCTACGGTGGCGAGTCAACCAACGACCGTGATCAACTCTCAATTCTGTGTTGCCCATCTAGTTGAACTAACCATTGTACGGAAAATAATGACTCGGACATAAATTTTACTGTCGCGGATGTCAACAGTGATGTTATGTTCGTAGTCAAAATTACTATATGGACTCTCCATGACTGCCGTATGTTGCATGACGCGGCAGGCAATCCCCTCATCACATACCGTCGAAAGGTAATCAAAATTAGAAACACTTCGATACACTTGAAGAAACATTTATTAGAGGATTAGGTTTATTACTTATTGCTGCCTCGTGTTCTAAAATAGTTTCACCCGTCTCTTATGTCAAATTATGGCTTAATCTTGTAGGATTTATGTGAAATGATAAATTGTCCCCATTTTACTAAAAAATATACAGAGAAATTAAAAGGAGAGATTTTGTGTAAATACTTGAAATCATATGATATTTTTAACCTTCATAATTTTAGGGGATTATAAAGAAGAACAAATACGAAAAACCTATTTATACCAAATTAGTGGCACTACAAAAAAAATCATCTATTATGACAAACTATTTGACAAAAATAAATATCATCGCAATAAAATCATTTGTAGTGACGAGATAACATTTCGTCACAAAGCAAATACTTTTCGTGATGAATTGCAGTTTTGTCACAAGAAGTTCTGTTATGACAGTCATGTCGAGTGTATATATACTCGACATGTTTTCCTACTCGGCATATTTGGAAAACGCAGAGATGGTTCTCACACCCCGAGGTCTATAGATACACCGTCCCGCAATCCAAGGCAAATCATTAATTACACTTTACTGTTCACTCATTCACGTTGTGCATTCTTACTCGACGTAGTCTTTGACTTGGAATTCTTGACATAGTACACTTGATATACTTTACTCGACGTGTCTAGAATCCTGCAACTGAACACTCGACATCCCCAGATTCCTCGACATCCACGGAATCCTCGACATACATAGAATCTCCGACATCCCCAGATTCGACACGGCAACTCATCTTCTAGCATCTGAGTCAACATGTGTTCTGGATAAAGTTAATCAAGGATCAAGTTCAAGACCCTAGATAAGCATAGTTTGAGTATAGATTCCAATTTGTATTAAGCTTACGTGTAACTTAACGAATTTATACCAAATTAGTGGCACTACAAAAAAAATTCATCTATTGTGACAAACTATTATGACAAAAATAAATATCATCGCAATAAAATCATTTGTAGTGACGAGATAACATTTCGTCACAAATCAAATACTTTTCGTGATGAATTGCAGTTTTGTCACAAGAAGTTCTGTTATGACAAATATTTAAAGTCGTCATAACAAAAAGAGCAAAAAAATCCTTTTTTTTGCACCAATATCTATGCCACGAAAATTTCCTTTCTAGTGACAAAAATCGTTGTCACATTGTAATGTTGCTTATGACAAGTACTTTTTTTCGTCACTACAACATTAATAGTGTAAAATTCAGCAATATTTAACTTATTATTATCAAAATTCTATTAATTTTAAGTATATATGTTATGTTTAATGATTCTTTAAATTATACACTAACTATAACTAATAACCTAAAAAATTATTTTAAGTTTGAATAAACTAGTAGACTATTAATTTTGTTTAGATTCTTTTTTGATAGAAATATTATAAATATTAGGAATATCCTTTAAGTCATCAATAGAATTAAAAAGAAGGTATTAACCCATGTCCACCGCTCAATTGGTATTTCACTTTTCACTTCCCTCCAACTATATGTTATGTTTGCTAATTTATTTCTTTCTCATTTCCTAACACCCTCTCCTTTCCATTCAACGTTGTTTCAGCTCCTGCAAACCGGCGCCGCTCTTCCGCCTATTCTTGCAGTTGCATTACTCGAGCATCCGGATGCTCTCGTCGTCTAGGTTTTTGCCCCAACACTAATGAGACAAGTTACTTTATTCTTTCTCCTCAAACAATTAATTGGTATGTAGTGTTAATCTTTTATCGCTGGCAGCTAATTCATTTTTTGTTTTATTATGTAATGCAGATTAATATGTGCCTATTGTCTTTGCTTCACTATTTTGTTTTTTGTATTAGTGATACAATTGACTAAATTAGTATTTTGTTTTCAGAATTTTATCTAATGCTAAATGGTTATGAGGATTGCGTGATTTAATGCCTTTTAAATGCCATGTTGAACAGCATTTTGTGTACAATTCCACAGTCTGAACACCAATTGCTCGATAAAATGACATAAAGAGCAGAAACGCCATTTTTGGTTTAAGAAAGAAAGAGAGAAAAATTGTACACACACTAACACTACTTACCTGTAAAGATGAATATCTACAGCAAGAGAAAAGCTAACACGGATTAACTGATTAACTAAGACCTTTACATAATTAACTGCGGTTAATGTTAATTACATGAGTTGTACAAAATGATGACTGACTTGGTTGACTGTAGGAAACTTGAGGGTGACCTAACTGCTGAACGTAGCCTCTTATTTTATAGTTTTTCTCTGCTTTGGCTGCGTTTTAGAGTTTCTGACTTGCGACCCAATTTTTGTCTGATCGTGCGACCCTCGCGCGATGTAACCTTTTGATCGCGTGCCACCCGCGCGATGCGGTGCTGATTGCACTACCTTTTGATTTCTTCCCTGCGGTCTCCTAGTGTTTTCTCTTCAATCGCACTATGTTCGGGATTTCACCTTTTTGTAGTGCTGTAGCACTTGAACATCCCGAAATAGTGTTTTTGACCAATTGTTGTCCAAAAACCCATTTTTGGCCTCGTTTAACCTTGGTTTGTCTTTACTCTGTAAATACCTAATAAAACATAGAAAATACTAAAACAAGTAAATATGCTATCTTAAGTATTCAAAAGCATAAATAAATAAATACTTAAACCATGCTAATGAGATGCTTATCAACCGTCACGAAGAGAGGTTCCCCTTTCATACCCCTCGGGATTTGAACAGTCAAATTGGAAGCGTCAATCCCATAGCGGGTGAACTCGGCGTTGACCTCTCTAGTGGAATGCACAATACTCGACACCTCCTCCGCTGAAACCCTAAATGGCGGGGTCGCCGCCGCTTTCCTTGATCTTTTCGTCGATGTCTCAAAAGCTCCGCCCTGAGCACGACGACAGGGAGAAGAACCAGCCGCTCTAGCCGCCACAAGAGGGATTGCAACAGTCTGATCTGATTCCCTGGCAAGAAAATCTCCCGTTTCTGTCACCGAAATGCTCAAATTGCCAGACGTCATCGTTGCTGAGAAGAGAGTTTTTGAAAAATTCCTAAGGAAGAGAAAAGAGGGAAACAAGGCTATGATGAAAGTTAATGAAGACAAAAGAACCAAGTCTTCTATTTATAACCGAGGGAAGAGCAATCGCCGCCTCCCGACACGTGGACATCGAAGAGCCACGTGTTCAACATAAAACCCTAGACCATAAAATGCGTGACATCGCATACTCTAGCTCCGAGTGTTTTCTACGAAGCACATTCAGAACTGAGTGGACTCTTGATGATGCATATCATATTATATTATTATTTCTCCTACGAGAGGACGGTTCATGAGTAATGAATTATATCTCAATGAGGGGGATATGGCCCTCGGAATTCAACAGACGATTACACCCAAATGCAGGTATCCAGTTATGCCCCTTGAGCTTTCCCCGATCACTCTCCTAACAGGTGGGGTCATGAAAATCTCCCACGCGGTAACACTCTCTGACTTCACCCGAACGAGGGACATATCTGAGCTTGCCTATGGGGCTCAACAAACTGAGACTTGCTCACTCTCCGCATATATCTCTCGTTATGCTCTCCCCTCCGAGGGACCACAGTTCTAAAAGTCACACACACTCACATTACCTTAGCGGTATCCCCCTAAAACACTAGTATTCTGAGTCTCACTGAAACCAGCATTACTTCAACACCACATGGTCTTCTTACTCATCACGCCTTCTCTAGCCACACCCTCATAGGTCTTAATAGAGTATTTTTACCCACTCAAGCAAAGCTTTTGATGAGCCTTGTTACAAGTGAACCAACACTTAGAATATATTTACTAACACTCTGTTCTCACCTCTTGGCAAGAACGAAGAGCAACAGAACCGATTACTGCCAAAATCGAGAGAGAAGCACGAGAGATTATGAGAAGGAACTCAACACACATTTACTCCCCCAACTCCAAACTACTCGCCATAAATAAGGAGAAGACCGAGCTCGATTGGTCAACCCCCCCATAGAAGACGAAGAATTGGGCCTGAGGCGGTGTCCCCCATTGGTTAGAGCACCTCCAACACCTACTGGAGACAGTAAAAGCCTATGTCATTGGCTCCCCCAAACGACGACCCTTGTTGGAGCAGAAGAAGCCATACGATAGGCTGCCTGTGTCAGAAACACTCGTTGGTGCAGAAGAAGATTACGTGATTGGCCTGCCTGATCAAAGCCATTACTTTCAGCAGAATACTCACAACCATTGGTCAAAGACCCCCATGGAAGTCCTATAAATATGGGCTTATCAACACTCTCGTAACAGGAGAACTAAGATAAAGACCGCACTTTCACTTACTCCCACTCAGCAATTTAGTTTCTACACTTTTACTTATCTTCACATATAGATTTTAGCACACCTGGACCTAGCTGTTAGATGATTAATCATATATGTAATCCCCCCCCCCCCCCCCCCCCTTGTTCTCCCTGGCTGACTTCACCTTCGTGTAACCTACCCCCTCGGGAATATCAAGAAAGGCTCTGATTTGTTATTTTTAGGCTCGGGATCAGCGCTCAGAACAAAATAATCTCGATTAATATCTTGAATAAACACCCCCGAGGGCTTGAACGATATTGCATCATCAAACTGCCAAATACAACCACCTTTACTTAATTAAACAAGATGAGAAGAACCTCGGAGATTTCTTGAAAAGTTTCAATGAAGAGCTATTAAAGGTTGATGAAGCGCAAGGATATTGCGTTGCCATCATTCTCTTTACAGCGACTAGGCATAAATGATTCGTCGCGGAATTACTGGATGAAGAGCCAAAGGTCATATATGAGATCAATGAGCTCGCCTACTAGACCATGTATCACGAGGATATGATGTCGACAAAGAACATGGCAAACCCGCCACATAACATAAGAAGAGGCAAGTATGACAAAGGCTGGAATAAGGAAACAATGATAGTAACGGGAAAAGGTCGCAGAGGTACTATACACCTCTGAGGAAATGCATCATGACAGTATTTGTAGTGGCATAGAAGAAGGGCCGATTGAACGAGCCCATGAGGATGAAAGATTCACCAGCTACGAGATACTCAAAGAAGTACTACAAGTACCACCGCTAGAATGGACATGACACCAGAGAATGCAATGACCTGATCGTTGCGAGTGAAAGAATTATCCCCGAAGGAAAGTTGACTGAATATGTAAGAGACGTGAAGGAAACGGAGGATCAGAATGGTAGGTGCCGTTCACAATCCCGCTCGCCCGAAGGGACAAACAAAAATCCATTGAGACAACCAATCACTAAAGTCAAGGAGTGGCCAACCCTTCATTTAAGGGGATGATTTGCATGATTGTAGGAGGCCCAATCAAATCAGACTCCACCAAAGGCCATAAGAGGATCACCCAAGAAATAGGTGATGATAGGTTTGTGGGTTTACATGTCTACTAGAGATAGAGGAATTGCCAGAGGAAGAGATAACCTTCACTAAGGAAGATCTGCTGCAACTCTTCGCCCAAGCCATCTAGGCAGGTAGGCTTAATTGCCCACTTGTCGTCATGCTAGATATTGCTAACTACGATGTTATGAAGGTGCTGACTGATAATGAAAGCTCGAAAAAATTCATACTCTCTAGCACTTTGGAAAAATGGCCCTAACACAATATTATCCAGCCGATAACCACTCCGCTCCATGGCTTTGGCGGTGCAGATGTGTTGGCGTTGAGATCTGTCACCTTCCCCACCTCGTTCGACAAGCACCCTCTGAGAAGAACCCTCAACATCAAATATATGGTTGTAGATGAGCCATTCACATTCAATGTCATCATAGGGTGCTTGCACTGAATGATATCCAAGCTGTAGTCTCAACTTATCACTAAAAGATGAAGTTTCTCACCCCGGAGGGAACATGAGAGATCACTAGGCTTGGCTTTGTTATGTGGCATCCCTAAAGATCAAGAGATGACAAAACGAAGCGACATTGGCTGATTTGGCCCTTTTGAATCAAGCTATGGTGGACCGACAAGATATCATCACCAAATTTCACTTCATACTTTAAATTATGCACAAAATATTCCCTTTTTGCATGAGCTATTTTTATTTACCTAAATTACCCTATCGTGGGTTGGGCTGTAATTAAGATAGGGAACTACGACGACTTGATTCTCGTATCCTGTCACGGGATACGTTGGCAACCCGAGATGTTTAACATTGTTGCTTTGACTTACTGCTTGCAGGATCAACCTTAAAATGCTACTTATTTTCTATTATTGAGTTGACATCTGCAGGTTTATTTTTGAAATGATTCTTACAGACCTCGCAGAGATATATACCATGGGTCGCGAGAAACATCACCCTGAAAAGCTACCACCCATACCTCCTAAGGTATCCAACTTATCCCCTATTAACTACGATACGATGTCCCATACCTCATAAGGAATCCAGCTTATACCCTATCTACTATGATACGATGGTCAATACCTCCGAAGGTATCCAGTTATCCCCTATCTACCATGATACTACATACAATACTTTTAACGGTATCTCATTGTCCCCTATCTATCATGATAAGGCGGACCACACATCAACGGTATTGAATTACCCCTTATCTATCATGATATGGCGGAACATACCTTTAAAGGGTATCTAATGATATTATCTCCTATATGGAAGAGAAGGCGGAATATTTTCGATATATACCCTATCTATAATGACATTACAAGTTGATATCCTCACCAAAAAGCGAAAATTCTTTATCAAGCATATTGTGCTAGGGAAGCATTAACTCACGCTTTATAAACTGAAGTAATAGTCAAAGCCATAAAGATGCGCATAACATAAAAACCATTCTAACATAACAAAAATTATATTCCTCTATGACTGCCATAGTTCAGAGAAAATATCGACGTATCGCCCAAAGTAACTGAATAAATTGTTTACTTCAACTGATGAACGTTTATTTAGTGTGGTTTAGGTACTTGTTTTCTTAGGCTTTTGCAAACTTCTCAGTGCATATTTATTCTTTTTCGTATTGTTTCGTCATTTTATGGGTTTATGTCGAGTCAAGACAATGATGGAAAAAGAGCACAAAAGGGATGCTTTTGGAATGAATTGGAAATAGGGAGCTACAACACAACTTCAAGTGCTACATCACCATGCAAATCGAAGCAACCCTAAAACGTAGCCAAAGAAAGTCCAGCAGTCTGCGCGGCACGGAAGGAGCTGCGTGAGCCGCGCGTCTCATTCAGAGACCCGTGAGGGGCGCACAGGTAGTTGCACGACAATGCTCAACATGCAGTAAGTAGCGCGAGCCATAAGAGAATCGGTGCATCGCGCATAATAGGCATAGAGTTGCACTATATCGAACAAAGTTGCGCGAGCTGCATGGACCCCTGTGTGACATAATCGCACGACATGTAAAGTTGCGTGTCCCTAGGACAAAAACATTTTTCTTTGCAGTGTAAGTTGCGGCCAATTGCGAAACTAGGGCAACCCTACTTTTTCAAAAATAAGAGAGGACGACCAGAAATAAATGAGCAACACAAGGTGTCAAGGTATGAAGGAAAACCCAAAGGCAAGAAAAAAGGAAGAAAAGAAGGAGAAGAAGGGAGGACAAATCTAGTAATTTTTGTGTTTGATAACAGGAATCCGCTAACAAATACAACACATGCATGAGTACTTTTTTGGTGTTCTTTAATTGAATTTGGATTTTTCTTTAATATTAATAATTTAATTGAATTTGATCATATCGAAATTGCTATTGCAGACGCACGAGAAGCACACATTTGGGCGGTTGGGATTTTCTATTCCACTTCTTCTATTCCACTTTCTGTGTCACCAGTGTAAATTCGACATGTCGCGTGTTAGTTCAAAGGGGAGATACACTGAATCATTCCCTCACTTATTCTTTCTAGTGAGGAAAGGGAAATTAGGGAATTTGGAAATAAAAAGTAAAAATAAAATAAAATAAAAAATAAAAAGGAAAACGATTGTCAATCTCACCCATTGTGAATGATCAAAAATATAGGCTTAGTCTCTTAAATAATAAACTGTTATCAAAATATAAAAGGGGAAAATGGAAGTAAAACTAAATTGATTATTTTTTTTGGATGAAAAAAGTAAGATTAGGTAAATAGTCGAGCTTAATTTGTCATCCACAAATCTATGACATTGATGCAATTCTCTGTAAACTGGAAATAACTTAAGACTTCATTTTGTTGCAAGATATTTATATTGTATTCGGAAGAGGTGGCTTTGGTTGGAAGAGAGATTACAATGGGAGAATTAAAAGACGTCGTGTGGAAGACACATCCATCCAAAGCCCCGGGGCCGAACGGAATACAAGCGCTCTTTTTTCACAAGTATTGGGGCTAGACGTGTGATAAGGACTTCGAGTTTTTGAGAAAGGCATTTGAGGAACGACAATTTGATAGAAAGGTTTGTGGCGTGCACCTTTGCATCATCCCTAAGGTAATGAACCCTTCATTGATCTCGCAGTTCCGTCCTATCTTGCTATGTAATGTAATTTACATGTTTATAACAAAGTGCATTACATTACGTTTGAGAGATATTATGCCTCATATTATTGCGCCGACGCAATCTTGCTTTATCAAAGGGTGTAGTACTCAAGACAATATTATTGCGATTCAATAAATCCTACATTCACTCCGTTCCAAGATCTTTTTTTGTGTGCGCAATGCATCGATAAAAGTGCTTTGGAATAGGGAACCGCTTGGTGAGTTTGATCATGGTTGTGGGTTGTGACAAGGGGATCCTTTTTCACCCTATCTTTTTGTGCTTTGCGTGGAAAGGCTCGCCTATCTTATTCGCGAGGCCGTTGAGGATAATAGTTAGGAGCCAATCGTTCTGTGTCGGGGCGGGCCTAGATTATCCCACCTATTCTTTGCAGACGACTTGCTCCTCATGGGGAGGGCGACTATCAAAACCACGAGAAGAATTAAGCCGACGTTGGATAAATTTTGTGCGGTCTCGGGGCTGAAATTAAACTCGGCGAAGTCAAAGTCTTGGTTTTTTCATCACGAAGGCTAGAATTTGAAGCGCCGCATAAGCGCGGTCCTTGGTTTTTCAAGTACGAATGGGTTGAGAAAATATCTTGGATCCCAACTGGTCCATGGTCGTGTGACACGCGAAAACTTCAACGAGATCATGGATAAATTGACGCAAAGGATGTCCGGATGGAAGGGAAATACGCTTTCGCTCGCGGGGTGAACTACCTTAATCCAATCGATTGCCACATGATTTCCTATACACTTAATGCAATCTTGTTGGGTTCCGGAGAATATTTGTGATAAGCTTGATCGGATGAGTCGAGATATTCTTTGGGCAGATGATCCGAATGCGCGAAGGCTGCACTTGGTGGGGTGGAAGCGCGTGTTGCAAGGAAAGAAGGAGGGAGGGCTTGGATTACGATCGGCGAGACTTAACAATGAAGCTCTCCTCTCCAAGATTTTCTGGAAGGTCCTAGTTAATCATGAGAGCCCTTGGTTGGAGTTAAATCGAGCAAAATATCTCAAGAACACTCGCACCACAGAGTATGTGTCAAAGCCGTGGGATAGTTCACTGTGGAAAGGCGTTATGCACTGTATGGAATGTATTAATCTGTTTATTCGGTGTAAAATAAGAGATGGCAAGACTATTTCTCTATGGTTTGATATATGGTTGGGGGATACGAGATTATGCGATGTTATTGAGGATATCGAATATGATGAATATGGGCTGAAAGTGGCGGATATCTATGAGGTTGAGGGCTGGAAATTTGACGAGCTTGATACAATGATTCCTCACGAATGGAGAGTAAGAATCCTGGGCATGAATGTCGTGCTAAGATATGAGCCGGATACACAAATCTGGAGCCCGTCGGAGGATGGGAATTTTACGTGCAAGAGTGCGCATTTGGCGTTGTTAAAAAAGGACGGACCCCCGAGTAGTGCACGCGTTAATTTGAGCTAGATTTGGCGTGTTCCATGCAGCAACAAAGTGAAATTCTTTTTATGGTTGGCATGTCAAGAGAGAATTGCGTCAAACATGCTTAGGAAAAAACGTAAGCTAACGGAGTCCGCGGCCTGCGCATAGTGCCCCCGGATTGATGAGTCCATGATGCATATACTCCGCGACTGCACAAGGGCCGTTAGGTTTGGAGGGTTCTCATCCCAAAACAGCTATGTAGTCGATTCCTAGAGGCGGAGGAAAGTGGATGGCTGCGCCGTAACCTCGTGTTTATGGAGAAGATTAACAAGGAGATAGATGGCGTTCCTTGGAATGTTATTTTTCCGACGGGAGTTTGGTGTATTTAGAAGGCGCGCAATCGTCAAGTTTTCAAGGGTACTAACCCAACAAGATATGGCGTGATTTGTGAAATTAAACAACTTTTTTGGGATCAAATGTCCGTGCTGCGCTCCCGACAATCGACTAAAGTGGGGAAGTGGAAGAGGCCGAAAACATGATGGTTTAAGCTTAATATTGATGGTAGTGTCTCCACGAGAAATAACGTTGGGGCTTCGGGTGGTGTTCTACGCGACGACAAGGGATAATTGGTTGGCCCGCCGACAGTCTTGGAGGCGGAGTTGGAGGCTATCCGGGAGGGCCCCACCATTGCTTTGGAAAGGAGAGTTCATAAGATCGAAGTGGAGACGGACTCCAAGGATGGTTATACAATTATCACGGACGATATAATCCGTAGCCATGAATTTTACGGAAAAAAGAAAGAATGTCGCGCGCTCCTACATAAGCCGTGGAAATGTGAGTTACGTTGGATTGGACGGGACGCGAATAGAGTAGCTGATGCAATGGCAAAATTTGCCTGCGAGTCCGTGGACGAGTTTAGTGTGTTACTAACCCTGCCCCCTTAGTTTAGTTCATATTTTGTATGCGGATCTAGCCTAAGGGCGCTTTCTTTCGATTACCAAAAAAAACGATATTTGTTTAATTAATTTCTTAATTGAATATAATTAATTCTTTTAATTTGTTCAAAATATGTTGTACTTATGATTATGGATTTTCAGTGTTAGGTTTAAGAAAAACGAAGATTTCAACAACAAAAAAAATGTGCAGAAGTTTTTATTTTTATTTTTGATGTTTCTTATTTTTCTCTCTCATCCAAAAGAACGAAGAAGGTGAATGATTTGGTGCATTTACAACATAGCGCTCAGTTCCATGTGTCAACATTTAATTGATGGCACATAGACTGGAATATACTTTTGGAATAGAAAATTTGAACCGACATTTGGGAGTTTTGTGCTTGGAAAGGACACTTTTGATGTGGAAGTTGATATGGGTGATTCTTGTATTGGGCCGACCATGGGCAGGCTCATGCCCATTGATATCGGGGATGGTCCCCGATATGCATACTGAATATGATATTCGATATGATACAGATCACGTGTGAGTCACGTGTGCGGTCTTTGCATCCCGAGGTCTATAAATATCTGGGTTTTGTTAATCAAGGCAAGCTTTAATTATCCTCATACACTATACACCCGATATCGAGTATCCCTGATATCATCCTCGATATAGCACCCGATATATATCTCCGATATATATCATCGATATACCGTTCGACATCATACTCGACATCTACCCCAACATCATCCCCGATATGGATGTATCCCCGACATAGAAGGTCTTCGATATCATCCTCGATATCACATTCGACGTAACATTGAACATTACTTTCGACATTCAGCAGTGCATTCCATCATCAGTCTGAGGTGTTTCAGACCAAGTCTACTCAGCACTAGTCATAGTCATAGAGGACCTAGTTTGTAATGGAATCGTAGTACTACATTTGTAATATCCTACATCGTTATATATATACGATCTATTGTCAAATTAGTGGCGCCGCCTGTGAGAACACCACGTTCCCAAACGAAGATGCTAGGATGTAGCGCAGGGTGACCCATTCGCAATCTACAAGACCAGTTGTTGACAACTCAGTAGCAGAGAGTGCACCACCACCACCACATATCCAAGTACCAGAACCCGAGATGGAGCAGAATTGGCCCGTGCCCTCCTCAGCCTCTGGTGGCGCCCGAGCTCGCGCCCGCGAACCCTACAATTTTGGTGTCGGAAGTCATAGAACAGATCAATACCACCGTCTAAGCGATGCTGAATGCGACTTTGGAGACTTTTCTACCATGCTTGATCAATCAGGGCACCGGCAACGTGTTGCCGCTACCCCAGGAATCTAGATTAGAGGCCTCGGAGTTGGGAACAGGGCGAATGAACGTGAAGATGTGGGAGAATCTAGGAGTGCGCTTCCATGGTTGACAGTCCCCATGGAGGACGGTCCCAACCCAATGATGGACAAGAGAAACATAGCAAGAAGGATGGAGCAGTTGGACCGTGAAAAAGCAGAGGTTGGTCGGAAGCTAGCATTAACAAGAGGTGACAAGAGGTTGACCCCGTTTAGCGAGGATATTGAGTCGGAAGTACTTGATAAAGGAGATAAAATCCTTGTTCTCAAAGCATACGATGGGAAGAACGACCCATGTGAGAATTTATACTATGTGGATAGTATCTTAAACCTGCATAGATTTTCGCACAACATATGTGAAGATTTTGGCGACGACGCTAACCGGAGCAGCCCTTGACTGGTTTACAAGGATAGAGGTTGGTTCTATAACCAGCTATGAACAGATGAGATAGAGGCTAGAAAGCCAATTCTCCATCCAAACGAGAATGAGGACAAGTATGAACCACTTGAATGCAATGCAGCAAAGAGACAAAGAAAGCATTGAGGACTTCATAAAAAGGTTCAACGAGGAACTCCTTAAGGTTGATGAGCCAAAGGGCGAGCAAGTGGTTCTCATTCTATTCAACGCGACGGCACACAAGAGATTCACGACATAATTGATCAAGCTTAGATCCCCAACAATTGACCAGATCAACGCACTCATGTATTATACTGTTTATCAGGATAATATGATGACTACCAAGCAGAATCCGCACCAGTCGCAGAACAGAACACAAGGAAATGAAGGATGGGGCAAAGGCAGAGACAGATCTCCTATGAGGTATACTCCCAGAGGGATTATGACCGTATTCGAGGTGGCACCAAAGAACAGGTGGCTAAATGAGCCAAGGAAGCTGTGAGAGAGCAAGGGAATGAAATCTTCTAGGAAATATTACAAAGGTCACCGACACACAGGACATAAGCCCGAGGAGTGCACTGACCTCAAAGATGAGATCTAAAGCCTTATCAAAGTAGGCAATATGGTGGAATCGTGAGGAGCTCAAAGGATGAGAGTGAGAGGGAGGATAGATCGCACTCGCCTCGCAGGACATATCGCGTTCACCTAGGAAGGACAAGCAGAGGGCCATAGAGGCTCCAAGTGAGCGCGAAAGAGCGATCGTCAATGCTCCTACTAGAGGAATGATCAATGTGATTAATAGAGGACCAGTTGGTGCTGACTCGGCCGAAGTGCGCAAGAGGATAACCCGTAAGTTTCAGGTAGGGAGATACGTGGACTTCACAACTGTAGCTGAGGAAGAAGATTTCCTGGACCAAGAGATATCCTTCACCAAAAAGGACTTAGAACAGCTCACGCCACAGACGCTAATGACAAGAAAACTCGACTGCCCCCTTGTTGTTATATTGATATAGCCAAATATGAGGTGAAAAGGTACTCATTGAAAATGGAAGCTCCTCCAACGTTATCTTTGCACATTCCCTAGAAAAAATGCTTGTGAACCAAGACATTGTTGAAACAGTCTCCACCCCATTGACTGGATTCAGTGGCAGAGAGGTGATTCCAAGGGGACAAATCGTGCTACCCACATCATTTGGGGAGGACCCTTACATTAAGACAATCAAGTTCAAATACATTATGGTCGATCTCCCCTTCCCTTATAACGTCATCATCGGGCGCCCCGCCCTCAATGAGATAAGAGCAGTGGTATCTACTTACCACCAGAAAATGAAATTTCCTACCAAGGGCGAGGTCGGAGAGATCTTAGGAAATCAGAAAGAGGGTTGGATGTGTTACGTTGTATCACTTAGAATCCTCAGGATTAGGGTGGTGCAGGAGGTAGAAGGAGTCGAAGAAGAATACATCCCAGTCACGTAGTGATTGTCTAAGCAGCAACTAGTATTCGTTGGTTTAATTTTTGTTTCGTTATTTCTCGAACAATTTGATTCCTGTCTTTATGTTTCTTGAACAAGGTTGTTTACCTAAATTGCCCCATTTGTTGGGCTGTACTGTAACTAAAATAGGGGGCAACTACACCGGTCTGATTGCCATACCACGAGATACGTAGGCGGGTTAGGATTTACCTAGCCCTTGGCCGTTGTCTATCGTTATCTCTCATCTTTCAAGAACTATATTCTAGGAATTGTATTCTGACAGATCAAATGTAGGAACAACATATCCTACATGATATAATGTTAGAGTCCCTTAATAAGGGGGATTCGAATATTTTTGCACCCAAATTGCATAACTAATAGAGGGCTACCTCTCGCTCGGAAACTTTCGCATAGGACTATATACTGCTATACATGCTCGCGTATATTATTGTGGTTTATATGAATGACAGGTAGCGCTGACTCCCCTATCCACCGAGATACGGAGGAGAGAACCCGAAAAGGGCGAAGATCTACAAATCCTACGGGATGCTGACTCCCCAATCCATCGAGGAGGGAACCTGAAAGGGGCGAAGATCTACAAAATCCTACGGGATACGAACTCCCCTATCAACCGAGATACGGAGGAGGGAACCCAAAAGGGGCGAAGATCTATAAATCGTACGGGATACGGACTCTCTTATCCGCTAAGATACGAAGGAGAGATCCCAAAAGGGGCGAATATCTACAAATCCTACAGGATACAGACTCCTCTATCCACCGAGATACTGAGGAGGGAACCCGAAAAGGGCGAAGATCTACAAATCCTACGGGATATTGCGCACCGATTACCTAAAGAACAAAGGTAAGGACCCCACATAGGCATCGACCTCTTATTACAAAAATAGCAGGGGCACTGCAACTACAAACCGATTAGCCCCGTCGAACGTTTGCATCGAGATTGGGCACTAAGAGGAGGAGATTCCCCAACAATCACAAGAGACTCGGACGAGCAACATAAACATAAAGACGACACAAGCAATATGGATAAAAATGTAAATGAAAAATAAAACTTTGGATTCGAGGGCCTACGACATGGGAGAGCTAAACAACCCAACAACAACAACAACAACCAAGCCTGTAATCCCAATTAAATTGGGGTAGGCTATATGAACCATGAATGAATCACGTCGAGTCGTGAACATGAATCTTCTGTCTCCATAGGTTTCGGTTTGCGAGTATGTCTTCATTTAGATCTTTTAGCTTCATGTCGTTCCGTATGACCTCCATCCACGTCTTTTTGGGTCTCCCACGACCTCTAGTCGTCTGTCCTAAGTCGAGATCTTCAACTCGTCGTACCGGTGCGTCTATGGGTCTGCGTTTAACATGACCAAACCATCTTAAACGATTTTCTCGCATTTTCTCGTCGATGGCTGCCACACCCAATTTATGTCGGATATCTTCATTGTGCACCTTATCTCTCCTTGTGTTACCACACATCCACCAAAGCATGCGCATCTCTGTAACGTTCATTTTCTGTGCATGACTTTGCTTAATAGCCCAGCACTTGGAGCCATAAAGTAAAGAAGGTCTAATAGCCGTACGATAGAACTTTCCTTCAAGCTTTAGAGGAAAGTTACGATCGCACAGGATCCCTGTTGCACTCTTCCACTTTGCCCATCCAGCTTGGATGCGGTGGTTGACATCTCCGTCTAACTCTCCATCCATCTGCAGTATGGAGCCTAAATACCGAAAATGTGCACTTCTCAGTATCTCTTGGCCATCCAACTGAACCGTGCCATCGTTGTTTCTTCGTTGTTTGCTAAACTTGCATTCGAGGTACTCGGTTTTTGTTCGACTTAGTCGAAATCCTCGTGCTTCTAATGTTTGTCTCCATCGTTCTAATTTAGCGTTAACTCCCATCCTCGTCTCATCGATGAGGACAATATCGTCTGCAAACAACATACACCATGGGACTCGGTCTTGGATGGTTCTGGTGATTTCATCAATTACAATGGTAAACAAAAATGGGCTCAAAGCTGACCCCTGATGTAAGCCCATTATAATTGGAAAGGCGTCTGTTAAACCGCCACAAGTTCGGACACTTGTCACCACATTCTCATACATATCTTTTATGATGTTGATATATTTAATGGGTACCCCCTTCTTCACCAAGGTCCACCATAATACCTCTCGAGGTACTTTGTCATATGCATTTTCTAAGTCGATAAAGACCATATGTAAATCTCTACTCTTTTCTCGAAAGCGTTCAATGAGCTGACGAATCAAATGGATGGCCTCCATGGTCGACCTTCTCGGCATAAATCCAAATTGGTTCTCAGATATGGGAACAATTTGTCTCAATCGGTGTTCGATCACCCTCTCCCATAGCTTCATGGTATGAGACATAAGCTTTATCCCAGGATAGTTAGAACAGTTTTGGACATCGCCCTTGTTCTTATATAGAGGTATTAGCGTACTCTTCCTCCACTCTTCTGGTATTTTATTTGTTCGCCATATTTTGTTAAAGAGGTACATCAACCAGGTCACCCCTATCTCTCCCATGCTTCTCCAAGCCTCGATAGGGATACCATCTGGGCCAATAGCTTTTCGAGTCTTCATCCTCTTCAAAGCATCTTTGACTTCCGACCTTCTAATACGGCGCATAAAATTACGGTACAGATCCTGAGGGTACTGCGAGATGTCACCCACTGCTTGGGTGGGGCCTCCATTGAACAGACCCTCGAAGTACTCTCTCCACCGTGCTTTGACCTGATCCTCACGCACTAAGACAGACTGACCTTCATCTTTGATGCATTTCACTGCACCTAGGTCTCTAGTCTTCCTCTCTCTAATGCGGGCAATTTTGTATATATCCTTCTCGGCCTCCTTGCTATCCCTCTTCTCATAAATTTCCTTGTACATAGCCTCTCGCGCTAGTCGAACAGCTTTCTTTGCTTATTTCCTGGCTAGCTTATACTTTTCAAAGCTTGTCCCATCATAGTTCTTCTTCAAATCCCTGTAGCAATCCCGTTTGGCCTTGATTGCCGCCTTTACTTCTTCATTCCACCATGACGTGTCTTTACCTGCCAGGCTACTACCTCGGGATTCACCTAAGAGGTCTTTAGCTACCTTCTTGATACAACAAGCCATTTTGGTCCAAGTTGCATCTGCATCGTCCTCAGTCTTCCAGTCTACCTCTTGAACCACTTGCTCCACGAAGGCCTTTTGGGTAGACTCCTTAAGCCGCCACCACTTAATTCTAGGTTCCACCCGGCGCCTACTCCTCTTCACTCCTTGCCGCAGTCTAATATCCAACACCAAAAGCCTATGTTGCATAACCACACTTTCTCCGGGGATGACCTTGCAATGTAAGCAACGACTTCTATCTGCCCTCCTAGCTAAGAAGAAATCTATCTGGCTCTTATTTCACCCACTCCTATAAGTGACCAAATGAGATTCTCTCTTCTTAAACCAAGTATTTGCTACAAGCAAATCATAGGAGAGGGCGAAGTCTAAGATAGCGTTGCCCGGCTCATTGCGATCCCCAAAGCTATACTCGCCGTGGATGTCCTCGAACCCATCACGGTTAGATCCTACATGACCATTAAAGTCACCTCCAATGAAGAGTTTCTCGCTACTAGGGATCCTTTGTACCATCTCGTCCAAATCTTCCCAAAACTTACGTTTCACAGCTTCGTCTAGTCCTATTTGTGGTGCATAGGCACTAATGACATTCAAGATATCCTCGCCTATGACCAACTTGACCAGTAAGATCCTGTCACCCTTTCTTCTGACCTCCACCACGTCTTCGAGCCAAAGCTTATCTATGATGATCCCAACACCATTTCGGTTCTTCTCTGTCCCGGTATACCAAAGCTTACAACCCCAAGGGTCTACTACTTTGGCCTTTTCACCAACCCACTTGGTCTCTTGCACGCACAAGATGTTGATCCTCCTCCTAGACATTGCCTCCGCTAGCTCGGCCAATCTTCTTGTGAGTGACCCCACATTCCACGATGCAAGGCGAACTCGTCGTTCCTGGACTAACTTCTTTACCCTCACCCGTCCTGGAAGGTGAGGGAACCCTTGCTCATTTGACACCACACCCGGGCGTCGATGTGGCGCGTCACTTCCGGGCGACGACCTGGCAACCCTTGCCCATTTATCACTACACCCGGGGTTCGATGTAGCGCGTCGCTGAGTAGGGAACGCCCCAACGAAATTCATAATTTGGTTCATATCATAGGATGTGACGGGGTTTTTACGTCAGCTGTCACAAGCCTACCACAACCCTCCTCCTTTATCCTGGCTTGGGACAGGCAGTGAAAGCTCACTGGCGGAGTTAGAGCTAAACAACCCAAACGGGAATAAAAATAGGAAGTTCATAAAGTCACAATATCCAGTGAATTATTACATAAACAACATAATAAAAAGGCGATGCAACGCCAACAGGTAGGAGAGGAAGCCCGACTCAAATTAGACCCTTCTTCTTCAGAAGAACCGAGAACGGGTCAAATTTTTCAATAGTAGCATCCGAGGGCTCATTATCTTCGAGCGGCAAACCATCTGGACCACACATGGAGTCCAACTGCGTAAAGTCGAACTCATCATGAAAACCCTTCTTTGCAATAATTTGCCCAACTATTGAATTCTTGGCATCCTCTCTCTCTATGAAAGCGCGCTCCGCGAGAAGTTCTTTATAAGTGTCACTCTCAAGGAATTTTTGGGCGACACGTTCCATCAGCTCGGGAGACGCATCCTGGGAATTCAAACTATCAGGAAAATGGATTATAAGAACACAACTACATGACTAAGTGAAGTCTATATACCGCATTTTCAAGGTCCGCACGAGCTTTTGCAAGATCAGCTAGCAGCAACTCATTCTCCGCTCTCACCCTGCTAAGCTCGCGCTCAGCCAAGCGCCGATCGTCCCGTTCTTTAAGAGCATGCTCCTTCAAAATAATAGCCTTGTTACTGAGCCTCTCGTTCTCTGCACGACATTCATCGAGATCATCTTGGATCACCAGCCACCGACGCAGAGTTTCTTCCTTCTCAACAGTTAGTTTCTCCATAATCATTGGGTTTAAATTACCCATCTTCTCAATATCAGCCTCAAGCGGCGCGATTACAGCATCCTTATCCCCATCAGATTGGTTAACGGTCCTCATGCTAGTAAACAAAAATTTGCCAAACTCCACATGTCACAAAAATTATGAGGACAACTTTTAATACTACATACATAACAAAGAATAGAGGGACCTCGACCGTGCTTACAGTTTGGAAGAGGTGCATATTGCGATGCACGTTCTGTGCCCGATCTTGCTCCCCTAACACAGGAGCCTTAATATGAAGAGGGAAGGCCTACATCATGGAACGAAAAGCATTGGCCTCACTAAACTCTTCATTCTTCACATTAATACTAGGACCCGGCGCATCCTGCCCCTGCGATGGAGGCGGCCGAGGAACCGATGAACTCTCACCTCGAGCTCTCTTTCATTCGCTGGAACTAGGCACCTCAACAGTCGGTGCAGTAGACTTTTGGGAACCGCTACCGCTAGCCCGTTTATCCTGTGTTATCTCCAAACCAACATCTTGAGAAACCCTTATGCCTTTCGAATTGCTAATAATAGGATCAGAAGCTTCCTCATCCAGCCTTATGGGGACCTCCAAAGAACTTCCCATTTCTTTCTCACCAGCTGAACTTGGGGGCACACCTCCGACTGCGACTCCCGCATCCGACGGGACATCACTAACACTACCAGGAGCTGGCGCTTCTTTAGGAAGGGCGCTAAAAGCCGCCTTCTCGCTAGTAGAGGAGGAAGGGACTTCCGTTTCGGATACTATGGCCCCCACATTAGCGCATCTGCCCCCGCCATACCTCCGACAACTCCGATAAGTTCCTCGCTCGCAAAACCCGTCACTATCTCAGGAACATATGTCATAACAACATCTTATGTGACAGTCTGAGCTGCATGGGTGGCCTCCGTTACGGCAACGGCTGGAGCCGTTATTCCCACCTCTGCAGTTGATGATGCCCCGGTGGTTGAAGCAATTTCGATCACAACGACCGTTTCCTCTACTACACCTGCGCTTACTGATGCGGCAGCCTCAGCCGCTCGTAGTTCATCAGAAACTCGCAACATGCGTGCGTAGATACCAGCATTACTCCAAGTAAGAGAGTTTAACGAAGCGCGCTAGAGAATTATAGCTTACACAAGGATATAAGAAAAGAATAAGAACCAATACTAGAAATGGAGTTAAAATCCGTATCGGAAATATACATCAAAAGTAACATCGAAGACGACGTTGAAAGTGATATCGAAGCACATATTGAAAATCTATATCGAATCCTACATCGAAAAGCACAAAAAATCGGATATCGAATATACATATATCGGGATTCATATCGAAACCATATCGGGAATCCCCGACATACCTTTGCCGTAAGAAGCCTGAGTTCACTAAAAGACAAGATGAATTTTCATCTCTCCTCAAGGCTACTGCTTATAGATAGCAGACCCTTTGACATCGCATTTATTACCGGAAATATCGATTCCCATATTTGATATACTATATCGAAGAAATTCGACATCTGATATCGAAGAAATTTGATATAGCAGATAAATTTCAATATCTTTAAAGAAAAACAATAAAATAACACGGACCTCAAGGCTACACAAATTACATTGGGGGCCCACCAACATCTTTGAATGAATTTACATATCCGAACTCCGTCATTTAAACTGGCGGGACAAGATGTACTGATAATTCAAACTTAATTCTTGTTTGCCAATTATTATTTATAACAATAACTCCCAAACTGGGGGACTACATAATACGTGTGAGTCACGTGTGCGGTCTCCGCATCCCGAGATCTATAAATACCTGGGTTCTGCTAATTAAGGCAAGCTTTAATTATTCTCATACACTGTACACCCAGTATCGAGTATCTCCAATATCATCCACGATATAACACCCGATAAATATCATCCAGATACCGTTCGACATTATGCTCGACATCTACCCCGACATCATCTCCGACATGGATATATCATTGAAATAGAAGATCTTCGATATCATCCCTGATATCACCTTCGACGTCACATTCGACATTTTCCTCGACATTCAGCAGTGCATCCCATTGTCCGTTTAAGGTATTCTAGGCCAAGTCTACTTAGCACTAGTCATAGTCATAGTGGACCTAGTTTGTAATAAAATCGTGGCACTATATTTGTAATATATCACCTCGTCATATATATATGATGTATTGTCAAATTAAAAGTGTATCCCAATGTTAATTATGTATTCATAGTTGCACGGGACTCATCTATCTGATGTGATAGTTGCACTGGTGTTCATACTCTACGAGATCAACGAGGACAAAGATGATTGATTTTTGAAGTTCTTAATCATGCTTATTATTACAATCTAGAGATTCTACATACCTATACTATATTAGAGAAAAATAAATAATGTTTTAAGTTTGTAAATGATGGATGAAATTAATATATCATGGTTATTATACAGGTTCCTTAATTATATGTTATCTTTTGTGAAAATAAATCTCGTTCTTATTCGGTCAACTGTAACTGGCCGGTCAAAAGCCTGGCTTAATAAATAATGAATTGGCCAATTATATTGTTCGAATAATTAATATTATTAATTGAAAAATGCAGAGTGTGAACATTGCGAAGTATTTACTTTTATTTGACGACTGATCCCCGTTGACTTAAATAGAGCTCTTTATGTTATGATTTTCAATTTAAGTCACATAATCCTTTAAACTATAAAAGTTGTCGGCGTATCGATTTCACACAAGCGACTTTAGTGCCCGTGCTTCGTCCTAAAATACTTTACAGAATTTTAGTTCTCGCTTTAGATTTTCTAATTCTTTTATTGATAATCTAATGAATAATCATATAAAATTTGTAAAGAAAGAAACAAATGACTCATATTGAACAAGTATTGAAACAAGTGGATAACGAAACGAATTTGAATATTAAATAATTACAAAAAATTAAAAGTAATTTAAGCTTATACATTGGACTTTGTACCATGATAATTAGAAAATATTATACAAAATTAATAACTATAAATATATATTAAACAATACTCAAATATATACGAAAACAAATATCAAATATTCAATAATTTAATATTTTTAATAAACACATTAAGAGTTAAGACTTTGAATTTTATGTTTTGTTTTTCAAATTTGACGAATTGATGCTCTCGCATACGCACCCGCATTAACCTTATTAGTAAAAGTAATTACTAGGAATTTAAACCAGGGTTTTAAAACCCAACCCAAACCGGCCAGTTTAACCGGTTCGACCGGGAATCGGTGGCATGTTCGGGCCGGTTCTCTTTCACAAGCAGTCCGCAAGCAGTTGAGGTCGAACCGGTAAATTTGGCCAGTTCGCCCGGCGACCCGATCGAATGGTTCCGCTTGCGAACTGGTCAACCTTCATTTTTTTAAAACGTGAATTTACCTTTCTGCCCAGCCGATTCTCAGCATTTAAAAAAAATAAAAAAGGGTAAACCTTCTGTCTCTACCCTTCCCTTTGCAGCTCGATAGAAAGAAGAACGAGGGAAAAAATAATAAAAAAAAAACCTAGCTGCTGCTCTACCAATTTGGCGTCGGAACCGACCTCGCCGCTGCTCACGACCGCATCCAGCCTCGGAACGGAACTCGCTATACTTCCGTTCGCTGTGCCGGACCGTCGCTGCCCATTTGGTAGCTCTCTCTCTCTCTCTCTCTCTCTCTCTCTCTCTCTTTGACACTTTTCAAGTTTTCATTCCTTTTTTTTAGATTTTTCAGCAATTAGTTGATGAGCTCTTATAGTCTTATTGCAAAAAGTGAAGTTTGTTAATTTTAGTGGATGAGTAAATGAGTTTGTTTTTTTTTTTTTTACTAAAAGTAGCTTATTAATTATTAGATTTGTATTTGGGTGATGTATTACATGATAGTTAAGTACTTTAGTAGTTTAGTTGATGAATTAGATAACTTAAATACTTAATGAATGTTGGTTTAGTTTGATCATTGATATTCAAAGTTTCGAACATTATATTACTTGATGTTTATTGATTTTTGTTTTTTTTTTATTATGAAGTGTTTCTTGAGGGATTTTTGATCATGGATTGTTTTTTGAATCTTGATTGACTACTTGATGGATTATAACTTGAAGAATTGGTCAAATTAATATAATTGTTGGTTAATTGGTTTAGTGTGTGGTTTGAGTCATTGATTATTTGATCCTTACTAAGTTAAGTATTCGTGTTTCTTAAATAGGAAATGGCAGAGAACACTTCATAGACTCCACAATCCGCTCTTCCTACAACCGCAAGTGAGCCTACATCACAACAAAGTACCTACATTCCACATGTCCGTCGTAAGAACGACATAAGATGGTGCTATGGCACTGAGTTAGAGCCGGAGGGCAAAAAAAAAGAATAAAGTGTGATTTATGTGGTGTTATTCTTTTAGGTGGGGGAATTCACCGGTTTAAGCTACATCTCGCGCAAATCCCAGGTGAAGTTGAAAATTATCTTAAGTTTTCTTCAAATGTACAACTTGAAATCAGGGAGTATTTGGACAAGGAGTCAAAAAAGAAACAATCATCTTTATCCGTTGAAGTTGAAGGAAGTGATGAAGAAATTGAAAATCTTGTGAATAACAATGACAATAGTAAGAGAAAGAAAATAAATCATATAAGGAGTTATATGCAAGGAAAAACGGGGGTAGATACTTCTCAACCTTCTATAAAGGCGAGTATTCTAAGTAAAGAAAGAGTCTTGGATACATATTTGGCTATAGCTACGTGGTTTTATGATGCTTGTATCCCTTTCAATGCTGTCAATTCTCCTTTCTTTGAGTAAGCAATAACTAGACTAGCTAATATGGGTACTCGGTATGTCGGTCCTACTTATCATGCACTAAGAACTACATTGCTTGCAGATGTGAAGTCTCAATCATAGTTAGAAATCGATAAACTTAAAAAATGTTGGGTTCTTCTGGTTGCACAATTATGGCTGATGGGTGGACCGATAGGAGACATAGGTCATTGATTAATTTCTCGGTTTATTGTTCGAAAGGGATATCTTTTATCAAGTATGTGGATGCATTTGATATTGTGTCTAGCTCTGAAAATTTGTGCACGCTCTTCTCTCAAGTTATTGACTATGTTGGTGTTGAAAATGTTGTGCATGTAGTTACTGATAATGCAACTAAATATAAAAGAGCTGGATCTTTGCTTGAAGAAAAGTTTTAGTCATTGTTTTGGTCACCTTGTGCTGCCCGTTGTATTAGTTTAATTATGAAGGATATTTGTGAACTTCCGCTTGTTAAACAATTGGCACAAGATGCTGCTAAAGTCACTTCATTTGTTTATAACCGTAAATAGGTACTTGCTTGGTTGAAGAAAAAGGAGGGTTGGACATAAATTATGCTACTCGTTTTGGCACGGTATTTATTGCATTGAGCAGTTTGCATGAGAAAATGAGTTTTTTGAAGGAGTTGGTGAAGGATCCGGGCTATGAAAAGTTTTGGAGAGATGCTAAAGGAACTCAAGTGAGGGCTATTATTGCGAATGACGAGTTTTGGGCCATGTTAAAGTTATTGTTCTGGTTATGTCTCTGATTATGAAGTTGCTAAGTCCGTGTGATTCTGATGAGAAACCTTCTTTAGGTTATGTTTATGAAGGCATGGCAAGGGCAATAAATGGGATAAGAAAGTCTTTGGCAATAGAGCAACTCATTACACGCCGTACACTGAAATTGTCGATAATAGATGGGATAAAATGTTGCAAAAAAGTCTCCATGTGGCCGCTTATTTTTTTAATCTTGTTTTTCAATACGGTGATGGTGATTATTCAAGTGATGAGTGCTGTGTGGGAGGTCTTATATAAGTTTCTCCCAAATCGGTGAGAGGTGGTGAGAGAAGTGACCATGTTTCGAGACCGACAAGGGAGTTTTGGAATACCCTATGCCGTGCAGGGTATTCACACTTCTACTCCAGGTAATGTTTGTTTCAAGTTAAAATTTTGTTTATTCATATATATTTGGTTTCATAAGATATGAACTCATATGATCTAATTATTTAGATGTTTGGTGGAGTCTATTTGGCGGTGATGCACCACTTTTGCAAAAGGTTGCCATTAAAGTTTTGAGTCAAACATCAGCCTCTTCTGGATGTGAGCGCAGTTGGAGTGTGCTCGAACGTATACACACAAAAAAGCGGAATAGGTTAGAACATGAGAGGTTGAGTGATCTTGTATTTGTGCATTATAACCTACGCTGGAAGATGCTGTATGGCTTTAAAGTTTTAATTATTGTGTTTCTTTTGTTTAAAGGTGTGGTTTATTTTATTAGTAAGTATAATTTATTTCTTGATGTTATTTGCAGACTCAAGAAAAAAATAACGACATATGATCCAATTGATTATGAGAATATTGATAGAGTCGACGAATGGGTATTAGAAGAAGAAGATAAAAACGAAGACTTTACTAATGAAGATATTGATGTGGGGGGGGGGGGGGGGGGCAAATGTTGCAAGTTCAAGTCCAAGTGTAGCGGGGAATGACGAAGCTGATTTGACATTGTATGGGTCGTATGGGAGGGTGTCTAATTATTCAAGTGCAAGTGTTGACATTGTATGGGTCGTATGGGAGGGTGTCTAATTATTCAAGTGCAAGTGTTGATGTGGATGATCATGATGCCTCGTGATAAATGTTGTCTTGTTGCTACTTTGTTATTTGTGTTTATTTTTGGCTGTTTACAACTTTGAATTTGGAATTATGTGTTGGAGTTTTTTAATTGTGGACTATTTTTGTATTTTTGTTTGCTACTTTATTATTTTGGTACAATGAACTTGAGTTTTAATTTTGGGTCTGAAGTTGTTTAATATTTTTTTTTGCTTATTTAGTGATTAGTTATGATAATATATTGGCATGATATATTAATTTAGAGATTTTGTAGTTGAGGAATTGAGCATTTTATTATAATTTTTGTTATACACTTGAGTATTTTCTATATATTTTATTAAATGTTGACTTTAGTCAACAAATCGGTCCAATCAGTGGTCCGACCGGTTTGACTTGTTGACCTACTACCCGGTAGCCTCACCGGGTCAATCACGGGGCCGGATTTCAATACATTGATTTAAACAGAGACACTTGGTGTTCGGTTTTTGGTTCCTTTAAATCATACCAATTATTTGTCATTCCAAACTTAGATATTCAATATTCAGGGGAATATACCTGAAAAGGGATCCAATTTCTTTTGCTATCTCCGAATAGCATAAAGTCATTCTCAAATAAATCTTATCGCGCGAGCTTTTGTTTGACATTATTGTGCACCGGTTTGGTACAATAATTCATTCTATATTAGATTCTTTAGCTTTAGTTCTAATATTTCTCTTATAATAAAAATTTCATAAAGATAGTACCCTAATATTGACAGTCTAACATGATCTATTTAGTTGCATATTATACTTTTCAAATGCAATATATAAAACATCTTTAAATTTTCTAAATAGAAAATAAAGACCAATTTATTCTATGGAATAAATAGGTAGAACTTTCAAAGCCGCCGCGTGACAGATCAGAAAGTTTGCCTCCAATTTTTTTATTTAAACTTCAGCTTCCTCAACACCAGGCATCTTCGTGGGTCAACTGACTCTGATTTAAAAAGTAAGAAATACAAAAGATTTATATGTATAAGTACTCGTCCTTACTAGCTCATTTTGATCAGTGAACAAGAAAATTAATAACATTAGGGATACTCTATAATAAGTAAGCATAAAAAAAAAGTAATAGTCTAGTAATTATAATGGCAGGAATCAGCGGCCCTTCTACAGTGTCGAGTCAACCAACGGCCGTGATCAGCTCTCAGTTCTGTGTTGACCATCCAGTTGATCTAACAATTGTACGGAAAATGATGACTATGTCGGAGGGAAATTTTACGGTGACGGATGTCAACGGTAACGTTATGTTCGTGGTGAAAAGTACTATATGGACCCTCCATGACCGCCGTGTGTTGCATGACGCCGCAGGCAATCCCCTCGTCACGTACCGCCAAAAGGTAATCAAAATTAGAATCATTTTGGTATGTCAAGTTATGGCGTAATCTGGTGGGTTTGTTGTTAAATTGACCCTATTTTATTACTATTCTCGAAAAAAATTATATTTCATTTAAATTTGACAAATTAGGTGGAGATTTCAAGTTTTTTCAAACCAGTGAGGAATATTGTGTAAATTCTTCACATCATATCATATTCTTAACCTTAATAGTTTGAGGGGATTATAAAGAAGAAAAAATACAAAAAATCTAAGTCCACTATCAAATTAGATCGCTCGCCAATGAAGTTGGCGGAAAGTAGTATGAGATCAAATTTTTTTTTTTTTGATAAATTAGTATGAGATCAATTGAGAACATTAGTCAATTAATAAATTATAAAGAGACATTGTACGAACGAATTTCCCTAACCACGTGGTTGTTTTATGTATTTTTGCCTCATCAATCAATGTTTTTCATGGTTTTCAGTTATTTTCAGCAAGAAGAAGATGGGTAGCTTATAGAGGGGAGAGTCATGATGATCTAGAAAAAGATCTTTTCACTGTTAGAAAGTCTTCAATGCTCCAAATGAAGTCGGAGTTGGACGTATTCTTGGCTTCCAACACTAGTAACGACGAGGTCTGCGATTTCAGAATCGAAGGAAGCTGGTTCGAGAGGTCGTGCACTATATATGCTGGAAATTCCAACAATATCATCGCTCAGGTAATAAAATTTAGGCAATTGATGATGTAGTAATTTAGGCTCAATGGAGATTATTGACATACAAAAGTCAAAGTTCGTTTGATTGATATCGACGTGTTTTATATGAAGTTGGAACAATTATTTGGATGAAATTGTTGTATTAAATTTTATGGAATTTAATTATTACAGATGCACAAGAAATTCACGACGACAACAAATCTTCTAATTGGGAAAGATACATTTGGGGTGACTGTGTATCCGAATGTTGATTATGCCTTCATTGTTGCACTGGTCTTGCTTCTTGACGAGGTTAATGAAGACAGGGCTAATGCATAAACAAATGGATCGACTAAAATAACATATAAGAAAGAATTTGATCAATTGTATTTGTATCATCATTACCACGGACAGTTTTGTTCTTGTATTTTGTATTATGTTTGTGTGTTAATCTTAAATGACCTAAAAATATCACAATTTATATTCTTTCTGTTTTTAGTAACATTTCATAATTCGTTTAGGTTAGTTATTAATTCCATTCTATTTCGGGTAAATAACTAATTAGCCCACTAATCCTCTTGATTAGTTGTAGTATAAATAGGACTTGTAACTCATTATTTTTCTCACTTGATTACGATCTAATTCCTGAGCTAAGAGGAGAAGATTTCTCTCTCACATTGTACGAACAGTCTTTCGGTTCATTTGAAGCTTAAATCATCAATACCGATGGCGATTCAATGTTTGTTTAATTCGATCTCGATTTGTTGTCTGTTGTTAGTTCATAAAACCCAATATGATATAATTCATTAATAGTACGATCCTTTGTTAAATTGCACTACCTTTTAATCTGATTCTTGTACTACATTAGTGTTCTGTGTGATTCTTGTTGATTACGAGTGGTTGATTTTTTGTTTTAATTTGACTGTTATTCTGCGTAGATCACTACTGATTTACGATTTTTTCTTTGTTCTTGCGCTAATTGGTTTTATTTTTGAAAATCTCCAATTTATAACCCTAATTTCTGCATCACTACTTTGATCATGACTGAACCTGCATCTTCCAGTACTAGTACCCCTGTTGTTACTCCTGTCATATATACCCCCTAAGAATCCATGTAAAGACTCTTCTCTAGTGTATTATCTTGGCTCACATAATTTCACAGGGACTTCAATTGTTGCTGATCAATTGAATGGCACCAACTATATTTCTTGGAGCAAAAGTATAATAACTTCTCTTACTTTCAAGAACAAGTTGCCATTTATAGATGGTACTCTTCTTAAACCCTCCCATGAGGATCTTGTCTTGTTGAACTATTGGATTAGAGCCAATGGACTTGTGTTTTCTTGGTTCAGGTCACTAGAGAGCAGCGTAATAACTTGATGTGGTATACTTCTGCCTTTGATTTGTGGAATGAGTTGAACACAAGGTAAGAAAGGACTGATAGTTCAAGGGTATATCACCTTCAAAAGTCACTATCCACTATTTCACAATGAGCTAGATCTTTCACTAAGTATTACTGCAACTTTAGAGCTCTTTGGGATGAGTACAACAGTCAGAGGTCCATTGCCACATGTTCTTATGTTTATGTACATGCAGTGTGAACAAAACTATGTTGGATCATCAACAATATGACTGTGTTTTGAAGTTTTTAATAGGCTTGAATGACTCCTACTCTGTTGTGAGAAGTCAAATCCTCTTGGTGTCTTCTTTGTCATCCCTTACCAATGTGTATTCATTAATTCTACAAGAAGAGAATCAAAGGGATTTATACTCTGCTTTTTCTCATGTGGATGCTATGATTCTATTCACTAGACAAAGGAGCTTTGTAGATTCCTAAAGTAAGCAAACTATGCAGAATGCTTCCAGTTCTAATGCTCCCTACAAACCACCTTTCTCAAAGCAAGAAAAGAAAAAACTTAGATGTACACACTGTGGCTATAATGACCGTACAACAGACAAGTATTTTGAGATCTTTGGCTATCCACCTAGATGGACTAGTCCTACCGGTAAAAGACAAACACCTCAGAGGTTTGCCAACTCAGCAAACATTTCACAATATCCTAATGATCACACTAGCTTGATTCCTGTAGTTCCTGAGCAATGATAGAAATCTTCAAATCTCGAGTTGCTTGAATAGTTCATAGCTGCCAGCAAGCCCAAAAACATCTTAAAACTACCAGTGCTCTAGTGGATGGTTCACATCACTATGTTGCAACGACTAATACAGGTCAACAACAACACTATGTTGTTGTTACTGTGTTCGGTACTTTTGAATACTTTACTTTCAACATTAACTCTCATGCTAATGTTGATCATTCAAAATTTTGATTATTGATACAGGAGCAACTGATCACATGATTTATGATTTAAATCATTTTTCTACCACCCTTGAACCAATTAACGCTATTATACTTTTGCCGAATGATGCATATTTTCACGTGCAAAATTTAATATGCAATATTTCTCTAATACGCACGTTCTCAAGTATACGAGTCAAGTAATAATTAAATAGTTTGTTATGTTACTGACCAAGTATCGATCCCGCAGAGACTGTGTAACTATAGTGTCCGCTTAATAGACAACGATAAAACAAGTAAAGAAATCGATTTTATAAAAGAGGTTTTGATTATAACTAATTTAACAACTAATAATAAGATTTAAATAGAGAGGTTTTGATTATAACTACTAAAACAAATAAATAACAAGATTTAATCAGATTGATAAAGATGTATTTGAAGTCGGGCCTCATAACTATTTAATATGTGATTCATACACAAACCACAAATGCCCCCATAGACAGTTTCACCATGCTAAGTTCATGTGTTCAATGAATTATCAGAATTCTAGATGCAACGCTAATTACAACTACAATTCCCTCACCTCCTTCTAAAGATCCAACGACCTAAGTGCGACCAGTCTAAAAGAATTAAAGTTTGGTAGCCAAATCGATCTTTTCAAATCAAAGACATGGATCCGTGTGATCTACATTATGCGTGAGATACGTTATTCCTACTCTAGCAAATAAGTCAAACATGTAGTTTACCCACGAGGCACGTTAAGACTCATCAAGTGTCTCAAACAAACATGTGGAATATAAAACGAATCACATCTAAACACATAATAATCAACATGAATTCATAAATAAATGTTCATTGTGCATAATTAGTCATTACTCCTTTCTCCAAATACATAGAAGATTAGCACATAACGAAAACAAGCTCAACAATATAAACGAAAGAGAACATCATAATAAAATATTAAAAGACAAAAATAATCTCCCAAATCTTAGTTGCCCTGCTTCTCCTGGCGGTGGTGGTGGCGTGTGGTATGAGGTTGTTATATGAGATATGTGAGAGTGGTTGTGGTGGTGGTCTCTCTAAATCCGCAGCCCTAGTGTCTTTATACAGGAAAAATAACAGTTGGGTCGAAATTAGGGTTTGTGTACGATTATAGGACTTATCGCGTGATTTGGGTCTGATCGCGTGCCAATCGCACCTGAGCGCACGATCACATTGCGGTTGCGCTTGGCACACGCTACTCTCTATTTTGTGACTGAAAGAGACGCAATTTGATTAGACCGCACTCCAATTGCGCATGGGCCGCGCGATATGCCTTTTTTCTACTTTGCGAGGCGTCACGGTTTTGGCGATAACTTCCTCTCTGTATCTCAGAATTGAGATTCACTTGTTGCGTTGGGACACTGACTTCCGTAGCTTTCCAATAATATGTAGCACATCCACTGATTCTTCTTGTAACTTTGTATCCTTACATTTGAATCAATTACTCTTTTTTTTACTCTCACTAATTGCATCGTTGTGTTTTGAAGCCATGCTCCCAAAAACATTCAATTTAGGCTCTTTTGCATTGTTTTGAACTATCTCACCAAAATCCTATAAAAACAACAAACCATACTAAAACCAATCAATATGTACCAATACCTATAAATAAGCATAAGGAAACGAGCACCCAAATAACGTTAAATAAACACTCACCAAATACTCCCAAACTTAAATTTTTGCTTGTCCTTAAGCAAACTTACTCAACTGACTTGATCTAAATTAGAATTAAATCATTAACATGTCAACATGTATAAACGGAAATTCTCAAAATGCAACCTATGGTCAAAATTAGAGATGAGATAGAATAGATAAACACGAGCACATCAAGTTTAATAAAACTATAGCTCTTAACATATAATCACTTCACTTTTCACTCTCACTGTTCGATTGTCATTGACTCAATTAGATTTCATATGTTGATGATCATTTAGGACTTTGTAAGTTTGTTATGTTAGGCTCGGGTGTGGGCTATAAAGAAAAAAAGTCATATATGAGTTCTAGAGATGTATGTAGTAAACCACTCATACATTACTTTTTCCTCCATTGTTTATGCCTTCTTCATTGGCCATACATTTTAGGCTCTTTTTGGCATCTTTTCATTTGCATTTTCATTTGCGCAAGTATCAAACCATCCTATACTTCATGATTTTTCGAGAAATACCCCCAAACTTAAAGTTTTTACACGGGTTATATGTGTTCTCTATTATGTTCATTCTATTTAAATTTTTCTTTTTAGCTCATGCTTTTGTTTTGAGCTCCTACCTTATTCCTCATTTTATCTACTACATCCATCTCTAAAAATGGGTAGGATATATTTTTTTCTTTTTGGCCTCATGGTAGGCAAGTACGCTTCATAAACAAAGGCTCATAGAAAACGCTTACGTGGGGTTCAGTGGATAATCTTATGTTCATAAAGATTCTTGGCTTGAAAGGCTAAAACTCGGATTTTTTTAACGATGGCCTATTTCATTTTCTCAACACATTTACATCTACAATTATCTTAAGAAATAGTCAAGCAATTTGTTCAAGAGTCATAATCACATGCTTCATTACTATATTCTCATAAATAAGCAACAGTCTCTTCACAATCATACACAACAACATATTGAAAGGTGTATATGAAACTAAAACATGCTTTTGACCATATTACGTAAGATGTACCAAAGGTATTCACGTATTCCTTCATCTCAAATTCGTACTATATTATACATATACTACCATAGATTCCTACTTATTCACGCTTTCATGCTTCAAATCTCTTTCTGATGACTCAATCTTAAAAAGGACAAATAATCAGAACATACAGTGTAGCTACCACCCCCAAACTTAAAGTCATGTGATGTCCTCATTGCATAAAATAGAAATAATTTAAGTAAAGATTAGAGGACTTCCATGATCGAGCTCAAAGGACACTCGTCAAACTCATGGTGGTGTGGCTTTCTTTGTTTGTAACATTCTCCTCAATTCATCTCAACTCTCTCCAATGGAGAGTTTTGGTATTCCAAAGTTGTTCATTGGTCTCTTCCAATATGTTCACTGGATTTGAATTTTCATGCCTTTTGTTAATGCTAGCGACATCTGCATGCTCTCCTTCCCGTGGCTAGATCAATGGTGTAGTAACTTCTGGACTCCATGTTCTTCTACAAAGTAACAATAGAAAAATAGAAATTTCTTGCAACAAAATAAATAGGACAAATAAAGAAGAAATAGTCTTATGAATTCTAAGAGATAATAGAATTATAAAAATGACTGGAGCTATAAATAAAATATTTCTTAATTAGAATTTGGATACTTTTATAAAGTTGCATAACTCTCCATAATAATTGTAATCACAATGGGAATAACTCATGTATCAATGGAATTTTATCATAAAGGAAGTATAAGTATCGTAGGAAAGGTAAAGATAGAGATTGCTCAGCCAAATTCCGTAGATTCAGATTTCCACATGTCTCTTATTGCCTTTCGAACTGAGAGACGTGTACTATGAGAAAAGTATGAGGCAATATGTGGCCATCGTGCATCCCGATCTCGCGTGTGAGGCGCGGTGTAACTTTTGATGAGCTATTGGGCGCAAGGTCTTCTAGAATTCTCATGCCCCAAAATCAGATCGCAATCTTGATCGCACGTGTGAGGCGCGATGTGAGCATGGTAGAACGTGAGATAGCGCCTACAGGGTAAAAATGTTGCTATGCATGCTCTGATTCATGTTGTGCTCTGAAAAATAACGTCTTGCTTTTATCCTGTTTGTCTCTCCACTTATATCTTCTTTCACTTTTTTCAGTTTCTCTATCTCAATGGTTAGCTAAAAAAAATTGAAATAATATGTTATATATGACTCAAAACAAAAATAAACCAAGAATCTAACTAAATGCAAGACTCAAAAATAAAAAACTTACTATTGTGGGTTGCCTCCCACACAACTCTTAGTTTTACGTTGGTTAGCTCGACGCTATTGATGGATTCACGGAGGTTCAAATATTTGGACGAGACTCTAATCTTCAAAATATTTCAATGTATCAGCTTTAGGCGATTTTTTCGCCTTCTTCCAACGGAGACTCTTTTTCATAACCTTGCTTTCTGACCTCATGTCTTCTTCTATCTTTGCTTGCAAACAAACTCTCTTTCTTTTGGTCTTTCTATGTAGTGGCTCACGAGTTCTATGTTGCATAGAATTCTTCTTTGAATCTACATCTTCATCTACCACTATTTACATACAAACTATTTCACTTTTTGCTTTCCTATTTAGTGGTTCACAAGTTCCATGTAGCAAACTTTTTGATATGACATTAGAATATGGTGCTTTCTTTCTCCTTGCTTTTCGATGAAGTGGCTCACTCTTTCCAACTCGTCGCCTTTTTGATAGTAGTGTTTTGATTTCAGGAGACATGGTTGGTTTGTTTTTCTTCACTTTCCTATGAGATGGCTCTACACGTCCAAGTCCCAATTCTGCAGATGCTAAATATTCAAATTCAACACATTGGAAATTAAAGTTGTTGTACCTCACATGGTTCTCTATTGTGTACCACACTTGGTCTTCACATCATTAGCCTTGAGTGTTGGGTCACTCACTTGTATCTCCGCTACTTCTTCTTATGCATGAATTGTGGGCATTGGATCAAGATCAGTTTCTACTTTCAATGGGATGGAGTGTGGTTGTGCCTCTTGGATCTCTCCTACACTAGTTGGTACTCCACTTTGTGATTGTGAAGTGATACGTGGAGTTTGTACATGAAAAACTCGACATTATTAACAACATGGTTCATTTTTTCACAATATGCCTCAAAGGTAGCCCAGTCTTCCAAGCATTTATCGAATGGGCCAAAGATTGCAAAATCATCATAGTAGCATGTCCAATAAGGTGAGGCGTCTTCATCATTGACCATCTCTCCTTTAGACATCTTTGTTTCCATTGAATGCTTTTTTTTTGCAGTTGTGGGCAAACGACCAATTTTGGTCACATCAGGCAATGAAATCGATCAACTGAAAAAGAGAGATGAAAAAAAGTCAAGTTTAACGTCTACTATTAAAACATTAATTCACCGTCACTCCCCAGCAACAACGCCAAAAACTTGATGCGTATTTTCACGTGCTAAATTTAATATGCAATATTCCTCTAATATGCACATTCACAAGTATATGAGTCACGTAATAATAAAATGGAAGGTATAGTTACCGACCAAGTATCGATCCCGCAAAGAGTATGTAATTATGGTGTTTGCTTAATAGACAATGATAAAACAAGTAATAAAATAGATTTTATAAAGAGGTTTTGATTATAACTAATTTAACAACTAATAATAAGGATTGGATAGAGAGGTTTTGATTATAACTACTAAAATAAATAAATAACAAGATTTAATCAGATTGATGAAGATGTATTTAAAGTCAGGTTTCATAACTATTTAATCTGTGATTCATAGACAACCCACCGATTCTCTCATAGATAGTTTCATCGTGTTAAGTTCATGTGTTCAATAAATTATCGAAATTCTAGATGCAACGCTAATTATAACTACAATTTCCTTGCCTCATTCTAAAGATCCAACGACCTAAGTGCATTAATCTAAAAGAATTAAAGTTTGATAACCAACTCAATCATTTCAAATCAAAGAAATGGATCCGTGTGATCTAGCTTATGCGCGAGTTACATTAGTCCTACTCTAGCACATAAATCAGACATGAAGTTTACCCACGAAGCACGTTAATGCTCATCAAATGATCAATAAAACATGAGGAATATAAAACGAATCACATCTAAACACATAAGACTCAATATGAATTCATAAATAAAGGTTCATTGTGCATAAATAGCCATTAATCCCCCCTCCAAATACGGAGAAGATCAACACATAGCGAAAACAAGTTAAACAATATAAATGGAAGAGAACATCATAACAAAATATTAAAAGATAAGAATAATCTCCCAATCTCCATTGCTCTGCTTTTCCCGGTGGCATGTGGTATGAGGTGGTGATATGAAAACTGTGAGAGTGGTTGTGGTGGTGGTCTCTCAAAATCCGCAGCCCTAGTGTCTTTATATAGGAAAAATAGCAGTTGGGCCGAAATTAGGGTTTGTGTCAATTTTGGGCCTTATTGCATGATTTGGGTTTGCTCGCGCGCTAATCGCGCCTAAGACGCGCAATCACGTTGTGGTTGTGCTTAGGATGCGCTACCCTCTGTTTTGTGTCTAAAAGAGGCATGATTTGGTTAGATCATGCGCCAATCATGCCTAGGACGCGCAATCTACTTTTTCTGCTTAGCGTGGGCTCACTGACTTCCGTGGCTTCCTCTCTCGATGACAAAATTAAGATATGTTTGTTGCATTGGAACACTGACTTCCGTGGCTTTGCAATGGTATGTAGCACAATCTAGGATTCTTCTTGTAACTTTGTCTCAATGCATTTTAATCAATGACTTCCTTTGGATTCTTTCTGATTGCAACGTTGTGTTTTGAAGCCATGTTCCCAAAAATATTCAATTTAGGCTCTTTTTGCATTGTTTTGCATTATCTCACCAAAATCCCATAAAGACACGAAATAATACTAAAACCAATCAATATGCACCAATACTTATACAAAAGCATAAGAAACAAGTACCCAAATAACGTTAAATAAACGCTCATCACCTAACAATAGTTATATTGTTGCAACTTACGTAGGCAATGTCTTACCTTTTCCTAGAGTCATGCTGACATATGTTTTATTTGTCCCTACATTCACTTATAATTTGTTATCTATTTTTAAACTCATTAAGATGACTAATAAGATGCTAACTTTCATGTCTTCTGCTTGTTTGATACATGACTCAATCACCAAAAGATGATTGGTTATGCTAATTTGTCGAATAGCCTTTATGTTCTGGAGTTTGATGAACATTCTACCGTTTCCTATTCATCTTGTAATAATGTGAACTCCATAGCCAATCTCTAGAACATGAGACTAGGACATCCCTTCAGAGAGAAGTTGTTGTCTATTGATTCTATTATTGCTCAACCTTGTAAAGACAATCAATGTGTTAAATGTCCTCTATCTAAGCAAAAAAACTTTATTTCCCTGTTAGTCATTCTTAACCTAATGCTGCTTTTGATTTAAATCATTGTGATGTGTGGGTCCCTTTACTGTGCATCCTCGTGATGGTTTTAGATTCTTCTTAATTATAGTAGATGATTATTCTAGATGCACATGGATATACTTGATGAAACGCATCTCTGAAGTCAGACAACACCTCATTCATTTTCACAAGTCTATGTTAACTCAACTTTATGTCTCAATAAAGAGCATAAGAACTGATAATGGAGCTGCGTTTCTGCTCCATGATTTCTAAGAAACCAATGGAATACATCACCAGACCAGTTGTGTAGAGACTCCACAACAAAATGAATTGACGGAGAGAAAGCATCAACGCATTTTACAGGTTGCTAGATCACTTAGGTTCCAGTCTCATTTGCTAATTGAATACTAGAGTAATTGTGTTTCAAGTGCTATATTTTTGATAAACAGACTGTCATCTTAAACTATTAATAACAAGACTCCTTATGAGATGTTATTTGACAAAGTACATGATTACTCTCTTAAGATATTTTGGGTGCTTGTGTTATGCCTCCACTTTGGCAGTTAACAGACACAAATTTGTTGCATTTGTTATGCCTCCACTGTGCAGTGTGTTTTTCCAGGATATTCTAGGGGAACAAAATGATATATATTTCTTAACTTGCGGAATAACAAGATACTAATCTCTAGGAATGTTTAATTTCATGAGAATATCTTCCCCTTTAAGAATAAGACCATGGTCTCATCTAATAACCCCAAACCAGTAGGCAATACTATGAAAATGTGTACTGATCCTTTTATTGCTCATCACAATTTTCCTCCTCGGGTTGTTATTCAGCCTCAATATGATCATCATATACTCCACCATCTGGTTTACCAGCTACTCCTGACCTCATGTACAATGCTACCGACCAAACCAGTTCATATGAGCCTCTTGAGAGTTCAAATGTTGACCAAGATATCACAAGTGTGCAACAGTCAGTTGCACCAGTATTTCTAACCCTCATCCGCCAGTTATAACTGAACAAAGAAGCCCTACAAGATCTGGTCACCCTCCTACTTATCTTCAAGTTTATGACTATGACCTTCCTCAATCTATTCATAAGGCTAATTGTTTAAACACTACTACTTATGAACACATAAAGACCTACGAAAATAAATATCATATTAGCAAGTTTCTTAGCACAAAGAGACTCAATCAACAACACAAGGCATTCACCTATGTAGTTTCTCATCTATCTAAGCCCAAAACATACAAGCAAGCAAGCACTTCTAGTGAATGGCAGAATGTAATGAAAGTGGAAATCGCAGCACTGAAAAAGACCAATACTTGGATCTTAAAAAAGCTACCTCTAGGCTAACATTGCATAGGGTGGAAATGTGTCTACAAGATCAATTTAAAGGATGATGGCATAGCGAAAGATACAAGGCAAACCTGGTAGCAAAAGGCTACACCCAAGAAGGGGGCCTTCACTACTTTGACACTTTTAGCCCAGTTGCAAAACTAACCATTGTAAGAGTAATTATAGCATTAATAACTTCTTATAACTGGTTTTTAAAGCAATTGGATGTAAATAATGATTTTCTTCATGGTGGTTTAGATGAAGAAATATATATGAAACCACCCCTATTTATTTTGATCCTAAAGACACAAGGGTGTGTTTATTAAAGAAAATTCTATATGGCCTTAAACATGCATCTAGACAATGGTACCCTAAACTTACTCATTGTTTGTTGGCTTATGGTTTCAAACAAAGCATTTCTGACTGCCCCCTTTTTGTTTTAACTCATCATATATCTATAACCATCATTTGCATCTGTATAGATGATGTTATATTGACATGGAATGATCATACAAGTATCAACAAAGTCTAGACTCATCTTGATGTGTGATAACACAATTAACCTGGTAGGGTAATTCCCTAATTAAAGGAGAGATTTGGTTTGGAACGCAATTCTCGTGATTCGTAGAGAAAAAGTACATGAATATGAGAGCTAATACAAAGGGATATTTTTGAGATATGGAGATCTTATATGTATGTAAAATGATACAACTTAGATTAATAAAGGGGAAATATATAGCTTTTCAGTGATTATCGGGTACAAGTAAGTGATATCAATCTGAGTTGGTTTACAGTGTTGATCTAGTTTTCTATATATAGTATTTTAAAGTGCAGATAAGGTTGATCATATGTCCCCCATGAATGATGGGGATGGGCTTCTGTAAATGTAACATCCTGGAATATGGATCGACTAATAATAGTTAATACGGGCCGTCTGAGGGTGATAGGGGGATTATGTGCCTAATAAAGTCTGACAATTCATTATGCCATGCATGAACCCTGGCTCTAGTGGAGACACCGATAATCATTCATTCTAGACGAGCGTTCTGCTCTCAGGGCTTTGGACCTCATTTATCACGGGTATCTTCATGACGAGGCCCTCACTCTGGGGGTAGTCTGGTCTTCTTCAGGTATGGTGTATTTATGCATTATTAGATGTCCATTTAGTCCACGGCCTTGACCTTAGGTGAGGGGGAAGGGGGACTCCGTGGTTTCTTGCTAAACGAAATAGATTGGATGGCGTCTGCAGGCGGAGAAACAGAATGGTCTATGCACCCTGCTTTCCTTTGCACACTAAGACTTTATAAGATTTAGTGCAAAATACCTCATGAACATTGTACTTTCCCTCCCCATATTTCTGTAAATCATACATTTTTCTTTTCCTGCTAAATATGGACATTATTGCTTCATCTGTCGTGTCTTCTGGTGTGACGGGGTCTCCGGCCGTCTCTGAGCCATTTGAGATGGGGGCCATGCATGTCTTTCCTATTGTTCCTTGCAACCTCTTGCATTTAAGCGGCAGAACTCGAGCTGCTTGCATTCCATTCAGGGGCAAGGTCGTTGTATCGAAGACAAAATCCAATGAAGATGGTAGGAGTGACGTTCTCTAAAGGCAAACTCACCCTATTTCGAAAGTGGAGTGTTCTTTCTCTTATAATGAAGTTAGGAACCTTCTTCTTCATTTTCATATAGATGTCGATCCTTTGGATATGTTGATCCCTACCTCCGAGGATCGTACGAATGCTCCCCCCAACATTATCTGATAGTATATGAGGAGCAAGTTCGTCAGGGCCCTCGTCATTTCTTTCCTTCCTGGTATGTGAAGGTGCTAGATTATATCGAGGCTTGCTAGAGCCAGTTAAATGGGAATTCCTACGGGGTGATGGTTGGCTTTTGGTTATTTTGTTGCCTTATGGTAATGACTTGCACGTCTAAATCCTTCTTGGCCGCGTATAATGTTGGTACCATCATGACGACTTCTTCTATATATTGCTTCTTTTTTAGCAAGAAAGCTCCCTTCTTGGTTAGTAAACCTACTAACTTCTTTCGCAGGTGCTTGGAAGAGTCGTTTTTTTCTTTGTGAAACTCGAGGCAGGGATGCTTTTACTGTTTGAGGTGTGAGAATGGAAGGTAGGGGTGAGGGACGCTGAGACTCTGATGGTGAGGGGTCCTCTATTTGTTCTGAAGCCCACCGCGCCGGCCCTTTGCATCGAGGCTCTTTTGATTTATCTCATGTTAGGGAAACTCTATTTTGTTCATGCTTGGTGCTCTTCAGAGGCCTATTGGTTTGCACATTCCCTTTCACGAGGACCTTCGACACGATGCATAATTTCGTGCATTTCCCATGAGACTTTGCTTTCTTTCCCCCCGTTTTCTGATGTTGCTTTTTCTTTCGTGTTTCCAGGAGAGAAAAAACTTTTTTTGCAGTTTTCGAGGATGGACTCCATAAGTTGCCTTACTCTCCTGATGGGGTTGGTTTTGACTCTCAAAAACTAGATCATTTGGATCCCGCACAGGTGGTCTGAAGTTGCTTTATCCTGAGCTGGCTTTCTCGTTAATGCAATTGAGAAGTTTGTTTCGAGGAGGAGGAAGGGTGGTGAGCCCTTTGGCTCCTTGATAGGCACTGTCAGGGTGCCTATGAGGGTTTCTTGCTTAGTCAAGGGAACAACGGGGTGATGAAGCTTGTTTCTAATGGGTGCCTCATATTTCATTGCGTCATCCATGAGGATAGAGAACCCATTGTCTACTTTGCAGAAGTGTCTTTATTTTGGTTCGAGATCCTTATTTGATCATTTTCTGATCCATTGTCATTTAGTTTTAGGCAAGAGGCCCGTTTAGGGCTTCCTAGTTTGGTCATTGGAGGTGAAGGTGTGTCTCTGGCACCATAGGAGAAAGCTGGTGGGTGGCTCTTTGAGGTACCTTTACACGCCAGCCCTTTGGGTTCGTCTCCTTCGTTGGGTGTTCGTGTCAGCCCCACCAGGTGGATTTTTGCCAACTCACTTCATTCTTCACCACTTCATCCTCGGGAACATGTCGAGGTGTTGCATTTTGACGATGCTCTCGAGATTCCTCCTCCTGTGGGTTGTGATTCTATTTTTTCAATGATGCAGATTTAGAAGGTCGCTGCGAGGAGATTGTCTGAGAGAGGATGGTTGTTGACGCAGACATTAGTTATTTTCATTTTTTACCACCCCACTAGCATCGGGATCCTACTTATGGCCTTGTTGCTCTGGTAAGTTCTCATATGCGCCATTTGTTCTTTTTATTCCCTCCTTGTAACTTTCTTCTCTTTGTTTTTAGTTACCAGTGATTTTGGATAGCTTGGCCGGTGACAACAATGGATTGTATAATCACCAAAAATTGTATAAGCGTCACTATCATCAAGCTTTGGCCTGTCTGGCGGCCACATAGCGTATATTAAAAGAGGCTTGGGCTTGTATTGACGGTGTGTTGGTGGCTTTTGAGAGAGATTTGGCTGATGAGCTTTGATGCTTTGGGTGGATCTTTGGAAAGCTCAAGAGGCCGTTTAACGAGGTCTGGATGATTTGAACCTCCTTGAGAGTGAGAAGTAGGTATCATCTTTGCAAGATGTCAAGGCGGGGCCGTCTCCTAACTTCTAATCTACATCTGTACGAGGAGTTGGAGTCTTTAGAGATTGAGAGAGATGACATGGTTTCCTCTTCTGAGGTAGGCCTTTGTTCTGCTAAGGTGAAGGACAATGGACTTTCTCGTCTTCGAGAGGAGTGCCGCGTTCTAGGTCTTTGTTTGGAGAATCTTTCCCACTCCTAAGAGCAAGCTGTCGCTCGATTTGTGTCCCAAACCCTTGGAGAATATTAGAGTTCAGAGGCATACTGTGCTCGTATGGCTGAAGATTTCGCTGCCCATTTGAAGGGGGCTTCGACTGTAGTACTTATTAGATCCAGTCAGGGTATGTTGTGGATGGTTGTTCTACCGATTTTCTGGATGTGCTACTTCCCATTCCTAAAGATGGGAGTGATAAGGATGGGAATCTAGACATGTGTCTCATGGTTCTGATTCTTCAGATATAGACTTTAAGGGGATGTAGTACCTAAGGGAATCTCTCGCACCCACCCCCCACCCCTAACCGTATTTTTCTAATCATTTCTTGTAAAGAATTTGGTGGCTCTGATATTTGCCTTTGGTTTTCCAATTCATGGTTGATTCATTTTTTCGTGACAATATAGATTTAATTGGACTTATGTCACCATTGCGCATTCGAATGGTGTTTTGAGGCCAACCACACTTCATAGTTGGACTTACTCCCACCAATTCGCGTTTGATTTGTCTTGGTAGCCAAGACCAAGGGGCTCTACCTCGCTGACGCGCGTTCGGTCAATATTTCATGCCAACTTTTCAGTTGGACTTTATCCAACACGCGTTCGGCTAGTCTGAGGTACCAAAGTTTTTTAATCAAACTTACCAACATGTTTTGTTGGTCTTCTATATTTTTTTCTTTAAGAAGTATCTATATGATACTTATATTCTTATATATTATATATATATATATTTATGTACTAGAAAATTTTAGGGATGTTACAAGTATGGTGTTAAAAGTGTTGGTGTAGTATAGGAAGTGCAATAATAGCGTTATTGTTTATATTCTTGTAGTGCTATTATATAGGATGAAAGACGTAATTTATATGGTAGTAGGAATGTTGGATTTTGTGATATGAGCCACAACAACACCTCTTTTGCTTCATCACCTCGTATGTACATCGCTTGGAGAAGGCTTTATAAGCCTATTGGCATGTGAGCTTTCCAGTCGCAGATTTATTCCAGAGAATGGCATCTTCGTTCTCGTTCAGCTCAATAATTCGGTTTTCCAAATTTTCCTTTATTTTTGCGACCTCGGCTCATTTATTTTCCATTCGCCCACCTTATCAATAACGTCACGTAAGCATAGTTTAACTTCGGTTGGATGGATAGTTAGCTCCTCCTCACATAATCTCTTTGATTCGAGCCAGTTATCATACCAGAAACCTATAGATCTGCTATCTCCAATTCACCATTGATGAGAAATTTTGTGTTGCGTATAAAGAATAACAATTCAACAAATCAATTGTTACACCTAAATTCCCTTGTCGCAAGTGCACAAATCAAGTAATAATAAAATGGTAAGTATAGTTACGAACCAAGTATCGTATCCCAAGGAAATGGTGGATGTATGCTTAAGTCACTTAAATGTAAAACACTGATGATCGTCACGGTTTCTATCTCTGTGTTAGCAGGATGAATGCTTAATGAATGCAGAAAACATATAAAAGAAGATTTTATGAAAACAATCTTGAATGCAAAAGATCACTAAACTAAAATGCTATGAATGACTAAATTATAATGTAATGAAAACAATGACAATGAGAAAGAATTTTATGAGAATTGAGTTGAATGGTAAATAACTAATCTAACTAATGCAAGAAAGTAAATAAAAATGAATTTGAGATGATTGTTTGAATACTCAAGTTTAAAAAATAGATTAAAAGATTGTTTAGAGGTTGGATTTCACCACTCATTTTACTATAATAGTTCATAGACAAACTACCTATGTTTACTTGAGATGCATGATCATAGTTTGAAGTCCGTATGTGTAATGGATCTTTGACCTATAACTGGACATATCCTAACTATAAAAGCTATGAGTCTCTAATAACCTACCGCATTACCAGATTCAGCACATTTCTCTGTTGTTTTGGTAGAGATATCAAACCTGCAATCCAATTAACTCATCTAAATTATGTTAACATAAACATACATAATCAATATTGATCTAGTGTGATCATGATCTAGACTCTGACAGCCTACATTCTAGCGGTCCCAGGGTAGTGCTTACTTTCATCCAATGAGAGTAAGACTAGTCATACAAAATAAAGAACTATTCAATCTAAACATACAAATTCGTCAAACACGTATCAAACAAAATAAATAAACATATTCATAAATCATAGTTACTCCCCTACTCTGAACAATGAGTAGGTTAGCTCCTCATAAAAATCAATCAAAAGTTAAATAACTTAAACAAAGTAAGAGATAGAGGAAAGCTCATATCCAAAGGAACGTTGATACTTTGGCTATCTTCTGACTCCTACGTGTTATCTTCTTCTCCACGAACTATTAACTCTAAAACAATGACAAAAAATAAAGTAGAACATAACTTTGATGGTCTTCTCTATGAAAACAGTTGAGAATAGTTGTAAGTTTTTGTAAGTGGTGTCGTGAGCGGTGTCTCTTGAGTGCTGGCCGTTCTCCCCTATATATAGGAAAGTCTTGTTGTCCTACTTTCGTGAATGACTGCAACTTAAACTATAGAATGAGGAGGTGTTTCCCTAGAGATGCATGACCTGGTAAGTCGCGCGGCTACCTGCGCGGCTCACACATTTTTTCATCTATCGCGCCACTCTCTGTTTCTTCTCTCGGACGTTCTGCTTCCTTCTATTACTCGTGCTGCATTCACCTTGTAGCATTGTCGTACAACTTCCCCTGTGTCGTGCCGCTCCATTCTCAGCTTGGGTTGACTTTTGGACTTTGTTACGTGTTGCAATTAGGGTTTGCATCCTTTGTGTAACGCCATGGCCCTTGAAGTTGTGTCGTGACGCCATTTTTTCAAAAAACATCTATTTTAGGCTCTTTTAGCTCCATTTTGTCTTGACTCGATAAAATCCTAAGAAAACAAGAAACAATACTAAAACTAATAAATATGCGCCGAGAGTTATACAAAAGCACAAGTAAACAAGTACTAGAATGACGCTAAATAAACGCTCATCAGCCATTATAGAAATGGCTTCATAAACCCACACATCTTACTATGCCTTTACATGTCGCACAGCCGGATACCTTTGAAATATAGTTCAAGAGGTTGGAATTTTGTAGATCTTTTGCACGAATCAGGTCGCTCCATATTAACTCTTCCTTATTTAAAAAAATTTGCACGAGCTTAAATAAGAGAGCTTCATTTCTCGTTCACGAAATTTTTGTTCACTCGACCGTGATTCAATTTGACACCAATGTATTTCCTCAAATTACGAGTTTTCTCGAACCCAAGAATATTACTTATTGTCCGTTTCTTAGATAAAAATATCATAGATTATTGCGAGTTTATCTTTAGGCATGATGCGTCACAAAACTTTTCCAATACCCTTTGGATCGTTCGAGTTGTCTTGTGGTAACTTTCCCTATCAGAATTAGATTATCCGCCAAGAACGAATGGGATAGCACCGAACCCCTTAGACATAGAATTAGTGGTCTCTGTTTTTTTTTTGTCCGTCGCTTCATTAATTAGATAGGATTGTAGCTCGACGCAGAGAATGAAATGTACGGGGATATTGGGTCTCCATATCTCAAACCACATGAATGATTGAAGGCCTCCATTGGTGTCCCATTCCATAAGATTCTTGTCTCAAACCGCATGAATGATTGAAGGCCTCTATTGGTGTCCCGTTCCATACTATTCTCATCTCAAATCACATGAATGATTGAAGGCCTCCATTGGTGTCCCGTTCCATAAGATTCTCGTAGCTGCATTCCGAACACAGAACATAATTAGCTCAACGATGTCATCAAGAAAATAGAAAGCATGTAACGTTTTTGCCAAAAAATCCTATTTCTTTGTCGTATGTTTTCTCTAAATCGAGCTTCATGATCATGCAACCAACCCTGTTTTTCATCTTATTTCGTACCGAGTGAAGAATTTCTTATAGCACAAAAATATTATCTTGGGTGCTCCTTCCCTTGATAAAAATGAATTGTGTTGGTGCAAGAATCTTGGCATAATTTCATAGTTGCATCGTTATGCATACAACAACAACCAAACCTGTAATCCCAACAAAACAACATCATTATGCATGTAGTCACAAAGTTGTAAAGCACGTTATATAATGATATTGGCCTAAATTAAAAAATATGTATTGGGTTTTGAATCTTCATAATAAAGAAAAGGTGCGCCTCACATATTTTTCGAATTGAACTTCTTGAGGCGAAACACTTCGTCGGCAAAAGTTGCTAAAGATTCCTGAATTCATTCCCACTCTTTCTGGTAAAATATAGCTTGAAGACCGTCCAAACCCAATGCTTTATAGGGGTGGTGAGTCGCTTTAACAATTTTCTTTCTCTCGCCTAAATCAATTTCTTTTGTGAGAGCTCATTGATCATCGGGATCCAGTTCAACCTGGTAAGCTGATACCGATAGGCATCTTGCGCCACCATGCGTACTAAAGCAATTATTTGCTGAGAAAAGTTTGACAAAATAGTTGTGGGAGTGGTTTTTCATTAATTCGTCCTCCTTTACCTAAGCATCGCTAATTTTCAGCATAATAGTCTTGTTCTTTTTCTGCCTTGTTAATGTCGATCGGTGAAAAAATCAGTATTCCGCTCGCCATAGCTAATCCATTCCACTCTCGACTTTTGGAACCAAAACATTTCCTCCTATTCTAGCACATCGTTGTATTCTTGTATCAGCTCGTTCTACAGCCCATGTAAGAACTCATTCGTTCAGGCTCCTAGTGCTTTTTGGATTTCATTCAGACGTACAACCAGTTTTCTTTTCCTTTTGAAAATATTGTCGAGCTTTTCTGGTTCCACAATACAAGGACATGCGGTACCTCATTGATTGCTGTAATAATTTCCTCTTTTTTTGTCCCAAATCCTGCCTAGAAGTAACTCACATTCAGGGTAGCGGAACCAAGTCGCCTTAAAGCAAAACGATCACATCCTTATCACTAAATACGATCCATAGTAGTTGGTAAGGATATGATGATGGTCAAAATGTGTACGAGGAAATTCATGAACCACATTATCTAGGAAATTGTCAATCCACTTCTGAGTTGCCAGCTCTTTCAACTCTTTCCTCAATATTCGCAACGCTCTCCCTTTTATTGGTCCAAGTATAAACACGTTCGTGAAACCTGATAATGATCAATTCACACCTATCTATATATTGTTGGAAAAATCGTAGTCTACTAAGAGATACTGCTCGACCTCCTCTCTTTTCATGAGCGTAGCTAACCTTATTGAAATCCCCCGTGAGTAGCCATGGAAATAAAGAATTCCTTGCTATGTTTTTCATGTTGTTGAATATTCAAATTTTATCTGGTCTCCTTAGCTATGCATAAATTTCTGAAAGGGGCCATCTATCCTGGAGGTTCGGTCCAATGATAGCGTAAATACGTTAGTCCTCAACTGCTGTAATTTTAACATCCACTTCATCTTCGTTCCATAAAATCCAAACACCACCTTCCATTCCATTCGTTGATGCGATGGCATACCTAGAGAATCCCAGTTACGAAGCAATTTTACGAGCACGCTCCTTGCAAACCTTTATTTCCAAAACAAATACAAGACTCGGTTCATGGACACAAACCAATTCCGTAAACTTTCTGCGAGATTCTTGACCTGCAGCCCCCCTGACAATTCCACGAGATAAACTTCATTATGGAATAAAAAAAGTTGGGTTGGCATCACTAGACACTCAAACGAAATCTTGATCCATGCCGTGGACAACTTTCTCAGGATCTCCATTGTGATGCTGATTTGCTCAAAAAACAATTCTCCACTTTTTACGCCACAAATGGTGTTCTTCAATAGCAATATCGTGAAAAAAGGTTTTAAAAAATAATAGAACTTGTTTCATGTGTATTGGTGGCTGAACAAAATATTGCCCTAAGAACCAGCAGCCAAGGCCTACTTTAGCTTCTGGACTCGAAATCCAGGTGTAAGAAAATTGGGATGTGTGTGTTAACATGACGCCGCATTGTCGAGTTTCCGCCTAGCTTGGCCTTACCCCTTGTTCCGTTAGGTCCAAGGGACTCAAAGGTCAGGTCTTACATGCTCTCTACGAAGTCCCTTTCTTCCAATATCATTAACTATTTTCCTCAGCCTGACATTCCTTTTCGACTCAAAGGTTAGGGCTTATGAGGTTGTTCACCCATGTTAGGAGTTTATAATTCAACCTGGGACATCGGCGGTTTGATTTCATCCTCCCATCCGTTAAGGAACTTTGTTTCTTCTTCGGTATGTTGTGCATTTTCGTACTTCTTGCTTGGCAACTGCTGAGCTCTAGGCAATATGGTTGATCCTTTCTTTCATTTGGGGCTGAGGAGCCTTCTAGTTTCAACCTCTAGGTGTCGGCATTCGTTGGTTTTTTGTCCCAATGCTTCATGGTACTCGCAATACATGTCTGTATCCCTCTTGTGGTGTTATTCTACCCTTCTAGATGTCTTTGGCCATCGCATCGGGCGTTCCTTCCGTAAGAGTTGAAGTATCTGTTGCACGGCATAATGGGTTGATACGCGGGGCGCATTTGATTTTTCCCATCGTTCCCTAATTTGTCTTTGTGTACCTCGGGCTTCTTCTATTTATTCATGTATCGGAAGTTTCATTTTAAGGTGGGTTTTGGATATGATACTTCAAACGCTCGAATCGCGAGGCGGTTGCAAATGATGTTGTATGGCTCAACTGGGGCCTCTAGGACAGTGTGCATATCTAACTCCTCTTTCATCCTCAGGTATGAATGTGATGACCTGTTTTGGTGATGTGATATTTGAGGTGTCGTGTGACGGTTGTTAGAACCGAATATTTCGGTCTATGATAGTTTGATTAATTGGTTTATTAATTAGTTAATTATATGTGTTTTAATTATTGTTTAGAATTCGTTTGGTTCTATAGATAAAGTGAGATATCTCAGCTTATCTCACTTTATCTCTCGTTTGGTTCTATAGATTGATTTTTCGGGCATATGTGAGATATGCCCGAATTTTTTGGTTTTATCTGAGAATTTGAGATAAAAAATCTCACCTCTACCTCTAAGATAAATAATCTGGATTTTGCATTATTTTTACTTTTCATTGAAATTTTCCATTAAATCCTCTATAAATTTATAAATTACTCCACTTCTCCATTGCATAATTAGATATAATATTTATTAAAGCTCAAAATTAAATGTTTGAACAAAAAAAATGATATGTTATATTTATATGATTCTTGTGGACAACACAACTTTATAGTTTACTGATAAAAATATAATAATATTGACAAAAAACTCTTTTAATAGTTTATTTTCAGATTTTTAGTATTTAATCACATGACTTATATATTAAATTTTCATTTGCAGCATGTAACACAAATTTCAATTTCGTCGCCCTTATTTTTTTTTCTTCTTCTTTAAAGATGATTATATTATGATAAAAATAAGTCAAAACTTTACGAAATTATTTTATTTGTTTTAATAATTACAAAAATTCTTATTGTTTCATAAAATCAAAATAGAAAAGGAAAAAGATTCTAACTTCTTTTCCCCTCTTACTCGACCCTATCATCCCCATTTTAAAAATACGTTTATTGTCATAACTAATTTTTATATAATTTTTTGGTAATATATAATAGTGAGAAAAAAAATGTACTATATGTCATTGAGTTGAAAACAACAATATGTTTCCACTTTTAACAAAATAAAAAATGAATTATAGAAAAAATGGTTAGTTGAACGTTAATCACCCAAATCAAACAAAAAGTTATAAAGGTAACCATTTATCTTGGCACTTAATCTTCAACCAAACAAGTGACATATATTTAGATATCATAAAAATTCTGACTTTTTATCTCATTTCTAATCTATACCATGTTTTTGAGAGAAGATTCATCTCAGAAACCAAATAGCTTCTTAATTGATTATGTTTTGAATATTTCAGCAAGAATGTTTTAATGATCTATTTCCTTATAGTTAGATCAGCTATCATAACATGTTAAATAAGGAAAGATGGTTGGTGAGGTTTTGGAACTGAATCTTACAGTTTCCTTACATAATTAAATATTGTCGTGTCAGATTAATTATGGAAACAAGATTCATAATAATATTTGTTTTTGTATGATCCGATTTTATTTAAGTGTATATGGATTGAATTATATAGACATAGATTGTAATATTCTGTTTACTTGTTTAATAGGATCCAATCGGATGAATTAAGGAAGGTTTGCAAGTTGTCTCGAAGAATTGAAAATCTGGTGTAACAACTGTCCTTCCGCGTAGGAGATTCCGCGCTCTATAAAAGCAGAAGACTCGAAGACATTAGAGGACAAGTTTTTTTTATAAAAAAGATTGATATTTTATTTTTTTGTAAGTCAAAATATTTTTAATATCTATGTACGAAATATCAAGGCGAAAGAACTTCGTGTGAACTTGAATATTTCCAGACTCAAGTAGAGTTCTATAGTAAGGTGTCGTGTCAAGTATTAAGAAAATAATTAGAGGGGAGTCTAGATTACTAGTATCAAGTAATAACCTGCTTGAGTAAAAGTCATGTACTATACAAAAGAGACTTGAGTCGTTAAAACAGGCAAAAGCCGAGTGGACTAGGTCTGTTGTGACCGAAACACTATAAAATTCCTGTGTTTCTATTTTACTTACTTTGTTGTTGAGACACGTAGTTGTTATAACATTGTCTAAAGTATAAGTAAAACACTTAAGATCTTACAAGGGGCATCAAGAGCTGGCCACTAACGGTTGTTTTAGTGACATTATGGTTTGAAAAATATCTTATTTTGCAGGGATGGAAGAATCAAAGAAGGTTTGTCAACAAACAAGCCACCAATGCTCACAAGCAGCAACTACTCGTACTGGAAGAACTGTCTCAAAAAATTCATCAAGCAACTGGATCAGAAAGCATGGAAAAGCATTCTAAGAGGTTGGTCACCCCCTACTGATGAAGACGGTAAGCCAAAAAATGAACTTACTTGGTCAAATGAAGAAGACCTTCTTGCTGAACAAAACTCTACTGCTCTTAATACTATCTTAAGTGTCGTGAACATGAATCGATATAATATCATTTCTAATTCTGTATATGCGAAAGAAGCATGGAATATTATACGAGTTACTCATGAATGTACCGAAAGTGCTCGCATATCTACAACTTCTAACCACTCAATTTGAGAATATGCAGATACAGGTAACTGAAACTATAACACAATACAATGCTAAACTTAGACGCATCACAACAAAAGCAGTTTTGCTCGACGAAGAATACAGTGAAGCAAAATTGGTTCACAAAACACTCAGATCTCCTCCGCCTAAGTTTACAATCAAAGTTGAGACCATTGAAGAAGCCAAAGACACAGACAATATGCCTCTAGAAATTCTTATGGGATCACTTGCAACATATAAAATGAAACTGAAACAAGAATGAGATAATGTTACCAAAAGTATAGCACTAAAATCCACAACAACATCACTACCACATAATGAACAAGAAACCGATCTTTTGAAATCGATGGCCTTCCTATCAAAAACAAACTTCAAGAAGATGAACAGATCCAAATTTAGAGGTAAATTCTTATCACCTAGTTAATCTAACTCTTATTTTAACAAAAATTATTCCGCTTTTAATGATTTTGAAGCCAAAAGAAAACATAAAGGTGTTTAGTGCAGGGAATGCCATGGGTTCAGGCACATCAAGGCAGACTGTGTGAATTTACTTGAAAAAATAGGAATCATGCTCTTATCACGACGTGGAGTGATGATGACTCAGATGAGACAGATGAAGAAGGAGAACCTCCATCCGATGTGTCTCTCACTACAAGAATTTCTCATATGCCGACTACACATGTTGCATCTGGTGAATTCCTTAATGCAACTTGTGAAGAAGAGTCAGAAATAGATAACTTAACATCCTACTATGGTGAGATAAATATTACTCTTGCAAAATGTGAAGGTGTAATAAGAAGAAATATTGAATTAAACGGAAAATTGATCTCCTCTATATCACAACAAATCTTAGATGCATCTACTCAAGTTCATGAAATCAATTCACTTAAGAAAAAACTACATAACTTTTTCCTCGGAATTGAAACAAGCACGAGTCTCCGCCAAAAAAGCACAACAAAAGCTAGTCGATGCATTGAATGCTCTTGAGTCAGTCAAGAAATAATGTCAAACTCTTAAGTTCAGGAACAAACAAACTCAATGAAGTCTTAGACGAATAAAGACTCAACACCAGTCGTGCTGGATTAAGTTTTCCTAATGGGTTGCATCAAGAAACACACATGAAGACACCATATCAATCGTGTCAAGAGGATGTTAAAACAAAAAATAAAGAAAGAATAGGAAACGCATACCACTATGTATATCCGGAAGAAGACTTTGGACAACTGAAAGGGAATCAAGATTCTATTGTCTCATGGAGATACTGTTGCATAAATCAAAACTTCTCACATAAATCTTTCTTTACTAACGTTCAAAACTTTGTTCCAGTATGTCATCATTGTGGAATAAAGGGGCCTATACGACCCTAGTGCTTCCAAATATGGAAAAATCAAAAAACACGAGGAGGGAATAATGTCCCGACTCAAAGAATTCCACAGACAACTGTTGCATTATACCCTACGACAAAATACAAAACCACTTCGCAAAAATAAATATGGGTTTCGTTAGTAATCAATCTTCTCCATACAACTCAATTAACTCCTGGGTTTTTTGATAGTGGTTGCCCCTGCCATATAACCGGCAACAAAAATATTCTCAACAAATTTTTGAATGAAATAAGGGGAGAGGTGGTATCTGGAGATGGAAACAAAGGAAGAATTGTTGTAAGAGGAACTCTGAATGTAAAAGGGTTCACTCATCTAAAGAATGTTTTCTATGTAGAGGGCTCTGATACCACTGTTGCGTATTTGAACTGCCTCAAATACCGCCTCCAAGATTGCCCATGAGGTATATACTAAGCAACATAAATAAAACATTGACGATAGTATTAACATTATGATGTAATGTGGAAAATCCTTGACTTGAGAAAAAACACGGAGAACCGAGTAAAATTTACTGTGTAGAAAAATTGTTCAACTACATAATTTTCACTCATCCCAATGACCCTCACAGAGTCTTTACACTCATACCACTCCCTAAACTACATTACACAAATACTCGAGATACTACATGTCATGATTTTGCTTCCACGATGTAGACATCACCATTGTTACAAGTATAATGGAAGAAATTGAAGAAGGGGGTGGAAATTATAGAATATTGAAGAAGGAGATGAGAAAAAGAAGAATTGGAGATGAGAGAAAATTAGAATATTTCATTTCATTAGTTGCCATAAACCCTAAGTCTCAATGCTTTATATAGCAGTGTTTACAAGGGATAAAAACGTAATATAAACAACAAAACTCAATAAAATAGAAATAAGAAAAACACAAAAGAAATTAAAACGGAATAGCTGGTAGACGCATAACGGGATTGTTCCAAGAGCTGCATTTTGTCCTTCCAAGCTTCATCCAACCATCTAGCGGAACGTGTCAACTTAATTTACTTTTTATCTAAGAGAAAACAACGTCGTTTGATCTTTATATTTTATCACACAACTCGACTTGTTCTTTTGATCCAACGCCAAATCCTCCTTTCTGTAGCAGAAATGTAGATTCATGAGACACTACATTAGGGAGACATAGAAAAGAACACAGAAAAATCCTTCTGCAATGCACAAAACCGTGTGCATTCATTAGTCTTGGTGGAAGATGGCATTCCATCAACTTCCAGCAAGAAACATGTTGGCACATGGCTATTAAAAGCCTCAACCTCCAACATTAATTTCGTAAAGGATAACAATTACTCTATGGCAAACATTTGATTTGTATGATAAGATGATGAGATATATATTAAACTTTGCATGGCTCAACACAACTTAGAACACATTACTTGTCAATTTTGAGTTCGAGTATCCAAAAAATATTGAATTCACTTCGCTATCTAGTAAGAACATGGAAAAAACTTATATGGACCCGGTCCATATGAATAGTATGGACCAAGTGATCCACAATTGTCAAAGTTATTTGCCTTCTAGCCGCTCAAATTTTAAAAGATTATAAATCATGTATTTCACTTGGTAAAATTATGATGAGACCCTAAGAAGGTTTTTGAACGTTTTCTCTTTACAAGACCGACAAAATGGTATCAGAGCCTATGTTTATTTATTTTATGTGGAACTTTATTTTTTACGTTAACCTCTAACTTCCTCATGAGAGGAGTAATTTACAAACATGAATAATCCAGTAATGGATAACATATGGGATCTCCCATATCAGTTCTCTTTCAGAGGACACAAATGTACAAGTATTAAAAAGCAAATCGTTGCTTTAACAAGATACCTTGAATTTCATAAAATGGAAATCAAACACCATGATGTCCTTTGTTGTGACTTAGAAAAACAAGGGAAGGTTTGTCCTATCAAGAAGGCTAGGCTAGAAATAGTCAAGCAGATAGATATTAGTCTTGAAAAAGCTAATAAACAGAGTTCAATACTAAGCCTTTAATTATGCCTGGTATTACCCTAGAACAAGAGCTTCAACTCTTGTAGACTAAGTTAGTACTTCTAGCTAGTCAAAGACCTGATAATATCTATGGCATTACAACCAAGTTCCTAGCAGTTAATGGCCTCGCGGCTGAAATAACTAAGATAATGAGATTAATTGGCGAAAGAAATAATAGATGAGCAATCTTGATTTGCCAAATTTTCACGAACTTGAAACTGATGGCTCTAAGCTGTCCCAAGACCTTAGAGAAATCCAGAAAACAATCCAATCATATGGTAATCATCAATACCATATGCCCGAGCAAATTCAAGAAATTCAGGACAAACTGGAAACTATGTCCCGAAGACAGAAGGAGATTTCCGAGACCCTTCACGATATTCAACGAAGGATGAAGCACTTGGAATCCCTCCCAAGATCCACCAAACAAAGAAGAGGAGGATGGCTTCCACCATCTTTCGGGAAAGAACCCTTACTCCACCAAAAGGGTAAGGCATTTGAGGTCAAGAGAGAAATGACGAGAAATGAGAAACTGGAAGCCTTAATACGAGGGAAAGCAAGCACCTCTTAATTGGCATGTCTAGATTCAAGCTTGACGAATTCAACTACGGAGAACTGCAAAATCTTTCTGATCTGGCAGAATCATTAATGGGTTTAAAACTCGTTGATACCAAGGGCCTTGAAGACTCAATTGTCCTAAGACAAAATCCTCCCCAAGGACAATCGATGGTTATAGAGAGTACGGGATCTCATATTTCTAACCCAGATCCGATCCGAGATGAACCCATGCCACATCAAAACGATTTTATGGCAGGAGATATGTTCAAGGTGGTGCCAACCCGATCAAGATCACGAAGACCTGATATTTATGGGACGCCTTACGGAAGATCCCAACTTGATCCAATTCATCCTTATGGGCTCATGCTCAATTTGGATATATTGGACTTGAAAAACAGAGAAGCCCTGATCGATGAATGGGCATCTGCCATGAGAATTGCAGCAGCAACACTAGAACTCAACAAAGAAGGGTTCATAATGATGTTGCAAATGAGTCTCGAGGGGTCAGTCAAAATTGGATGGGAACATGCCACTCTAGAAATTAGGGATGGTGTACTTTCAGGCGAGGCCCTCAAATAAATTGTGGACAGGATGGCTAGACTGTTCAAAATATACTTCATCGGAGAAGGAAACTTTGTTGATCCCCAAACCGGAGGAGGTGACCAAGAAAAAGCCAGAAGATACGAGCAAGCCCTGTATAGCTTGGAGTTACATGATATATGTAACGTCGATTTATACATCAAGCTGTTCACAGAGTACAAATGGAAGAGCCACATCAATGAAGACACGACAATCCCTTTGTTCTTTGCAAAAACACCAAGTCCATGGCGAGAAATGTTCCTAAGGGAATATACACCGGTCGGGTTAGATACGGTTGCCCGAAGGATGTCTTTCCTTAAGGTCGGGTTGAGTGAATGGTGCCAGAGGGCAGCAATCTAGAAGAATTTCAAGAGACTGAAAAGGATTAACAAATCAGTATGTCTTTGCTACGACGACAATGACATCCCAACAGTCATTGGAGCACCAGAAAGACATCGACAGAAGAAGCATAGGGATCACCCCTTTGAACAAATAAGAAGCAGGTTCCCAAGAAGATTTTCTTGGAGACCAAGAAGATTCTGGTCAAAACAAAAGGCCTGAAGCTACAAAACGGGGCAAAGATCAGGACCTAGCCGAGGAAGAATAACCTCTAGTCAAGGAAGTACGAGTAGACCACCAACGAAGAGGACTTTCAGAAGAGCTCATACAAGAGCAAATGAAAGTTTTAAAGATTGCAACTGTTGGACGTGTGGTGCAAAAGGGCACATCTCAACAGAATGCCCAGAGAACCAGAAAAGAGTGGTACGACAGTTTGAAGCTACGCCAGAGTTCGAAGAAGCTGTCTATTTCCAGGACCTCGTTCAGGTATACCAGTTTGAGGATATTCCTTCAGACGAAAGTATATATGAAGAAGATGAAGGACCAGATGAGTCTTCGGAATCAGAATCAGAATCAAACTGAAGACGAGGAGATCTTCCGTCAGGAAGTGCAGAAAGACTTGTCAGGATTCTTCTCATAAACAAGCATATCGCACAAAGCTCTGATGAGGATTATGCGAGAAGATCCAAAACTGCGAGTGTACGACGGGTTCACCATCGGAAAAATGGAAAGAACCTTAGCCCAGCTAAGCTTAAGACAAAGAAGACATCACATCATCTATAAAGTTACAGCGGGAGAAATTGCGATCCCAATGGAACTAACAAATAATGTGATGGAAATGCAGTTGGTTCCTATGAATGAGATTAAAGAGGAACTAGGGCGGCTCGATCCAGAAGTTACGAGACGCCTGTCTTGGAGGAATATCAGGAAATCTGTTTGCTGGAAAAGTGGCAACGTTCGTTTATCCGAAGATTGCCTATAATCTAGCCGATCGAGATTTCAACAGGGTCCTCACTTTACATCAGGACTTCAAGAACAAGGATCTAATGAAGGAAGGAAATAGGCCATATTCTATTACTTACAGTATCTCCTATGCCCTATCCAACACCCATCATTCAGATCTTTTCCGAAGAAAGATGTTTGTCGAGATACCCGAGATCTTAGATAAAGTGGTCCATGTAGTTAAACCGGAGATTTCTGATCTACCACATATCCATGAGATGGATATGATCATCCGAGATCAACCAGTCTTCGGCAAAAACACTAGTCAAAGTTTCGAACCCAGAAGAATTTATTTCCAAGAAAATAGGATGCACAACCTAACATGGGGAAAGAAACCAACTATTGAAGTTGTAATCAGACCTAAAAGGTTTACAACTAAAGGTGAACTCCAGTGTCCAGGAGGATGGGGCGAGGTCGAGGTAATCTTCGACACTACTCAGAAAGATAATACATTTCCGTGTGATGCATTATATTATCTTAAGCAGCCAGTCATTGGGAGATATCAAGGAAACTTGAAACTAGGTGGAATTGATTTCATCATCAACGGACGAGCAGGAAAAATCCCAGAACAACTTGTTCTTGGAATTGAATTTCTCTAGGAGCACAAACCTTGGGAAATACTTGCAGAAGGAATGGAGTTCACGGTGGACGGAAAAAGATATAGATTCCGATGACAACTAGTCCATTCTCAATCTACATCTCCGTCGGAATGTTATATGAGAAATTCCGAGCCGAATACTTCGCGGCATATATCGACTCAGGGGCTGGAATTTGCACAGCCAAACCAGGAGTTTTCCCCGAAGAAATAGGAGAAGACTTACCAGCAATTGCAGGAAGGGATTTCTCAAAGAAGATTATCATCTTCAAACGAGGAATAAGACAGGCCGAAATATTGATTGGCGGAGCAGGTGATACCCCATGGTACAAGGTCAAAACACCACCAATTTACTTCCCCGATATAGGAGCCGATATCTTGCTCGGCAACAATTTCCTGCAGACGTTCAAACGTTTTACCCAGGATAATGAAACAAGGCGTCTTATCCTCACAACTACTTGTGATCATAATATCTTGGTGCAAAGATTAACACGGGCGTTTTATCGAAAATTGCCAATTCAATTTCGCAGCAAGCGTGGTGATGAAGGAAAACTTCGACACCCAAAAATGAGCGATTATAGGAAATATGGGGAGGCAATTCTCCAGCTTAGGATTGATAGCCTGGGGGGCCAAAAAACAGAAAGGATCAAAACAGAAATAATTGAGATCCTTAAGGCTAGCTTAGAACCAAGTCCTCACTTGGACATCACTATCGAAGAGCATATCTCGATGGAAGATGTCAAAAAGAAGATCCAGAGAAACTATAAGGAGGATCCTCTTGCATGGTGGAACAAGAACGAACTCAAGGCATCCTTAAAAATCCAAAAAGGAAAGGAGAACGAGCTTGTCAGATACAGACCTATCCTGATGAATCAAGATGATCGGAAGGATATGCAGAAGAATCTTAAGAAACATCTGGACCTTAATCTTATCTCACCAGTAGTTTCTCCATACAGTAGCCCTGGATTCTTAGTCAGGAACCATGGAGAAATCAAAAGAGGAAAACCAAGGTTGGTGATTAACTACCAAGGGATCAACAAGATCTTGGAATTCGATGGATATTATATTCCAAGCTGAGAACACCTGATCAACTGCGTCCAAAACGCAAAGGTCTTCTCCAAGTTTGATTGCAAGTCAGGTTTCTATCAAATCAAGATGGAAGAAGAAAGCAAGAAGTACACAGCTTTCTCCACACCACAAGGACATCACATCTGGAATGTTATGCCAATGGGATTGGCTAAGGCACCCCAGATATATCAGAGAAAAATGGATAATCTTTTTAAAGATTATCTCAAATTCATGTTCGTTTATGTCGACGACATTCTCATCGCCTCGAGGAATGTTAAAGAACATATCAAGCATCTGGAGATCTTCTCAGATGTTTGTCACAAGGAGGGATTGGTGCTATCTGAAAAGAAGGTGGTGATTCTAACAAGGAAAATTGAGTTCCTTGGAATTGAGATCGACGAAACAGGTATCATCCTCCAAAACCATTTGGTGGAAAAGGTACACGATTTTCCTGATGATCTCAAAACTGTTAAACAGCTCCAGAGTTTTATGGGGTTAGTTAACTTTGCTGGTATGTTTATTAATAATCTGGCAAGTTACATGAGGGTCTTCAGTCCATTACTGAAAAAAGAAGCAGAGTTCAGATGGACAGAAGAACATAAGGGAACGGTGCAGAAGCTCAAAGCAATCTGTCAGAACCTTCCAAAACTGGCCATACCAAATGACGAAGACGATCTGGTTCTTTATACAGACGCAAGTGACCATTGATGGGCAGCGGTTCTAACAAAAGTAGAACCCAAATGAGAAGTCTCTTGTAGATATTGTAGCGGACTATTTGCTGACAACGAAGCAGCAAGATGGCATATCAACTATTGCGGAAGGCCTTTAAAAAGTGGCCATTATTCCTACTGTCTAAAAAGTTTTCTCTAAAAATCGATAACACTAGTGTAAAAGCTTTCTTGAAAAATAAGATCGAAAGTAAACCTGAGAAAGCTAGATTACTTAGATGGCAAGTTGAATGTCAATATTATGATTTTGATGTTCTGATTATAAAATCTCATGAAAACATTCTTGTAGATTTCTTAACATGAGATGGAGCCAAGTGAAGCCAACAACATTCTCACTAGATGGAGGCATCACAGTGACAACCTAGAAGAACTAAACAAGTCAATTGATAGGCTTATGATTAATGCCAAGGCTTCAGCACATGTACAAGAAAAGGATCTTAACAAGGTCCAGACTGCAATGAAAGCCACAAGGCTTTGCAGCACCATATTATGGGACAGTCTTTATGGCCCCATTATGCGAGATGCTTCAGATTCAAAACTTGTCTCTGAACTACGAGCACATGACGTGAAAATTGAGGTTGGTGAGTCAAGCACGATTAACCCAAATCCAGGAGAGGATCCTTATGAATATGAAGAGGATTCCATAAACAAGAAAGATTCCAGGATGGAAACATCTAAAGAATCAGGTTAGAATTTAGAGGCTGACGTTAACGAGTTTAACCTTAGACCAAGAACAGAAAAATCTAAGGTTAATAATAATCTCAAACCACTTCCATTGATTGAATATCAGAGAACGTAGGAAATGTTATATACAAGAATGGGACTTGTCCCAGGTAAATCCCAGACCGATTGGTCTGGAAAATACCCACAAGTTTGGACTCTACCAGGTGCAGAACCAGAAAATGATTGAGAATGGTTTGACTTTGGCTGTCTAGCCTCTGTCTTCACTACATCCCCAGGGTTTCTGGAAATTTCGAAATTACCAGAATGGATTTACAAGGGAGTGTACGATACATGGAAGAATAATAATACACTCGGCAGGGGAGAAACTCTGGAACTGAAATTTATTTCAGCAGCTCCAGAAATTACTGGAAAGGGTTTTTATCCCAGCTTTCATTTTATTAAGCTGCAAAGACCATACATGAAGGCTTTAGATTATATAAAGCCACCACCAGAGGAACAACTTCTAGTTTCTCCTATATCAGAAGATGATATTACTACGAGAAGAGCCTGGGGACTTTGGGTTTGTCTGACGGATATGGACAAAGTCAAGTATTCGTTTAAAGCATTTCAAAAAACTAAAAACGGATCGTTCATGCTCAACACTATGACAAGTACCACTACCCACTTCGCCGAGACAATATTTAAAAATAAAAGGCAGAAGTTGTGGAAGAACGAGATTCCGGCCCTCTCAGAAACTAGCCGGAAACTATGTAACATGATGCATGCTGGAAAATAGAAAGATCATATTTGTCCAAAATGCCCCGAGCAGAAGGAACCACTTTTTGGCAAAGGATTTCTAGTGAAAAAGACAAATGGGAATACGACAGGGAGGGCTCCACAAGACTAGGAAAGATGCCTCGTAAAAGGACAAACTTTTGTGAAAAAATAAAGGAGGCCATATGAAGCGGATTAGGACCACCTCCACTATAATGACAGATGAATAATGGCGGGATCAGATCACATGATATAGTGGGAAGCAACGCATCCACTAAAAGGACATGAGGATAATGGAGGGCCAGGCCACTAGCTGGAAAGAAGAAAGTGACTCCCACTATCAATATGTAGTTGGAATCCGCATTTGAAGTCCGAAATTTCATCTATATAAGACGAGCTGAAGGTAGCAAAGGGCATCGACCATTCCCCTTAGTTTTCTTACAAAATAAAAGAGAGCAGAAATATAGTCTGTAATAGTTTGAGTGTTTACTTTCTGTTAATAAACAAGAGTGTGTATTTATATTTAAATTCTGTTTTGAGTGTATGTACGAGGGAAACACAGCTACCACGAGTAGCTAAACCAGTAACTCCTCTCTAAAGGGGTTAGTTGTGTTATGTAATAAATAAGTTTCCACATATATAAAATAAAAATCAAGGCTTTCGCCTGAGTGTGTTGAAATTTGATGATCTTTGGCATTTCATTTTAAGTTATCTCTTACACCCGATGTAGGAAACGAACTAGGGATGCGCTGACTATTGTTGAAGGAACCATTGTAGAACCATCGGTTGCGATCGAGTGGTTGAGGGTCGGCGGTCTTCGTAAAAACTGGTGGGATATTCGACGATAGTACGGTCAAACGAGGTACCTTTAAAATTTATGTTTTAATCATTAATACGGAAGCATGCTGGGCTAAATATGGTCGTAATGGACTATTCCCAGATTTGGGGTCTGTATAGAGAAAATTCGAAAAAACTTATGGGGTCAAATTCTAATTCTAAAAAGTTATTTATTCGATTTCTTATTTATTAAATTGGAATAGTGACTTGAAGGTGGGACCATAACTAACTGAGACCACATGGTCTATAGTGTTCATTATGGACCAGGTCCATGTAAGTTTCATTCCAAGAACATTAAGCCAAAAACACCCAATAGTTCTCAAATATAACATATGCGAATATATACGAAGTGAACGCACTATGCATTGCCATTATTCGAACAAATTACTCATCTACTTCTTTCGTTCTTTTTCTTCTGTATTCCCGTTAAAATATCCTCGTGTCCCAATTTTAATTTTATGCTAAAAATAATGTGACTTGATTTGTAAAATAGAAGAAAAAACTGTACTATTTGAATTCATTCAACACCTTCAAATCCTATGTCCTACTTATTTTATTCTAAATTGGATCATTTCTACGGTTGCTAGTACTTATATACTTTGATCAAGTAATTATGTGTGTATACTTTATACTTTTTTTTAATTTAATACATAGTATTCACATTAATAGGCGTACGTATGCCTGCGGTACCGTATATAGTCTCCCATTGACGATTGCGTCCTATCCTCGTCCTTATGTAATAAGTAATAAGTAATAACTAATAAAAACGTCATCGTTCAAAGTCTATCAAAGATATTCGTCGTCATACTCATATATATACTTCTGCTACTCATTATAATTGTAATAAAGAAAAAATCATGTTTTTATAATACATAATAACCTAAATTAAACCAGATTAACTTTAAGCAATAGGTCCAAGTCTATCAAGATTGAATCTTCAAAGAACTTTCAAAGCCGCGTGACAAAGAGAGTTGACTCCCACGTGGCCACATTTGTTTCTCTTTCTTTCTAAGCAACAAGTTAAAACGATGACTTGATCCCCCCGGCCCCACCCGCACAACTATAACATCGAATATATCACAACTAGAAACGCTGACACGCGGTTCCCGCGTGATTAAGAATTTATTTTAATTTATATGGTAAAAGAATAATTTAAATAAGTAAAGATTAAATAAATAAGGATAGAGACTTTATATATAAAGTTTTAAATTTTGGAAAACTAAATATTCAATCACAATAATTACTATAGTTATTGATTCTACTTAAATTATAAGGCTAAATTAGGAACTCAATAATTAAACTATTGTGCTAACAATAAAATTATAAGGCTAAAATCGAAAATCAAAAGTTTGGTGTCACAGTTTGCCTTTCTTTATATAATAGTATAGATTCTCAATATTGTTGTAACACACAAAGTTTCTGTATAATAAAATATACTCATCCCTTACAAGTTCATTTGATTGATAATCGAGTTAAGAAAGAAAAAATGATGGCGGGAATGAGCGGTCCTCCTCCTCCTGTGATGATGAATACATCAACGGCTGTGATCAGCCCACAGTTCTGCGTGGGGTACCCCGTTGACCTTACGATTGAGCGTAAGCTGTTGACTTTATCGGAAGGGAGCTTTGCGGTGACGGATGTGAACGGTAACGTTATGTTCAAAGTGAAAGGCAAAGTCTTCAGCCTCCACGACAAACGTGTTTTGCTCGATGCCGCCGGCAATCCAGTCATCACTTTCCGGCAAAAGGTATGTTATCTTGCGTTTGGTAAGCTTATTGCAGTACTAGATCTGTCAGATTCAATCTGGTAGTACTAAGGTGGAATTCTTATGACTAGATTATAATTTAGGACGTAACATGGTATATAGTTGGATATAAAATAGGGTTACCAAATTAATTAACCAATTTATGTGAGTGTATGAGGAGGTAAATTCGTTAAGGTCCCTTCGCCACTTAAAGTTTCAAAAGTTGCAATGCGCTTCTAAGGTATATTGAATATTATTCACTGGACTAAATCTCACGAAAAAATATATAAAAACATGTCCAACATAGAACGGCTTGATCAACATTTCACGGAGGTATTCATCATATATACTTTATTAGGTGACAATTGACATATTGCTACTTTTGCAATTTTAAGTGATAAAATGAGAAACTGAGTATACGCTAGGGGACTCAACGTGTTGTACCGAATATTATGATTTCTAATTATTATGGTATCGCCCTCTTAGTTCATATGCTCTTATCAAAATTTTGAACAAAATTTGATTTTATATTGAAGAAATAAATCGAATTACGTTATACAGTTGTAAAAAGAAAATGGTGCTGATTATTTTATACTGTTTTTAGAAGATCTCATGAATAACAAAAGAATTTATAATATTTATGTTAATAAACACAGAGTAAATATAATTTCAGTTCATAAAAACCGTTAGTGCGGTTATTATTAGTTAATACTTAATAAACACAGGGGTATTTCTGCTGGTCAGAACGACTTAGTGAGTTGTTCCTAATTTAAGACTAACACATTGGGAGCTTCTGAAATTTACTGCTTTAATTTGTTCCATCATTTGTTTAGTGAAATTCTAATAATCTGTTTTTTGAGTAATTATGAAATTTTAGTTATCTGTTTTCATTTGTTTTTTTATCATTTCAGCTACTATCTGCTCACAGAAGATGGCTAGTTTACAGAGGAGAGAGCACTGATGCAAAGGATTTGCTGTTCACTGTTAGGAAGTCTTCAATGCTTCAATTTAAGACCAAATTAGATATATTCTTGGCTTCCAATACTAGTGAGGATGTTTGCGACTTTAAAATCGAAGGCAGCTGGTTCGAGAGATCCTGTGTTATATACGCTGGGAACTCTAACAACATCATTGCTCAGGTAATTGACTATTAAATTGTCGTCTCTCGTAAAAATTTGGGCTTGTAAAAAGATTTAAACATTTCTGCTTTAATATAAAAGGTTGATTCAATGAGTTGTTCTTGGTGTTGCGTTTGATTGAATTATATGTTACAGATGCACAGGAAACACACAGCGCAAAGTATTCTACTTGGGAAAGATAAATTTGGGGTGACTGTGTATCCAAATGTCGATTATGCCTTCGTAACTGCCTTGGTCGTGATCCTTGAGGAGATTAACGAAGACAGGGCTGACACCGACTGAAAACTGGTCTGAAGGCGTCTCACGTTTGTTTCATCGTGTACTATGTAACTATGTTTGCCTAATGCTCTAGAATAAGTTTGAAGTATCGCAATATTATGGCGTTGAGCCTGTAAGCAAAACTCCTGTGTGGTGTTGTAAAATATGTCATGTAATGTATCTGTTATGTTAACTGGAACAATGGTTATTACCGATTTTGGTCCTCGTTGAAGAATCTTTGAAGTTAACTGGGACGAATGGCAATTTATTAGCATACTTGGTTACCTTGCTATTTATATGATCTTTTTGTTTTTGATTGATATCTATATGATCTTTGATAAACCCAAAAAAAATATGTTTATTTGTTTTACAGCGATATTTAACAAGAGAAGTTTTAGTCGATTCAAGTAAAAATATTAATACAGAGAGATGCAAAAAGCTACGATTTTAAAATCACATAAAAAATACTTTATTGATCAAGACATAAATCAGATGAAAATCAGCGAAACTGCTCTCTACATTGTATCTAAACAAAGTACAACTATGATGATAGTAAATATAAGCGACCAAATCTGGGAAACAGAATATTTTAGACAAGAAACATCACAACAAGAGGCCTTAGTGTGAACTGTGAAGACACCAATTATGGATTATAATGCAGCTAGTAACAGAATCACGTGTCGAACACAAGTTTCCCGGTGGACGATTCATCAATACTACTCGAAGCATCTAGGACTAACTGAATACCTCAATAGCTAATACCATGTACACTTCAATAATCCGTCGACCAGGAAAACAAAATTGTCAATAGGTTACAAGTGATGAACAAAAATTACGGAAGAATGGCATGTTATTCCCCATTTAAGATTAATAGTTTATGCTGTCGAAAGTATGAAAATTCAAGTGAGTATCTGTTCTTCACGAATGTCTCTCTAGGAACTTCTCTATCACCACGGAAAATGCGGCAAAACCAGCACACCCCATGCATGCAGCTTTTGGGCCCCCTGATGCATCAATAGAACATATTCAGCAAAGATTAAGTAGGTAAATTCTTCGATAAATAGACCATGGGTCTAGCTTAAAGAAAATTCAACAAACATTCTCAATATTACTACCACTTCAAAAAAAGCAAGTAGAGAACTTAAATGAAAGAGAACTGTAGAACTTGGCCAAGATAATGCCAACACACTGAACTATTGAAACAAATGCCGAACAATTACCTCTCGCCGCTATTGCACCTCCAGTTGTACATCCAGCAACAACCGTATTTGTAATATCATGCTTGGCTCGAACCTTCAAAGAAATCATCAAAAATATATCTTTGTTGGGTGTTTTCTAACTTTAGTCAACAATTTTGTTGGGTGTGTACAGATGCACATACCTTCTCAATGGTACACTCAGAAGCTGAGAATATGAAACCCATAACAGCAAAGGCCTTGCACGAACTCCAGCTCCGCCGACCCATCTGCTTCGCTTGGTAAATTAACTGTTGTCTTCCCGTCATTTCATCTTGCATTATAGGATTATCCAGTGCTCCGAGAAATAATCCCATGAATAAACCCAATCCACCACCTGAATTCCGGTAGAAGTATGAGAAACAGACTTTCAAAGTCAAAATATATATATATATATATATACAGCGGGATCGGGATTTTGGGAAATACCCATTACTCCACTAACAACACTACGAACAGCACAATTATTCCAAATATCTTGCCCCCGGATTTCCTCGATTGAAGGCAGGTGAATGGGCTCGATTGAAGGCTTTGGTGGATCCTCTGTGCTTGAAGAAGCATTCTGCACTTCGTTACTCTGATCCATACTCATCAAGTGCCTCTAAAAGAACGTAACATGTTAGCTTACACTGAAACAGGCAACTATGGATCACAACAAGGCTGACACAAACAATATGATTCGTAAATACGGTTAGATTTTAGGAGCAACTACGTAGATGGCAGTCGCCCATCACGCCCTGAACGTGCTCCTGGCGGAAAGGGATTACGGCTCTTATAAAATGAATCTTGCCTAAACTCCGTGTTTTCAGCAATGTAATACAGATACAAGTACACTCATAAGTTGGTTCGACATTCGGCCAAATTCTTCAATATATCTTACTACCCCAAGATCCCAACAGACCCAAACATTGCAACAATCTAGTTTGAATAATTAAGCAGATGAATTTCACTATATGAATTTCACTATATGTCACATACTTAATATCATCCAAGAAACGAGGAGAGTAAGCAAAATGAATGCTTTTGGCTGATACAATAATTAAATAAAAAAAACAAAAAAAAAGATACAATGCACAAAATTGATCAATTGAACAAGATATAGTTTGTTAGCTAGCTCAATCACTCTTCAGCTAAATCAGTAAAAGAAGAACCTGGTCAAAACGGCGGCGAAAAGAGGCGGCGGTGGGCGGCGGGAAGGTGGAGAGATGGTCTAGGGTATTTTTATTTCTTTCCCTTTTTTGTAATTTTTTTCAAATAATTAAATTTAGGAAATTGATTTAAGGTTACACACGTATGTTTGACGGGTTATGTGTACTTCTTGTCTAAAGAATTAAGTTTGGCCCATAACTTTCAAAAATTATATTTTATCTCCAACTTTTATAATTTAGTACAATTTTCTTCTACTTATACACATATAAATTTTATAATTTATATATAGAGAATTGATGCGGTGTAATTTTGTTTGTTGACTAATCACTCCACGTCACACTAACACAAGTTTCATATTGATCTTAAGATAACTTTGAGTTTGAGAAATCGAAACTAAAAAACACTACAAGTGAACTAGGTCGGGACTGACCCGAAGTACGTGCAGCGATAATGATGCAGATTGGGAGGTTTGTTGATTTCAGACTGAACATAGGACTAAGTCAAAGCTGCTTACGTATCCCATTTGGGGAATCAAGTCGAATGTAATTCATTGTTTCTCTATGGTTGCCAATCATAGTCGGAGTGGGACATTTGCGCATTGGATAGCAGTTGTTGGCCCAATATTGTGTGACTTCCTCGTTGATAGACAATCTTATAAATGTGTTATAGGTTGTGTAGAGTAATCTGAATATGTTGTTCTTGATATGTCATGTGATGTAAGTCATAAAAGATAACACATAGGTTATATGTAATACGCTATAGGAGACACGTTATAGTTCTTATACAATATGTCATATGTTATATCTCATATGTATATGTTATACGTTTTAGGAGACATGTTATATGCCATATGTCAGGTTATATCTCATATCCATATGTCATAGACTATATCTTATATGTTATATGTTATAAGTTATATATCATAGGCTATATGACATATGTTATAGGCCCAAGTCGATTTTCTTGTTCGGATTGGCTTATTTTTTTTTTCTCTTTGCCCCATAGGTCAGGCCCATTAAAAAATGGTGTAGCTGAGTTTGCTCAACAACAACAACAACAACAACTAAGCATGTAATCCCAATTAAATTGGGGTAGGCTATATGAACCATGAATGAATCACGTCGAGTCGTGAACATGAATCTTCTGCCTCCATAGGTTTCGGTTGACGAGCATGTCTTTATTTAGATCTTTTAGCTTCATGTCGTTCCGTATGACCTCCATCCACGTCTTTTTCGGTCTCCCACGAGCTCTAGCCGTCTGTCCTAAGTCGAGATCTTCAACTCGTCGTACCGGTGCATCTATGGGTCTGCGTTTAACATGCCCAAACCATCTTAAACAATTTCTCGCATTTTCTCGTCAATGGCCGCCACACTCAATTTATGCCGAATATCTTCATTGCGCACTTTATCTCTCCTTGTGTTACCGCACATCCACCGAAGCATGCGCATCTCTATAACGTTCATTTTCTGTGCATGACTTTGCTTAATAGCCCAGCACTCGGAGCCATAAAGCAAAGCAGGTCTAATAGTCGTACGATATAACTTTCTTTTAAGCTTTAAAGGAAAGTTACGATCGCACAGGATCCCTGTCGCACTCTTCCACTTTGTCCATCCAGCTTGGATGCGGTGGTTGACATCTCGGTCTAACTCTCCATCCATCTGCAGTATGGAGCCTAAATACCGAAAATGCGCACTTCTCGGTATCTCTTGGCCATCCAACTGAACCGTGCCATCGTTGTTTCTTCGTTGTTTGCTAAACTTGCATTCGAGGTACTCTGTTTTTGTTCGACTTAGTCGAAATCCTCGTGCTTCTAATGTTTGTCTCCATCGTTCTAATTTAGCGTTAACTCCCATTCTCGTCTCATCGATGAGGACAATATCGTTTGCAAACAACATACACCATGGGACTCGGTCTTGGATAGTTCTGGTGATTTCATCAATTACAATGGCAAACAAAAATGGGCTCAAAGCTGACCCCTGATGTAAGCCAATTGTAATTGGAAAGGCATATGTTAAACCGCCACAAGTTCGGATACTTGTCACCACATTCTCATACATATCTTTTATGATGTTGATATATTTAATGAGTACCCCCTTCTTCACCAAGGTCCACCATAATACATCTCGAGGTACTTTGTCATATGCCTTTTCTAAGTCGATAAAGACCATATGCAAATCTCTACTCTTTTCTCGAAAGCGTTCAACGAGCTGACGAATCAGATGGATGGCCTCTATGGTCGACCTTCCGGGCATAAGTCCAAATTGGTTTTGTAGCTGAGTTTGCTCGAACTGGTCAAATTGGGCATGCATAATGGGATTTATTGGCTTGTTTTGTCGGGACAGTCTATTTGGGCCGATCTAGCTCGTAAATGGGCCTAGTGGGCTGGTCCATTTGTAGGATAAGAGTATTTTAATAGGTCCACTAAGAGCATACTAAATTATGGTATAATAAAAGTCCCCTAATTTGTAACGTGGTTGTAGCATACGCCCGCCTTGCAAACTTATATAGTCAAAAAAGCCATAATTTGCATTTCTAATTGTCCTCAAATAGGTTGAAATCACGATAGATCAAAACACTATAGTCGATCTTGATGCCGAACATGCTCTCTATCTCGTAGAGGCAAGGCTTCTTACATAAAGGGCGCTTGAGAAGCAGAATAGGCTATGCTTAGAGGCTTTTGGAAGAGGCCAAAAGGGCATGAGAGGATGTCGCAAAAGCACGACTAGAGATCAATATTGTCAAGTATGATCACGAAGCCATGATTGAGCATGTTAAGAGTTATGGCAAGTGGTGCAATATCCATCAATTGGTTAGATGAAGAGAATGATGAACAGATAAATTGGAAACTCTAGATTTAATTTATCTTTTCTGTTTGACTTGTACAATCAATACTACTACACATATTATTAGAGGTAAATGGTATTTAATTCAATTGTAACAAAATCTTTTATCATTCAACAAACACACGAAGAAGCAAGGATAGTTTCATCAATAGCTCTAATTTCGTCGTCGTCTTCAGCTACTATGAGAGTTGAGAAGGCGACAAGCAATTTTTTGACCGGACCAAATTGGAGCATGAATATCGATAAATGTGATGTTGTTAATACAAATCAGATGTACATATATATGTTTTTTGTTGTGCAAAATTGTGTGTTTGTAACCCTCATGCAAGCTGACTTTTGTGTTGTTGTTGTAATTTGTTGGTTCCGAGAATTTTACTGTTCGATGGGCGTGTGTGCTGGTGAAAATTGATGCTCGTTTTGTGTTAGGGTTTTTGATTGTTGAACTAATGTGTAGTGTTCTATTTGTTGGTGTTCAATCGCGTTTTGTCGGAAAACAAAATGACCTACTTTGTTGTCTATTTATTAGGTTTCGTACTTCAACTGAATTTCTCTTGATTTCTGGTTTCTGAAATGAGATGCCGATAAGCAGTCCATTTTTCCATTGGTATAACTTTACTGTTTAGGTTGACTAAAGATGTTATGAAAGCTGTGACGAAACAGTTGCAGCACAAGAATCCAAAAGTTCAATCACTCGCCTTAACGGTATTTTGATAAGCTTTACTTTCCCTTTTCAGTTGGAAAATGTAATGAATTTTATCATTTAGTGTTAACTATAAAAAATAATATGTGGATTAACCGAAGGATGGTACTGCCATCACGTAACTCCAGATGCCACGTAGTATCGAGAGGGCCCATCGAGTGCCGCAAACCCAAAGTGGTAAAAAGCGACACCCCCGAAGAGGCACCTATGCGTCCCTTGGAAAGTCATGATGACCAAAAATAAGATATCCACGCGGCATCGAAAAAAGAATAAATCACGATAAGTCCGCGAGAACTCGATATTCATCAAAGACGCTAATAGGGACCATTGGAAATATAAGGACCCCGGGTCCCCGAATACGAGAACATCTTCACACTGGAAACCCCAGGGCCACGGACCATCGAAGTACATACTACGAAGAGTAAACACACAAAAATGGACCACTATTGGGATCAAAAAGATATCGGACGAGCACTCAGCCTCACCTATGAAGCCCCCTCGAGAGCCCTAGCCTATCGGAGAAAAATATATCTCCAGAGTTTGTCATGTGTGAGGGTCGCACCTCCAGATTTAGTTAATATCAATCTCGTCCCATGTTTAAACAACACAGAAATAAACTCGGTATTAATTTAGTCTAAAGGAAAGGTCTCACGGCCAGGATCATACCATACACAAAGAAAATCAATTTATTACATATCACAGCGGAAGTCTTGATAAAATACAAATAACAACGTCATAGTTGAATAAGAGTAACAATACTTAGTTATTTAAAATATTTATGATTATTGAAATGCATACTCAAAATCACACTTAGCAAAATAACTTCTTGATTTGAAAAACCGCTCACACCAGCCACATGTAAGTCGCATTTTATTCTGGGGAATGGACAGACAAAACAAAAGAGGAATAAGTCTTTAATGACTTAGCGAGATTTATAGGTTTAGGCAGTAAACTGAACAAGAATAAGTAAAATTCGAAAATGAACTGAACGGGAAAGAATGGCAAGAAATAACTATTATGCGTTAATAACATATGAACATGAAGTAATGAAAATGAACATGTGCACATAACAACTAGATTCAACCTTATATCAACGAATATACTACCTTATACCTCCCAACGAGGAGTAACCTTGCAACAAAACAAAAAGACATGCTCGAGTACACGTCTATCTAGCACGCGTGATATAATCAACTCTTGACTATACGCGGTGCTTAGATCGATGGGTATTATGCAAAAATACTTAAACTGACAGCCCTTGTAGCCCAGCAGTAAATTAACACAATCACGGGCCCGGCTTCCCAAAGGCGTCCCAATGGGTGAAACATAATATCATATGAGCTAGTAAGCCGGATAATATCCATTGCTCGTTTGCACAGTCCAAGAATCAATATATAGTTTATCATATTAGATGAGGCAATATAATTATGAATTGACAGGTCATAGATTTAGCATTTGAACATGAAGTAACAATAGATAAAAGAAACTAAATCGCTAAAGGGAATAAGTAAATGAAACATAAAGGAAATATAAAGGATGAAAGAAGTGGTGCGTGATTTGTGAACAAACATCACGATTTTTCTGTCCAAATTCCTCAGGGCCGGGTGCCAAACGGGGCTGAAATAATCAAAATCAAACCTCACCTTTTCCACACAATTTCCGCTAGTTGTCCTCGTTAACTTCGTCAATTACTAAATAGGTGTATAAAGTGTTAATAGTTATACAATTAGCTAGTAAGTTTATATTTTTCATAAGTTGTCCTAACTAGTAATTAGGCTACCCTTTAATACTAACTAAGTTAAAATATGAGAGAATCGTGTCCTAATATACATCAAATATTCATACAAAAGATTAATATGAAATTTAACTAAAGATCACTTAAAAACATGCATTATCAGTAGTAAAAATAAAATATACTCGGCTACTACTATATTTGTCGTCTAAACTATGATCTAATGAGTGATTTGCTTAAATAACCTTCAATATAGTAGATCTATCATGAATTCACATTTCAACTCTTGATATTAAGCATCATATAAAGAGATTACGGACCATCAGAGTACATACTACAAAGACTAAAACACAAAAATAGACCCCTATCGGATTAAAAAGATTTCGGACGAGCACTCAGCCTCACCTATGAAGCCCTCTCGAGAGCCCTAGCCTATCGGAGAAAGAATTCAAGAATCTCCTTATCAAAGCCCTCTGAAAGCCATCAGAAAGAATAGAAGTTCATCATAGTCATGTCCTAGTAGATAAAGGACCCTGAGATAAAGCATAACTTATTCATTCACGCACATTGCGACACATGTACTTTACTAAATTCATACATAGTGACACATGTCCCCAAATACCTCTATATAAGGGGTACCCCATTGTCAATTCAACACACACTCAATTCAACTCAACACAAGCAATACATACAATTCTCAGTGAATAAAAAGAGGGATGCTTTCGTCATAAGCCACTTCTGAACTTTTGGACAAGGCGTTCAAACCCTTATAATCTCGTTAATTAGGTTAAAATAACAAACTTGTTAACATTTAGGTTCTTTTGTCTGACCTCAGTTAATGAGATCACGATTTCTTTATGTAGCTACTAGAGACTGTGGTGAAGAACTGTGGTCATTTCATGCATTTTCAAATTATGCAGAAGAATATACTGTAGAAGATGTTAAGACTAAAGAATCATGTTGTTCACTCATGATGTTCATAACTTCTGTTTTGGCTCCTAGTTTCTTTAACAAGATGATAAATGTCATGATGAATCTGTTGTTTGTCCAGAGAATATATGATATGCATTCTAAAACAAGAGGTTGTCATGTTCTTATGAGCAAGTTGGTTTTGTTGTTCAGTATATTAAACAGACGGATAATATATCTAGTGTTTTTGGTGCTTGGCACACATCATCTACTTGATATTTTCTCTCTATAACATAGATTCAACTCATGCATAACTAGGCGAGATATACCAATAATAGTTTTGATGTTGCAATATCATCTGACACCCTAGGGTGGGCAATTTCGGGATAAAGATCAAGTGAGTATTTTTCAGAACGCTAATCCTGAGTGTGAGAGAGGGAGCAATATTTTATTTTTGTTTGAGGGAGAGAGGGCTACAAGTGGATGAGTATGATTAGGGAGGGAGATATTGCTAAAGGAGTTGAATGTAAAGTACAAAAGTGTTGAAAAGCAAGTATGCCTTTCTGCTGAAAGTTTAGTGCCAAAGTGTTGCTGAAAAGTTGTTGTTGTGGAAGAGCTAACAAATCTCCTATTTATAGGATTTTCAGCGGGGTTGATGGCCAATCGTGTTTGGTCCTCTGCTAGAAGTTATTACCTGGGTGGGATCAACCAATGGCGAAAGATTCCTTCTGCGCCCATGAGGTTCTCTAGCGAGGGTGGCTTATAGCGGGATTTCTCTTGCACTAATAGTGATCGTCAGTTGGGGGAGCCAATCAGGGGTGACTCATCTAGCCCAACATGTGCCTTCTGTGAACTAGACCAATGGAGGTAGTTTCTTTTTTACTCAATTACTTGCCTTTTGTGGGGGTGGCCAATCAGGTTTGATCTTCTTCTTATTTATAGCGGGTTGGTTCCTTCTGAGTTTATACATGTTTGTCCCTCTCGTAGCCTCTCATTAACTAGTACTTCCCTTTCTCATTCTTGTTAAGAATTAACAAAACATATTCGCACAAGTGTTAATGACATTTTCCTTTAAGTGTTGTCGTGATAAATGTTTAGGGTGAGTCAGATGCCCTCGAAAGCTTATCCAAGCGGGTCATTCTGAGAGATATTTGTATAAGATTATTTAAAGTCTTTTGAGTTGGACTCGCAAAGGGTTTGCTTAGGGAGACTCGTGTGAGGTTTGTCTAGAGTCGCTTGGATAGGACTCGTAAGATAGATGGTTCCCAAAGTAGGACTCAAATGAGAGATGTGGGTGTGGGTTTGACCGGGTCGTGACCCTGCCGAGGCGAGCGTGACAGGCATTATTCGCGATGGGGAGGTAGATCTTGGAGAGTGGGTCCTTACGGCTTACTACGTTCCCCGAGGGAGAAAGAGCAATCAAGTGTCACGGAGAGAAGTGGCCCTTTGGAGGCTGCCAGTTAGGAGAGGATCGGGTGAGATCTGAGGGGCATGACCCAATGCCTTCATGTGGGCGAGGTCAGTGGGTATGTTTCAAGAGTCTACTCTTAGACCCTAGGATGCCGCACGTTGTACTTGGGTGGCCTCTCATGAAATGATTTAACTATCTTTTTAAGATATGCATCATCAAGTTTATAATGTTTGTGAGTTTTTTATTCTTTTGCCTGTCACATCCCATATTAACTACAAGATGGTTCATGCCAATAACAAGTGACGTAGATCCCTGTCATACTACATTTGGAAAGTTACAAAATGAATTATGCATGCCATAAACCATATGTCCATATCTATTTGGGTGTTTAAATGTTATGTATATGTGATCTATGTAAGAAAATCTCTTACTTAGGTAACTACTTATCTACCTTCAATTGTTTTCAAATGTGTTGGGGTTGCATTATTGGAGCTAGATCAAAATTTGTTACGTTAAATTCATTCAATTGTCTTAAGACTTTGAGCGGTTGTAGAATGTTTACTTAGTTCAGCTATATTTTCATCATTATGAGGAATTGAACACCTAATGTGTTATCAACATGCTAGCCCTCTTTATTTTGCTACTCAATTCTCATGCTATTTAATCTACTATTGTACCTTTTTGCAACCACTTGATTCAATTATGTCTCTGCATTTGTTTTTCCACTTATTATGCATCATAAGTATTAACGGGTTTGGAATTACGACCTAATTAACTGAATTATTTATTTGGGTTGGAACGCCTTTGTCCATGGTTCAAAAACTAAATGCTACTTAATGAGAGAGAAAAACTGACAAAAAACATTCCTTTCTTTTATTCACTGTGATCCACTCTCTTTTCCGAGTCGATATGCGTACTTCCGAGTCTATCTGTGTGTTTTTTCTTCATTGCCCTCTTCTTTCTCTCCTCTTTTCCCACTGTTTATATAGAGTTTTTAGGGACATGTGTCGTTATGCATGTGGTCGTGTTCTACACGTGTTACAACGTTCATTTAACCAATAAGATAACGTCTATCTTAAGTGCTGACTGTATCATTTCTTCTTCCGAGGGCTTTGGTCTTCTTTATGATAAGGGGTAGACTGCCTTCTTTACTTCCGAGAGCTCATTGCTTCTAGTGGTGACTCGAGGGCCGAGTCTAAGTGTTCTCTTAGTGACAGTGTTTCTCCGAGAGGTATGTATTCGGGAGTGTTTGCTTCAGGATATTCTCCGAGGGGGTGTTCGTTCATAGGTTGATCTCCGAGAGGTTTTTAGCTATCGTGGGTAGGTGTTCTCTTTCTCCGAGTGTGCGGAGAGTGTTGTTCTGTAGTTGTTGCTTTACTGTGAAGTTCCGACCTCTGGGTTGGTCAACATGAGTAATGTTCCGAGAGCATTTGTGCTGGGAGTACGTAGCAGGGAAGTACTGGGGTAGTGTTCCGAGAGCGTTTGTGTTGGGAATGCATAGCAAGGAAGTGTTTTTGTTAAGGTTCTGGGACTCTGTTGGTTTCCGATAGCTCCAGTGGGCTTTGATAGATTGGTTCTTTTAGCTCATCCTTTCCGAGAGTTCATCTCTTGAAGAAGCAGAATGAGTGGGGCGGAGTGCTTGTCCGACGATGAAGTAGTTCCGATAGCGGTTAGTCTGTGAGACTCTTTGGAAGTGTATCGAATAGGTGCCTGCCTTGGTCTCGTATTCCTCCTGTTGACTTTGCTCCAGTATTTGATGTTTTGGAGATGTGCTTCGAGGGATACTTGAGGCGTGATACATGTATCATGAATGCAGGTCGCATAATCATATAATAACATACCTGGTAATTCCAGTGATTGATTTATCGTTTATTTCAAGTAGGTGAATTATCATTCTGTTAACAAACCCCCCCACCCCCCAGTTTTTAGTGCAGTTGGTCATTATGACTGCACTAGAAACTTAATGAGTTAAAGGGTACGAGGGCTCTGGTATCGCGGATTTTGTCAGGTATACTGGGAATGTTTCACAAGGCCTCGTAGAACTCTTCAGGGATGTCGTAAACACTCGTCAGTGACATTTATGTTTATTCGACGTTTCCCTCGTTCTTGGCATTACCTTTAAAAAGGTGAGGAGTATCGTGGTTACTCTCTCCGAGTGATTCCCGTCGTATTCTGAAATGTGCCCTCGTTAGATCATTTATCGGGGCATTAATTATAAATTAAAGTTATGGCATTTACTTAACTGCGATTTAAATGCAGTTAATGGTGATTTTAATGCCACGTTTATGTATTGTGCGGGAATCGAAGCGTCTTGACCGTTGTGTTTCTGTTAACCGAGGAGACGTGCCACTTAATAGCACTAGGCACGACTTTTAATCGTGAGGCGTGGGTGGGTTTAGTGGTCATTTAAGGCATTTAGTGGGTGTAGGGTTTATAAACCCTCTTCTTTCCTCATTAGCTTTACTTGCAAATTTTGAGCGAAAAACATTCTCTTCTCTGCACAAATCCTCTGCAAAAGTACTTTCTAATTTTTTAAGAATTCTCTACAATGGCGTCACAATCCAACACTAACCTGGTGTCGGCTGCTTCCGGTACCGGAGGAGCAGCGGGGGCAACGTTTCAGGGTTCACGAAAGAGGGGTGCATCGGTGGCGGGGGCGAGCGGCAGTGGTGGTGCCGGAAAAGCGAAGAAAATGAAGAAGAAGGCCGATAAGGGTGGTGTTCCGCGGGCTACCCAGAAGGTGGGTGACACGGCTAGCACCGCCACGGAGAAGGAAATCCGAAATCTATTCATCGAGCACGGCGCTTCTGGCCGTAATGTGGAGGTGACGGTGCCGGAGGCCCACCACCGGGGTGATTCTCCTCCGCCGGGGCACCTGACGGTGTACTATCCACAAATAAAGGCGGGACTGCGCTCTTTTTTCCTGCTCTTTTACTGCGATATTTTCAACTACTGTAATCTCTGTCCTAGCCAACTTACCCCCAACTCATTCACTGCGTTGGCGTTGTTTTCGTTTTGGTGTCTGGTGAGAGGTATCGAGTGCACGAGGGACATATTTTTCGCTGTCTTCGAGTTGAAGCCATCTCCGGGGGGGTCCTTTCTACTGTTTCACCCATCGTGATAAGGACGACCGGATCTCCGAGGGCATGGTCACCTCCCACAGTTCATGGAAAAGCAAGTTTTTCTTCATTTATCCTGCTGAGGGAGAGTGGGACATACCCCTGACTTGGAGGGAGCCCACCTTTCCCGAGAGAGTGATGGACGATACTTTGATGTTCTCGCCAGTATTCTCCGCGAAGCCTCTCGTGGAGTCGAAGGATTTTATTCGCCTCTATCGGACCGCAGGATTGAGGCATATTTATCCTTTAGACAAAATCGAGACTGCCCTGGCCATCCCCGAGGAGCTCTTTGATACCTTCGGTAAGTATTTACATCCCTTATAGTATACGTGTTTTTTTTCTATTTTATCTAACTTGTAATTGTCTTTGTAGTGAATGTTCTGCGACCATTCATGGTGGAGAACGAGGACGTAGTAACCAAGAAGGGGAACTCTACCCTAGGAGAGGGTGAAGCATTTGGTGCTGGAGAGGACGAGCAAGGGGGGACTCCTTTGAAGGTGGCTACAGTTACGTCCCGGTCGTCTAGCGGGACTTCCGATACCCCTAAGGAAGCGGGATTAGGCGTGACTTCTGCAGATGCAGGCCCTGCGGGGGTATTCGTCATATGGGGTGGTGAGGAGGAGGTTGGGATAGAGGGGATGACTTTACCACCCCCCGGTGTTATCAGTATACCCTCCTCCTCGGAGTTATCAGGGGATTCTGCTTATGCACTACTGTCGACCCCTCCCAAAGGTATGTGTTTCTCCCGAGTCTTAAATAGCGTTGAAACAGTATACACTTCTTTTATTTGTATAGGAATATGCTCTAGATAGACGAAGGGATAGCTTTACTTAGAAACATTTCTGACTTTGCAGGAGGTGAAGACTTTTTTGGTCTGGAAGGGGGGTCACTTCCCTCGGATCCCGCCCCTCTTCCAGCTTTTGATACAATGAGTCTACTGGATGAGCTTCTGGCTGCGGGTCCCCCACTTACGAGTGCTCCTGCTCCGAGATCACTCGCGGCCATCCAGTCCGATAGCCCCGTGGTCACTCAGGTTCCGCTGTCGGGGGGAGTACCTCCAGGGAGGCCTTCATCTTCTAAAGCTCCAGTCTCAGGAGGAGAGCCTAGCTCAGAAGATGCCCAGGTGGCACTCGAGATGGTCACTCGATACTTGTCGGCTGCCAACTCCTTGCCAGCGGACGGGTGGCAATTCTTCTGAGCTTGTACCAACAACGTGGCTATGTTGGTAAGTTTTTATTTATCTAATTCGTTTAAGATCCTGTGTCAGGATCTTTATTCTTTTGTTTTGCTTTCTTAGGCACCTAAAATGCTTCCTCTTCTGTTACTCGAGGTCGAGAAGCTACAACAACTGGCGAGTGCGGCTGAAGAGAAGTCTCGGAAGCTGGAGGCTGAGAATAAGGATATCCGGGAGAGTATGGGGAAGTATAACGAGGCGTGGGCCATGCTTACGAAACAAAACCGCGACTTGAGGGGGGAGAATAAGCAGCTCTACTCTTCTGTATAGGAGATGGAGGCTTCCGGGCTTGTACTGAAAGATAGGGTGACCTTCTTCGAAGGGGAAAAAGTTGCTTGGGAGGCCAAGCAGAAAGAGTTGGAGCGGGATCTGTCGGAGGCACTGGGCCAGGTGGACACTCTTAACGAGAAGCTGTCACAGGCTACGGTTTCGGGGGGTGTCATTTCCGAGGAGGTGCAAGAAAGGGTGGATGTTGCGGTCAAGCAAGCTCGGGAGGACGCCACTGCTCACGTGAAGGAACTATATATCAGTAAGCATCAAGGATACTTAGCAGGATCTGCTATGTGGGGGTTCCTTCAGTGCTTCGGGCAGGTGCGCAGTAAGGTGGCTCCCAATTTAGACCCGCGGGTAGTCAATATCGCGGAGATGAAGAGGCCTACTTTGGAGGAAGCCTACGACCTCTTCAAAAAGAGTAGCTCTCGACTTCCTCCCTCCTCCTCTTCCCCGACTCGGGTGCCCTTGGCAGCGGTACTTCCGCGGCCCTCTTTACACTCCCCTCTCCGAGTGGGAGTCCAGGCTGTCTCCTCTGGCGTTCTTCTTCCTGCAAGTGCTCAAGTTCTTCCTTCCACCACTGAACCATCTCTTGTCCCCTCGAGTGCTCTACCCCCCCAGCCTTAGGGGTTTTTAATTTGTTTTTCTATTTAAGGACCATTGTACTTTTTATCATTATATTTATGTGTAATGGTACTTTTATCTTTTATTTGGAATGAAATGTTTATTTGGAACGAAACTTTTTTCCCGTGTTAATAGTCACATAACTTTTCAGCATATTATGGATACTTAGTTCCTTCCCTTCAATTGTAGAATTTTAAGATTGAGTTTACAGAAATGAGAGAGCATCTCACTCTTACTGGCCAAACAACCTTCTTAGCGTAGCGTGTCTATTTGTAGTGCAAGTTTGGGGAAATATACTTTCCTAAATAGGAGTATCCCCTGACACGCCCTCGTAGCCTTTTATAGTATGCTTTGGGCAGCTCATCTTAATTCGATTATTCGAGGAAAGGGTCCTAAGTATGTATAGATGCTTAGAGTTTAGTGAATATTTTCACGTCCTTTCAAAGAATCATTCCAATAGAATTGTTCATATCCTTGTCACTTTTAATTATGTAGACTTTCGGAAAGCCTTTGATGAGAGAGTACGAGTGAAGTTTCCCAGAGTAACTACTCTCGGAGATATTTTCCTAGGTCACCGGACCATGTCTTCCCCCTTTTCCTCAAGTATTTACATAGTAAATTATAGAATCTTATGATTTTTCACAAAGATAGCCAAATTCTGACTCGAACTATAACTACTCGAACTATAACTACTGAAATAAGGATACTTATCTTTGGTGCATGTCGTTTCATTGCTGTAGCACCTGCTTTCCCTTTTGGTTGTGGCAACGGTCCCACGAACCTGCTTAAGGGTTTAATGACCGTGAGAATAAATTCTCCCCGATTGGCATTTCTTTTAAATGCTCTTGAAGACAAATCTTATGGCGTTCCCACAGACGGCGCTATTTTGTTAACGGGTTTGGAATTACAACCTAATTAACTGAATTATTTATTTGGGTTGGAACGCCTTTGTCCGTGGTTCAAAAACTAAATGCTACTTAATGAGAGAGAAAAACTGACAAAAAACATTCCTTCCTTTTATTCACTATGATCCACTCTCTTTTCCGAGTCGATATGCGTACTTCCGAGTCTATCTGTGTGTTTTTTCTTCATTGCCCTCCTCATTCTCTCCTCTTTTCCCTCTGTTTATATAGAGTTTTTAGGGATAGGTGTCGTTACGCATGTTTTTACAAGTGTCGTTATGCATGTGGTCGTGTTCTACACGTGTTACAACATTCATTTAACCAATAAGATAACGTCTATCTTAAGTGCTGACTGTATCATTTCTTCTTCCGAGGGCTTTGGTCTTCTTTATGAAAAGGGGTAGATTGCCTTCTTTACTTCCGAGAGCTCATTGCTTCTAGTGGTGACTCGATGGCCGAGTCTGAGTGTTCTCTTAGTGAAAGTGTTTCTCCGAGAGGTATGTATTCGGGAGTGTTTGCTTCAGGATATTCTCCGAGGGGGTGTTCGTTCATAGGTTGATCTCCGAGAGGTTTTTAGCTATCGTGGGTAGGTGTTCTCTTTCTCCGAGTGCGCGAAGAGTGTTGTTCTGTAGTTGTTGCTTTACTGTGAAGTTCCGACCTCTGAGTTGGTCAACAGGAGTAATGTTCCGAGAGCATTTGTGCTGGGAGTACGTAGCAGGGAAGTACTGAGGTAGTGTTCCGAGAGCGTTTGTGTTGGGAGTGCATAGCAAGGAAGTGTTTTTGTCAAGGTTCTGGGACTCTGTTGGTTTCCGATAGCTCCAGTGGGCTTTGATAGATTGGTTCTTTTAGCTCATCCTTTCCCAGAGTTCATCTCTTGAAGAGGCAAAATGAGTGGGGCAGAGTGCTTGTCCGACGCTGAAGTAGTTCCGATAGCGGTTAGTCTGTGAGACTCTTTGGAAGTGTATCGAATAGGTGTCTGCCTTGGTCTCGTATACTTTGCTCCAGTATTTGATGTTTTGGAGATGTGCTTCGAGGGATACTTGAGGCGTGATACCTGTATCGTGAATGCAGGTCGCATAATCATATAATAACATACCTGGTAATTCCAGTGATTAATTTATCGTTTATTTCAAGCAGGTGAATTATCATCCTGTTAACAATCAGATTCATAACAACCATTTATATGGAAAGTCTAATAGATTGGTTTTTGGAGGCTACCGCAGACAGGCATGCATATGAGGGATAAAATTCTAATGTTGATTGGCTCGTGGTATGATGCATTTAGTGGGCCTCAAGTGTAGCGCCCCAAAAATTAGGAAGAAAATAAATTTATATTTTAGTTTTTGAACTTGTGCAAATTTCTATTTTGACCCTAAATATTTAGAAAAAATTGCCTTTTAGTCCCTAAACTTAAAAGTTAGTTTTTTATTATTTTATAGGTCTCTAATCCTAAAACATATATTTCAAATTCAAATATTAACCAAATTGATCTAATTACCTAAAAAAAGTACATAAGTAAATATGTATGTAACAAAGAAATCTAATTATACCTAATTAAATTTTAATTATAAATAATTGAGGGACTTGATATGCAATTAACCAATTAATGAAGCCATGACATCTTTTTGATGAGGTAAACCATGACATCTTTAAGAACATGATTAAATTCAGATTTTTTGTAATGATTATAAAATAGTCAAGGTGGGACATAAATAGTTATGATTAAACTACTTTTTCCGCCTAAAAATACTCACCATTGTTCAACATTTTATACAGCCCAAAATAATCCGATTCTACGAAAGTACCCAGAAAATAAAGTTGTTCCTTCTTGTGTTTCGTTCTGAAAATAATTTTTCCAAGTTTTTATCTTGTTATTTTTTACCCGAAAAGACGCCAAAACTTTTACTGCGTAGGAAAGGTCGAATATGCCCTGCACCTTAGAAAAATCATATCAAATAGTAGAAACATTATTTTACTACCAATTTTCGGTTGCATACTCTCCTTGGTGTCTTCTATCAGTCTAAGATAGTATATCTCTATCTTTTGTATGAAGACATTTTCCTAAATAATATGATCTTGAAGACCGTAATACATAAATCGTGGACTGCTGGCAAGAAATCCGATAGCAACTCTTATGTTTCAAGAATTATTTAACATAGCAAATCTTTGTGTTTTCACAAAAATTTGGATTCCCAAATCTCTCATGATGCTAGAAACGATAAACCATAAAAATATTTGAAAACCAAGTTCATTTGGATGTCCGATCAAAGGTAAAACCAAAACTGCGGTGATTTTTCAATTTATTTGGCACAACCTTTGTTTTCTTAATTTATATGTGTAAGCACCATAATAATTCAAGTATTTATCACACACATAAATTTAACATGATATAGTATTAGTTATAATTAGATTATTATGATTTATAATCATGAATTGACATTTTTGTGATTTTATTTATAGCATTTAAATGGTATATTTATCATGTTGAAAATACTATTTTCATAAGTCTTACAAGATTATTCTTGCCACTTCATGATCTAACCATCAAATAAGATTATTTCTCATAATAAATATTCCTTATCACATGTTTTGATAATGTTTATATCTTTATATTTAAGTTATAAAACAAGTATATGCATTCTAATACTTACTATGTAAAATAAAGTAATAAATGACTAAGGTGTTACTTCGTATGATACTTATTTGGTGTGTGGTTTTTAAAAGTTTAGAATTGATTAAAGACTAAAAACACGAGTTTTGCTAGAGTTAGTTAAGTAATATGTTTTTTTAAGGATTGATTATGCATCGAATTGGATAGTTAATCAAACTTTACTTGTTACCGTTACTTGTCGTCGAAATGGCTTTAACATGAATACTCACAGTTATAAGTTTAAAAAACATGGTTGTTTAAGATAATTTTGAGAGATAAATAAGGTGGTTAAAACAATAGATATTTGATATTTAATTTAAGCATATGTTTTTTTTTTCTTAAATTCATCATCTAAGATTTTCATTTTGTATAATGACATAAATTAAGCTTGTGTGTTATTTACTAAGATTTACATTATAACTAGCATTTTAACCAGAACGTTCTCAATTTCACAAACATCAGAACTAAAGAAAAAGTACTAATATTTGTTGTGGTAAATTATAAATTCACTTAATTAATATAATTAAGATTTGTATAAAGGTTTGATGAACTAATCAACGACATCAAGGTTCCCCGTACGAGTAAAGGTGATGTTCCATTTCTGATTTGTTCTAGCTCCGTTTGGCATCCGGACCTAAGGAACTTGGACAGAAAAGCCACTACTCCATTACCAAACCTCGAACAACATATATTTCATCATATTTCTATTTTTTGCATTTCGTCTCATAACATTATTTTCTTACTCATCCTTAAATCATATCCAATCATTTATTAATCATATTGATTCATAATCATGGTAATTCTCTGATATAATCTCATATGTTGGTTTTTGAACTGTGTAAAGAGCAACAGACTGTGTTCGGGACATGTAGCTCAAAGAGCAACGGATATTATCCGGTTTACTAGCTTATTTATTTATCTGTTATACCCATTGAAACGCCTTTGAAAAATTGGGCCCAAGGATTGAGTCGAGTTACTGTCGGGCAGTTCGAACCAGCGGTTTAAGTAATTCCGCTTGATACCCATCTATCTAGGCGCCGCTTGCAATCAGAAGTTGGTTGTAACCTGTGTGCTAGATCAATATTGATTTGGCGATAGATCGTATTATATATATGTGTGTGTCGGTTACAAGTTTATGGTCTAACAATACAACGAGTCTATCTCAAATCAGGCCTACACTATGTATCTTGCGTAGACTTGGTCCGGAACCTGTTGCTCAAGGTCGGGGATGAGTCTCGATATGACGTCGGGGATAATCCTCGAGAAGACGTCGGTGATGATCCTCGATATAACATCGGTGATGATCCTCGATATAACGTTGGTGATGATCCTCAATATAACATCGGTGATGATCCTCGATATAACGTCGGTGATGATCCTCGATATAGGAGGCAGAATGCCGACGTGGGCAAGACTATGTCCAATGTCGATATCGGGTATGATATCGAATATCTCTATTCGATGTGATGCGGGATGACCGAGGCAAGAATTGATTGCCTTTCTTGGTGCGCGGGGCGGGATATTTATAGGCGCGACTGGCCTATATCGAACTCTACTTTCGATGTCATATCGGAGTTGATCCCCGATATGCTCGTTCATGGGCCGCGGCCCAGAATGGGCCCAGATGCTAGAAACCTCCATATCATGTAGTCCCCCAATTTGGGGATTATTATCTTAGTGATAAGAATTCGCAAATTTAGTTTTGAATTTTCGGGTTACCTGTACCCCACGTCTCCTCAGTTCGAAGGACGGAAATCGAAAATGGGGGGAGTGCATTTGGAACTGGGTTGTGCGGTTCCCCAGTGCAGTTACCGCATTGCACGAGGTCCTCGTTTGAACTATAAATTGTAGTGCTGGTACGGTGATCTCACGTCAAAAATCAAATCGAATATGAGTTTCGATGTAATCCCCGATGTAGCGCATTTAATGCCGTGGGCCCCTACTTTTGTCTGTTTATAAAAGTCGGTACCTGCCTTGTCATCCTTCACTTATTTTATTTCCTCGTGTTGTCACTGTCGGGACTACATCGAATTATACATCGGTAAATTTCCCCGATGTCTTCTTCGATATAGATTTTGATATATTTCCCAACATTGCTTTCGATATTCTGCGCGTTTCTTTTTGCAATAAGTCTTCTTAGTTGTTTTGCCTGAGGATGGTTCGTGATAAGAAATCTCCGAAGAAGAAAAAACTTGTTGTATCACCGCAGTATTATGAAGTTGGCCGTGGTAGGCGAAATGCTTTCGTGGTGTCAGACGATGAATCTTCTGATTCTGAAACTTCTGCGAGGGACAAACGGTTTAGTGCAAGTCTCCGGAATCTCTGCCCATCTAAGGTTACCCCGAGTCCGTCTTCATGAACGGAACTCTCGGTTCCCTGATAAGTATGTCGTAATGCAGTCAAATATTTATCGTGGGAGCGTTATTATTGGAGATCGCACTGCCATAGCGGAAGGTATTCGGTTGGAAGAGGATAGAATTAATGCTATGACCGTGGATCACACTTCCCATCAACGTATAGCTGCCAACCCTCCCCGGGTCAAAGTGACTCTGCCGCCAACAGGCGCACCGGCTAACTATTGGCATCCTCAGGCTCGGGCTCGCTTTGAGGTATCAGCAGGGGGGCTTGGGGAAAGTTCTCATTCTGACCCTCAACATTTTGCGGTGTCGCCCGGTGCCGGGAGTGGAGAGCTTGATCCTGACGAAGAAAGTTGTGATGAGGTCCCTGCTGTGCCGGCCGCTCCGAGTTCGTCTACTTCGGCCGCAAAGCGTACTGCGGCATCCCTTGGTAACACTAAGACTGAGGGGCCATCTGATAGTAGGGCGCCATTGAGGGAAGATTACTCTTTTCTCCATGATCCTCTTTCGGAACGGTTAATTATGCGGATTGGAAATAATAATATCCGTGAAGAGGATGCTATTCGAGGCTTGGAAACAATTTATGGAAATATTGATCCTTCTGAATTGTGCCGAGATCTGGGGGTGGAATTAGCACCACGCATATGTCTGATGCTGCTATATACAGTAAGGAGCTTGCCCTGTTGTTTGTAGGTTGTTACTAATGTTCATACCTTCTTATTTGTTACTAATGATTATTCGGTTCCTTGGCAGTTTGGGCACACGTTCCATGAACTGTGCAGAGATTACATGCTGCTTGGGGAAGTGCAGACTCGTCACGATGCTTTGGTGAAAGAACTACGCGCGATGATTGCGCGTAGTGAAATTAGTCGTGATCGTGCTAACAGCCGGGCTCGTGTTGCTGAAACTCAGAAATGCATTGCCCGTGACGCGACGTGGAAATCATTGGTCGCTGAGGAATAGATGAAAAAGGAATTGGCTAGTAGCCAGGCCGAGGCCCAACGTCTGCGTGCCAGTAATCTTAGGTTAGAGCGTGAACGCGATGCGTATCGAGAGTCCCTTGAAAACTTGGAAATTCAGAATGCGAAATTAACCGAAACTTTGGCTCGCCACGGGGTAATTGTATCTTCGCCTTATACCAAGGCAGGTGCTGGTGATTCTATAAAGGATAGCGATTATAACTTCGAAGACTCTCCCCTCTCATATGGGTGTACCCCGGTCGGGGCTGATATGATTGGGACTACCGAGCCTTATGGCGGAAGGGTGCCCGTCTGGGCTGTCGCGGGACCGTACATTAGGGAACGTTATAGGGTCCCTTGTGCGATGCGGTATTCCCAGTTATTATCTGATCCAGAAAGTAGTAGTCTGAAATGGAATAAATACCCAGAAGTTTTGTCTCCCCGGGGAATGGATGAACTTGCTGACGATATTTGCGCCGAGCCCTGGAAATTTCCCGAATTTGAAATGAATGTATCTGGGCTTGGGCCCTTTCATCGGGACGATATTCGGGCTGAGTTGTTCACTGATCTCGCGAGTAACGAGTTTCTTTACGATATGTAGTTGTGTTGTCGGCTGGTGACATTTTTTGATATTGTAGCAGTTATTTCCTCGGGCAAATTTGTGTATGCGAAGTGTGCCCCATGCTATTGACTGGGAGTCGCTTTCATGATGTTCAATGAAAGGCGTTTTATTTGTAGAATTCCTATCTTGTGTAATTCTTTCTGTGATCATGAATATTCTATCCTTGTCGTATAGTAATTGTGATAGCCTGATGAATGTCTGGTATCATGGGCATGGAATTGCCTATCTTCGGTAGGTGATTTGTTACCACTCATGAATGAGAGCCATCCCCTTTTGACAGGGTATGTTTTTCTTGCGGGTAGGGGTTCATCCCATTATCGCAGGGAAATCGCTACCGTTGAGATGTTTATGATCGACCCCGTTATCACAGGGAATATTTTCGTTGTGGGTGAGCCTTTCCTTTGTCTTTCTGACTATGTCTCTTGGTGACTCTGTCGTCGTTGAATATGTAGGTCATTGAGCCCTGCAAAACATCATAGACAAGAAAAATTTTCGACATAAAAGCTAATACGAAAGCACGAAATGACGTGCATGTGTTATGTGAGAGATGTTCCCTCAATCTGTGAATACATGTTTTACACAAGAAATAGTGTTTCCGTAGTGCTCTATCATGCCCGTGGTACCCGTTTGTACCTGTTTGTACCTGTAAGAGGGCGATGTGTTAAATATATATCTAGGGGGATATTCCCCAACTGTTTGCGCAATTCTCTGCACTTCTGCAATGTCCGCTTAGGACATATCCCTGCATCGAATATGAGATTGTGCCAAGAAACAAATAAAAATGTAATAACGGATAATGGTTAAAGGCTAAGTAAACCTAACCCGCCTACGTATCCCGTTGAATGGGGAGTCAGAGGAAGTTCTTCTTGGATTGGCCCGTTATCACAGGGAATTTTTTGAATCGACCCCGTTATCACAAGGGAGTTTTTCTTGGATTGGCCCCGTTATCACAGGGAATTTTTTGAATCGACCCCGTTATCATAGGGGATTTTTTCTTGGATTGGCCCCGTTATCACAGGGAATTTTTGAATCGACCCCGTTATCACAGGGAATTTTTTTCTTGGATTGGCCCCGTTATCACAGGGAATTTTTTGAATCGACCCCGTTATCACATGAGATTTTTCTTGGATTGGCCCCGTTATCACAGGGAATTTTTGAATCGACCCCGTTATCACAGGGAATTTTTGAATCGACCCCGTTATCACAGGAGATTTTTTTTTTGTTGTAGGTGACCCGGTACCGCTCCTGGGCGGGAGCCTTCCTCCTTATCCTGATAGTTTTAATGATAGACTGGTGCTGAACCGTATCTAGTTGCCTACGTATCCCGTATAGGGAATCAAGCCTCGCGTAGTTCTTTACATTGCTGATAGTGATTGAAATGCTGAATTTCTTAAGAATAAAAACGCCTAAGGTGTTGCACATTCCATGGCCTGGGAAGGGGCTCGCCATGCATGTCCTCGAGATAATAATAGCCTTTCACGTTGGCGTGGGTGACCCTGTAGGGCCCATCCCAATTGGCTTGTAGTTTCCCAACGTGTTTACTTGCTTTCACACTTTTCAACACCAAGTCACCCACTTGAAAGCTTCGAAGGTGCACTCGTTTATCGAAACTTCTGGACATCGCTGCTTTGAATGCCACCGTCAGTTGGTAAGCTTGCTCTTTTGTGGAACCAATCATTTCTAAGTCCATTTTTCACAGTCGTGCAACATGCTGCGGGTCATACTCCACAATTATGTATGTTGGCATGCAAATCTCCACTGGGACTACTGCCTCGGACCCGTATACTAGAGTAAATGGTGCCTCTCCTGTGGATGTTCTAGGTGTGGTCCTATATGCCCATAGAATACCTGGCAGTTCGTCGATCCAACTCCTTCATGTGGCGTGTAGTCGTTGTTCCAAATATTGTTTAAGAGTCTTGTTGGTGGACTCCACTTGTCCATTTGCCTGTGGGTGGGATACCGCGGCAAAATGCTGGGATATTTTTAATTCTTTGCACCATGCGACCATTGTCTTTCCTCTGAACTGGGTACCATTGTCCGATACCAAAACTCGGGGTAGTTCAAAGCGACATACGATGTTCTTCTAGACAAAGTCTATCATATTTTTCTCCGTGATGTGCATTAAAGCTTCGGCCTCCACCCATTTCGTAAAGTATTCTACCGCTACTAAGAGAAATTTCTTCTGACCTCTGGCCATTGGTAGGGGACCAACTATATCAATTCCCTATTGATCAAATGGGCAGGTGATCTCTAGGGGCTGCATCAGTACAACTGGCTTGTGTACTAGTTTGGCATGGTACTGGCAACTCTCACAATTGCGGCAGTACAGGGTGGCGTCTTGTCGTATCGTTGGCCAAAAATATCCATGTCTTAATATTTTCTGGGCTAACGCTCTCCCTCCTGAGTGATTTCCGCAACTACCTGCGTGTATCTCTCTCAGTATGTATTGGGCGTCCACTGGTGATACACATCTCAGCAGCGGGCCTTCAAAAGATCTCTTATAGAGTTCGCCCTGGTAAATGGTAAACCTGTATGCCTTGTGCTTCAGTCGTCTTTGGGCGTTAGGGTCGGCCGGGAGGGTTCCGTTTGCGAGGTAATCATATATCTCGTCCTTCCAACACGGCGTACTTGCGATAGGAAAAATAAACTCCACGTCGGCCCATTTTTTGTTGGCCTTTGTCACTCCGACTGCAGGCCTAGAGGTGGTTAACAAAGTCACACGCTTTTCCACAAAGACGTCTGAGGAACTAGCGAATTTCGATAAGGCATCGGCCTTTGCATTCTCCGACCGAGGTATTTGTGTCAGATTGAATGTAGTGAACTCGGCCACCAATTCTTTCAACTTTGCCAAGTATAAAACCATGGTTTCTTGCTTTGCTTCGAAGAATCCCGAGAAATGGTTAGCCACTAACTGCGAATCCGTGAAAACTTTCAGATGTTCCGAACAGAGGGTTTTAGCCATTCTGATTCCTGCCAAAACTGCCTCATACTCCGCATCGTTGTTTGTTATAGGAAAGTTCAGACTGATAGCAAAATCGAATTCCCTACGATCTGGGGACACCAGGTGAATTCCTGCTCCCCCGCTGTTTTCCGTGGAGGAGCCATCCACATGAAGTAGCCATGCTGCGGGTTTCGAACTAGGACCAGATTCTTGGCTTACCTGAAATATATGGTGGCACGAATGGTCTAAGCTGTTACCTAGCGCCTCCGCCATAAAGTCGGCTAGCATATGTGCTTTAATGGTCGTACGGGGGCGGTACTTGATCCCGAATTCGCCCAATTCTATGGCCCATTTTACCAACCTCCCCGAGGTATCAGGATTGGTCATGATCTGGCGGAGTGGTTTGTCTGTCATGACCACTACTGGGTGCGCTTGGAAATAAGGTTTCAACTTACGAGCCGTAATGACGACGGCCAAGGCAAATAGTTCAATTTGCAGATAATTCTTTTCTGCGCCGTGAAGAACACGGCTGACGTAATGAACTGGAGATTATTTCTCGTTTACCTCTTTCACTAATACTGTGCTAATGGCGTTGGCGGAGACCGCCAGATATAGATAAAGCGTCTCCCCCGGATCCGGTTTCGCCAAGAGTGGTGGTGCCACCAGATACTTCTTGAACTGCTGAAACGCTCTTTCGCATTCTTCGGTCCACTGGAAGTCCTTGGCCTTCTTCAAGATTTTGAAGAAAGGAAGACTCCGCTCTGCTGAGATAGCAATAAAATGTCCCAAGGTTGTTATACGTCCCAAAAGGCATTGCACATCCCGTACTGAGCGTGGGGAGGCAAGATTCAACACGGCCTCTATCTTGTCTGGGTTGGCTTTAATTCCGCGCTCGTTATCCATGTATCCCAGAAATTTTCCTGCTGCCACCCCAAAGGTACATTTCTTGGGGTTGAGCTTCATCCCATAGTTTCTCATAATGGCAAACGACTTCTCCAAGTGCTCTACGTGATCCTGGGGCCTCAAACTTTTGATTAAGATATCGTCCACGTATACCTCCATCGACTTTCCTATTAGGCTGTAAAACATCTTCGCCACCAATCTCTAGAACGTCGCTCCGGCGTTCCTCAGACCGAAAGGCATTACACGATAACAGTATCCACCCGTGTCCGTAACGAAGGCTGTTTTCGGTTGATCTTCCGTTGCCATAAAAATCTGGTGGAACCCGCTCTTGGCATCCATGAAACTAAATAGGGCGCACCCGGCTGTTGAATCTACTAGAAGGTCGATCCTTGGCAATGGAAAAGGATCCCGCGGGCAATGCTTGTTCAAGTCTTTGCAATCCACACACATTCTCCACTCTGCTTCTTTCTTCAGAACTAGGACGATATTGCTGAGCCACTCCGAATAGCGCAATTCGTAAATATGCCCTGCTTTAAGCTTTTCCACAACCTCTTTCTCTGCTGCCTTGCTCTTCTCCTTGCTAAAGTTCCTTTTCTTCTGTCGTATCGGTTTGGCCCGTGGATCAACATTCAGCTTATGCTCTATAATCTTCGGGTCGATCCCGATCAAATCAGAATCACTCCAGGCAAATATATCGAGATTTCTTCTTAAGCATTCAATCAATGCCTTCCGAATATCGGGCGGCATTGTAGCTTCTATCCTCAACGTGTGTTTCGGTTGTCCCGGGTCGATCTCTATTGTGATAAAATCTCCGGCCGGCTCCATTCTTGGTTCACTCTGATAAGGAATGATCGGCCTCTCCATCTCGACACGTTGCGCCTTACGATCAAGCCTCGACCTCTTGCCAGACTTCATCACATTGGGATCTGTCTTGTTCAGTTCATGTTCTTCAATACTTCGTTGCCTCTTCCTTGCCATCTTGTCTGATGAGCCCCCGATCTTAGAGAACCTTAGTTCCCACAGACGGCGCCACTGATTTGGCAATAGATCGTATTATATATATATATATATGCGTGTCGGTTACAAGTGTATGGTCTAGCAATACAACGAGTCTATCTCAAATCAGGCCTACACTATGTATCTTGCGTAGACTTGGTCCAGAACCTGTTGCTCAAGGTCGGGGATGAGTCTCGATATGACGTCGGGGATAATCCTCGAGAAGACGTCGGTGAAATGGCCGAATTATTTTAGTTTCTTCAATCACCGAAATGTTTTGCATATACAATTTCGAAACGGCATTCAATTCTTCTATTTGTGCGTTGTAAATGGTTTGGTGACATTTCTAACCAATTAATGATTGTTTATGTGCAACTCCTAAGCTTTTGCTGGTTCGTAATTAATGGTTTTAAGTTTTAACATATTGGGTGTATGTTGAGAAATAGTATCCCACATCGCTTGGGTATGGTCTTGGATTAATGTTAATAAAGAGAAATCATCTCCACTTAACAAGGCCTCAGAGCCAACCCAAGACGTATATTGGGCTCTGCGACTTACCCACGTGATGGCACCGAAGATAATTATTGGACCACACGTGAGGGAGCGTGTTGATAAATAGTATCCCACATCGCTTGGGTATGGTCTTGGATTAATGTTAATGAAGAAAAATTTCCTTCCACTTAACAAGGCCTTTTAAGTGGAGAATGATGGGCTTCAATTTGTTAAGGCCTTTTAAGTGGAGAACGATGGGCTTCAATTTCTATCACTTTATGTTTCATTGAGATGATAACTTTTTGTTATTAATTAGAACTATTTTATTTGTCTTGTATCCATTATATCACCTTTATGCAAGCGTGTAAATTTTTATTTGACAATTTAATATTTTTCAATAAGGTGTTAGCAATTTATAGACTTTAAGTTTAATGTACATACAATTAAATTTTGCAATATTTTAATTAGAATCATTGAATTCTATAGCGTTTGTTATAATTTATAATAATTATTAACTCTATACAATTAAGGAAGACAACATTGTTTCAGATACTTGATTTGTCTTAATTCATACCTTATTTTTTGCTTAGTATAATTTTACGAAATATTTCAAAACTTTTCGAAACATTTCCCAAATTCTTCGAAAAGTTTCCAATATTTGATCCACCGAAACAACGAAACTTTAATCCATGTCTAAAAGTTTCATGTTCTGTGTAATGACATAAATTAAGCTTATGTAGTATTTACTAAGATTTACATTATAACTAGCATTCTTAACCAGAACGTTCTCATTTTCACCAACATCAGAACTAAAGAAAAAGTACTAATATTTCTTGTGGTAAATTATTAATTCAGTTGATTAATATTATTTAAATTTTTTAAAGGTTTGACAAACTAATCGACGACATCAAGATTCCCCGTACGAGTAAAGGTGAGGTTCCATTTCTTATTTGTTCTAGCCCCGTTTGGCATCTGGCCCTGAGGAACTTGGACAGAAAAGCCACTACTCCAATACCAAAGCTCGAATAACCTATATTTCATCATATTTCTATTTTTGCATCTCGTCTCATAACATTATTTTCTTACTCGTCCTTAAATCATATATAATTATTTATTAGTTATATTGATTCATAATCATGGTAATTCTCTGATATAATCTCATATCTTGGTTCTTAAACTGTGTAAAGAGCAACGGACTGTGTTCAGGACATGTAGCTCAAAGAGCAATGGATATTATCCAGTTTACTAGCTTATTTGTTTAGATGTTATACCCATTGGGATGCCTTTGGGAAGTTGGGCACATGGATTGAGTCGAGTTACTGCCGGACAGTAAAAACTGTCAGTTTACGTAATTTCGCTTGATACCAATCTATCTAGGCGCTGCTTACAGTCAGGAGTTGGCTGTAACCCGCGTGCTGGATCGACATGTACTCGAGCATGTCTCTTGATTGTTTGCGAGGTCGCTCCTCGTCGGAGGTATAATGTAGAATATTAGAAGTCCTAAGACTGAATTTGTTTATTGTTAAGCACAAGTTCATTAACTATTCTATGAAAATTTCAGTACCATTGTTACATCAAATTGTCCAGTTGAATTGTTTCTACCGGTAGGATCACTCCTCGAAATGTATCCAGTAGGTCACAGTTCATTCTTGCATTACCAGTTCTTTTATATGAATCTCACTAAGTAATTAAAGACTTATTCCTCGTTTCTTCTGTCCATTCATCAGGATAAAATCAACATTGTTGCATGGACCAAGTGAATAATTGTTCAAGCGCGCATTTTGGAATATTCGTGTTTTGTCACTAGTGCGTAACCAATAAAATAGTCACATTATTTGTAATACCAAGACTTTCGTTGCATATATCAAAATATAATTTATAAAACGTGTATGGTTTTGATCATGAACAAGTGAGACCCCTTCCTATGAGTTGCGCTTTAGTCTGGATTGGGTAAAGTGTCTGGCCACCGCTGAACCAATTCGGATCGGAGCATGGCTCGTGGGGCGCGGTCATCATATCAAGGAATTCATCCCCAATATTACCAGTCTTACGAAGACTTGAGAGTAAATCTTATTTTCCTTGATGCCTTAATAATCATACGTCATTACTAGTTGGTTGAACTTCATTTATTTTTATAATTTTAATCATATTTTATAGAAGACTCTTTCTTCTATCATTGCGTTTGACGCATCTCTCAAGAGTGTGCTCAAGAAAAGTTAGTGTGCATCATTCTTGGATAGGATTTGTAATAAGCTCATTTTAGTGGTATATAACGACAAGATTCTTATACTTTATGATTGTTGGAGAAAGTTCTGAACTCTCAATATCTAGCGATATTCCATTTGAGTTATTGATCTTAAAATATACGTTTGAGGTTAATGTTGTAATGGTCTGTCATTTTGTTTTTCGCAGCGGTCTGGTGTGGGATTTCCTAAGCGTTCACTCGATGTCGCTCATATATTACACCACCCGTTACACATCCAACATCAAGAAAACCTCAACCTAGTTATGGAATGCCAAGTAGTTCTGGTACGAGACTTGAAGAAGCAATGGCAGATGAAGGAAGGATTAGATACTTGGTTTCTATGCCTTATCAATGGAACCCCGTGGCTTTTGACCTACTCAAATGTAGCGCTAATTTATCGATTTACCAATATTTGTTGATCTTGTAGTTTCTCAATTATAAACTCCATGCGAGATGTTATGGAGACCTTCTGAATGATATGTTGCAAGCTATTGATTCAAGTGATCGCACGGTATCTGAAATTCTTTATTAATGCATTATTAACAAAAAAAAATTGACAAACTTCCTGAATGTGATCTTGTTTTTCTCTTAGGTTGTTAAAGATGAAGTTATACTCAACCTTGTTGAGCAATGCCACAAAAATCAGAAGAAACTGATGGAGATTTTGACAACAACCGGGTTAGTCTCTTTTCATGGATTTCTTTTTATTTGTCTGCAACGATTTTTTTTATTTTATTTTTTGGTAGATGTTGTTCAAGTGCTATTGTTATTTTTCTCTATAGTCGTGTTGTGTAGGCTTAGGTGAATTAAGAGGAGGCTCCAAATATTTGGTCAAACTCACCTCGTAAATTTGGCTAAAACTTGTGAACATGATGATATTTTTGTTAGGCTCTTAATTTTGTAGTCAATGAGTTCAAATAAGGTACTAAAAACGATCGAAAATTATATGGGGGGTACGAAAATTTGGCCTAACCTTTTTTTGTTTCAACTAATTGTAGTTTCTTCTTCTTTTACCTCTTATTCAGCAGTAACACATGTTGGAGTTATCAAAATACGTTTGAAATAATTTTATTTTTCTGGGTTTTGATAGTACTATTGAGCCAACTTGATGTTTTCTTAATTTTGAGTTTGAATGAAAGGTCGTTATAATTTGTCCTATAAGTTTCTTGATACTTTGCATTGTACAAACTTTTCATTCAACTTGGCTTCTTTATTTTGAGAGGGAAGAAGAACTTCTTGGACAGGGTCTTGAATTGAATGATAATTGGTAGAGTATATTTGCAAAATATGATGCAATAGCTTTTGGGTCTCCACTACTACCTCGTCAACTGATGTATGCCAAAGACGAGGAATCTGAGAAGCACGGATCTCATCTCAAACCTATTGAAGTCAGTACACCCAACGCAACATCAAGTGCCGAACCTTATGCACCAGTTGTTCCAGGGCACCAGTTATTCCTGCACCAGTTATTCCTGCACAAAGGCTTCTGATTGATGAAGATGAAGAAAAGGAAGATGACTTTGCACTGCTTACTCAAAGGTTAAACATTTGCGTACATAATCTACATGTATTCTCGTTATGGTTACTCCGTCTCTACACCACCTCTGAGGTTTAGTCTAATAAAAACACCTAAGTTTGCATAAACCTTCTAAGACACATGTGAAACTTAAGAAACATATGAAAATCTCTTCTAAGGGTCTTGTGTGCATGGTTTTTCAACTTTGGGATGTCTCGAATTATTTAGATCATAAGGCAACCAATTTGTACTTTTTTTTTATTGCAACACGGGTGCGTAATTACTCAAACTCCTGGTGGTGTAAATGAAATAATCTCTTCTCTAATTATTATTTCGAGAGTTACGGCACATTTGGATGCCCTATTTGGATAAAATCCATATAATTTAAAACCATGATTACAGTAAAATAAGGGATATAATCTTACGTTTGGTTGCAAAATAATGCCCCAAATTACCACATTAATATGCCTTAAAACCATGTTTGATTACATATACTCATTAACAAGTGGGGCTACAATTACCTAAAATGCCCTTACAAAGTGTAGCAAGTGTAATCTTGTTTGGTAAAGCAGGGGTAGAAATGACAATTCACTTGTTAGTTGTTGAGGGTTGGTTGTGGGATTAAATTATCATTGGGGGGAGGTATGATAAAGGCTCTATAAGGCCAAATTATTTAGGGTCCCATCATCTTTTATTTTCCAACCAAATGTAAAATTAACCCACATAATTTAACTAATATGCTTTATTAAGGGCATCCAAATGTGTCGTTAAACAATTATAGTTTTATCCATTTTATTGATGATTTGTACGTCTTATGAATATAAACATACTAAAACTGGCAGCATCTCTTCTCTTAGTAGTGGCGTGGCACATTTAAAGCCCCTTCCAGCCATATGAAGAGCAATGATCTAGTTCCAGCTATTGTACCGGAACCAGTAAAAACAAAAGATCAAGATATCATAGAGCTCATCAGCATCGCTTTGTCAACTGCCACACGGACAGGGTAGACCTCTGAAGTTGAGAACCAATAAATGACATTTTCTTATGAAGCTCATCCAACGAGCCAAAGTGTGGCATTCAACAGTTATGAAGCTCTTTGGGCTCAGCTACAACCCCAAGCTCCAACTCAGACATGGTATTCTCTACCCCAATCTCAGTACGTCACAAGACCAACGTTGCATCCATCTCATCCACCCACCTCGATTTTTTGTATACCCTCCTTCTACCATGGGTTGCCAACCCCGGTTACTATATCAATCCAAATCTCATGTCTAGACCTCAAGCATACTCAATGTCGAGACCCGCATCTTCATTTGTGTTTGGAGCTATGCAATAAACTGACTTTACTTAACGAAGAGATAGAGACCAACTCCAGTCCCAGGAATCAAGTACCAAATGCAGAACAGAAGCCGTCGATTCCATCGTATTGACTGTTTGAGGATATTAATGTATTTGGTGATACAGATGGAACATTCAAAGCCACAAGTTATGCGTCGTCAAGCTTGTCGGGATCTACAAGCCAAAGTATGGGTGGGAGGAGGATATGATTGAAAAACTAGTTTTACAACTTCCTGCATGTGCATCTACAATCTCTAGTGATCGTCTTGTTTTTTTGAATACTTTTGAGTTGTGGTGGTATAGATTGGGTGGATTACAATGATTTTGTTCCAACTTGATGTGCCTCTATTACGTTTACCCTTGTAGATATTTCATGTTAATAAGCATAACAATGACTTTTTTTATAGTAGCAACAATACAGGTATGGTTATTCGTAGTTAAATCAAGATTATTATTGAGTTGGAAAGTTTGAAATAAAAATACGTGATTGATAATGTTTTTGTGGTGAAAATGATATTTTCTGGATGTGAAATTGTGGATTAAAATGAGAGTTTTGTAATACTTTTGGGGTGAGTTCGAGATTTTCATTAATGTTCGGAGGCTAAATTAGACGTTTATAAGAGCTTTGGGGTGGAATCAGGTTCTTAATAAATTTGGAGGCTAAAGTAAGATTCACGACCAAAATGAGAGTTATGATATTTTTGCGGTAAATTATAATTTCTAGGCACTAGCTAATTTAGGGCCCTAGAGGCTAGATGAGCATGGTCCATATGAGCTTAGGCCCGTTTAATTGTTCATAGGTTTATGTTAGTTTAATTGTTCTAGGATGTCCAACAAAATGGGCAGAGATGAGATGAAATTGTCCAATTAGGCTTTGTACTTTTTGTTGTCCTTTCAAGACATTCCATAGGCCTAGTCAAGCTAAAAAATTGGGCTCGAAAAACTTAGAAAATGGGCCAGATGAGTCCCATTATAGTTGGGCTTGACTTACCTAGGTTGAGGAAACTAGGCCTAAGAGGACTACTGACCCGCATTGTTGATTTTAGCGCTAGTTGGGATCAAACACTAAGCCTGCACTGACTTAGAAAGCCTATTGTAATCTTAGGTCGATGCCAGATCAAGTTGACATGTCTGCTCTGGGCTTGGTGAATTGGGCCAAACTTAGTCTATTAGAGTCTAAGTGGGAGGGCCGGGTCGGGTTCCCGTGACCCGACCCGACCCGATCGGATTTTCCCCGAATCGGGGAAAATCCGATTGGAGATCCGACCCGGTGCTGCGGGAATTTTCTCCCGCAGCAACTCCCGCGGATCGGATCGGGAGTCATGGCCGGAATCCGATCCGATCCGCGGGTCCCGATCTTTCCGCCACAGTCCGCCATCTCCGCCATCTCCGCCATCTCAAACACACACACACACACACACACAGAGCTTTAGGGTTTGGTGGTTGAAGGCGGAGGTGATGACGTTGGTTTGGATCTGGAGGTTGACGGTGATGAAATCGGCAGGGTAGGTGTTGTTGGCGTGGATGCCGCCGACTTTGGCGGCGGCGAGGATGACGTGACGGGGCTTGTGGGTGGAGAAGAAGGAGTCGACGGCGGATTGGGAGGTGAGGTCGAGTTCGGAGTGGGTGCGGAGGAGGAGGTTGGTGTAGCCGAGGGATTGGAGCTTGCGGACGATGGCGGAGCCGACGAGGCCGCGGTGGCCGGCGACGAATATAGGGACGAATACAGTCCGCTGCTCCGACGCCGTTGATGCGGGATCCCGAGCGGAATCCCGCCTCCCGCGGAGCTCCCGCAATCGCGGGAGTTCCGCATTCCGCGGATCGGATCGGGAGCTACGTCTAGCTCCCGATCCCGATAAATTCCGATGGCCGGATTCCCGATCCCCGCGGGAATCCGGCCCAACTCACCCCTATATTAGACCACCTAAGCCCATAAGGGTCACCCATTAGGCCTATCAGGCCCATTTTGTGCTTAAATTGGGCCAAACGAAGTGTATTGGGCTGTCGGGTCAGATAAATGGGCCTTTGGCACTAAAAAGCTCATTGAAGTCTTGGGCCGAATCAAGACCTTACCCAATCGGCTTAGTCTTCTGAGCTTGGAAATTAGGCTAACTAAGTTCATTGGGTTGTCGAGGCCCATGAAAGGTTCCCTAGTGGCGAATACTTTTTATTTGCCCCATGAGGCCTTTTTGTACTCGGATTGGCCTGACAATGTGCATTGGCCATAGAGTTAAGGTAATGGGCATGCGGCTTTGGGTTGCGAAACAAATGGCACAACACATTTGTGCTTCGTTTATTGGCCATTGGCCATTGGATCGGATTTTAGTTTTGAGCCTATGCAGCCCATTTGTTTCGGCCGCACAACTATCCAATCTTAGCTTTTTACGTCTGACTTGGGCTCCGCCAAGTTATGGTAAGCGTAAATTAGCAGGCTTATATCTTAGCCTGTCCAATAATATAGGTTCTTTTTTTTGTATAAAAAGTAAATATATTAAAATCAAACCAAGCATGAGGTTTTACAATCGAAACGAAATTATTCAACGTGGTGGGGAAATTGTCAAAAAAAATCATGGGGGAGGGGAGTTTGAATCCACGAGTCTTCTTATTTTGGTCTTATTTCGTCACGGTAATAGAACACAATAATACAATACAATCGGAATATAAATAACCAAAATAATGTTAATCCAATATAATATCCAGACTAACTTTGTCCGAAACACCTACTATCTATTACAGATCTTATATTGTTTTCAATATCCTAATAAGACAAATAAATTAGCGCATCGAATTGCGTACGTTCGATGTGCGCCTCGAACTGTATTGATTCGATGCAGGGCTGATTCGATGCGGAATTGGTTATGTAATGTTGGTGTCGAATTCTGTTGGGCATCGAACAAGGGAAGCGTGTTGAATCAACTGATTCGATGTGGTAATGGTTGGACTTCGGTTCGAACTACCTTGGAAGACGAATGAACGGGGTATATATAAGCCTCGTTCAGTGGGACCCCTAAACAGCTGTAGAAAACGCATCGAAGCAATATGATTCGATGCGCGCATCGAATAAGGACTATTCGATGCGCTAAAGGGTATCGAATTGGGCCAATTCGATACGGCTATAGGCCAGCCCAATCCAAAGTGCTGGGCCAATCCTAAAATATCCCTATCACATAGTCCCCCCAGTTTGGGAGACGTTATCAAAGTGATCACGGTTTCCAAACTTCAAATCACACTCACTTATGAAAATTGTAGGCATCGAATTGTGACTGTTCGACGCGCGATGTTTTTAGGCCTCGAATTTGACGAATTCGATGCGCCACCCTCGAATGAAGTAAATTCGATGCGTTCACAAAGGCGGCGGCCCATGGGCCTATATATAAGGGTCCACATGCTTGACATTTTTGTTGTTATTCGCAGAAGGGATTTTTTGTTTGCTTTTGAACCGCATCGAACAGAGGCTGTTCGACACGACCCGTATCGAATCGTTGGAATTCGACACGTTGTTGACTTATTTTTAATATTCAAAAACATATAAAATTCAATATTAGGCTGACATGGCCCGTACAAAATCTCGAAATCAGAGTAAAATTGTGATGTCACCTGAGAACATTTATGATGCTCAGAGAAGGAGCGAGCAAAATGAGCCCTCGGATGTGGGCCCATCTTCCGCCAACGTGGCCTCGGAAGAAAATCTGGGCGAATTTGCAAGAAGAGAAACTGCGAGTGCGAACCCTGGAAATCTTTCCAACAACTAGGGTGCGAGCCACTCTGATTCATCTCCACCTGATCATTCTACCATGAGACTCGGTGGTGTTAGTGTTGGCACTCGAGTGCCCATAGTGAGCGATTTTGAACGCCACGAGAATGTTGTTACACGAAGATTGGTATTGACACCAACCGTTACTGGTGGACGTATAAAAGTTAGGACTAATCGTCAAATCCGAATAATAGAAGATATCGATACAGAAGACGAAAAAATCGCTGCCAAGTTGGCCAGATTTAATGCAGCGAACCCTACATTCAGGCATAGGCGAAATGTAGATGAAGCGAGCTCCTCCCGCTCAGTTGGTGAGGACTGGTATACTTCCGCTAAAAGAAAATCAGCGGAGGAAGAATCCGCTCGCGATGCTCAGGACATACCGCCGCCTCCCCCAAGGCGACCTCGACCTTCAGGAAATCCAAGACATGCCCCTCCCAGAAGCCTTGTCAATTACGATTTACTCAATGATGAGAATTCAGAATCATTGAGCGCCACATTGGGCGCATATAGGCTGAGAGAGGAACAAGCTAGAGAGATAATGCAGAGTCTATGGCCTCAGTTGGATCGGCAAACCGTAATAAACCGGCTGGGATACCAAGGTTTGGCTCGCTTTGGGCGCCTATTCTTTTCTGCTGTTATATTAGCAGTATATCGGCTATGCAGGGATTACAACAGTTTAGTTGAAGTGCAGAGTCAGCACAATACTGTCGTGGATAATTTACGTGCTACTATTCGTAATGGGGATTATAATCGCCGAAATGCGTTGAAACGTGCTAGGGAAGCGGAAACAAAAGCGTCTCAAGCGACCCGCGACAAACATGACGCCGAAGTGAAAGCTAAGAAATCATAAGAGAATTCTGAAGCACTGCGCGCTGAAATTATTGCGCTATAAAAGGATAACGAATCCCTGAGGCATGAGAATTGTTCTCTTCAGGCGTCGAATGCGGACGCGAAAAATGTTATTTCTAATTTGCGTCGTCGCATTCAATTTTTCGAGTCGGAAGATTACAAAAGTGCAATCGTCCAAAATTTTACGCAGAGTAATGTTTATAAATTTCTGGAATTACTCCGCGGTGCTGTAGATATGAAATACGGAATGGAACTCAGTGTCGATCAAGCTGGATACCTTGGGTACCTGAGAGAGGGTTTTCGCAAGGACATGCTTGATGCAAGTCGTAACTAGAGAATGGAGATCCCGAAAGCCAGCAATGATGATAATGATGATTTACATACTCCTAGGCCCGGTGATCCATTTTATGCCATGTGGCGAGATCGCAAAAAACAAAATGTGACCGGTTCAAGCTTTTTGAAATCGAGCTCACCTCTGACCGATAAAGGAAAAAAGAAAAGCACTCCTATAGCTCCTTTGAGCGATTCAGAGAATATCAAGAAAGCTCTTCACGATGCTTTTGGTCTGAGCGATGATGATTTGAAATCGCCTCCGAAAACTTCCAGGTCTACAATTTTTCTTCGGAGTCCTCCAAAGACGATGGGTTTTGAAAATACTCCTCCTGCAACTTCGGGCCAAAGAAAAAAGTTGGCAAGCTTACCTAAGACTTCTGATTCAACAATGGTCTTGCCAAGTGGAACGTATCCTACTCGAGATGACAAAGTTTCTGTGCTGGCCAGTAATGTGCCTGATCAATCATTTAATGCACCGAATTTGATTTCTCCAAGTAGATATCAGCTTGGCGATACTACTGAGAGAGTTGAAGTCGTCTTGCCCGATGATTGGGCACAAACTGATGAATTGATTCTTACAGAGGATCAAATTCATGGTAATTGTGCCAATTTTGCGCATTCAGTGGGTGTGGTCCTTTGTCAAGAGTCCTCACATTCATCAAGTGAGTAGTGATAATTAGGTTACATTATTTTGTATAGAGGCTTGTAACTCTTTTGCAGTTGCCTTTTTAGTGAAAATGATTTTACCATTTAACATTATAACCTTCGATTTTTGTTTACTCACATAGTGTTTCTTTCTAATGCATTCCGAAGAATGTTATTTCATTCATTTGCTTGTTGTTGAGTCGATATTCATCTGATGTTCAATAATGGTGTTTGATGTTACGATGCGTATCTAATATTGTAATTTTTCTTGCTATGACAAATATGAGCATTTTGAGCTATTGTGATTGTTAAGGCATTCATGCTTTACCTGATAGATCAGATCACTTGGGCCTTTATCAGGCTGTTATTGTGTTAATGTTGATCATAAGAAATTGGACCACATTTAGTCTTCTTACCCCATTGTCAAGTTCTTGCTTCTAGCATGAGGGGGTGGACCACTTTGGGCCTTCTTATCCCTCCGTCATGTTATGTTCTTTCTTCTGGCATAAGGGGGTGGACCACTTTGGGCCTTCATATCCCTCCGTCATGTTCTTCCTTCTGGCATGAGGGGGTGGACCACTTTGGGCCTTCTTATCCCTCCGTCATGTTCTTCCTTCTGGCATGAGGGGGTGGACCACTTTGGGCCTTCTTATCCCTCCGTCATGTTCTTCCTTCTGGCATGAGGGGGTGGACCACTTTGGGCCTTCTTATCCCTCTGTCATGCTCTTCCTTCTGGCATGAGGGGGTGGACCACTTTTGTCCTTCTTATCCCTCCGTCATGTTCATCCTTCTGGCATGAGGGGATGGACTACTTTGGGCCTTCTTATCCCTCCGTCATGTTCTACCTGCGTCATTTGATGGATAAAAATTTGCAATTAATAATTTGTAAATGATTAATTATGATCGAAGTGTGTGTCATAATACTTAATGAAATTTATTCAATTTTATGCATAATAACGCCTGAGATGTTGCACATTCCATGGACGCTTCTGTTGAATTCCTCTTAGAGACTCCAAATAATAATATCCTCATGAACTTGCTCGTGTGACTCTAAAAGGCCCTTCCCATTTTGGTTCAAGCTTTTCCAATATGCTGTTTTGCTGCAATGATTCTCAGGACCAAATCTCCTACTTCAAAATTCCTGAATTGGACCCTTTTATCATAGCTTTTGGCCATTGCTTCTTTGAAAGCAACGGTACATTGATACGCCTCATCTCTTGTCGATCCTATCATGTCCAGATCCATTTGTCTCAACTGGGCCGATTGCTCTAGATCATAGTCAGCAATTATGCGCGTTGGCATACCTATCTCTGCTGGTAAAACAGCTTCAGTTCCATAAACAAGAACAAACGGGGTCTCTCCCGTAGAAGTTCTTGGAGTCGTTCTATATGCCCATAATATTCCTTGAAGTTCTTCCGGCCATGTTTTTCCTGTACTTCTCACCCTCCTTTCAAGATAATCTTTCAGTGTTTTGTTAGTGAATTCCGTTTGACCATTGGATTGTGGATGATATACTGAGGTCAGATTGTGTGATATCTTTAATTCTCCGAAACATGATTTTATCTCCTTTCCGCTGAATTGCGTGTCGTTATCACATACAATAGACCTCGGGATGCCGAACCGGCATATGATGTATTTCCAGATAAACTCGATCATATTTTTTTCTGTGATTGACGTTATAGCTTCTGCTTCGACCCATTTAGTGTACTACTCAACTGCTACTATTAAGTACCGTTTTTGTCCTTTGGTAGGTGGAAATGGGCCCACAATATCAATTCCCCACTGATCAAATGGACACGCCACGTCGATGGGTTGTAGTTGGCGTGCTGGTCTATGAATGAGACGAGCATAGTATTGGCAACTATCACATTTCCTAGAGAAAGCTGTCGCATCTTTTAGTAGAGTTGGCCAATAATATCCTTGACGCAATGTTCGTTGAGCTAAAGCTCGTCCCCTAGAGTAATGTCCACAACAACCTGCATGGATCTCTTCCATAACATACTCAGCTTGAGTAGGAGTTAAACATCTTAACAACGGTCCTTCGAAAGATCTTTTATATAATTCTCCATTACTAATAGTGAATCTATAAGCCTTATAACGCATTATGCGCTGTGCATTTGGATCTGCTGGGAGAATGCCCTGCTGAAGATAAATCATGATTTCGTCCTTCCAAGATGGATCTTCTTGTATTGCCAATATAAACTCCACCCGTGCTTCCGTGTTTATATATTTTCATATCCCAATCGAAGGTTTATCAGCAACCATAAGTGTGATTCACTTTTCCACCAGAATATCTGAAGAACTTGTTAAACTTAGAAAGCGCATCTGCTTTTGCATTTTCGTCCCTAGGGATTTGAGTTATATCAAAGAATTTGAAATTCTTTGCCAGTTCTTTAACCTGGGCGGCATACAACTTCATTGTTTCCTTACGCGTCTCATATTTTCCCAAAAAAATGATTAGCCACCAAGAGTGAGTCAGTGAATACGTCCAGATGTTCAATGTTGAGCCCGAGTGCCATTTTGACACCGGCAATTATTGCCTCGTATTCGGCTTCATTATTTGTTACCATGTAATTCAGGCTAATAGAAAATTCAAATTCCCTTCGCTCCGGGGACAGAAAATGTATTCCAATTTCCCCTCTGTGAGTGGTAGCGGATTCATCCATGTGTAGTATCCACGTTGTTGTTGCCCTGCTGGTTCCAACCTGGTTTGATATAGAAAAAATACAGCATGCAGTCTCAATTACACTGTTTCCCAGAGTCTCGGCCATGAAATCTGCCAAAGCTTGCGCTTTGATTGCAACTAGCGGCTTAAATTCCAATTTGAATTCACTGAGTTCAATTGCCCATTTCACCAATCGACCAGAGGTTTCCGGCTTTGCCAACACTTGCTTCAATGGTTTGTCTGTTACCACAGTAATTGGGTGAGACTGAAAATACGGTTTCAACTTCCAAGCTGTAACAACAATTGCTAATGCGAACAACTCTATTTCCAAGTAGTTTCTCTCCGCTCCTTGTAGTACTCTACTCACATAATGTATGGGTAATTGCTGAGTACCTTTTTTCTTCAGTAATACTGTACTGATTGCGTTCGTGGATACCGCCAAATAAAGATACAACATTTCATTCTCCTCCGGTTTAGCTAACAACGGCGGGCTTACAAGATAATTCTTCATTTACATAAAAGCCTTTTCACACTCCGGTGTCCATATAAAATCTTTGTTCCGTTTCATCACTTTGAAGAAAGGAAGATTCTTTTCTGCAGAAGTTGATATAAATCTTTCTAAAGCTGTCAGACGGCCCACCAGACATTGAACATCCCTCACTGTTCTTGGTGATGGTAGATCCAACACTGCCTTTATTTTATCAGGGTTGGCTTCAATTCCTCTTTCATTTACCACATGTCCTAAAAATTTCCAGGCCGTTACCCCAAAAGTGCATTTTTTGGGGTTTAGTTTCATTCCATAGGTTCTCATTATAGTGAAAGCCTCATCCAGATGTCGCACATGCTCCTTGGCTTTAAGACTCTTTACTAGCATCTCGTCAATATACACTTCCATTGATTTTCCAATTTGATGATAAAACATTTTAGCTACCAGCCTTTGAAATGTTGCTCCCGCATTCTTCAATCCGAACGGCATTACCCTATAACAATACGGGTCAAAAATCTTTTTTGTCCTTTAATTTGGCACCATCACCAAAATGGTCCACTAAGTAGTCACCTCGCCGAAATGATCCCTTAATTTGGTTTTCTGGTCCCTTCACCGGCCCAAAATTAAAATGGCTCGGTAAATGCTTATGTGGCCACCGGTTGACCACACCCGACCCGGTTTGACCCACTAAATTATATTTTTAACACCTGTAATATCCACATAATCCAAAAATAAAATAAAAAATATTACTCCTACCACTCAACACCCCCTTCACTCCCACCACACTGGCCACCAACGCCGAATATTGATATTTCAGGTGTTAAATATTGATTAAACAAATATTTTCGTTGGTCAAACAAAGAGTAAACCGGTCAACCGGTGGCCACATCAGTATTTTCTGAGCCATTTTAAATTTGGGCCGGTGAAGGGACCAAAAAACCAACTTAAGGGACCATTTCGGCGAGGTGACTAAATAAGGGACCATTTTGGTGATGGTGCCAAATTAAAGGACAAAATAGATTTTTGATCCATAACAATACACTCTGGTATCCGTGACAAATGCTGTCTTGCTCTGATCCTGCACTGCCATGAAGATTTGATGAAAACCACTTTTCGCATCCATCATGCTTAGCAACGCACATCCTGCTGTGGAATCCACAAGTAGATCAATCTGAGGCAGCGGAAAAGGATCCCTTGGGCAATGCTTGTTTAAGTCTGTATAATGTACACACATTCTCCATGTAGCTTTTTTTTCAAGACTAACACAATATTGCTCAACCATTCTGAGAATCTTATAGCATAAATATGCAGTGCTGCTAAAAGCTCTTGCACCTCCTTTTCAGCTGCTTCATTCTTTTCTTTGTTGAAATTTCGCTTCTTTTGCCGTATCGGTTTTGCACTCTTATCTACATTGAAACGATGTACTATGATTCTAGAGTCTATTCCCAGAAGATCCGAATTGGACCATGCAAATATATCTGAATTACGCCGAAGACAATCTACCAACGCAGCCTCGATTATCCAATCCATTACTGCTCCAATCTTTATTATTTTATCCGCGCTTTCTTTAAAGAGCTGCACAATCTTGAACTCCTCTAAAGGCTCCATCTTACATTCTTGCCATTGCCTTAGTAATTGACTTTCTGCTTTATCTTGCGCCTGTTCTTTAGACTCAATTTGCTCCTTACTCTGAACTGTCTCTATTTTAATCTTTTTCTCCTTTTCCCTTATTTCATCCGCATTCATGTGTCGTTTATTTGTCATCCTAGCTGCTTATATCTAAAAAAAATATTAACGGTGTTCCCACAGACGGCGCCAATATTTTGGTCTTATTTCATCACGGTAATAGAACACAATAATACAATACAATCGGAATATAAATAACCAAAATAATGTTAATCCAATATAATAACCGGACTAACTTTGTCCGAAACACCTACTATCTTACAGATCTTATATTGTTTTCAATATCCTAATAAGAAAAATAAATTAGCGCATCAAATTGCGTATGTTCGATGTGCGCCTCGAACTGTATTGATTCGATGCAGGGCTGATTCGATGCGGAATTGGTTATGTAATGTTGGTGTCGAATTCTGTTGGGCATCGAACAAGGGAAGCGTGTCGAATCAACTGATTCGATGTGGTAATGGTTGGACTTCGGTTCGAACTGCCTTGGAAGACGAATGAACGGGGTATATATAAGCCTCGTTCAGTGGGACCCCTAAAAAGCTGTAGAAAACGCATCGAACCAATATGATTCGATGCGTGCATCGAATAAGGACTATTCGATGCGCTAAAGGGTATCGAATTGGGCCAATTCGATACGGCTATAGGCCGGCCCAATCCAAAGTGTTGGGCCAATCCTAAAACATCCCTATGACTTTTATAATAGTTTTCTTTAACCCACTTTGCGGGGATGTGTGAATTCTTGTTACCGAGCCGAAAAATCTTAGTAATCTTTCCATTTAAGAGAATTTTTTCCATAATTTGTGTAGCTCTTTAATGTCAACCTCAATCGATTATAGATGGTGCAAGAGATTCTGATATAAGATTGACCGCATCCAAGGAGTCAGATTCATAATTTACTTCAACAGATCTTGTATTCTCCTTGCGGCTGAAATTTCTCGTATTGTTTGCAAATTTTGCAGCCACAACGATGACCGAAATTTCAGCTGCAGTTGCACTGAAGGAGGGGAAGCTTTTTGCAAAGACTCCAATGTTGTCGGGCAATGAAAGAAGTTGTAGTGTTAACCGTAAAAAATAAACACGAGACTAAAAGGAGATATTATTCCTAAATATAGGCAATAATACATGGACAATACTATTGTCACGAGTACTTTCGATGAGATGTGCCCACTCCTAATGAGGAGAACCCTCGGATGTCACTCAAGTCCCTAGGTTACTGACCTGAAGCGATAAGAAGTGACATCCGAGGAGATATTTAAGCGTCCCTTGGAAAGTCAACGATGAATAAAAATAGATATCGACGCGGCATCGGAAAAAGAGAAAACCCGATGGACCCGCGCAACTTCGATATCCATCAATGCGCCAAGAGGGACCACAATGGACCCAGGACCCAGAATCTTACGAGAAAACTTCCTTGCTGAACACTCCTCAAACATCAATTACCCTCGGAACATCGTTCCAAAGAACAAATGCTAAAATAAAGCTATATCAAAATACTGGAGTCCAAGAAAGCCTTCTACGAGGGCCTGAGCCACAAAAACATTACTTCACAAAGGTTAAGTAAAGCCCTTGGAGACAAAGCAAAGCTCTCAGAAATCAAATCAGGCCCCTCGGAAAACCTGCCTAACTCGCAACCAAGATATAAACACCTATCGGAGTACACTTTAGAAGAAGGCAACCTAGCAATGGACCACTATCGGAACTACAACAGCATCGAACAAGCATTCCCACTCACCTAACCAGCGCCTCCGATAGGTACCCGCCTATCGGAGAGAAGGAAACTAAGAAGCCAGCCCATCAGAGCCCATCGAAGCTATCGGAAAGGGTCTAATCCGCCCTAGTCAGCGCCCAGTCAGCAGATGTACCAAACAGATAAAACTTTATCTTATCTTGCTCACTTTTAAGCGTATCACGACACCTGTATTTACTAGACACATGCATAACAACACATGTCCCTAAGAAACTCTATATAAAGAGAGGTGATGAAATAAAGAAAGTGGAAAAAAAAGAGGAACCAAATTAAGGAGTGGAATTCAGTGAATAAAGGAAAGGATATTCTCGCACTGTTATTTTCCGTAAAATCATCATTAGGCGTTCCAACTCAAAAATAATAACTCGTTAAATAGGGAATAATTCCAAACCCGTTAACAAAGTGGTGCCGTCTGTGGGAACGCCATAATATCTGCCCTCGAGAGTATTCAACAAACGTTGGAGTGGTCACGATGGATGATCTATTCGAACGTTAAAGTTCTCAAACTCGCCACAACGACTTAGAGGAAACCTTGTCAAACTATCCGTTTGACCCATCAGGTACTAGAGATTTTATTAATGTTCCCCGCTCTGTTTATGAAAGGCTTGTGGATACCATGGCTACGCCAACCCTGCGAAGGAGGGAAAACTCTCGGAACTGGTCCTCTGTCTCCCTTGGGCATAGAAATTTCCCCTCGGAAGAAGGTACCCCCTATATGGGACGAAATCCAACTCCTGTCTTTTGGCACCACGAACCCCTGCAAGAGTCACCAAGGTACGTTAGTTATGAGAGAACTCCGAGGAGGTGCCGGGGAAGAGAATTTTCCCCTCCTTCGGAATATCGAGGAGATAGTGATCGCACCCTATGGGGAGTGATGGATGGCTTACGCAAGGAATTAAGTGATATTAAGAAAACCATGCTCCTAAAGAGGATCCCACATTCAAAACCTCTCAATTTTCTCCTGAAATTGCCCTAGCTTCTGTCCCCTCGGGGATGCTGCCGGTTAATGTTCCCCTATATACTGGAGAAGCTGATGGAAAGGACCCTCAAGACCACATCCACCAATACCTGGTTGGAATGGATTTATCCTCAGCCCCAGATCATGTTTTATGCCGCGTATTCCCAGTTACCCTCGGCGGGCGAGCACAAGCTTGGTTCACTCACCTTCCTTCTAACTCTGTTACGAGTTTTGACCGACTAGCCCACTTATTTGTGCGGCAATTTGCCTGCAACCGGCGATATCCCAAATCCGCTACCCATCTCTTCACGGTCAAACAACAGAAAGATGAACCCCTACGAGGGTATATAAAACGTTTCACGGACGAGGCACTGGATGTCCCGAACGTCAGCCCGACCATACTGGCGGACATACTAACTCAGGGGCTTCGAACGGGGGATTTCTTTTGATATCTCATGGGAAATCGCATCACGGACATGAACGAGCTCATGCAGAAGGCCGAGGTATACATTTTAATGGAGGAAGCGGAAGGTATGAAGAAGCACATGGACCATGAGGACAATGAGCATCTAGAGCGCGCCGAGAGGGAAACAAAAGCTCAGGAAAAGAGTAAAGAAGGAAAACCTAACCCACAAAGAGTTGAAGCGGTATAGTTAAAAAATTCCTTCGACCCGTGCCGCTACCCCCAATGACTATTACTCCTCTGGAGGTACTCAACGTAATGAGAGGCAATAACGAGTTGCATTGGCCTCTGCCAACCAAATTCCCTAATCGAGACAAGGACACGGGTAAGTACTGTAAATATCATAAAACCTACGGACATACCACCGAGGAATGTACCACCCTTCGTAGAGAAGTACTTCGCCTTTTAGAAGTGGGATACTTGAAGAATTATCTTAAAGAAAATAATCCTGAAGAACCCAGAACGAATGTATGGGAAAGGTCAAGAAGGGAACAAAAGGAAGCAACTCCTAGTGGCCGGCCCCGAGGGAGAACCACAAAACACCGCCGGTCTCGGGAGAGAACCTCGGAACATAGACGACTCCGAGAATGGACAGGGGGCATCAACGGAACTCACGAGAAAGAATGACAGGGCATCGGAACTTACCCCCCCCCCCCCCACCAGAATTATATGAAGATAACGCCCCATCGGGACAAACAATCAACATGATTGAGGGGAGAGATATCTCAATAGCTCCCCAAGGTAAGAAGAAGAAGTATCTAAAGGAAGCCAGTCGAACAGAACAAGGACCCCCCGTGTGCTCCGTTCAAGGAACAAGGCTACCCAGCATTACTTTTGGATTCGAGGATCTGAGAGGTATAATTTACCCCCACGAAGATCCCCTAGTAGTCATGGTCGTTATCCATGGAGTTGCAATTCAGCGAATCCTCATTGATACGGGTAGCTCAGTAGATGTCTTGTTCCTACCCACTTACCTGGCCATGGGATTGAAAAAAGAACAGCTAGAGGCAGCGGATGTTCCCTTAGTAGGTTTCTCGGGAGAAGCCTGCCACACTCTAGGAACAGTGATCCTGCCAATGCCATGGGGGGAGGGAGCCCTTCGAAGAATGGAGCCCATTAAGTTTTGGGTCGTAGAGGCCTCGTCACGAATATACAACGCTATATGTGGAAGACCTTCCATCCGAGCCTTCGAAGCGATCCCTTCTACTCTACATCTTAAGGTAAAATTTCCTACCCCTTCGGGTATCGGGGAAGTCCGAGGTAGCCAATCTAAGGTCAGGGAATGCCGCATGAATGTTATCCCCTCGAGGGAGGACGAGTTCCCCCTCGGAAGCAATAAGAAGCGCAAAGCAGAAGATATTCGAGTTCAACATGTGGAAGAATTGAAAATAGTGGAAATAGTGGAAGGACACCCTGAGAAAGTGATTAAGATGGGCACCAAAATGAAACCCGTAGTGGAAGCCCAACTAACCTCTATTCGCCAACAGTTTCATCACCTCTTCGCGTGGGAGGGAGGACCGTCTGGGCGAATCAGTGACAAGGTATGTCAGCACTTTCTTAATGTGAAGCCTGGTGTTAAGCCTATCCAACAAAAAAGGAGAAAGATGGGGCCTGAGCGCAATAAAATCATCTGCTCGGAAATCCAATGCCTTCTCAACCTAAAGCAAATTCGAGAGGTCATTTACCACGAATGGTTAGCTAATGTTGTACTAGTTCCCAAACACGGAAGAAGATGGCGGATGTGCGTTGACTTTACCGATCTCAACGGGGCTTGCCCGAAAGATTGCTATCCCTTGCCCAGCATAGATCAACTGGTCGACTCCACTGCTGGGTGTGCACTATTATCAACCCTAGATGAGGACCAGGGGTACAATCAAATCCCGATGGCAGTAGCGGACCAAGATAAGACTAGCTTCATTACCGACGCGGCCATGTTCTGCTACCTAGTAATGCCATTCGGACTTAAAAATGTCGTTGCCACTTATCAAAGGCTCGTAAGTCTCATGTTTGAGGGACTTATCGGAAAGTCCGTAGAAGTCTACGTGGATGATACTGTAGTTAAAAGTAACACTGCTGAAGAACACCCCGAGGACCTACGAAGGGCATTAACTATCATGGATAACTTCGGAATGAAGGTTAATCCTAGAAAATGCTCCTTTGGAATTAGAGGAGGGAAATTTTTGGGATTTATGGTCACCGAAAAGGGAATAGAAGTAAATCTCGAGAAGGTGGAGGCTATCATAGGACTACCCACCCCAAAGACGGTCAAGGATGTTCAAAAGCTAACGGGCAAAATGGCCTCCCTGAGCCGATTTGTTTCCAAATCCGTGGAAAAAGGACTCCCCTTTTTCAAGACACTCCGAAATGTTAAGGAATTCCAGTGGACTCCCCAATGCGAAAAAGCCCTCGAAGAATTGAAGAGGTATATGCTGAAGCCTCCCCTGTTGGTAAAACCTTTACCTCAAGAAGAACTCTTCCTTTACCTATCGGTGGGGGAAGAAGCCATCAGTGCTGTATTGGTCAAAGAGCAAGACAGAGAGCATCATCCGGTGTACTACGTCAGTAAAACCCTCCTCGGAACAGAAACCAGGTATACCCTGACCGAAAAACTTGTCCTAACTTTGATTACCACAACACGTAAGTTACGTCCTTATTTCCTCTCCCATCCGATCACTGTGTTAACAAAACACCCTCTGAGGGAAATCCTTAATAAGCCCAAGTCATCGGGGCGATTGATAAAGTGGGCGGTAGAACTCACTGAGTATGATATCTCATACGCCCCGAGACCTTCCATTAAAGCGCAAGTCTTGGCGGACTTTGTAATGGAATTAACAGGCATCGGGTCCGAGGAGAAGGATCCTCTATGGCATGCCTATGTAGATGGATCTTCTATAAGCACACATGGGGGGGGGGGGGAATAGTGCTTGTAAATCAGGATGTAGAAGAGGAAAGACTCCACTTCGTGGTCAGGATTGACTACCCTCTTTCCAACAATGAAGCTAAATATGAATCCCTTCTGATTGGAATGAGACTCGCTCGAGAAGGTGGAATTAGAACATTGCTCGTCCATAGCGACTCTCAACTAATTGTTCAGCAAGTCAATGGCTTGTATGAAGCGAAGGATGGAAGAATGCAGGATTACCTTCGACTAGTTCATCAAAGACAAGGATGGTTTGAGGAGTGCGAAATCACCCAAATCCCACGAGAGGAAAACCAAGAGGCAGATGCTTTATCAAAAATGGCCAGTCAAATGGCTGCGGTCCACACCCAGAGGATCACTCTACTCCAGATCAATGAGTCCGAGAAGACCATAGGAAAAGAGGTGAATGCCGCAATAGATCCCCCCTCCAGTTGGGTAATCCCCATTAAAACTTATTTACAAAACCCGGAAAATTACTCCGAGGACAAGACCATACTTCGCGCCATGTCTAAGAAAACCATCCGATATTTCCTAAAGGACGGGATATTATTTCGAAGAACGTATCTCTGCCCCACGCCCGATGCCTTAACGAAGAAGAGGTTCAGTTGGCCCTAGCGGAAACTCACGAGGGGACCTGTGGAAGCCATACCGGGGGCGAAAGCATGGTTGGACGCTTGATTCGGCAAGGTTATTACTGGCCCACAATGGCAAAAGACAGCAAAGCCTACGCCGAAAGATGTAAGCCGTGCCAAGCTTACGCCCCTCGGGTACACCAGCCCGCGGCCCCGTGGGAACCTCATTTGACCCCTTGGCCGTTCTCCAAATGGGGCATAGACATAGTAGGTCCACTTATTCCTGATGTCGGTCAGAAGAAATTCCTACTCGTGGCAGTAGACTACTTTACTAAGTGGGTAGAAGCAGGACCCTTAGCTCGAATTACTGCGGGCGCCGTCATCAACTTCTTATGGAGAAATATTATGTGCCGCTTCGGCATCCCTCAGAACCTGGTAAGTGATAATGGCCTACAGTTCACTAACCAAGAGTTAGACAAATGGTGTGATCACTGGCAAATCAAACATCACTTTACCTCGGTGGGATACCCCCAAGCGAATGGACAGGTAGAGAGGACCAACCGGACTCTCCTAAAGAACATGAAAGCCCAGCTCGATTGGCATAAGGCCAAGTGGGTTGAAGAACTACCCGGCATACTATGGGCCTATCGGACCACTCAGAGTACCGATATAGGCGAAACTCCCTTCAGCCTAGCCTATGGTTGTGAAGTAGTCTTACCCTCGGAAGTCTCCATAGAAAGTTGGCGAGTCCGAGAGTACGATGAGGTAACTAACAGCTCCAACTTAGCATTGGCCCTTGATCTACTTGAAGAAAAGAGGAATCGAGTATCCGTTCGGATGGAAGAATATAAAGCCCGGATGTCACGCTACTACAACGCTAAAGTAAAACCTCGGACCTTTCAGGTTGGGGATTTAGTGATGAAACGAATTGGGGCTTCCAAGAATGTGGGCAAACTAGATCCTCGATGGGAAGGACCCTATAAGATTTTGGGGATTGTGGGACCCACAACCTACCTTCTCGCCAACTCCGAGGGTGCGGTACTCCGCAACCTACCTTCTCGCCAACTCCGAGGGCGCGGTACTCCGCAACACCTGGAACTCAGTTAATCTTAGGAAGTACTATGCTTAGTATAATGCAACAGTTGTACATAAATAAAAAAGTTGTTTCTGTATATTGAAGGCTCCGATACAAAAACCAAAAGGAAAAAGATTGCAAAATAAAACGATAACTCTATAAAGTCATCACAGCAATCTAACCCCAATGAGCCATCTAATACAAACAGCTAAAACAAAACATTTAATACTGATAACGAACCCTCACCCCAGAGGGATATTGGATCGTATCCGATACAAAATGACCGACGACTATTCCTGCCTACACTAAGCATCCTCGATTGGACGCTTCCCTTCCCGAACAAGACGACTATGGTGCTCCTCGGAGGGGGAAACCGGATCACCTAGCGGAACTAATGGATCCTCGAACCCTGAAGAGGAGACTTCAGCAAAAACCCTATGGATATCCAGCTCTGGAACGATCAAACCCAAAGGAAACCCGGGCAAAGCCTGAACAGCCTCTCGACACAACCGATAACCAATACGGACCAGATGACGCATCTCTCCCTGAAGGGACTCCCGAGGGCTAGATGGACCCACTATCCCCAACACCGCTTGAACCTGGGCCATTACTAGAGCCACCTCGTGGGTTCGAGTAGTCTCCAGCAGCCGCTGATTCGCCACATCTCGTTCCCTCGTGACATGAAACAATCGCTCATCGGAGAATTGAATCTGGTCTCTCAAGGCTTCCATACTCCTCTCTAAACCCAAAACTCGGGCCTTTTCAAGCACCAGCTGGCGCTCCAACTCCCAGGATTTGTTCCTCTTAGATTGCAATATTTCTCTGGGAACATCCCGAGTAGTTTCCCTTTCCGCGGTCAAATGAGCTATCTCCTCATAAGCTTTACACAAGCACTTCTCTAGCTCGTCCCGATGACGATAGACTAAATTAGGACTAGAAGAGGAATCTCCTCGGGATCCAATGGCATTCAGAACCATGTAAAGCTGCATGAGAACAAACTATAATCCCACAAATGATAAACAAGGTCAGTATTAGATATAACAAATAAAAGTTGCTATACCTCGCACAAATCCTTGCAGGCTAGATCCTGGAGGCTGGATAGAGGGAGACTTTTCATCAGCTCACAATTTGGTGCATTCAAGAGGCCACTCAAAAAGTTCTGGCAAAAGTCTGTGACCGAAGGAGAACTAGGGACGGAACCATGCTCTCCGAAGGAATGAACCTCCGTGAGGAAAGGATTTCCTTCGAGAGGCGGACGAGCAACACGATCCGGGCCCTCCCCCAAAGGTCCAGACCCACCCGGAGCCGAATAGGGAAGATCCTCCTCTACCTCGTTAATAGCACCAACATCTAACCCAGGAGAAGAACGTCGTACTCGCTGAGGAATCGAACGTTCCCTCTAGAGAAGAGCAGAGAGTGAATCATCCCCGACAGCGGAAGCTCGAATATTTACTGGGGGGGCTGCGATAGGCCAGCCCCTCGGATTTTCATTCCCTAAGGAAGGACTTGTCACTTCTTCAAAATGTGGTTGGGCTGAATCCCCTTCCTCCGATAAAAGGTAATCATCACTTGATGTTTGTATCAAAAAAACTTTGTCAAAAGGTTCAATCGCAAACGCGGCCATCTCCGAACATGTCACAACGGAGAACATATTATGGGCCCAAAGAGGACAAAAGCATCAGGGATAGTAAAGATCCGAGAAAAAACTTACGAAAATAGAAATTACGGCACAACGGCTGAACAGGGAGACTAAATGCCTCCACCCCTTCTTGAAGCCGAGCCAAAATCAGGGATTCGGGGAATTCTAACAACCCGCTTACATCATAAGATCCAGAGAACAACCCGGAACGAGACAACATCGCTACCTCCCGTGCCACAGTCTCGGGGGTGGGGGTAACATACCCTAAGCCCCATCGGAGAGGTACTCTCCATAAACTAGCCGATTGGCCCTTCGGACGGACGAAAAAGAACCTCCGCCTCCAATCCCCTCTACGAGAGCCAGGATTGGATACACAAGTGAAGGCTCTAATGTTTTCCCGATAGACCAGGCTAAAAAAAGGAGGACCACCCGGACAGGGGCGCAAGGAGAAAATATCCCCCACCCGATGAGGAGACATAGGAAGATTCAAGAGCTCGCAACAAAGAATATACCCCACCAAGTGACGATAGGAGTTTGGTGTCAACTGACTGGGACACAGTTGCCAATAACGAAAGAGAGTTTGAAGAAATGGGTGAAAAAACATCCGCAACACATAACGTACCTGATCGCAATATACTGTTAGATAACCCGAGGGGGGTCATAAGCCCTTTGATCGTAGAACGGCACAAGTACATCGTACTTGTTATAATCCATGTTATACTAGGGAAAGAGGGTCGTAAGAGACCCCTCGTGCTCATTGCTCGTGGCTGACCCGACACGACCCCGCCCCATTAACCTCAAAGGATTCAAAGGAAGCAATTCAAGGACTGAAGACTGATCCACCGGGGTATAGGTTCCTTGGCCCATGAATACCTCTCGGATGTAGTTCATCCTCAGAGAATTAGTATGAGCAGACCGTATCGACACTTCCCTTGAAGAGCTGCCCAAAATGTTGGCTATGTCGTCCTCTAGACTGTCCCCCTGAGATGAAAAGCTATCTGAGGAGGCGTGGCGTATCCCTAGCGAAAGCGAAGGAGTCCGGACTGAATTCCGAGCAGAATTATGGGATGAAACGGATCCTCTCCGCCTGTAATGTGGGGGCATCATCTCCTCAAGTAAGTGTTTCCTCCTTGTTCACTATTATTTGGTTTAAGATAAAGGGAAATCGAAAACAAGGCTAAAGATATAACCTAAAGGAAGAATTAATAAACTCCTTTTGGTAAGTAGGAGAATATATGATTAACTTTTAGTTCTATATATATTTATCACCCTATGATTAAATAAATATACCTAATTAAAGTAGAGGACACGTGTCAAAGAGGCTCTCCTACTTAAGGAAAGTACACACTTAAAATTAACATGCAAACTGACACCTCCTGCTTAGAAAAAAAACCTAGTCAGCAAGATTAAAAAGTTATCCTTATCACCTCCAGTTATTACTGACTTAGAAAATAAATCTAATATTTATGAACGATAAATTGAATAAGGCAGTTGTTTATTTAAAAGCCATGGAGTCCTCGGAAAAAAGTACATTTACAAAAAGAACTTATTAAAAGCACGAAAAGGGAAGCTCTAAACTACGCCCTCGTGGTTGGGGGGGGGGGGGGGGGCGAAACGGAAAGCGAAAGAGAAGTCGCCACAGTCACAGTACCCCTCGGAGTCCAACGAGCGATAGGAGAAAACATCTCTCCAGAACCACTGAGCCCTGAACTGGGAATACTTGCCGAGCGTATCGGGGAAAGCGCAGGAGAAACCCTAGAAAACAGCATGCCACCAAACCTCCCTATCAGTGCTCGGCAGTCCTCGGAAGATGGTTTCTTTAGCTTCCAAAGATCAAAGGCCTTCGAGAAGTCCACGCCCGGCCGTAGCAAAGGCTTCGCCACCCTAGCGCACTCCAGATAACCCCACAGTACATGACCCGACAAAAGCTCTTGAGAAGAGCCTTCGAAGGTTTCCGAACGCTGTCTAGAGGTCTCATGTTGAGCCAATAGGACCGCTGCATCAACTTTGGCTTGCATCTCCTCGGGAGAGAGGAATGTCGCCAGCCTCTTTTCCGTTGACTCCGCCCTATCGATAGCCCGGCCTAACATCTTCTGAAGATCCCTTTCCCTAACCAAACTTTCGGCCACCTCCTTCTCCAGGGCAGCGATTCGAGCACTAAGGGTCCCCTCGGACTCTTTCCTCTCCTTTTCAACAAGGGCTACCCTAGCCTTAGCAGCCTCCTCGGATGCTTCCATCTGCTTACATGTAGATTCCGCCTTCTCCAGCTTACGGTGTAAACCCTCTAGATGAAGCAGTCGATCTCGGAGTACTTTCACCTCCTCCATATCCTTCAACCCGCGCTACTCAATGGAGGTGACTGCATCCCGAGTTTTTCCTATCTACGAGAAGTGAGGAAAATATCACATAACACAAAGAAGCAAAATACAAAAAGCAAAAGAGGAAACGTGGAACTTACCATAAGCCCCATCCAGTTGAGGCTAGTGTATAAGAATTGAAACCCTTCGGCAGGTATAGAATTGGAGGAAGCAAAAAACTGGAGAATCTCCTGATAAGCATCCCCCACTGCCCAAGACGAAGGCCGCCCCTCTGGTCCCCGAGGAAGCACGGGTGTTTGACAAGAATGCCCTATCGGAGACAGGGTCACCGAAATGGAATCCCTCAAAGGGCTAGTCCCCAGAGCTGGCGTCACCGTATCTGAATCAGTAAACAGAGCCCGGGAACCTCCCGCAGCTATGGACGTGCCTACTTCTCCCACCAATGAGCCCAACAACTCCACTTTAACATCTCTGTCTTCGGGAGAGGAATCGAATTCCCCATGTGTGTCTCCGGAGCCCCCCAGTGAAGCTTCCGGGTCAGGACTCTTAAACTGTGCTAAGAACTCTTCCTCTACAAAAAATAGCGTACATGTATAAAAAAAGAGAATGAAACTAGAAAAATTATTACACTGAGAGGAAAAAACTAAGCAAAAGTGGCTTACCGAAGAAGACAGACTCTCCAATCATAGGTGCCTTGCCCTTATCCACAGTAGGTGCACCGAAATAGAGAACATCAGTATAAAAGCCCAACCCCTTCCAAAAATTTCAGAAAAATCTTAGTAAAGACCAACCATATCTTACCGAGAGGGACGGGCTCGGATACTACCCTCTCCGAGAATTCTGGAGCCGCCAGAGATAAGGGCGCAACTCCGCAAGGAAAGTTCGGAGACGGCTCCCTGGAGGGTATATCCACTACCTTAGGTCTCGTGGAAATGGCTTCCTCTGAAACCCTCGGAGAACTTCCTGTCTCGGACCCAGAAACCGGTACCAAAGCTAAACTTAAAGAACCCACCTGGCGTAATGGAACCACGTTCTGGATTACCCCCCGGCATCTATAAACAAAGGTGTGTAATCCTCATGAGTCCCTTCTGCCTTCGAACCAATAGGCTCGCCCACAGGAGCATTAACCTACTCCTCATCATGATCACCTTCATCCGGGACACCTGAAGCTCCACTCGGAACAGGCTCCACAGGGCCCAACTGCAAGAAATACTTCGCCAAAACAGCCCCTACACCATCCGAGGACCACCAAACGGTTATAAGCCTATTCCTATGGCAGAAAATAAAAGTGAGAACAAAAACAAGGTACTTACTGAAAAGATGTAGAGCTTCGGGAGATAGGGACAGTGGCTTCTCGACTCGATCATCGGTAAAAACTACATTATGAAGCCCGGATGTCTCGAATAACCTCGAAAAATCCTCTGAATCCATCAGAAGTTGCTGGGAAATCACCGGAGATAGAACTACCTCATGATCCAAAGTGTGCATGGGAGAGGCACCTTCTCTCCAGTCAAAGGGCATATCCCAGATACCTTCTGCTGGTCGCACAAAGAAGTACATGTTCTTCCAGACGCTATGTGAACTTATTGAAGCGTCTAAAATCCTTTTTTGTGGAATGCTTGCTATTATCCCGATGGCGAACGTGATAGAAGGGATACCCCCGGGTGAGACCACTATATCAAAAATAGAAAAGAAATGATCTGCCCCGCACTCCAACCCATTTACCTAGCACCAGAAGACATAGATGCAGAGGGCAGCGAATCCGTTCGGAACCAATTGACTCGGACAAATGTTACAAGCCTTAAACACCTCACAGAAGAAGGGCGGCATAAACGAACGCCACCCATACCGCACTTGGGCAAAATTAACAGTCAACATCCCTGAAGGAGGATAGCATGCCCTCTGACCCTTCGCGGGAATTTGAAACACCATGTTCTTCTGGAAGGCATCAGTGGAGTTGAACAAATCCAGCACCTGCTCACGAGTAGCAATGCTCGGAACCTTCTCAATCTTCGCAAAATCGCAAGTAACAGCGGCCTTCTTCGATTTAGGAACCCTGGCTTTTTTAGAAGACGAAGCGCCGCCTTCAACGATTGCGGAAACTTTGCCTTTCCTTTTACGGGTAAGAACTCCCGTTGAAACACCCCCCGCCCCCACCTGAGGATCGATTGGAGTAGTGACCCCAGAAACGGTCGAGGTGGCAAGAAGATCAGTACTAGTGGAAAAGGCCATCTGGATAAAAAGGGCGAGGAAACTTTCTACTCTGAAGGAGAATTGCTAATTAAAAAATATATATATATGTATATATATATATAGTCCTCCTACTTATAGCCAGGAAGGAACAACAGTAACAAGGGTTTAAAAACGTGGAACCTAGTTAGAGCTCCACATAACTACCACGTACAGACACCACGCACACGGCCCATTGGATCGTTGCCGACAGTTCGCCATTAAGGACAATCAGGTAAAATCTCTTTGGCCCATTTGTAAAATATATATATATACATGCTCCCTCGGAAAAACACCAAAAAAGGAGCACGTGAAAGATCAAGACCCGAACTAACCCCTCACCTTACTAAGGACGATAAATAAAATTTCTCTCGCCTCTACTAAGGCGATCGAAATTTGGGGGGGCTAGTGTTAACTGTAAAAAATAAACACGAGACTAAAAGGAGATATTATTCCTAAATATAGGCAATAATACATGGACAATACTATTGTCACGAGTACTTCCGATGAGATGTGCCCACTCCTACTGAGGAGATCCCTCGGATGTTGCTCAAGTCCCTCGATCACTGACCTGAAGCGATAAGAAGTGACATCCGAGGAGATATTTAAGTGTCCCTTGGAAATTCAACGATGAATAAAAATAGATATCGACGCGGCATCGGAAAAAGAGAAAACCCGATGGACCCGCGCGACTTCGATATCCATCAATGCGCCAAGAGGGACCAAAACGGACCCAGGTCCCAGAATCTTACGAGAAAACTTCCTTGCTGAACACTCCTCAAACATCAATTACCCTCGGAACATCGTTCCAAAGAACAAATGCTAAAATAAAGCTATATCAAAATACTGGAATCCAAGAAAGCCTTCTACGAGGGCCTGAGCCACAAAAACATTACTTCACAAAGGCTAAGTAAAGCCCTCGGAGACAAAGCAAAGCTCTCAGAAATCAAATCAGGCCCCTCGGAAAACCTGCCTAACTCGCAACCAAGATATAAACACCTATCGGAGTACACTTCAGAAGAAGGCAACCTAGCAATGGACCACTATCGGAACTACAACATCATCGGAAAGCATTCCCACTCACCTAACCAGCGCCTCCGATAGGTACCGCCTATCGGAGAGAAGGAAACTAAGAAGTCAGCCCATCAGAGCCCATCGAAGCTATCGGAAAGGATCTAATCTGCCCTAGTCAGCGCCCAGTCAGCAGATGTACCAAACAGATAAAACTTTATCTTATCTTGCTCACTTTTAAGCGTATCACGACACCTGTATTTACTTGACACATGCATAACAACACATGTCCCTAAGAAACTCTATATAAAGGGAGGTGATGAAATAAAGAAAGGGGAAAAAAAGAGGAACCAAATTAAGGAGTGGAATTCAGTGAATAAAGGAAAGGATATTCTCGCACTGTTATTTTCCGTAAAATCATCATTTTTTGAATCACGGGTAGGCGTTCCAACCCAAAAATAATAACTCGTTAAATAGGGAATAATTCCAAACCCGTTAACATGTAGCATCTCTTTTTTTTTTTATGAGCAAGAGATCATTCATTACCAAATTACAACATAAACAATACAAGAGGCAGAGTCTCTACCAGACAAAATTCATCACAGGGGACAAAATTAGCCTCAATCCTTTGGTAAGGAATTAAAATTGATAGGGCCACTCCAACAGTTATCTTTGCCCCACTTTGCTAAGTTATGAGCATATGCGTTAGCCTCTCGGGATATATGAGAAAGAATCCAAAAGGGGTGTTCGTCCATCATTGAGCGTGCATCGAGAATCTCTGCTTCACAACTCCAGTCAAATATTGTATCACGATCACAAACTTGGCCAACCATATTTTTGGCATCTATCTCAATGAGAGCATGATGAAATTTCAGTTCCTTGAGACATTTAAGCATCTGCATTAAACTTTTGGCTTCAGCTGCAGTAGGGTCTAAGGCTGTTAATGGAAAAGCTTCGCATCGAGTGACAATGCTGAGATGGTTGCGGAAAACAAAGGCTCCCCAACTGATCCCCGAGCTTGAAACACAAGAAGCGTCAAAATTGACTTTGATTTAGTAGAATGGGGGAGGAATCCACGTCATAGACAGAGTTTTGATGCTTTTTCTATGGTGGCAATGGGCGTCAAAGTGCTCGTTAGCAAGACGATTGATGGTTTCAGACCAAGCCAGAACCAACAAAACGACCACAACATGGATACTACACAAGGACGGGTTCGTTTGCTATTAGTCTAAACTACATGGTGATGAACAACGAAGCCAGAGTACGGAGCAGTTATTGCCGATATCAAAATGGCCTCGGACTCAACATTGAACATTTGGACATATTTACCAACTCGCTCTTAGTGGCAAATCATTTTTTGGGAAAATACGAGACGAGAGAGAAGACAGTGAAATTGAGGGCCTTGCAGCTTGTTCTCGAATCAAACGGACGTTTGGCTTGAACATCGTTGAAGAACGGTATGAACTTGGTGTCGAATATGTTGAATTTGTTGATAAAAGCACACTCCACTAGTGGATTTTCTATCATTTAAATCTCATGCCCATTCATTATCACTAAAGCCAACCAAGTTTGAATTTGTATCATAAGAGTACCAGGTTGAGAATGAAGAAAAAGTGGTGAAGAAGAGAAAGATGGTTCTGAGGAAATGGATGAGGAAACTAAGAATGGTGATGATGAAACCGTTGAGATCAAGAGATAAGGAGGAAGATTTTGAGAAGTCTCAACATCAGAGGTAACACCTGAGGTAAACGTTGTAAACCGCATCCTAAAAACTCTTGGTAATCGAACGCCATTAACACATGCTCGCCTGAATAGATTAGCCCCCGACTTGCGATCCTTAACAAGAAAATAGTACGGGTGAAATTTAATAAAAACATTGTTCGCCTTTGTAAACTGATGAACAGACGTAAGATTGCGGTGTGATTAATGACGGTTAATATAGCCAATTTTGGCGTGAAGAAAGTTTTAGTGGACAATGGAACCTCGGTCAATGTGTTGATCGCCTCAACATGGGAAAAGATGGGCTTGGGAGATCGAAAAATGGAGAAAGTCAAAATCTCGCTGCATGGTTTTGGCAGAATAGAGGTTTGCCATTTTCAAGCCTCTAACGATGTACTGCTCTGTCAAACAGCCTGGTTAATCCATTAATTCCAATGCAATTCCTTAAAAATGTGGTGGAGGTAAAAGAAAGTTCTAAAGAACTAAAGAGGTATAATTCACCACATCGCAACCGATTTACTGACAAGCGTCTAACAAAGTTCAATGAAGGGTTGGAAGAAGTGTCTCATTTAAAAGTCAATCTAGGGATGGACAACTGCCCATTTAATTTAGAAGTTGCGATGTTTCCTATCGCTTCTCCTCCACTCTCTCTGTAGAGTTCCTCCATTTCTAGGGTTTTAGGATTAGGTTCATCCATTTTTCCTTCTTCGCCTCCTGCTCCCCTTCTCCTTTTTGTGTCTCTTTCCTCTTTCCCTCCTCTGTTTTGTCTCCTTTATGGAATTAATTATTTCAAAGCCCAACTCCTCCTCAACTTAGCTGAACCCCCTCAAGCCACTCTCCTGTAAGGTCACCAGTCAAATGCTTATCCTCTCCTGGAATTGTCGCGGGCTGGGTCGGCCTGAGGCAACCAGAGCACTGAAGGCCCTGTTAACAGACCATTCCCCAGATATCATTTTCCTTAGCGAGGTTAAAACATCAAAGACCCGTACTCTGTTCAGTATTCTCAGACGCGCAAATCTGCTAAATTCAGAGTTTATCCCACCTCAAGGACTGGCAAAAGTTACTCTTCTCGCTTGGTCGCAGAATATTAATCTCTGCATTCACATTCAGAACCAATGGTTATTTGATGCGCAAATCACGGATGCCATCACTTGGTCCCTCACTGTTGTGCAAGCCCCCAGTGCATATGCCGAAAAAGTTAGTTTTTGGTCACTACTTACAGAACTTATTGATAATTCTACCCCTCGAGTTGTGATGGGCGACTTTAACTCGATTACATCTCAAACTGATAAGGAAGGAGGTCGAGCTTTTAAAGCTTCTTCAAGTTTTGGGTTGTCACACCTTATGAATATTGCGGGGCTTGAAGACGTCTCATTTAGAGGGAATGAATTCACGTGGTCAAACAGACGATCTGGAATTGCAAACATCAGGCAACGCATCGATCGTGTCGTTGCAAATATCAGCTGGAATAATGCATTTCCTAACGCCACCCTTACCCATCTCACCGCCATCCAGTCTGACCATGCTCCAATCTTGCTCAATAATTTGCCGAGAAAAGTCTATGGGCCGAAACCTTTCAGGTTTGAAGCCATGTGGGTTCACCATCCCGACTGCAATTTCATTGTGTTGAACTCTTGGAACCCCTCAAAAGAAGGCTCACCTCACCAGCTCCTTCACACTAGTGTCAAATCCACCCGAGACGCCCTCAAAACCTGGAACCACAATCACTTCAAAACTCATTTTCATAGTGTGAACAATATCCGATCTCAAATTGATCATCTCCAAGCCTTACCTCAATCTGCTGAAAACCTAGAAATGGAGGAACTTTTACAGTTGCAGCTAGACGATCTCCTCCTTTTAGAAGAGATCAAATGGCGGCAGCGTGCAAATGAGGAGTGGTTGAAACATGGCGATGCCAATACACGGTATTTCCACCTTTCTACTATTTTCCGTAGACGTTGTAATCGTATTTCTTTCATTACTGGTCCTATTTTGAATGCTTCTGTTTTTGAGTGGCATGAAATAGGCAGAGTATTTGATCACCACTTTCAAAATCTTTTTAGATCCGAACATCCCACTCCCCCACTTGACTTTGAAAACCTTATCACCCATGTTCTTAACTCTGATGACAACTCTAATCTCCTTATTGTGCCTACCCCAGAAGAAATTAAGGAAATTGTTTTTAACTTTGGCTACTTTAAAAGTCCAGGACCTGACGGCTTTTCTCCGGTCTTTTTTAAAACTTACTGGCACATTGTTGGAAAAGAAGTTATTAGTTATGTGCTCCAATTTTTCAACTCAGGGAATCTACATAGATCTTTTAACCATACTTTCATTTCCTTAATCCCAAAATTGCGTGAAGCTACTAAAGTAGACCAATTCCGACCGATAAGCTTGTGTAACACCATCTATAAAATTGTCTCAAAAATCCTTGCTAATCGTCTGAAGCCGTTGCTTGATAAAATAATTTCTCCCCTTCAAACAGCCTTTGTTCCAGGTAGGAATATAGCTGATAACACCATTGTTACACAAGAGTTGATGCACTACTTGAATTCTCGGAAGAGCGGTGATTCCTTTATGGCTATTAAAATCGACTTAACAAAAGCGTTTGATAGGGTAGAATGGAAGGTTGTTGTGCAGATCCTGGATAGACTTGGTTGTGATAAGAAATTCTCTGATTACATTTACAACTGCATTTCTACCACCACCATTTCTACTCTAATCAATGGATCGCCATTTGGTTCTTTCTCTCCGTCTAGAGGCATTCGACAGGGAGACCCATTATCTCCTTCTCTTTTTATCCTCTTGGCAGATCTGTTGTCACGTATCCTCACCCATGCTGAAAATCTTAACCTTCTTCATGGTGTAAAAATTAGTCGTGGAGCGGTCCCCATTTCCCATATCCTTTATGCGGATGATATTCTGATTTTTTGTAAGGCAAATCTTGTTGAAGCTTTACAAGTTCAAGAGTGCTTATCTTTTTTTGAAGAATGGACAGGTCAAAAAGTAAGCTATGAAAAATGCCATATCCACTTTAGTAAAAACTGCTGTCCCCAACTTCAAATCTCCATCAGGGACCTTCTTGGTATGAAAAAATGCAACCACAAGATTAAGCATCTTGGACTGCCTTTTTGCTCCTCAAACCGTAAGTCAGGGAACTATGGCGACTTGTTGCATAATCTGGACACTCATCTCAAAGGATGGAAAGCTTTGTTGCTCTCTTAAGCTGGTCGCACGGTCCTTGTCAAATATGTGGGTCTTAGTCTTCCGGTCGACATTATGTCATCGCAACTTCTTCCGAAATCTGTGTGTTCGCTGATGGATAAAAAAATCCGTAGGTTTTGGTGGAATGGGGGTAATTCAAACCATTTTCTTGCGCTCCGCAGCTGGGATGCCATTTGTAAACCAAAAGGCAAAGGTGGCATTGGCTTCAAGAGGTGCCAGGATTTCAACCGAGCTCTTTTCTCAAAGGTCCCATGGCAAATTCTCTCAAATGCAAACAAGCCTTGGATTCAGATATTTCTCTCTAAGTATGTCAGAGAAAAGGAATTCTTGTCACTCAACACAAAAGCACGTGATTCTTGGCTTTAGAAGAATATTTGTGACTGTCGAGAGATTTTGCTTAAGGGCGCTTGTTTCAAAATTTTCCAGAATTTCGAGGTTCGAATCTGTGAAGACCCCTGGATACCTTCTTTCCCAAATTTCAAAGTTCCTCCTGATATATATCTTTCTCAAAATGTTGTCTATGTCAGTGCTCTTCAGATTAGAAACACGAAGGAGTGGGATCTGGACCGTCTTAACTCATTTTTACCACATAATCTTGTCAAGGAAATTATGAAAATTCAAATTCCCAATTTTAGGGAACCCTGTCGAGTTATTTGGACTCCAACTAAATTAGGTGTTTTTTCCTCAAAGAGTGCGTATTTGGTGGACCAAGATCGACGATTCACGTCTTCTTCACCGTCTCTCCTTAAACTCTGGAAACTAATTTGGTCAGCTCCTACACACGAAAGACTAAAATTGTTGGCTTGGAAAATCAGTTGTAACGCTCTCCCAACACGTTTAAAGCTTAGCTCTTTCATGGAGTCTGTTGATCCCACTTGTCTCTTGTGTGGCAGTGAACCTGAATCTTTGGAACATATTTTTCTAGAATGCCAGTTCGCGAAAAAGGTCTGGTTTTTATCCAAGTGGAACTTTCGGATCTCTTCGTTGGCTCACTCCAATTTGAATGAATGGCTAACCTTACTGCTTGACCATTCAAAACATATGCTTCCCGATTCCTCTCTCCAAACTGAGTTTATTTCCTTCTCTTTGTGTGCTATGAGTCTCATTTGGAAGGAAAGAAACAACAACTTACATGGCAATCAGGTGATGACCTTTAAAAAGGTGGCTGTTTTAGCGCAAAGCCAATCTGAAAGTATTTTTAATGCTCATATTTGCAAAAGAGTTCTTTTGAAAAGTGTTGCGCCTTCATACTCATGGTCTCCTCCTCGAAAGAGTTGGATTAAGATTAATACAGATGTTGCATTCTCAAATGGTACCGCAACTCTTGTCATTCTTGCTCGTAATCACTGCAATGGTTTTGTTGGAGCTGCAGCCTTTTCTCGGCCCTGTTTTGACGCCACGTCTGCTGAAATTATGGCCATCAAAGAAGCGCCTGTCATGCTCCAAAATTGGAATTGTTGTCGAGTTATTTTTGAGACAGATTCTCTTGATGTTGCTTTTCTCATCTCCAAAGGCCTCTGGAATTCATACTGGACAGCCTCTTCTAGCCTGCAAGATATCCGTGAAATTTGGAAGAATTTTCCCCACTGGCAAATTAAACATATTCCAAGGTTGGGAAACAAGAGTGCCCATAATCTTGCTAGATGGGCATATTTAAATCCCTGGGAAAGGAGCTTTGATCGTGTTTCTTTTCCTTTTACAGTTTTTGAGGAATCATGTAATGTTGTATCTTCTTACTGTGATGCTTGTACTGTTGGCTCTGCTTTTGTTTAATCTATGATGATCCTCTTTTCTTACCAAAAAAAAAAAAGAACTAAAGAGGCCAAAAATGTTGACATAAAACATGTTTCGGAATTGCAATAAGTTGAGCTGCCTGATATTAAGAAATCTGTTAGGATTCCTGTTATATGGTCGGTTCAGATGGTGTTTTCGAATATCACGATTGAGGCAATTAATGTGACGTCGTCCACCGTGAAAACGGGGGATACGGGGACTTACGCCCGATTTCTCTTAATTTTTAGGTTGGAAAGGCTAGGGAGGCGGCTACTGTGGCCGAACAGGGGAATTATCAGGGCGGGGAGGAGATGAAGATCCTCCGAGGACAGGTGGCTGGCGAGCAGTTGAACAAGTCAGTTCGATTGTAATGGGATGGTAAATAGTAATTAATGCGTGGCGTGAATATCGAAGAACGGGGTACAACACAATGGACAGTGTCAATCCTAATGCCAACAGGATTCCAGTTTTGGATGGCTCCAATTATGCATATTGGAAGATGAGGATCAGGTCTCACATCAAAGCTATTGATATTTGAGCCTAGCAATCTGTGATCAATGGATACTCTCTTCCAGCATTACCAAGAGATGGTGAAGGTGATTTAGTTATTATTATTTAACGACGTGGCACCATTAAGGCCACGTTTTCTGGGAACTGGGCGTAAGGGATAGTCACGTCCCTTCACAAGGGGGCTGTAACGGTCCACTTTTTTTCGAACGTCATGCCATTAATGATTGGGAATGGGTTTCTACGCCAGGTGCGGGGATTGAGGTGCGTCATTTGTCATATCCCGTAGGATATTTCCTGCAATGAGTTACCAATATTGTAATGCAGTTATATAACGATAGATAACGGTCGAGGGCTAGGTATATCCTAACCCGACTACGTATTGCAGTCTCAGAACTCGAGGTATTTGAACAATTCTAGGTACACGGGTGTAGGCATTGGCACCGAGGAGGATTGGACCATGCTAGTCTTGTCCATGGGCACTCCTGGAGGAAGCTTTGCTAATGGAGCTTGTTTTAGTAGCATGGTTGGTTTGAGGCACTATTTGGTTTCTGTGTTTGTGATGATGGTTCTTCTTACGACATTTTGTAATTAAATGCCAAAATGGGAATAATTGGACTAAGTGAAAAGATGTTATACAAGCAAAATTGCATTCGCTTACTCTTAGTAGGGTGAAGAGCTAATACCAATTTCATGTGCTTTTGCCGCAATGACTATTCATCGGCTGAAGTGTGGACTTTAAAAACCTTATATAATCCACTTCTCTAGTATTGACGCCTGGTAAGATCTTGATGACTTGGTCCATTTGCGAGGTCTCCATGAGTAAGTTTTTATCCAATTAAATCTTGTTTTTACATCAAAAGTATATTAAAGTTTCTTGTTTTCATCCTTACGTTCTTCTCCCACTTTATTTATAATAATCTCTATTTTACCACCGAGTTATTATTTTCTTGCCTCCGAATTGAATAAAAATCTCAATACCCCCAGAAAGTATCTTCACCAAATTTCAACTTCTGCATATAAATTTAATTAAAATCACAATTTTCACTACCATAGTATCATAAAACTGTCCATGAATTTCCATGTTAGCTTTCTAAATGCAGCAAGTTACAATAGTAAAGTAATATTTACCAAAATACTATTTACTGTACAAATTGAACAAAGGGTTAGAGCTGTAAAAGAAGTACCAAAAGATAACTGAGACGGTAAAACAATGCAGAACGAAAAATAAAAACGTAAAAGAGAAGAAACAGCACACTAGATGAAAGTTAAAGACCAAAAAAAAAAAACACATATTTACACCTTTCTTCATCTATAAACAGCTTATTTGCCAAAGCCTCCACAGAATGAACTGATTCTTCTTTCGCTTTCCTGGTGACCGGAAAGAGGCTTAACTTATAAATCATACACCTTCACAAACGAGTGCAGCTGTGCCTTCAAACAAAGAAACTGACTGTATGAAATGTCAATTGAATACTTTGAATAAGCAAATGCCTCCATCAACGATCCATGGAGTCGTCACCCAACAGGGAAAGGCCTCAAGCAGAAAACAGAAAGGAGTTCATCTTTGTAGTTTCTCCTCATCAGCATAAATTGAAACACAAGCGTCAGATGCGCCAGCAGCAAGGAGTACTTGATAGGGATGGAAAGTAAGGCAGCTAACAGATCCAATCTTCTGGGCCATAAAAGTTGGATAGTAGCGGATGGTCCCTAATGGATCACCCTCCAAATTGAAGACTTTGATAAGTTGCTTGGCTGAGCCACTTGCAATAAGAGGTGCATGCCTATGAACGGCTAAAGCTGTGAGTGATCCCCTATGAGCATCAATTGTGAGATACGTATCTTTCGCACTTCTCATATCAAGAAACTGGATATTTCCTGCTTGTGATGCACTAACAATCTGAAAGAAAAAGTTACAGATGAGTAATGATCTCATGTCACAATGCAGAAACCCCAGCAAACACTAAAAAATAAGTAGAAGTAACTCAACAAGGGGATTCACCTTAGCTGGTTCAAGGCCAGGTTGAAAGCCAATCCCAACAACTTTCTCAACTCGTTGAGTGTGAGGTCTGGTTGCACTAACAACCCTATATAATAAAGGTAAATAGTAAGTATCAAGGACAATACTCCTGCAAAGGATGAATAGGTCAATGGTTATTAGCGGCACTCAATCCAGAACGAAGGTCTCCATATTTTGTTCAAAAGAAGTGGGTTAATCATATCTCGGCTGGGTAGATGTAACTGTGATTCATTTGTCTCCAACTAGTATCTCAACCCTCCCTAAGATTTACAGAAGCTAACAACTTAATATACTAAATCTACAAAAACATTAAAACAAGAAATACACTAATGTGGAAATGATAAGTGTACAGCTAAACCATCAGAAATTCATTGAGTGTGAGATCTGGTTGTACTAACAACCCTATATATTAAAGGTAATAAAGTAAAGTACTAAAGACAATACTCCTGCACAAGGATGAATAGATAGATGGTTATTAGTGCACTCAATACAGAAGTTCCATGTCCCACTTATTGAGAAAGGACATCAAACGAAGGCTTACAAACTTGTTACAAAAAAGGGGTTAATCAAATCGAGATGTAAACGTGGTTCAATTGTCTCCGACTACTATCTCAACCCTCTCGAAGATTTACAGGTGCTAACATCTGAATATACTAAATCTTCAAAACATTAAAACGAGATACAGTCATGTAGCAATGATAAATGTACAGCTAAACCATCAGAAATTTGACAATACAGAAACAACTACGGAAACATAAGATATAAATAGCAAATAGAGGATGACAAAAATAACGCAAGGAAGTCGTATAGTTTTCTTAAAAAAACTTAACGGATACACTCTAATCTACCAAAATGAGTGAAACAAGAGAATTTATGACTTTGGCACGATGTGATTCTAGTTGTCTTAGAATTGTTCGAAGAGTAACTGAGAGGAAGGGGAGAACAAGGTGGGAGGGTGATATGTGGGAAAGTTATCTGAGTACAGTCCTTTAGATGACCACTTTTTAGGAAAAAAAATTGGGGCTTTCATTTGTCTTAGCTTTAATATTTACTTAGATGGAAAATTCATGACAAGTCAGGAGATAAAGAATTCATGTAACCGACTCCACATGATTCACTTAAGGTTCATAGGGCCCACCCCTCCTGGTTGTTGTTGTTGTACAGAATTTATAACTTGCTTCTAATATGCATTTTGTCGTTAAAAAAAAGATTTTTCATCTTTTTGCGGTTTTTGAACCAATATTCAAAATTTGAGTCAATTTTAAAAAATTAAAGAACCCAAAGTTTTTTCCAGCACTTACTTCAATCGTTATGGTAGTTTTACAATAAGCCCCTTCAAACAAAAAAATTGTAAGAGAACACTCAAATAAGAAAGTAAAAGTAAAAAAAAAATCTCTATGAATTATTCTTGGAATTAACTTTGGACTATCTACAAATATGTGTAAATAACTAGACATCGGCTAACTTAAATGTGAATAATGTGTAATGACACCCATCCCCAAAGAAAAAGAACACACTCCTTAAATGCTTTATCAATATGTAAGATCACCCATATACGTAAATCCTCCCATCATTTCCTTGAGCTATCTCAGAGACCAATGCGTATAAGCATAGATTCAAACCTCAGTATTCTATCTTTTACAAGCTCAAATGGATAGCAGTATGGAAAAAATAATACTATCATAAAGCAACAAATACTATGGAGGTCAAACGACATGTGAAGATTCAAGTCAGAATAAAGTACAAGACAAAAAAGTCTTACATTTCAGGGGTACGGATGTCATACAATCTAACATAACCATCCACAAAACCAGCAGCAAATTGACCTCCATGAACTTGAGAAACAGCCTGATGATACAATAATCATATTAGCGATCAGCAACCTCATGAGCGGTCAAAGGAGAGAGTTAACAAAGCATGCAGCTCAGGCAACTAAATTAACAGGGGCGCCAGTCAAAAAAGGCAGCACTCAGGGATGGCCTCAAGGCATCGATTAGACCAATTTCATGTGGTATTTACAATAACTGAGTATGCTACTTCTGATATATTTTATCAGCTGTGCCGATGAAGAAAAATTGTCTGATAGAATATAATATGAAAGAGAGGAATCACTAGTCAGTCAATATATGCCTAAACACAATCATAATCAAGATTTCAGTTAAATGAAACGGAAAAAAAAAAGGCTAAACGCCAACAATTGAATTCTTTGCCAATTGAATTATTGAAAAACTTTCTGCAGGATACATTCCCAGAAACAATACAACCAAAGAATTCAAAAGAATTAAAAAAAATCAGGAAATTATGTGTCAACTTCATAAGCTTGAACTGGACAACAAATATATAACAAAAATAATGAAACATGTACCTTATAAACAAAAAAATGAAAACACGAGAAAATGTCACTACAATATCCTTCTACAGAAAAATCTGAGACCTACCAGAGCCGAGATGCTCGATTCTGATGTCAAGGGAATGGAACTGACAAGGGTTTCCTTCTCCAAATCCCAGGCCATGATAGATGAAATTTCACCTGTTGCAAACTAGGTATGGTAATATGAAGGAGATGTGTCAGTAAACCGTAAAATAAAGCAGAAATCGAGATCAATTGTCATTAAGTTGTTTAAAAACATATGCATAAAGACCATGGTAAAGGGGCAAACATACAAGATATCCAGACTGTTGTTGCCAATCCACAACAGCGTTCACGCTGCGGACACCAGGTCTGTGACCATGAATTGAAGCGAAAGCAGTGACTAATTTCTGTTGTCCCTTTAAACTATAATCTTTCCATATGCGAATGTTCCCATCATCTACATTAACATAAGCACACAAGCATTTAGCTCAAATCAAAGTCAGAAATCTAATTTAGATTAGATGGAATTTCCAAACTCGGCAACTTGAAGCAAGAAATTTACTGGATGCAACAAGTAGCAAATTCTCATCAAATTCATTGACAAGACACAGCTTTGAAACGCCTTTATCCGGGTAATCATGGTTGTCAAAACTGTTAAGCAGTGTTGCTTCCTCGTAATTCCAGATCCTGATAGATTATAACCATAAGTTAGTTTAGATCAGAAAACAAGGTCAATGCTGCACAAAAATTGAAATCATAGTGCATTATACCAGCAATAAACTTAGCCAAGTCCAAACTTCACTGAGATAAGGCTCACAATAAGTAAAAGAACTTCTGGCATAAGAACTAAAGATTTGATATAACTAACAAAATAAAGATAAAGATAATATGACAAACATAACAATTAAAATAAAGACGTAGCAAAACACAAACTTAGTCGCGAGATAATATTACAGAAACTAACCACATCAAGCCACTGAGCTGCTCAGAAACACACTGTAAACTTTCTTCTGTTTAATTCACTTCACATATACCCCACAATTTTAATATTGAAATTTTAAACTAAGATACAGAAATGATCTGCCTTAATCCTCAATGTCAGGCACATAACTTTTGGTTTATGCCAATTGAGCTTTCTCGGAGACTCAAAGTTGAAATCATCACAACCATATAAATGCATAAAAGAAAATCAAAAGATGCCAAGCTGCAGAAAAGTATGGCCAAAAATTAACTGATGATCATCACAATCAATTGACAACTGATGCTGATGCGAAAACTTGGAGCACCTAACTTATTCCTACCTGATCCTTTCATTTTCATCTGAAGCAATCACAACAGGCGAGAAGGGCTGTAACAATGTGGCTTTGCTTCCAGTCTCAAACTTTGTGTCCCAACTGGCAATTTGATTATGCAATTTACTCACAGCTGCCACAAAAGGAACAATGTTAGATAACAAGTAGGCGCACGAGGATAGAAAATACTCATCAGTTCAGAGCATACAAGAATGTTGACATTTGGCTATATGATCAAGAGCCAATTTCTCCCTTTCTTCTCTCCTAGCAACAATATCTTCAGTATCGTCCGCAGCAGTAAGAAGGGGCTTTGAAAAGTGACCACAGCTCCAATTATATATTGTTGATTGTGGAAGAAAACTCCGTTCAGAAGAACCAGATGGCCCGGCAGAACCTAATAATGGATCAGCTAGCCCTGAATCTGGAGAATTCATCACATGTGGCCTGAACTCCAAGGAGCAGACTCTTCGCATTCCCATCAAGTAGCTTGGTCTAGGAGGACTGACAGGAGGGGTTCTAAAAGTGAGTGGCAAATGGCCTCCTACAGTGATTCAAAATGATAAATAAAACCTAATTAGTACATCCATAAGATGCAGAGAGAAACCATAATTAATAAAACTCACAAAATAAGATTCCTACCTCCATTTAATTCAAACCAGGAAGATGAACGAGCTAGTCCAGCAAGACTACTGCTAGTAGTTGTTGCTTCACCAGGACGAGCAGTGGGTTTCACAGACTTCGCAACCACTTGTTCAATGCCAATAACAGATAAAACTCTCCTTCCAAGAGTCGCAACTCGTGGTGATGGGTCCTTCGCCAGGGTACACATAGCCAATACACATTGTGAATACAAAGAATTATCTAGTTGCCTTCGCCTTGCATGATTTGACACCCCGTTGGTAATACATTCATTCACTGCGCCTGAATCAGAATGCTGAGATGAATCATCAGAAAGCGGAGATCCATGCATTAGTCCAGGGGTAGCGAGAGGGCTACTGGTGGACACTCTACCATCACGACCCAATGTCTGGCTATCATTCCCTAAACGCAATAAAGGAGCAACAGAGGGAATTATACCCCCATGTGGCATGTAGTGCGTAGGAGTCGTATAGCCACTACCAGAACCCTTGACTGTGAAAGATGGCAAGGAAGAGAGCATGGAATTGGATTGCGGCTTCCAGTAAGCGGCAGCAACTGACTTTAGGTGCTTGTTGTGGCCAAATGCAAAACGAGACAGTGCTGCAAGCATAAAAAACTGGTCCTGAGGGACTTGGCAGATAAAATGATATATTGCTCCCATCAGACAAAAGAGTAAAGGTAACACAGAAACATACAAGGAAAACAACTCTTACTTCCTACGAAGCAACAAAATGCATCAGTAAAGGGGTTAGGACAATTCAATAGAACATACCAACAGCGACTTCAGCTCGCACTAGTGGGCTTCCATCAGAAGCCACGTTCAGAAGGCTTTTAATAATGCCTGACTCAGCCCTTGTTTTTTCATCATCATCGTAGTCTTCTTCTCCAACACCATCTCTCGATGTGTCAAATCCAACATCAAGAATAGTTCCTAAAGCAAAAACAGCTGCCGCTCGTACCTTAGAAAATGAATTCCAGATTAATATATGTGAGGCAAATTGGCAGTATTTCCTTTTTGGACCGAGACATATAAAGAGACAAACCTCAGGTTGGGGCTCAGAAAGAAGAGGTGCCAGAACAGCAGGGGCGTGAGCTTGCAAACCAATCATCTGAGCCTCCAAGAAATCCTCCCATAATTTCCCGAGACACAAGCAAATCCACTGAAGGAAGAGAGGCTCAGTCTGTGCCTCACTTGGGGAGGAGCTCTGAAGGTGCTTTAGGCAGACATGTATGAGACCAGCTTCAATGCATGCTTCCTGACCCTTCCTGTGACTATCTACAATTACAGCCAAAACAAATGCAGCCATTGCACGTTGCTCTGGATACGCTTCAACACTGTCTAGAAACCGAATGAAATATGTGTGCCCACCATCCTTCACAAGATCAACCTGACAAGACTATAGACGTAGGAAACATTTTCCTTAGTACTATATGCAAATTCCAGATAATGACATATGAGCGTACAACATACAAGGCGTGTGTTTCTAGCGTGCAGTTCGATCTAGGTGGCTAGATAGATAAACATACTTATACATGTACAAGTAAAAGAATAAACATGAGTTCAGAATTTCAAAAAAGGGACATGATATATAACTCCATGACCCATGCTTAATGCAGGTAACAAACAAGGTACGTCATGATGCACTTAAGAAAATAATGAGAAGCCTAAATATTTATGTTCTCAGCGCCAGTTGCACATAGAGGCTAATATACACTTTTTAAGTTTCCTCTTAAAAAAAGTTATGGTTACACTAGATACGGGAGGAATTGGCTTTGACTTTAAATGGGCACATCAAGAGAACTAGAGGGGTAAATGATTCTGAGCTCACCTTATCTAGTGCAAGAATTTTTGTCCAAATGAACACTAGAATTTGTCGAAGCTCTGGAGTGGTTGTTTGCAAAAGCTTCAAAACATAAGGAAATATACCCACAGATAAGGCCTGAAAGGTGGGAAGACACAGAGTACATAAGAATCTGAAGTCATGAATTTGTACATTGATCAACAGGCAAGTCAACCCAGGTTCGAGTGAAAAGTACCAGATCTACAGCCCATGGTCCCATATCCAAAAACCTTCCGAGAAGTACCAAAGCACGAAACCTATGGCATTGACTAAGTAAGACCTGAAATGGGATAGAATACAACAAGTTATTCATAACGAGTTTTAAGAGCAAGTAGAAATAAATAAAGCATAAAAGATGACGAAGAAACAAAAAGTTTATGTTTTCAACAATTTGCCCAAATGCTATATTATGCAACTTTAAAAGATGCCAAAATTACAAAAGAGGCTGCACTGTCTAACACTGTTTCTGCGACAAACAAGTGCCCACCAGCAACCAGTCACATGCCTCATCCATGAAATTTGCAACTACACTATTATGCTGATACAATAGAAACTGAGAGAACAAAGTTCTAAGAGAAAAAAAAAATCAGCTCTCACTTGCCAGCAGTAAACAAATAAAATTATTTCACAACATCGCTAGAAGAAAACTCAGGCAATGCCTATGCAAATTAAGGATCTGTTAACAAGAGGCATCGAATTGCTTATGGTTTATTGTGGTATGGATCGTTTGGATGCAAAGAAACAGAAACTTAAATGAAGGTATTACACAGGATGCTTCTAAAGTAATGGATCTCATCAAAATAAGGACACAAATGTGGCTAAAGGCTTCTAATAAATCATCCTCATTTTTAGATTTCAATAAGAACCCTGCACAGTGCTTAACGTTGGAGTCTCTTCTCAAAGCTATGTGTTTGGGCGTTGAGTGCTTGATGTAGGTGGCTTGTGCTTGGGTGATCTTTTTTAAGGGTTGAGCACCTCTTTTGCTCCTTACATTCAATTTATTTGCCTTATCAAAAAAAATAATAAATAAAAAAAAACCTATGCAAATGTTAAGAGAAATGCATACATCAATATCCTCATCATTTAGAAAGAAATAAGTTCAAGGCAACTCACTAGGACCAATTATATGTACTACCTGAAGAACAATTGGCAATTGTTCAGGTGGTTTCTTATGCTCTGATCCATGATCCAGCCAAACTTCAAAAGCCGTTAACTGCTCTGTGAAAAATGGGCTGGGCTGAAGAAGAAAACAAGAAAATTGTTCAATCGAAGTGGAATCATAACTTAAGAATATGCTGAAATAATCATTTTTGCTTGCAGTTCTAAAACTATGTGATGCATCCAAAAAAAAAAAGAGAGAGCAATAAGAATGATGATAGTAATATGAAAAATCAAAACAAATATACCTGGAACTCTGCATTGGGATCCTCTACTAAGGTGGGAAGCTGAGAGAGACATATTTCAGCAGCCATATCCCATGCATCCCTGCAGATCACAGTAAATAAGACGCCAGCAAATACTTATACAGAAGTTGTAGATGCAAATAGGATAAGTCCAAGACGTTACCACATATGATGCTGATGTGTAGGTGGCAACATCGGATGAGAAACTGGAGAACAATTTGCAGATCGCATGATCCTTTCAGCAAGCAAAAAGTTCCGAAACAGACTAGCAACTAAAAGATCTTGCCTGAATAATCGCTGGAACAAATCTGTGGGATTCAACGTAGATTAACTGCTTAAGATTACATTTAAACATTCTGCACAGTGAAAAAACATAACATGGAAGCATTAAAACATACGAAGGCCATGTGGTATTACCGTGTGGAAGTACATTCCAAGCGATAGTGTCAGTCACAGCTGTAAATATCCAGTTCAACTCCCCAAGAAGAGTCTTCCGATCAGTTTGGCGGCCAGGAATTCTGTCTATCAGAGAATAATCAAAAGATTCATGGAGCAGTGACCGGGTGCAGAACCTGAATGTAAGACCAATTCAATTGTAACCAAATAGCCCCCAGGTACAAAGAAGCCACATGAGATGTATATTGAAAATGCAAATAGTAGATAAAATGAACATACCACACATATACCATGACAGACATGTAGATGGACAGGGTAGCAAATCACAAGTAAATGATTTGTACTGAGATTCATGCTAAGTCATCACCTTATGTAACATTTACAAGAAAGAAAGCTGCATGTGATTTCGAGAATGCGTAACAGGTAAGAAACGTGCAGTATCAAACAGTTTCTCTTGTTCGGATGTTATAATAATAGAGGAACTACAAACATGTTCAAAAGGCACACGGGAGGTATGATCATGTCGAGAAGTAGGACCTACAAAATTGGTCATACAGAAAACTTAATATAGAGTGTGACGGAGACTTCAGAGCCAAAAAAAGAGTATGAAGTTCAGTCCGGAGTGAATGGTTCTTTTTGCACTTTTCCTCTCCAGAAGAGCACTCATATAATGATTTATGACACTTGTAATATTATGTGAGGCACCTTTCACGGATTGTGTGAGATGTAAATCAGGAATTACAAAAAAGGGTCAATGTCTTTTCACCATACACAAGCGCATAGCAGCTTCTAGAATCAGTACTAGAAGGATTTCAGACAGCTAACGACTGACAAATCTTTAAAAAGAGAACAGCAGAAAATAAATAGAAATGCCAGCTCAAAAGTGTAGATAGAGTTTTGAGATATAGATCACCATCTTAATGCCATTTTTATGGGCGTCGTGAGACAGGAAGTAAAGACATCAGCAGGAAACTCAACACTCTGTGGAAGTGTCTCGTGGGCTTCACAAGCCGCAAGCAAAATACAGTCCCTTGTCGAATGTCCAGAACTCGAAGTACTATAATCCTGAAGCTGTACAAAACCCATATAAGTTTAGACCATGTTACCAAATTAGATTTGCAAAACGACCTGTTCTACTGGTTGAAAAAATAGAGTTGATGAGTACCGCAATGAAGGCACTGACAATTGTTCCAGCAGCAGAGCAATCAAAAACATAAATTGAGGGTGTCTTCAGCCAAGAATCCAGATCGGCAATTGTCAAAGGGATGTACTGCGTATAACTCTATATAAAAATAAATGAGATCACTGAAGCTACGTGCTGGAAATTAAAGGCATGAGGAAATGCAGTATCGGAATAGACCTTATTGAAAAGCCAAATTTCACCGCTAGGTGTTGGCTTTGGCACACCATGTCCATTGTAGTGAAAAAGAACTCTTTCAGATTTAGCATACTTGCGGCATGTTGTGCATAGTTTCTTAACTTCTTCAACAGTTGGATCTAAGGAAATTTTGTAGCGAGCCTACCAATACACAACAAAAATTAAGATATGCTCAGCTCATTCATAATATGAACTAAAAATGTATTTCTATTTCATATCTATTTCTTTAATGATGAGTATAACACAATAACAAAATTAATAAGATCATTAATGATGTAAGTGGAGGAGCGAATGTAAGAGTCTTTTTACCTTAGGTTGCCATCTCTCATACTGTTGGTTCAAGGTTCTCCCAATTGATTCAAGAGCTTTTTGAGGTGCCATTGCAAATGGATCTACAAACATGAAGAAGCAATCTATATTTATACCTCTTATGCCATCAAAGAGTAACAAAGAAGATATTTAAACAATCCAACATATGATGCAAAAACTTCACACCTTCAGTCTCCAACAGAAGAATTCGCAAAGCTAAAACAGATTACTGAGGTTACATTAACCAAATAACTTTCCATACTAATATAGTTTGCAGTTCATTAAGAACGATAACAAAATTGTAATCCTCCCAAATTTGCACCAAGCTGACATTGGAAGTATTGAGGTGCATACATCCCCACTCATCACCAAACCAGATTAAAAAGGGAGATTTGAAGTTCTGTGAACAATTACCTAAAAAAAAATTAATTAACGTAAACAAGAAGGACATGGGTCGTACCAATCCAGCACTCCATTCGGGCACAAGGAGAAATCTTAATTACATCAGGTGGGTCCACGCTTATATTTAAACACAAAACAAGAGCAACACATCCCGTCTTCATCTGCAACGGCAATTAAAAATTAAATAGCATTAAATAAGATCAGCTGTATAAATGTAGCCTAGAACTTCCAGACCAATCAAAGAAAAGGATAATCACATCAACATTCTTCACAAGATGGGATTCGTTGCTCGTCATAAGTTTCTTAGTACTTAAATTAATTGACATTATCGGAGCCCTATATCAACAGTTTATAACAAGAATCACCATAGGAAATAGACACTCCTGCGAAACAACTTTATTATGATTTAGCTCTCTTTCGCACAAACATCAAGAGCCTTGAGGCCAAATGTGAACATCAACGTCCTGAAAAACAATTTCTTTTCTGTTTGAGGCTACAAAATAAAGTTACGGGCCCGCTAAAACCATGGTCAGTTCATTTTTTGTAACTACGGAGCGCCCTCTTTGCCATCATAAGTGCTGCATTAAATGGAAAAGTATAAAGCAGCCCGTCCGTCCGGCCCCCCTCCTATCGCATGTATCATCACACATAATATATATTAGCTAATTCTCCTTTCCACCAAAGTTTCCAGTAAAAGTACTTGGATACAATTTACCAAAGGAAAAACCTCTAACATGCTAAACTCGCATCATTTTCTTAACACTAATGCATGGATTGCTGAGCACCCTAGTTTGGAGTCGAATGCACTAATCATGAACTTTGGCACACAACTCAAGCCCAAGAAACGAAAAGCATATAAGGTCTGACAATAACGGATACAAAGCATAAATCTTGACCCATAAATCTGAAAACACAGAGACGTAAAGCCATAATAGCTTACTCGATCCCTGGGCCTCCACTTGGAAACTATCCCGCTGTCTAATGGACCCGACGGAACACTCTCTTCAAACCCATCATGCCGAAGCTCACACAACACCACAGTCTGCGGCAGGTAGGCCATGCTAGTGGTGGTGGTCATGACAGTGTAGTTACTGCTAGCAGGCTCGGACAACTCCCGAGCAGCATTCCCATTATTATTAATGCTATTGACACCATAAACACTCCTGTCGCCGTTCGCTTCAACATGATTCCCATCAGCGGAGAACTCCTCCAAGTGATTCGAAACCGCGGTGGACGACTGCGAAAACCGAGATGCTGCCATTAAATCACCCAATGCCATATAAATTAACTCAACTTCCAGAAATGTTGGTATCAGCCCTGCCCTAGTCGAACTGATTTCGGAGGGCAACTCATAACCCGAACCCTAATCACGCCGACCAACCACAAAACGAGAGTTTCACATTCAATTCTCAGTTCCGGTGATCGGAGATAGGTGAATGGATACAGAATCGGAGTGAGCGAGAGATGAATTTGGATTTTACAAGCGCGCGATGGATTTCAATCGATGAAAGAACGGTGTAACGATAAGAGAATAGGAGAAAATAGAGAATCCAGCTTACGAAAAACCCTAGGTCGGATGTGTGGCGATGGCGCCGCCGCTCGTCGATGGAGGAGTAGATATATATTATATAATATATGTATTTGTGTGTTTGTGTGTGTATGTGTGTATGTATATACAGAGAGAGAAATGAGAGGAGAGAGAAAGGGAGAGTGCGGCTGTTGGAGCAAAACTCAAAAGAGGGATGTTATTATTATGTTAATGTTGTAATTTAATTTTGGGTTTTTATTATACTCAACGATTTTATTATTTGTTGTATTTGAACAACTCCTTGTATTTTAAAAAATTCATGGTTATTGAAAAAATAATATGATTGGTTTTTATTTCTATTTTTACTTTTTGGTATGGTTCAAAATTTTATTATATGATTGCACAATTTGTAATAAGGTTATAATATATAATAAGCTCACGCAACAATTAAGCTAACAAAAACTATATATACGCTATTCGCTCGTACACTAAAGTCGTAATCTTACAACATAATGAATCGTATATAACCAAAAGAAAATATGAACTACAGTAGAAGAGTTTGTCCATCTATTAATGTATATATATTTATAGGAATCTCATTACTCCCTACATGTTTATTGCTATATTCATGTAAGAACAAAAAGTAAAACATTATCGAGATACAAAGATAATTACTAAACTGTTTAGCACCACCGTAGAGACATTCTTGGTAGTGTAGTTGTTATAATCATTTATGAACATTGTTGTGATACGAAGATAATTATTAAATTGTTTGCACCGCCGCATAAACATTTTTGGTAGTGTAGTCATTTATGTCACTACACATTAGAGGAATATATGGACTCGAACATAGTACGTAAAATTGGTAAGATTTTGTTGAAATACTTATTTTGTTACTTTTTTTTTTACGACTATGCTGAGATTTTTATATTTTAGAAAGTTCGTTGATCGTAGTCATGACACACGGTCATATTCTTCATTAATGCAATATTACCAACTACATTAAATTGAATTAAATGCAAAGTTATCTACTCGCCACGATATTATACAACATTCGGCTTGGTTATTTTGACATACTATGTTTAATGCCATGTATATGATTATCATATCTTTGTTATTTGACTAATAGTCTGATATAATTAGAAAAGTATGATTTCAAAGAGAATAACAATAAAAAAAGAATAAGAAATTAAACAAGAACAATTATTTACTTATTTGTAATGTGCATAAAGCGAAAAGCTACTAATATACTCATACTTTATTTCATCTTTGTTTATTTATTATGTGTTCTCTTTTTTATTGTATATGGACCATAATATCTTTATCACCATCATCAAGTTCTTGAGTAAGGTGTTGTCAAAGCATACTTGTCAAAAAGTATTGTGCGTTTAAGGTGTTGTCCACAAACTATAGTACCATGTTACCACACATTTGTCTCATGTCGTCGCATGTCATAGTTATTGTTTTTGCGCGTGGGACAAATAGCAACTTCAATTCTTCATATGAAATAACGTGTTAGCATGCTTTTTACTCCCGTGTATCAAGAGAAATTCAACTTGCCACGTGTATAGCACATTAAAAATAAGATCTTTTTCAAATTAGAATCTCACTAAAAACGAACGTTAGTGACTAGCTCTCGATGCCACTTGAAGGCCTTAATTGTTTACTTGTTACTTAATTCTTTTTGTAATAGTTATCACAAGTTAAGACATGTAAAAAGTAAAATAATAACACAAGAATTTTATAGTGATTCGGTCACAACAAACCTAGCCCACTCGGCTTTCGCCTATTCTAGCAACTCAAGTCTCTTTCGTATAGTACATGACTTTGACTCACTCAAGCTATTACTTGATACTCGTAATCTAGATTGCCTCTAATTACTTTCTTAATATCTGATGCAATACCTTTCTATAGAACTCTACTTGAATCTGGAAATATTCAAGTTCACACGAAGTTCCTTCGCCCTTGATATTTCGTACAAAGATATTAAAATGTATTTGACTCTCAAACAAATAAAATAACAAATCTTAAAACCTAAAACTTGTCTTCAAATGTCTTCGAGTCTTCTGCTTTTATAGAGTACAGAATCTCCTACACGGAAGGACAACTGTTGCACCAGATCTTCAAATCTTCAAGACAACCTGCAAACCTTTCTTAGTTCATCTGATTTGATTCTGTTAAATAAGTAAACAGAATATTCCAATGTATGCATAAATATTATAGTCCATATTCATTTGGAATAAAATCGAATCATACAAAGACAAATGAAATACAAAATCTTGTTTCCTTAAATAATTTAGGAAGAATTACACAAACTACCCCTCAACTATAGGGTAATTACACAAACCACCTCTCATGTTTGGGAAATTACACAAACTACCCTGATGTAAGATTTTTTGCTTAATTTATTTTACATTTTATCGAATGTAAATTCATGCTCTTCATTTATTTTACAAATAAAATAAAAATTAAATTAAAATTATTGCATTAAACCTCATTTATCTCGTTCAAAAAGACTAAAAAATTAGAAAAAACATTATATCGTTAAAGAAAAAACAAAATATCTGTGAATTTTAGTCTCTGCTATGATTTGAAATTGAAAGGTTTTCTTAATTATTTTAACTTGTTCGGCTATAAGGGTAGTTTGTGTAATTTCTCAAACAGAAGGGGTATTTTGTGTAATTACCCCATAGTTGAGGGGTAGTTTGTGTAATTCTCCCAATAATTTAATGCGGCAGAATCTAATTCAAAAAGGAAACTTTAAGATCCAGTTCCAAAATCTCACAAATCTTCTTTCCTTAAATAACTGTTGTGATGGGATCTTTGATCATAAGGAAAGAAACATAAAACAAGTTTGCCAAAATATTACAAAACATAATCAATTAAACATAAATAAAACACATTTAATCAACTAATTAATTAAGTATACTTAGGCCGAAACTTTCGGTCCTAACAGTTTTTATAGGATTTTGTCGAGTCAAGATAAAACGATGAAAAAAGAGCACAAAATGAATATTTTTGGAATAATTTGCAAAGAGGGCGTCATGACACGACTTTGGGCACTACAACACCATGAACCGATACAACCTTGGTCGCATTAATCAAAGAAGTCCAACAGTCGACCCTGTCGAGGAGGGAGCTACGCGACTCGCGCGTAATGGGCAGTAGGTTGCATGACCCACAGAGGATTACGTGTCACCATGCAGAATTGGCAGAGAGTCGCGCCACAGCAGACAAAAGCTTCGCTGTTTGTTATCTATGCTATATATTTATCCTGTTTTAGAGTCTAGTTATTTTTTTAGGATTGAGTCATTAGAACCAAATTTGAAGCATGAAAACATGAATAAGTACGCATCAATGATGTTATATGCATAATATGGTATGAGTTTGAGATGCAAGAGTATACATGTGTGAATTGAGTACATCTTGAGTAATATTGTTAAAAGCATGTTTTATTTTCATGTACACTTATCAATTTGTTACAAGTGCAGAAGAGTGAGAATAATGTTGTTTGCTCATGAGAAAGTAGTATATAGAATGTGATTTATGAATCTTGGGTAATTGCAGGATTGTTATTGGAGATGAATGTAGACTTTACATGTATTTGAAGAAATGAATTATGCCGTCATTTCTATTATGTTTTACCTTTCAAGCACAAAACTCTTACAAATAAAGACAAATCCTTAGAACTCCATTGAAACCTTTTCTTGTGAAGCTTTCTGTTTATGAAACCCCAATTATCTACACCGTAGCCGATGAATTATATCCTCCCTTTTTTCTAGAGTTGGATGTAGTAATCTTAATGAGGGATAAGGAATGAGTTAAAAACAAAAGCACAAGCCTATAAAAAATAAAAAATAAAAAGGCTAACAATCGAAAAGAAGGATGAACATAATAGAGAGCACAAATACACTGTACAAAACTTTGCTTCTCGAAAAATCAATGAAGTATATGGTGGATTTAAAACTTGCACAAATGAAAATGCAAGGAAAAGATAAAAAGAGCCTAAAATGTATGGCCCAATAAAAATATAAAATAAGGGAGAAAAGAGAATCAATGAGTTGATTTACTACGTACATCTCTAGAATTCATAAATATCTTTTTCTAATATGGTCCAAACTGAGCCTAACATTACAAGCAACTAAAGTCCTAAAGATATTCAAAATGGGAAATTTGCATGAATTGATGGTAAAATGAAAAGTAGAGAATGATAGTGAAGCGATTATGTGCGAACCAATATGCTTTTATGAGTATGCAATGTGAAAATTATTCTTTTGCACGAGTAACAGTGGTACACACTTTTGAGCACATAAAATTGACATGACAAAGATTTTATTAAGCTTGATGTGTTTATCTTACTTTGTATACTCCCTCTCATATCTTATTTGACCATATGTTGCATTCTTAGAATATATTCCTATGCGTGAAAGTTGGCATGTGAATAACTTGAATTCTAACTTAGATTGAGTCGGACTAGTAGGGTTGCTTGAGGACAAGCAAAGGTTTAAATTTAGGGGTATTCGATGAGCGTTTATATAGCGTGATTTTAGTACTAGTTTTCATAGACTTTTGTAAACTTCTTGGTGCATATTTATTGGTTCCAGTATTGTTTTGTATTTTTATAGAATTTTGTCCAGTCAAGACAAAACAATAGAAAAAGATCACAACATAGATGTTTTTGGAATAACTTGCAAAGAGCGCATTATGGCACGACTTTAGGCGCTACAACACCGTGAACTGAGACAACCCTAGTTACATTAAGCAAATAAGTCCAACAGTCAACCCAGTCAAGAAGGGAGTTGCGCAACATCGGAGGAAGCCGCGTGGCTTGTGTGTAACAGGCAGTAGGTCGCGCGACCCACGGAGGATTATACGTCACCATGCAGAAATGGCAGAGAGTTGCGCCGCAGCAGACAAAAAATGTGCGAGTCGCGCAGCCATCCACGCAATATGCCTGTACGACATGTCAAAGTCACACGTCATAGGGCAACACCACCTTTTACTATAGAATAAGTTGCGGCTATTTTGGAGACGAGGGAAAGACTACTTTACTACAAATAGGAACAGACAACACTTAGAGACACCAACTACTTTTACCTCTCATAAGACTTGTAATTACGGCTAGTTACTTTGAGAAGTTGTGAAAAGAGAGAAAACACCATTTAGAGTTATGTCATTAGTTTGTTTTTTCATATTCTAGAGCCGATAGTTTGTAAAGAAGAAAATAACACGCAGAAGTTGAAGAAGATAGCAAGGCGTCAATGTTCTACCAAATCTGAGAAGCTTTGCCTATCTCTTTTACTTTGTTTAAGCAATTTAACTCTTTATTAATTGTCGAACTTATGACTATGAGTAGTTAAACTACCCCATGTTTGGAGTATGGCAGTAGTTCAAATTTATGAATATGTTTATTTGTTTCATTTCATGTGCTCAAGTGTCTGGAATGATTAGTCTAACTCTTGCTTGAAGAACGGATGCAAAACCCTAGGACCACTAAAGTGTAGATGTTAGCTAATTAGGTATACATGCGATTTGTGTCTTTAGTACGCTAACGCAGCTATTGCGTAACTCATAGATCACATTAAATCATTCTTGATTAAGTACGTTTATCTTAACACGATTCAGATGAGTTGATTGGATTGCAGAATTGATATCTCTACTAAAACAACTAACAATTGGGTTGATTTCGCTAACGTGGTAGGCTATTAGAGGCTTAATGATTTTATAGTTAGAATAGGTCCAACTATAGGCCGCAGATCCATTAGATACACATAACTTAAACTATAATCAAACATATCAAGTAAACATAGGTAGTTTGTCTACGAACTATTATGGTTAAATTAGTTGTGAAACCTAACCTCCAAACATCTTTTATTTTTTTTATAACTAAAGCATTCATCCCCTCAGTCATCTTAAATTCTATTTTTTTTTTACTTTCCTTCCATTAGATTAGTTTATAATAATTTCTTTCACTCTACATTCAATCTGCTTTTGTTACTCAGTTCTTTCCACATTCAATCTGCTTTTAATCTTAGTTCATTTGCATTCAAACTATATTCTTGCATTAAAATTGTTCTTAGTTTTCATTCATTGCTTTCATTGTATTCTAGTTTAATAGTAATCTGTATCCAAAACCATTTTCATAAAATATGCATTCATTATTTTCTGCATTCAAAGCATTCTGCACACACAAAGATAGCAAACGTGATAACCATTAGTGTTTTTGCATTTAAGTAATTCAAGCATACATCCATCACTCCCTTGGGATACGGTACTTAGTTCGTAACTGTACTTACCAATTTATTATTACTTGATTCGTGCACTTGTGACAAAGAGGAATTTAAGTGTGACAATTGATTTGTTAACTTGTTATTCTTTATACACTACACAATAGTTCCCATCACATATGAATATGACATATAGCCTATAACATATGGCATATGGCATACGAATATGACATATAGCTTATAATATATGGCATCTGAAATATCACAAATAAAGGCCTTGGTCTATCAGAAGTGGCCCATACTCGCTCATACAGTCAAGAAGGCCAATCATCTATAATACCAGGCTACTTGATAGAAGCGTGCGTAGGTGTAAATATAGTAGAATATATTTCAACACATAATTGTTACACCTAAATCTAACTGTGTCTCAAGTGCACGAATCAAGTAATAATAAAATGGTAAGTATAGTTACGAACCAAGTATCGCATCCCAATGGAGTGATGGTTGTATGTATGAATCACTTAAATGCAAAAATACTAATTACTGTCACTTTCTGTTCTCTTGTGTTTGCCATATATGATGAATGCTATGAATGATTTCTAAACTAAGAATGATATGGATGATTTTTATGCAGATAATGCTTAATCTAGAATGCAATGGACTGATCTAAGAATGCAAGAATGATTAAATATTTTTTTGGGTTTTTTGGTTTTTAAATGCAACGAAACAATTAAACTACCTAATCTAATGAAAGTTATTAAACTAAGGATGTTGGGAAGATGAGAGATTAACTAGGCTAAACTAAACTAACTAGAATGATTGATTGATAACTTTTAGGTTGTGAACAATGGTTCGAAAGATTGTTTGGAGGTCGGGTTTCACAATGACTTAACTTAGTAGTTCATAGATAAACCACCTATATTTACTTACAATACTTGATAGTTATTTGATGTTTGCATGTCTAATGGATCTGTGACATATGGCAGGAGCTATCCCAACCACATCTCTATGAGTCTCTAATAACCTACCATGTTAATGGAATAAACCAATTGTCAATTATTATAGAAGAGATATCAAATCCGCAATCCAATTAACTCATCCGAGTCCTGCTAACATAACGTACATATTCAAGATTGATCTAGTGTGATCTAAAGGTTGCGCAATAGTTTCTTTCGCAAATCCAAAGTCACAAATCGCACATATATATAACACCCTTAACATTCTACACTCCGGGCGGCCCCACTCATGTGCTTTCGTTTTATCTCAACGAGAGTAAGGTTAGTCACAAAAAATAAGTAACTATTCAATCTAGACATTCAAGGTTATCAAACACATATCAAGTAAAATAAATAATTATATTCATTATATCAGAGTTACTCTCCTACTCTAAACAACGAGCGGGTTAGCTTCTCATAATCATGAGTTTAACAATAAACAAAGGTGTAAATATCATAGACAAAGTAAAAAAGGTTAAGAAAAGCTTCTCGGATCCGGTGAAACTTCGTTTCCTGACCCTTTTCGTACTTCCTTTTGCTATATTCTTCTTCAATAATTATCTTCTCTCAAACAACGATTCGACTAATCTAGAACAAGTCTTTGGTGGGGGTTTCTCTCTGGTGACAACTCTCATGGTGTCTTCTCTTTGAAAGTGGTTGTAAAGGCTATGAAAGTTATTGTGAAAGTTGTACCCTAACTGCTGAATGTAGCTCCTTCATAGTTTTTCTTTTCGCTATGGGCTGCATTTTAGGGTTTCTAACATGCGGCCCAAACTTCCTCTAATTGCGCGACACCCGCGTGATATGGCCTTGATCGCGGGCTACCTGCGCAACGCGACGGTGATCGTACTACCTTCTGATTTCCTCCATGCGGTCTCTTGGTGTCTTCTCTTCAATCGTGCTATATTCGGTATTTCCTCTTTTTGTAGTGTCGTAGCACTTGATCCTACCGAAATAGTGTCTATGACAAACTATTGTCCAAAACATCTTTTTTTTGGCCTCGTTTAGCCTTGTTTTGTCTTGACTCCTTGAATATCTAAGAAAACTTGAAATAATACAAAAAAAAGTAAATATGCTATCATAAGTATTCAAAAGCATAAGTAAACAGATACTTAAACCACGCTAATGAGATGCGTATCGCTACTGCGCATTTATAAGGACACTCTTACTATTACTTTCATATGACATATTGAATACCACTTATAGCGTGTCTCCTATAACGTATAACATTTACATATGAGATATAGCATATGACATATTGAATATGACATATAACGTGTCTCCTATAGCATGACATATAGCATATGACATATTGAATTAGACTTATAACATGTCTCCTATAACGTATGGCATATAGCATATGACATAGTGTATACAACCTGTAGGTAGTCTTCTATAGCGTAAGACATGTAACATATGCCAATATAACCTATAAGTTATCTCATATGACTTATAACACATGACATATCAAGAACATAATAGACTTGTGAGATTCGAGAGAACATTGTAAGAGACTATTCTTGATATGTGAGAGACATATGTTGTATCTTATTTGTAATCACTCATCATCATCATAGTGGAGATCCAGGTATGTATTTTCCCTAGAGATAGTCTATTGACAAAATGGGTAAGCAAATTGTGTTTGGTGTTCTTTCATTGTTTATTGCTTTTCGTGCATGTGTGTATTACTCCGTTTGTGGTTGGTACTATTGTCATTACTCTATGTTATGTGTGTTTTTCGTTGTGTAACAAGTGGTATCAGAGCTTTCAGGTTGAGTGGGAGCAAATATGATGAACGAAGAGAATTACTGATTGAAAAGTTTGATGGGTCGAATTATGGGTTTTGGAGATTACAGATCGAGAATTACAGTCTCGTAATGATTTGTGGAGATCTCTAACGATAAACTGAAGGTTATGAAAGATGAAGATTACTTGGTGGTAGATAAGAAGGCGATGATCGACGTTAGAACAAAGTTCATCCGCTGCAAGGTCTGTTCTATTTGAACATGTCAAAAAATCTGACAATTCTAATAATTTGTTTGAAAAATAATTCGTAGTCGAGATGTCATATTTAATGAGAAAGTGTTATATAACGATAGATTGTGTGCACCAATCACTTGCAGTGATGATGTTCAGGATGATAAATTGAATGTTGTGGATTTGGATGAGCCAGATTCAGGTGAAGAGGAGGTTTTGAAGGATCATAAAAATGTTGAGCCAAAACCTCGTACACTAGGGTTTACGTTGACGAGGTCAAGCAGACATCATCGGGTTCCCATCATCCTTCTCACTCAAAGGGACGCTATATGCTTTGATGCCTTAAGTCTTGATTGGGAGCCACTCCACTACGAGTCCCTTGACTCTCATTTAGTCCTCTTCTTTCATGCAAGAAACTATCATCGCCCCTTGCGCATGCGTCATGGTTGGCACTATCACCTTATAACTCAAAGGGATGCGAGATGCCATGCTAGCATCATCACGTGTTTGATGTCTTAAGTCTTGATTGGGAACCACTCCACCACGAGTCCCTTGACTCCAAGGTCCTACTCCTCTGAGAATTGCACTGACAACAAACCCCATGCACTAAGAATGTTTTCTTCTATTAATCCATTTGGGTCAAAAACCACCGATGGTAGCTTAACCAAGAATTCATGGCTAAAGTTGGAAGTTGGCATGAATTCTAATTTTATTTTTACCCTTATGCCATTTTTCGGGAAAATTAGAAACAATTTTTTTTGTGGTTTAATAAAAAAATCTCTACTCCTCCGTTCTTTGCCATTGGCCATTTTAACAGAGGTTAAGAATTTAAGACTCTTTTTTTGCAACAAACAACTAAAAATCACTTACTCTGATTTGAGTAGACCGAACGACAGAGAAATGTTCAAAAAATTCTTTAAACGTAAAGGGTCCGTGATACGTTCCCATGATCAAGATGAAACAATAAGTATACAAACGACTCTAAGATTAGGTTGACTCAAGCAGGGACCATATGCCTTCACCATCTGAAAAAGGTCTGGATCAAGAGGAAACCTCAACCCCATTCTTAAAGTTGCTAGATGGGCGGTCATGCATCTCTTAGGAGGTTTATGCATTCTATCTGAAGGACTGGGTATTATGATTTCATATGATGAAGGAATAAAATATTCCACCCCTCACAAACTTGAGACACGACATCTGTATGTTCAACGGTTTACTTTAAACAGGTTTGTGTACTTTCGACTTTGACATCGGCCATATATTCAAAAGAGGCATTGTTTGATCTAGTATTTGACCCTGACTGGGACAATTTAGAATTATGATTCTTGTTCATAATCAAAGTAGGAAGAAACTGTGATGATTACCAAATCACGTATGAGGTGTAGTAGGCAGCTCGTAGGAAAGTACAATGGGAATGTAAAGGTTCTATTGAAGCCCCCTCAACTTTTTAAAACCAAGAAAATCCTGAAAATCCTCTAGTCGGTTGCTCCACCTTTGCCGGAAAACACCACCTGAATACATAATAAAAATCATTAATTCATCAATTTATTGAGTACTGCTCACATCTCAACTTCACAATATTTGTACGTTGCACAACTTCACATTTTTTGTACGTTGCATGCCTTGCAACAACATTCAAATTACATTCAACATGACTCATATTTCTCACATGGATCAATAAGAAAGTTATGCAAATAAGAGATGGTGACAGAGAACAAAACATCAGAGACATTCAAAAACTTTTTGAATTCAAACATGTCAAGATTATACAAAGTTCAAGCAGCTCAAGCATAAATTGCAGCGACCAATTTACAAGGATTGGGAAAACATGTTGTAATCTCACAACCAACCAAAAATATTTTCCGACAAAATCCGCTAATCCAACAACAAGCTCTAAACTCCCTGGAATATATTTGATGCGAAAGCTCTCTATATTTTTCAAAGATTGCTGAATAAAAATAATAGGTGGAGACTTGTATTTATAAGTGATTTTTGCAAGCATAATTCGTAGAGAATTATACGATATGTGAAACTCTTGGATGAGATAAGGAGAAGAAAAGATTTCAGATGTGAATATTAAGCAGATTTTTTGGAACATAGGAAGAGAGTTATAGGGATTTCAGCTTCCCCTATTTCGAATTGGCATGAGAGTTGGAAGATAACGGCAATTATCCCATGTTTTGGTTCACATAACCACTACTCACAATAGATTATTAATAAAGCATGTTATTTACTTATTAAATAAAAGTGTGAGGACCACACTTGAATTCAAAATGAGTTCATACTCACAATTCAGCGAAGTGATGGCTGAACAAATTTAGGGGTGTGCAAAACAATCCGGATCTATTGAATCATTATTAATTATATTTATTGGTACGGATCATTTTCCGAATCATTTGAATGATATGATGTCAAATACCGAGTTATAGTTTGATATGATATTATTTTTATACGTCAATTACCGAATCGTACCGAAGTATCAAACTATTTAATATATATATATGTATATATATATATATATGTATATATATATATATATATACTAAAGTCGATGGCTTCAAATCTTGTATTTTTTTCACCATTTAGTAATTATATCATTAATTAAGTTAGATTTTAGAGTGTGCCCGTATATATTTAAGACCAATTTAGAATTTGAGAACATGTTATCTTTTATGGATGAATGGTGAATTTATATATCTTGATTGTGATGATTTTATGCTTGTTTTTTTTGTTGAATGTCATTTGATATTTGAGATGTATTGATGGTTAAAATATAAAGCTTTATAGTTAAATTAATGATATCATGTTGAGTTCTTGAAAATGTATTTCTTGTATTTGTCATATGTTTTATCTCAATTCGACTAATAGTTTTTAAACAGTTATAATGATAAATTATTTCATCCTTTTTTGTTTTGTTTTGCAGTGAAAAAGCGTTCAAGAAAAGTTTGACAAAAATACCAAATAGGTCTAATTTCAAATTTAATAATTACTGAAATGTATTGAAGTAATTTTATTTGGCAACGATTCGAGTTTTAGAATTACCAAATCAAACTATTTATCCAAATATTGAATCATTGATACGATAATATCGTTTTGCACACCCTTGGAAAAATTATGCTCCAACAACGGACAATTGCGTAATCACTCTTGACTCGTAATATTGCATCTCGGTCCTTGAATATTGAAAAAATTGCACAATGGTCTTAGGGGACACAAAAATTGGGAAATGATCCTTTAAGATATCGATGTTGTTTAAGAGGGGTTTAAATTCATTTAGTCCTTTAATTTAGATACCTCACCATTTTCGTCCCTCAATTAGGCAGGTCGCCATAAACGTCCACTAATTAAGTTGGTAAATTGGTCCCTTCCCTTTGTCATTGGTGACCAGAAGTAAAGGCAAGCAAGGAAAATGAGTTCATGAAATAGAGGATGTTGGGCAGAGAGAGAATGCAACACTTAATGCAACACAAAATAGACAAAATGATGCTGTCTTAAATGCCAATAACAAAGGGAAGGGACCAATTTACCAACTTAGTGGACGTTCTTGGCGACCTGCCTAATTGAGGGACGAAAATTGTGAGGTAGCCAAATTAAAGGACTAAACAAATTTTATTCCCTATTTAAGATCCCAATGCAAAACGTGCAAAGAGATTCCATACTTTATAAAATTGCAAAATGGTACATAAAAGAAGTGAAAATGGCAAAATAGACCTAGAATGGTGGAAACTACTTCCCATTGTCTAATTCGTCTAATAATACATTGCGAGTGGGTAGATTTATGATGTACCATATTTTGGAATCTCCACTTGGCATTTTCTCACTTGGTCACATGTCATACAAGGTTGTCGCTTCTTCACGTTCCCTGATTGTTGCCTTCTCGGGCTGTCGCCATGTCAGGTTATCGCCTTGTCGCATTGTCACCTTCTAAGGTACAACACAGACTCATTAATGTTGGGCCAAGCCCATATTAAAAACCCATTAGAGCTGGGTCAAGCCCATCAGTACCCAAGCCCATATTACAAACCCATTAGAGCTAGGCCAAGCCCATCAGCACCCAAGCCCATCTAATGGCTCATGAGATATTTATAAATATCCCCTCCCTCGAAGGCAAAATCACACACAATTCATAGTTCACCTTCTCTGTCTAAGTCAAAGCTTTCTCTCTTTAGGTTTTAATAGTTTAGATTTTTACTGACTTAAGCATTGGAATGCCTTTGCTGGGGCCACCGACTTGTTTACTTTTTCATGTTTTCTCGTGCAGGTTTCTCTAAATCAAAACTAACTCAGCACCAGCAGAGAGCTTCGGTTAGTCTGATGTGGAGGGCTTACTTAGCTGACAAGATCACTATGCATCAATAAGGATAAAACGGTTGTGCATTTTAGTAAAAAAAGTACATCCCTTCTCACAAGAACTTGATCAAACACTGTCTCATGCAAAGCATGAGAGAATACTCTCACAATTTGAAGAACTTGGGCATATCATTCTATAGTACTAATAAACAGATTGCAAAATTTTAGTTATATATTGACTAAGTTTGATAATGCTTTAAGTGGTTGGAATGGTTGCAACTCTTTTACCTAAATATATCTGCTCCATTATGGATAAAGTTATTCGCAGGTTTTGGTGAAACTCTGATAGAAATTCCAGATTTATTGCTTTTATGAGTTGTGATGGCATCAGTGAACCAAGACTTAATGAATGTGATATGAATCTTGTCAAGACTTAATGAATGTGATATGAATCTTGTCACGAATGATTTGATTCAATTATTTATATGCCCAATATCGATATAATAAAAGGATAGATGGATGGAAACCTTAACCCCTATTTTACGAAAAGACAAAAACCTTGGTAAAAGAACCTCAACCGTAGCTTTAAACGAAGATAAGAACCTTGGCATGTGAAGACACCAAAAATGGAGAAGAAAATCTGTTTGATAAGTCGATAATGAACGCCATGAAAAATTCTGATAAGTTGGAAAAGTTCTTTAGAGAACCAAGAGAATTATACTCACAAATATTCAACAATAAGACTTATTCCTTTCCATGGAATAAAAGGCCCTATATATAGGCTAGATATTACATGAATCCTAATAGGAAAGAACACAAATTCCTTCTTGAAAAAGGAAACTAAATAAACTAGGAAACTAATTAAATAAAGAAACAAAGACTCCGAAAGGAAACAAGGCAGAGATAACTTATTTAATAAGGAAAAATTATTAAACATAGAAACTTATTAAATAAGGAATCAAGTAAGCGTAATATGACTAGGACTCATTTGCTCCTCCAAGCAAATCCAATACTCCTAGTATAACTTGGAGTCTTACTCTATAAGAACTTGAATCATATTGATGCATCTTTGCTTATTTAATGGATCATCCTCCATAGGGTTGCCTAGATTTCCTTCAATCCATACTTTGTAAATTAGCCCGTTAAGTAACACTTTAAACTTCTTTGCTCGTGCTCTTGTAACGGGACAATTGGCACTTGATTTGGATCTTGTGGAATCGTGACATGATGTGCATCAGAAGATTTGAGATTCAAGAGAATGGCTAGTTTTAACAAAGCTATATTCTCTAAAATTACTTGGGGTTCTCAACAAAGTAAAGAACCTATGGACCGGTTTCATGCATGATAAATACCTCTGGGTGGGTGATTTTTGGCCAATTAGTTATAAGTAAATGGATTCTTGGACTTGGAGGAATATATTGGAATGTCGACAATTGATCAAGAAAGGCGCCTGCTATAAGGTCACTTTCGATTCCACTTTGAAAATCTGGGAGGACCCTTGGATTCCATCTCTCTCAATATTTAAGCTTCATAATTCTCAATCGTCTTATGTGTATGTGCGGGTACTTCTTACACCAACTCGATCCTGGAATACAACCTTGGTTCATGTTCTATTTGCTTCTGAAGCTAGCCGTGAAATCCTAACAATTAGAAATTCCCAATTCTAGAAATCCCATGTGCGTGATTTGGATACCTGAGCATTTGTGGGGTATTCACCTCTAAGAGTGCCTATTTTGCAGACCAGTCGCACCATTTTTGTACCCCTCCTTCATATAAGAAGCTGCTTCAAAGAATTTGGAATTCAGCCTGCACGACCAGCTTAAGTTCTTCACCTAGAAAGTTGTCTATAACCGTCTCTCTACTAGAGGCAACCTCAACATAGTTTTCCCCTTTTACCGATTGCTCATGTTTTATCTCTGAAGTAGGAATGGATTATGTCCAACACATTTTCTTGGGATGTCAGTTTACCCATAAATATTATTTGCCTTCAAACGGAACATCGAAATTGGAGCATTCCCAAACTCTCAATAGTTGGTTTGAAGCTTTGTTTGACAAGAATGCGGGATTAGTTTCTTTGTGATTTGCAACTAGAATTCTCACATTTTGCATCTATATTCTTTCTAAAATTTGGAGGATCCACAATGAAGTACTGCATTCCTCGGTCATGCCCCCAAATGATGCAAATATGGACCTGGTGACAAAAGAAGAAGATTACAATAATTCAAATGAAGAAGATGTCACAAGAATGGACCAAATTCGCACTTCAAATGGGCCAATCACAAGAGGGCTTGCTAAGAAGATGGAAGCATCTCTTTATGGGCTAATTAACCAAGTTTGGGTCCATAATGATAAAGGAGGCCAAAATGAGCAACAAACATGGTCAAATCTGATCCAAGTGACCTTTTAAATTATGGTCAAAAGTCAAAGACGAGTTTTGACTTTTCTTTCATCATTTCCTAGTGTAGTTAATGTATTTTCTTTTCTCTAGAAGTCTCTTTCATCATTTCCTAGGCTAGTTAATGTATTTTCTTTTCCTAAAAGTTGTTGGAAGGTCATAAGTTGATTTCTTAGTGACCAAGTTTGTCTCTCCTATAAATTAGGAAGACCATTTTCATTGTAAAATAACACTTATCATATTTATAAACTTTGTGAGATTTTATTCTCTTTGGTTCTTTGAAGAACTATTTCTGAACTTATCAAACGGGTTCATCACCCTCGTTTGTGGCGTCCATATCCGACTTATCAAACGGTACCCTCCATAACCGTTTGTGGCGTCTTCATTATACCAAGGTTCGCGTTTGTATCAAGTAGTGGGACGCGGTCTCCATACCAAGGTTCCTATTTGTACCAAGGCAACGGGTCGAGGTTCCATCCAAACAACTAGAAGATAACGATCCTACGTTTAGCATACGAACACGATTCATCATTGGTGGATATCGTATCATTTGGTATCTAGAGCAAATATTTTATCTTTCAGGTCCTATCCATTCTTGGTTTAATTTTCGAATTACCAAAAACATCTATCTTTAGTTTGTGTTTTTATTTCTTAGCCAAAAAAAAAAAGAAAAAATAAGAAGAAGAAGAAGAAGAAGAAGAAGAAGAAAAAGGACAAAAAAAAAAGCACCAAGAAAAAAAGGGACTAAGTGAGTAATATGTTCTGGAAGCAATGTTGGATGGATGTTAAACCAATTGCTGGTCAACATTAAAACCAGAACCCTGACTTTCGCCACAATAGTTGAAAAAAAAGTTCTGGAAGCAATGTTGGATGGATGTTAAGACAATCGCGGGTTAACATTGAAACCAGAATCATGTCTCTCGCCACCTTTGTTTGATTCCGTTCGATTTAGTTCGAGAAGAACCTATAGAGAATATACGAGTGGAAAAAGGCAGTGAGTGTGAGATTATTAGAGGGAAAAAGCCAATATATTTGAGTGATACACGAGTGACATATTTTGAGTGAAAACAAAATTTTGAGAGTAAACACGTAAGGGAGCGTTGTGAGGTTTCTTTCCTTCTAACATTTTCTTTTTGCAGGTTATTATGTCTCGAGAAAACACCAATGAAGGAGCACCACCAATAATGAGTGAACTTCAAGTTCAAGCAATGATGGGTTATTTGGGAATCTGATGAAAGATCAATTGGAGCCATTAAATGAGAGGTTGGGTAGGGTCAAAAGGGAGTCTCTACAAGGCAGCCACGTAATGAAAATACTCGACGTAGAAGGGGAGAAGATGAAGAGTCATATGATGATGATTCCAATGATAGATTGTCAACGGTGGTGACTAGAAGGCGTAAAGACGAGTTGCAGAGGATAACAACTTGGGAAGTATAAAGATGAATATCCCATCTTTCCAAGGTAAGAATGATCCCAAAGCCTATCTTGAGTGGGAAAAGAAAGTTGAATTAGTTTTTGATTGCCACAACTATTCTGAAATGAAGAAGGTTAAGCTTGCGACTATTGAATTTTCTGATTATGCTATTGTGTGGTGGGATCAACTAACCTTGAATATGAGACGTAATGGTGAACGTCCAATAGCAACATGGGAAGAAATGAAAGTTGTTATGAGAAGGCGGTTTGTTCCTAGTCATTATTATAGGGACTTGTACTAGAAGTTGCAGCGGCTTAAACAAGGCAATCGAAGTGTGGAGGACTATTATCAAGAAATGGAGATTGCTATGATCCAGGCAAATATTGAAGAAGATAGAGAATCTACAATGGCAAGGTTCTTGAATGGGTTGACTCCATAAATCCAAGATAGAGTTGAAATGCAACATTATGTGGAGCTAGAAGACATGGTGCATATGGCTATCAAAGTTGAGCAACAACTCAAAAGAAGAGGCACTCGTGCATCTCAAGGCTCAAATTCATCCGCTTGGAAACCAAACTACCCGAGAAAAGAAGAAAAGCCCATGGTTAAGTCAAAGACCGAGGCCAAACAAGAACCGACCAGCCAAGGAATGCAAGGTAAATTTGACCCTTCAAGTTCTAGAAACCGTGACATTAAATGTTTTAAATGTCAAGGCATAGGTCATGTTGCCAATCAATGTCCAAATAAAAGAGTCATGTTCATTAAAGAAGATGGTGGGTTTGAAACCGATGATGAGGCTGATCATGAATCAATACAATCCTCGGGGGATAATAATGATGAAGAAGGGGCTGTTCATGGAGATTATGTTTTGGTTACAAGAAGAATTTTGAACGTGCAAGCAAAGGACGAGGAAAGTGAGCAACGAGAGAACATCTTTTACACTAGATGTCATGTTCTTAACAAAGTATGTAGTGTAATAATTGATGGGGAGAGTTGTACCAATGTTGCAAGCACTACTTTGGTCGAGAAGCTTGACTTGCCCACGATGAAACATTCTCGACCATACAAGTTGCAATGGTTCAATGATTGTGCCGAAGCAAAAGTCAACAAGCAAGTGCTGATTTCTTTTAGCATTGGGAAGTACAAGGATGAAGTTTTGTGTGATGTAGTTCAAATGCAAGCTGGACATATACTTTTAGGGCGTCCATGGCAGTTTGATCGTAAAATTAACCACAATGGCTTTACGAACAAGTATTCTTTTGTCCACAATGAGAGGAAAATCACTCTTGTTCCTTTAATACCAAAGGAAGTTTTTGAAGATCAAGTGAGATTTCAAAAGAAAGAAAATGAGCAAAAAAAGGAGAGTGCACAAAAAGAAATGAGTGAAAAATAGAAAATTGCCAACAAAAAAGAAGTTGAAGTTTTGGCAAATGAGAAAAAAATGAGAGAAAAAAAGAGAGTTTTTTTGCAAAAACAAGTGAGTTGAAGAGGGCAATGTTTTTGAAACAACCAATGATTGCATTCTTGTACAAGGGGACACTTTTTAGCACTAACGAACTAACTTCTTCCTTGCCAAGCTCTATTGCATCTATTTTGCAGGATTATGATGATTTGTTTCCCGAAGATATACCGCCGGGTTTACCCCCTATCCGAGGGATTGAATATCAAATTGTTTTTGTACCGGGAGCTGTGATTCCTAACCGCCCGCCATATCGAACGGATCTAGAGGAGACTAAGGAGTTGTAAAAGCAAGTTGAAGAACTCATGGAAAAGGGCTGCGTGAGGGAAATCATGAGTCCTTGTGCCGTTCCAGTACTTTTAGTTCCAAAGAAGGATGGTTCGTGGAGGATGTGCACTGATTGTCGAGCAATAAACAATATCACGATACATGAGAAGACAAGGCTCAATATTGAAAAGAGAACTCAACAATATGCCAGGCAAGCAAACAAGGGGCTTCGAAAGATGATCTTTGAACCGGGAGATTGGGTTTGGTTGCACATGAGAAAGGAAAGGTTTCCCGAAAAGAGATGTTCCAAAGTATTGCCAAGAGGAGATGGACCTTTTCAGGTGATTGAGCGCATCAATGACAATGCTTACAAGTTGGATCTTCCTGGTGACTATAATGTTAGTGCTACTTTCAATGTGTCTGAGTTGAGTCCTTTTAATGCAGGTGATACAGATTTGAGGACAAATCCTTTTCAAGAGGAGGGGAATGATGCAAATATGGACACGGTGACAAAAGAAGATTACAAGAATTCAAATGAAGAAGATGTCACTAGAATGGACCAAATTCGCACTTCAAATGGGCCAATCACAAGAGGGCTTACTAAGAAGATGAGAGCATCTCTTTATGTGCTAATTAACCAAGTTTGGGTCCATAATGATAAAGGAGGCCAAAATGAGCAACAAACATGGTCAAATCTGATCCAAGTGACCTTTTAAATTATGGTCAAAAGTCAAAGGCGAGTTTTGACTTTTCTTTCATCATTTCCTAGTCTAGTTAATGTATTTTCTTTTCTCTAGAAGTCTCTTTCATCATTTCCTAGTCTAGTTAATGTATTTTCTTTTCCTAGAAGTTGTTGGAAGGTCATAAGTTGATTTCTTAGTGACCAAGTTTGTCTCTCCTATAAATTATGAAATTGTGGATCGGGTTGATACGTTGTTGATGTTAACTTAACACTGAAGTTCTAACAGCAGTTTGTGTTCGCTGTTAGTTCGACGATGTTACTTTAACAGCAGACCAGAGTAACAGTTTGCAGCGGAATAAACAAACACGAATTTAAGAAGTGAATATAGGATTATATTAACTTCCGAGCCGTAGGCAAAATACCACAAGGGTTTAACAAAGGCGTTCTCACAACTCTCAAGCTCCTCACTCTCGAATTGTTCAAACTAAGCAAAGCACACAAGAGTTGCTTCGACTATCTCTAAAAGCTCCTCACTCTTAGATCTATTCTAACAACTTAAAAACTTTGCTAAAGCAAGACAACACTCAACAACTGTAAATTAATCTCTCGGATTGATTAGCTCTTGTCTCGTTGTTTGTCTTGATGTACTTCACACCTATATATAGGTTCTTGATCTTCGACTTCAAGGTGTGTTGTACACGGTTGGTAATTCTCTTTGTTTCCTTCTCGAACTCCTCTTCCTTGTTCTCGCAGTCCTTCTTGAATAAAAGTTCCTTCGCCAGTGATCTAGCTAAGGAAAGACTCCTTCTTCAATTCAGGACTTTCCCTTGGAAGCGTTCCTAGTCGCACTAGACTTCTTCTTTCCTTTTATAAGCCGTTTGCTTTAATTAAGGAAACTTATCATCTTGGAAACTTTGAGCGTCCAACCTAATGCAAGTTTGTTTCCTGAATAATAATCAAAGACAACTACAACTGTGGAACTCAGTTAGTTAAGTGAATAAGGCAAAACAATAATAATAATAATAACTAGATTGTAAAACAGTTTCTGGACGTGCACTGTTACTCTAACATTGAAAATCTCAATGTTATCCTAACATCCAGAAAACTTGCACTTTCAATCTCCCCCTTTTTGCCTTAATCACAAAACCTAAGAAACAGTTCTTATCAGATCAAATTATTCAGAAAAACTTCATTATATCATAACAATGAAAAACTAAGTACTCTCCCCCTGAATATCAGAAGGGACTAATCCAATGTTATTCTAACACTGATACTCTCGATGTTATAACATCCAGCTTTATCAATGTTGGTTTAACATCAGAAAGTTAACACCTGCAAAACAGAGTTAGGACCAGTAATCACAGTTCAATAATAGTATAAGCAGAAACACTAAGTACCCAAAATTAAAAAGTACTTAATTACAGTCCATACTAGCAGCAAGGAACAGACTCCTTGATCAGAATAAAAAGAAAACAATTGTTCAAAAGGCATTAGAAACAGAAACTAAAAAACTTGCAGGAAATTTTGAAATTTGATCTACTTTCCCCCTTTTTGTGAGGAAGGCAGATCCTTCAAGTGTTTCCTCAAGCTGTCCAGTTCCTGCAGTCTGACTTGCTTGTCAGCTATTTCCCTCTGGGTGTCCTTGTACTCCCTATCCAGCCAGACCAAGGTTTCCTCAACAACAGCATCTGCAATCACTGAGCAGCTGTCACCACTGCTCACTGGAACTGAAGAAGCAGCAAACTTGTGTGTCTTCTTCTTCTTCTTCCTGCTGGGACCAGCTTCTCCTTGAGGATTCCAAGGCAAATCCTGGATCCTCACATTAGTGAAGTAGCTCCTGGTGATTGACATTACAGCCTTGTTGCTGATCCATCCTTCAGTCTTCTTGGTTTTGAAGCCTTGCTTCACCAATAGGCATGAGATCAGAGAGGGATAGGGAAGGATTCCTTTGGGCTTTGTAGTGACTTCCTTCATGTGTCTCAGCACTTTTTCACCAATGTTTACACTCAGTCCATTCTTCAGCTTGTACACCAACTTTGCTGACTCTTTTGTCATCACAGTAGTGTTGGAAGAAGGAAGCCAATTGTAAGTGCTGATTTTGTGAAGGATGGCACTAAGAGAAGTCAGCCTGGTTGTGGGAAAGCTCTCTCTCCATTGCCTAGTGAGACCACCTGTAAGATCAGTGATGATCTCCTCCATAGTAGGATCCTCAGACTCTTCAGGATCAGGAAGCCCCCAAGCCTCATTGATCATGGCAGGAGTGATGTCATAGATCTTCTTCCTAACCCAAGCCTTCCCATACTTAGGAGAATCCAGGTTGATCACCCACTCAGAGAGATTCATGTAGAACTCTCTCACTACATCAGGAACATATGCAGACAGATTCTGCACAGAGCCCAAGACTCCTCTAGCCTCAAGCAACTCAAACACCCTGTTTTCTTTGAAAATACCCTCCTCAATAGCCCTTTCCTTGTGGATTACCCTGGCTTGGTATGCCTCCCATTGCTCCTCAGCATCATGAGACACATAGAAGTCAGAGTAAGCTTCATGTGGATACTCTTTCATCATCAGATCAGTAAACTGATCATCATCTGATGTTAGAGTAACATCAGCTTCCTCTGGCTCATCAGCCACAAGCTCTTCTTCCTCAACTTCCTCTTCCTCTTCCTCCTCAACCTCTTCTTCTTCTTTTTCTTCTTCTGACTCATCCTCAGAAGACTCAGCCATCACCTCCTTACCCTTCCTCTTCCTGGCAGCATTTGCAAGGGCAGCCAAGGAAAGGTTTTCATCCTCATCCTCTTCTTCTCCTTCAACCTCAGCTGGTTGATCACTCACAACAGCTTGGTTACCTTCAGTAGTAACCCCATTATTTACACCAAGATTGCCATCAGCAGCAATCTCCTCAGACAAATCCTCATCATGCTCACCAGTAGCATGTCCACTCTCCTCATCAGCAGCAAGCTCATCATCATTAGCCTCATTAGGCTCAACAGAACTAGCCACAGTTGGCTCCACCACTTCCTCAACCACATTAGCCTCAGCTGGCTCAATCACAGCACTACCCAACCCAATCACAGGGGCCTCATTCTCCCCCTCAATACCAACATCAACATCATCAGGTATACTCGGAGTAGGGTTAGCCATTGTTACCTCGATTTCAGGATTGGTGGGAGCAGGGGCTTGCTCGACAGCATCTGATGTTGAACCAACATCTTTCTTTGAAATCTTTTTGCCCTTGCGCCGTTGAGTGGTAGCTTTCCTCTTTGGAGAGGCGGCGACTGTGGTTTCAGCGGCGGTGCGTCTGGTACTGCGTCGTGACGCTCGCTCGATTTGCGCAGCTGCTTCTGCAATAGCATCAATATTGGACTTGCGTGCCATTGTTAGAGTAACTTTGAGATAAAAGATTGAAGATTTTGAAAATTTAGAGAGTAATTTGCTTTGCACAGTTGTTAGCGTTAGAATGAAGAAGAAATTAGGGCAAATTATATATATGATTCAGATGAAGAGCATGGAATAGTGGTGTTGTAACATGTTACCATAATAATCTGACCACTATCACACGTCCCCTACATGTTATTCTTACCACATGTCAGTGTTAGGTTAACACGTAACCAGAGCAGTCTTCATACCTGAAAACTTATAAGTTACACTGTTACAATGTTGGACTAACATTGGCAAGTTAACATCAGGGAGGGAAGTAGGAGGTGCAGGGCTTCATCCAAAGTAGCATCATCTTGTGAGAGCGTGAGATATTCCTGTACTAATCTGAAGCTTCAACCACGTACACAGGTACAATGACAAAGCTTAAGATCATCAGTATAAGCAAGTGACAAATCAAACAGGGAAAAACACAGAGGATATACTTATCCAGGGAAAGGATTTTCCCACAGCAAGAAGATCACAAAACATAGTGCTTTTACCTGTAGCTGGTCACCCAAGAAGTATGCCTCAACACAAGATACTTAACTACTCCCCCTAAGCCCAAACCGACAAAAGGAAATATGCAGAACTAGAATGAATGCAACCATGTTAGATTAACATTTGAGAGATGGTAACCACATACAAACCGCCTTGGTAACTGGGATCAGGACATATCAATTTATCTTTAACTTTCACTATTTGTAGAAACTCTTTTGAATAAAAAACTGATGAATGTTAAAGGACAGTCTCATCACTGAATGTGGGCAGCACAGGACTCCACACACCCCATCAACTTAACCATCAGCTACAGATCAGGCAAGTACAAAGAAATTGAATGAAGACAACACTTTTATCAAATATTTCTCCACCCCAACTCCTCATGCATACTTGTTTACTAACCTGTTTATCAAGGAAATACTAAGTAATCAATGCTACTGAATGCACACAGTCTAAACTTTATACACCCCAGTAGGAAAGATCACTATCATGTAAAAACCTTGGCCATAGACAAAAATATGAAAATAAGCACAACTGAATGACAATGAGGCCTTCAACATCATGTACCCCAGCTTCTCTTCATACCTTGTCAAACCTAACATGGATAAGTCACAACTGAATAGCATCAGAGTAGTGAGCTCTGTGTATCCCAGCTTCTCCCATGATGTTAGGATAACATTCACAGACTAACATCAGAGTTATTTCTTTCCAAAACTCTTGATATGTACCTGTTCACCAATCACCTTAGCTATTCATACAGATTAACCACACAACCAACAGTTTCTCTAACAAAGATGTAATATGCAAGAAAGAAGAATGCAAAAAGGAACATAAAAGAATTACAGCTACACCACAACCAATAACCAATGCTAGACAGTGGTGTTATGTCAACACTGGTGAACTAACATCTCTAAACAATGCACATGCCAAGAGAGTTCCTCAGACTGAAGAACCTCTCAGTATCTAATGGTTTAGTGAACATATCAGCAAGCTGATTGTTAGTTTCTATATGTTCAATGTCAATAAGCTTGTCTTCTACCATGTTTCTCAGAAAGTGATGCCTAATGTCTATATGTTTTGTCCTAGAATGCTGAACAGGATTCTTAGAGATGCTTATAGCACTAAGGTTATCACAAAACATAAGTAAGGTATCATTGTCCAACCCATAGTCCAGTAGCATATGTTTGAGCCATACCAACTGGGTGACACAACTACATGCTGCAATGTATTCAGCCTCAGCAGTGGATAGTGACACACAGTTTTGCTTTCTACTGTACCATGAGACCAAGTTGTTCCCCAGATAAAAACATCCTCCACTTGTAGACTTCCTGTCATCAGTATCACCTGCCCAATCTGAGTCACTGAAACCTACAAGATTTGTGTTAGTATCATAAGAGTACCATATGCCAAGGGCCAAAGTGCCAGATATGTATCTAAGTATTCTCTTCACAGCAATCAGATGTGACTGCTTTGGACATGCCTGGTACCTTGCACATACACACACAGAGAACATAATATCAGGTCTTGAAGCAGACAAGTATAACAAGCTTCCTATCATTGAACGGTACAATGTTGGATCCACATTGACACCAGTATCATCCCTGGCCATCTTCACTGCAGATGCCATGGGAGTCTTACAAGGCTTTGAATCTGCTAATTCAAACCTTTTTACCAAATTCTTTGCATACTTTTCCTGACAAAGGAATATGCCAGTACATGTTTGTTTCACTTGAAGACCAAGGAAGAAATTCAATTCTCCCATCCTACTCATTTCAAACTGCCCTGTCATTGATTCAACAAACTTTTCTAACATAGAATTGTTAGTTGAGCCAAACACAATATCATCAACATAGATTTGAGCAATACAGATATGAGAATCTTTCTTTAAAACAAACAGAGTTCTATCTCCTCCACCTCTAACAAAACCAAGACTTAATAGAAATTCTGTAAGCCTTTCATACCATGCTCTAGGTGCTTGTTTAAGACCATAAAGGGCTTTTTCAAGCTTGTACACATGGTTTGTATACTTAGGATCTGTGAATCCCTTAGGCTGTTCAACATATACTTCCTTATCAATCAGCCCATTAAGAAAAGCACCCTTAACATCCATTTGGTATAGTTTTATCTTAAGACAGCATGCAATGGCTAAGAGTAATCTAATAGATTCTATCCTAGCAACTGGAGCAAAAGTCTCATCAAAATCTACACCTTCAACCTGAGTGTATCCCTGAGCAACCAGTCTAGCTTTGTTCCTAACTATGACTCCTTCCTCATTACTTTTGTTTTTAAAGATCCATTTAGTTCATATTACATTTACACTAGGTGGTCTAGGTACCAACTTCCAAACACAGTTCTTAGTAAACTGTAATAGTTCATCCTGCATGGCATTAATCCAAAAGTTATCAAGAAGGGCTTCAGTCACATTCTTAGGTTCAATAGAGGAAACAAAACATGAGGCATTGTCAACAGTACAAGTGAAATTCATGCAGACACACATCTTGACCATATCAGTATAGTCAATTCTTTCTTTGTTGCGTGTACTTACCCGTTCAGTGATCTCACCTATTACCTGTGATGCTGGATGGTCTTTCTGAATCCTAGCTGGAGGGTCCCTTCTAGATCCAGTGACAGCTTCAACTTCAGAGTCAGAATCTTCTGCTGTTAGTCTAACATCAGATCTAGCTGGTGTTAGTCTAACATTGGGTTCTGTCTCCTGTTCTGCATTTCCAGCTTCATGGTCCAATGTTGGAGTACCATTGGAAGGAGTAACATCATCAATCTCCACTGTTGGTTCAACATTGGAGACATTAGTATTACCAGTACCTGTATCAAGTATGAAATCATCAAACACAACATTCACTGATTCCTGAATTGTCTTCAATCTAGGATTGTAGACTCTAAAGGAAGTACTATTGGCAGAGTATCCTACAAAGATGCATTTTTCACTTTTTGGATCAAATTTATTAAGATAATCCCTGTCATTTAGCAGATAACAGTCACATCCAAATTCATGAAAATGTGCAATATTTGGTTTCACACCCTTCAAGAGTTCATATGGAGTCATGTTAGTTCCAGGTCTGAGGTACACCCGGCTACTAATATGACAAGCAGTGTTTAAAGCTTCAGCCCAGAGTCTCTTGGATATATTTTTGGCATTCAGCATGACTCTGGCCATCTCTTGAAGTGTCCCGTTCTTCCTTTCAGCAATCCCATTCTGCTGAGGTGTCTTAGGTGCTGAGTATTCATGGAAAATTCCTTTAACATTGCAATAGTTATCAAAACTATCATTCTCAAATTCTTTACCATGGTCAGACCTAATTTTAGTCACAGAAGAGCCATATAAGTTTTTAATACTAGCACAAAGAATTTTGAACTGATCAAAAGCTTCTGACTTTTCTTTAAGAAACTTTACCCAAGTATATCTAGAGAAGTCATCTACAATAACAAAGGCAAATTTCTTACCATTCAGACTACTCACCTCAATGGGACCCATCAAGTCCATATGTAACAGTTCAAAGCACCTACTAGATCTAGGATTAGCATTCTGTACCTGTAGGGGGGCATGAACTGCTCTAGTTTGTTTACCCTTGAGACAATCACCACAGACAAGCTTACCTGGGCAAGATAGCTTAGGTAAGCCTCTTACAGCATCAACTTTTTGCAATTTCTCAAGGTTCCTGTAGTGAACATGTCCAAGTTTCCTATGCCATATAGATGCTTCATCTATTTTAGCATGGAAACACTATGCTTCCTCTTGAGCTAGGTAGCAGTTGTCCTTGGACCGAGTACCTGTCATAACAAGTACATTATCACTATCATAAACATCACAAGATGAACTGTCAAATGTAACCAGCAAGTCATCATCACATAGTTGACTGATGCTGATTAAGTTTGCCTGTAGCCCACCAACCAACAACACATCCTTCAGGGGTGGAAATCCATCAACATTCAGTGTCCCCTTTCCAATGATTTTCCCTTTTGTACCACCACCATAGGTCACAGTGCCAGTACTCAAGGAAACCATTTTCACAAGATTGTCAATGTTGCCTGTCATGTGTCTTGAGCATCCACTGTCGAAGTACCACTTACCTGAAAGGTTAGAATACACAACAGAGAAAACAACATTGCAAACAACTTTAATCTTAGGGGTCTTAACTTTTTCTATCCAAGTTCTACCTTTCTGTCCTGAACCTAATGTTGGTCTAACATCAGAAACTGCTGTTGTTCTAACATTGGGTTCAGTAACTGTTTTCTTACCACATTCTCTTATAAATTTTCTACAGAATGGTTTTATGTGGCCTGGTTGGTAACAGTATTGACAGATAAAAGTAGGTTTACTTCTCACAGTGTTGATGGTACCTAAACTCTTAGAATCAGATTCTTTAACAAAGCTAGAAGATAGATAGGCAGAATTTACAATAGAAGAGGAAGGTTTCTCAACAAATCCCAGACCACATGAACCTGAATTTCCCATGCTTAGTACCTCATCAAGTTTGGAAGTACCTGCATTCCATTTAGCTATGATCTGTGTGTCTTTCTTGAGTTTATCCTTTACCTCTTTCAACTCAGCTTCAGCTTTGTCAAGATCTCTTTCATAGAGTTTCAACATGTTTTTCAGACACTCGATGTCATGAGTCAGTGCTTTGTTCTTCTTTATGAGTTTCACATTCTCTCTCTCAAACCTGAGGAATGTTGTGTGCAGATCATCAAGAATCTCCTCCTGGGATAATTCTTCTTCTTGGGAGTACTCTTCTTCTAGATCAACTGTACCATGAAAACAGTCAAAGTTAGTATCATCACAATCAGAGAGTTCATCAGAGATAACCTGGGAATCATTGCTGTTCCAGTCTCCAAAAAAGATTTCCTGCTTTGCTGTTGGTTCACCAATGTTAGAGTAACATTGTGATCCTAGGCAATTTCTGGAGTTTTCATTGGTCCAGGTGATCCTTGTGCATAGCGCAGCAGTTTTGATTTCCTCTGAGTGTTCTTCGGTACTTGTTCCAGATTCAAAATCATCTTCATTGAAGTCATCTACACAAACCCAATGAGAATTCCCTCTTGTTCTGAGGGTGTTAGCACATTCATGTTTATAGTGACCATACCCTTTACATTCATAGCACTGAACATCCTTTAATTTTTCTACATCTTGAGGTGTGCTCTTAGATGCCATGTACTTAACAAATTTAGGGGGCAATTTCTTGTAACCGGGGCCATCATTACCAGTTAGTTTTTCTTTCTGTTTACCTTTGAAACCTAATTTACTAAACTTTTTGGTAATATTGCCATAGTTAGAAGAGATCAACTCATATTCATCCTCATCACTACCTGCAGAATCTGAACTAGTTCCAAGAAGGGCTAAAGCTAATTGCTTGCTAGACTTTCCTAGGAATTCTAATTCAAATTCTTTCATAGTGTTCATCAAGGTCTGGAAACTCATGTTGGCAAGATCTTTAGACTCATTCATAGCAATTCTTTTGACTGTAAACTTAGAAGATAGTGTTCTAAAGGCTTTATACACCATGGTCTGATTAGGAATCACAAAACCTAAGTTCTGACATTGATTAGATATATCAAGAAGTTTCTCAAAATAACTATCAATAGTTTCCTCTTCTCCCATCTCAATCTTCTCAAAGTCTCTCAAAAGTTTCCTATACTTAGAATCCCTCACAGCCACATCACCCTCACAATGTAACTCAAGTGTTTCCCATGCAACTTTAGCAGTATCACAAGTTTGAACAAGTTTAAACATATGATTACCTATCCAGCTAAAAATAGCATTGAGAGCCTTCTCATTGTAGTTGTAGAGAGCAATTTCAGCGGCTGTCCATTGTCCCCTTGGCTTTGGCACCAGGTCAGCATCTCCATCTCTTGGCAGATAAGGGATGGTATAGCCTTCTAGTACAGCTTCCCAAGCTTTGATGTCGATGGATTTGATGTGGACTCTGAGTCTGATCTTCCAGTAGGCATAGTTGTTGGGACCTTCCAATACTGGCAACCTGCTGGTATTGGGGTTGGAGCTGTCCATCTTGTCGTATCAACGCCAAACACCGGTGAAGTTGGTGCTTGGCTCTGATACCAATTGAAATTGTGGATCGGGTTGATACGTTGTTGATGTTAACTTAACACTGAAGTTCTAACAGCAGTTTGTGTTCGCTGTTAGTTCGACGATGTTACTTTAACAGCAGACCAGAGTAACAGTTTGCAGCGGAATAAACAAACACGAATTTAAGAAGTGAATATAGGATTATATTAACTTCCGAGCCGTAGGCAAAATACCACAAGGGTTTAACAAAGGTGTTCTCACAACTCTCAAGCTCCTCACTCTCGAATTGTTCAAACTAAGCAAAGCACACAAGAGTTGCTTCGACTATCTCTAAAAGCTCCTCACTCTTAGATCTATTCTAACAACTTAAAAACTTTGCTAAAGCAAGACAACACTCAACAACTGTAAATTAATCTCTCGGATTGATTAGCTCTTGTCTCGTTGTTTGTCTTGATGTACTTCACACCTATATATAGGTTCTTGATCTTCGACTTCAAGGTGTGTTGTACACGGTTGGTAATTCTCTTTGTTTCCTTCTCGAACTCCTCTTCCTTGTTCTCGCAGTCCTTCTTGAATAAAAGTTCATTCGCCAGTGATCTAGCTAAGGAAAGACTCCTTCTTCAATTCAGGACTTTCCCTTGGAAGCTTTCCTAGTCGCACTAGACTTCTTCTTTCCTTTTATAAGCCGTTTGCTTTAATTAAGGAAACTTCTCATCTTGGAAACTTTGAGCGTCCAACCTAATGCAAGTTTGTTTCCTGAATAATAATCAAAGACAACTACAACTGTGGAACTCAGTTAGTTAAGTGAATAAGGCAAAACAATAATAATAATAATAACTAGATTGTAAAACAGTTTCTGGACGTGCACTGTTACTCTAACATTGAAAATCTCAATGTTATCCTAACATCCAGAAAACTTGCACTTTCAAATTAGGAAGACCATTTTCATTGTAAAACAACACTTATCATATTTATAAACTTTGTGAGATTTTATTCTCTTTGGTTCTTTGAAGAACTATTTCTGAACTTATCAAACGGGTTCATCACCCTCGTTTGTGGTGTTCAAATTCGACTTATCAAACGGCACCCTCCATAATCGTTTGTGGCGTCTTGATTATACCAAGGTTCGTGTTTTGTATCAAGTAGTGGGTCGCGGTCTCTATACCAAGGTTCCTATTTGTACTAAGGCAACAGGTCGAGGTTCCATCCAAACAACCCGAAGATAACGATCCTACTTTTAGCATACGAATACCATTCATCATTGGTGGATATCGTATCACCAAAAAAGCATATTCTTGCTAGAAAAGCCGATCTAGCTGGCAGTAAAATTTTTAGAGCTCAAACTCACAAATCTATTAATCAATGTGGAGCTCCACTGTTCTATTCTTGAACTCCTCCTCGTGAAGAGTGGATCAGAATTTCTACAGATGTTGCTTTTGAAAATTGAGATGTCGCTATGACTTTTGTTGTTAGGAATCATTGTGGAGGTATTATTGAAGCTCATGTTGAATGCTTCCCAACCTTTTACCCCACCATTGCAGAGACTTCAGGCTTATTGCTCGCATCCAAATTCTGTCAAAGACATACTCTTTTAAAGGGTACTTTTGAGATGGATTCCATGGAAGTGGCTAACCTCATCCACGAGGCTTCTTCTCTAACCTTCTAGTTGTCTCAAGTGGACATGAGCAATACCCCAACTATTTGGAAAAATTTCCCGCGTTGAAAAATTACCAAAGTTCTCTGCCTTGGCAACAATGCTCACAATTGAGCCAAGTAGACTAAGATTAAAGTTTGGAAGGGTCTTTTTTCTTCGTCCTCTTTGCCCCCTATATTTTTTTGATTCTCCTCCTCCCCCAACAAACTTTTCTTCTTCTTGTAAGTGATACAAATGAAATACGAATTAATATATATTTATCGAATTACGAAAAAATACAAATCACCTTTGAGTCGTGCCTAAACTCTTAATGAAAGATACAACACTTCTTCGAGTCAAGTGTAAAACTCTATAGAAAAACTACTCCAAAATTTGCTTAATGTATTCAGTTCATAATAAAAGTCCTACTTATATTTTTACTCAAAACATAAATAAAGAAATGAAAAAAAATAATGCAAAAGAAGGTAACATAATCCTGCTGCTCAAAACCAGAAATAAAAAAAGAAAATAAAATACCACAATGAGGCAACATAATCTTCTAGGCAATTTCTCAACATAACACTCCCTCCCCTTCAAAAAAATGACCTTGTTCTCAAGGTCGGGAATGCCATGATTAAGGCTATACTTTTCAACGCAGCTAAAGCATAGGCCTTGCTCACAGCTATCTCGCACTTCGGTTGGGAGACAAACATCGAACAACATGGAGTTGGTTTTGCAAGTTGTTCCTCATCGTGAGTTCGGACTAAAAGCACCAATTGATACAAATGAAATACGAAATAATATTTATTTATCGAATTACGACAAGATACAAAGCACCTTTGAGTCGTGCCTAAACTCTTAACGAAAGATACAACACTTCTTCGAGTCAAGTGTAAAACTCCATAGAAAAACTACTCCAAAATCTGCTTAATGAATTCAGTACATAATAAAAGTCCTACTTATATTGTTGGTAAAAACTTAAATAAGGAAATGAATAGAAATATGCAAAAGAAGGTAACATAATCCTGGTGTTCAAAACTAGAAATAAGAAACAAAACAAAATATAGCAATGAAGTAACATAATCTTCTAAACAATTGCTCTACGTAACAGTAAGACTGTGTTTATCTTCTTTCTATTTAAAGCATATTGTAACCTTAATATATATATATATATATATATATATATATATATATATATATATATAACAAGGCTGGCATGTATGCTTCTTGTATTGTACTATTGTGCATTATCTATACTATTATATAAAGAAAGGCAAACTGTGACACCAAACTTTTGATTTCCGATTTTAGCCTTATAATTTTATTGTTAGTACAATAGTTTAATTATTGAGTTCCTAATTTAGCCTTATAATTTAAGTAGAATCAATAACTATAGTAATTATTGTGATTGAATATTTAGTTTCCCAAAATTTAAAACTTTGTATATAAAGTCTCTATCCTTATTTATTTAATCTTTACTTATTCAAATTATTCTTTTACCATATAAATTAAAATAAATCCTTAATCACGCGGGGACCGCGTGCCAGCGTTTCTAGTATTAACTACGAAAAGAAAAATAAAATTGTACATATATTGATATCAATTAACAGTAAAGCGATGTATTATTGGGGATTTCTTTTAAGCAAATGCGCATACGTAACATGCCATGATTAGTACTTAGAAACAATATCAATCTCGTTAAAGTCGTATAGCGGTTTAATGTGATGTAAAGCATAACCATACAACCGCCAAACATTGTCTAAACTATCATGTTTATTGTTGGACAACTAAAATTCTTTTATTCAAACTCCCAGAATAATGCGAATGTCTACAATTAGGTACAAAATAATGAAGTCCGGCCACAAATTATTTTTCTGAATGATGATTTATTATCGTATACTAACTGCATTATATATATAGTTACATAAACATTTAATTTTGAGCTTAAGAACTAAGATGAAAGTCAGAGAAATTACCCTCTCATTTTCGGATATATCAGATTCTTAAAAAAAAAAACAAATCATTTAATTTGTCTTTTTTCATTTAAATTTCTTCATTATAATTTGCTCCTCCAAACTAATTGACTAGCTAAATAGAATTTATTTACAAACTGGAACCCAATCTTGACTAATATTACTTTTTAGTATTTGCTGTACGTAATACTAAGCAATCATTTGTGAGATCGTTAAATAAAAAGAATTAATTGGAGAACATGCTTACTCGAATCATAGAAATGTTAATTTGAAAGCATCTAACATTAATCAGAGATGTTGATTCTCTCTAATGTGAAACAAAGCAAATTAGAAAACATATCATTGAATTGCGAAGCATAATTAATGTATGATGCCAATGTTTCATCAAATGATATAATCTAATTTAAAGTCTAACTTGTGATGGTGAAAAATGCACTTTTACCCACAATAGAATATTCCATATAATTTTGAATTTTAAACTATGTTTGTTCTAGAGTAACTTTTCCAGTTACTAAATCACACCCATAGGTATGCGATCTTCAATCTGACACAATCGAGTAAATTAAACCATTTATGTGATTGGAAATTGAGTCTCTTTAGTAGATATTGTTTAATGCATATTTATAGGTCGAGTGCCTGGTAATAAGTTGCTTAAGGTGTATGTCGAGTAACAGTCTAGAAAATATATTTAAAACTTGCTCAATCGAGTAAATTAAACCATTTATGTGATTGGAAATTGAGTCTCTTTAGTAGATATTGTTTAATGCATTGATGCGGGGTAATTTCGTCTGCTGACTAATCACTCCACGTCAGACTAGCTCGAGCTCCTGATTGGTCCAAGCTAGCTTTGAGTTCGGGAAACCTGCACTGGAAACATGGCACGTGAACTAGGCGAGGACTGGCCCCGCGAAGGCACTCCGATGCCTAAGTCAGTAATGGGCCTTAGTAGTAATGGGCCTATAATGCCAATTATAGGCCTCGTCGTGTCGAAATATGCGAAAATATGGTGAAAACGGACTAAACTGCTCAAAACAGGCCAAATAACTCGAATTCAGCCCTCAACTCGAATTCTGGGCAAAATAACTCAAATTCAGCTTCAACTCGAATTCAGTCTCAACTCGAATTTGATGTAGCTCAACTTGAATCTCAACTCGAATTCCTCAACCCTAACAGAGTGTCAACTCTAATTCCTCAACTCTATCAGAGTGTCAACTCTAATTCTTCAACTCTATCAGAGTGTCAACTCTAACAGAGTGTCAACTCTAATTCTTCAACTCGATTTCTTCAACCCGAATTCGATGTAGCTCAACTCGGATCTCAACTCGAATTTCTCAACCCAAATTCGATGTAGCTCAACTCGGATCTCAACTCGAATTCCTCAACCCGAATTCGATGTAGCTCAACTCGGATCTCAACTCGAATTCCTCAACCCGAATTCGATGTAGCTCAACTCGGATCTCAACTCGAATTCCTCAACCCGAATTCGATGTAGCTCAACTCGGATCTCAACTCGAATTAGGTTAAAGCTCCTCCGAAATTCGTCCCTTAACAATGAAGATTACCCAGGTATTTATAGGCAAAAAAGCTTCCGTAATTTCCGGCGTGGGCCGCGCTAATGGGCCTCGGCCTTTTAGGCCTAATTGGTTGGCTTCAACTCGAATTAAGCCTTCAACTCGAACACATACTTTCAACTCTAATAGAGCATTTCAACTCTAACGGAGAATTTCAACTCTAACAGAGGATTTCAACTCTAACAGAGGATTTCAACTCTAACAACATTTCAACTCTAACAGAGGATTTCAACTCTAACAGCATCTCAACTCTAACAGAGGATTTCAACTCTAACAGCATTTCAACTCTAACAGAGGATTTCAACTCTAACAGCATTTCAACTCTAACAACATTTCAACTCTAACAGAGGATTTCAACTCTAACAGCATTTCAACTCTAACAGCATTTCAACTCTAACAGAGAATTTCAACTCTAACAGCATCTCAACTCTAACAGAGGATTTCAACTCTAACAACATTTCAATTGTAACAGCATTTCAACTCTAACAGAGGATTTCAACTCTAACAGCATTTCAACTCTAACAGAGGATTTCAACTCTAACAGAGTGTCAACTCTAATTGGGCTTATAGGTCAAATTGGGCCCACGTGTTGATTTAAGGCCCAAATTTGACTTATTAATCCAATTTCAAAAAATAAAAAATTTATGGCTCGCCCGTCATCGACTTGCCACGCGTCACGAGCTTATAGGTCACATATTATTTAGCATAACATAAGTCCCCCAATTTTCATTGGCTCGTGGTACACGAGCGTTTGCAAATTTGATGCTTCGATCTTTTTCTTGGTTCGTCAAATTTTTATTTGACCCTTCATAAGTCCCCCAATTTGCATGAGCTCGTGGTACACGAGCGTTTGCAAATTTGATGCTTCGATCTTTTTCTTGGCTCATGTGCCTCTTTTGTTTAGATTTTAGTATTATTTTTCATTCATGAATACTCTGGTGTTTTCTTCTCGAGCCTTAGACGTTTTTGTTGACCTTCAGGATTTGGTATTTCAATAGTTGCTTTCTTGGATTTGCATCCGAGTCTTGTCTTTATCGATATAGCGTGGTTTTGTTGTTATATACTCATGTTTCCCGTTTTTATCTATACGATGGATTTCCATTTCAGTAGAAAATCATGGCTTTCCAACGTGACAAGAAGAATGCTCATCATCTAGTTTCTTCTCCGGTTATGGTGTAATTGCTAGTCGCTTTTATTGGTTTTTCACCTAGTTTAATTTCTGTAGGGCTTTTATAGCTCGCCTATTTTATGGGAATTTCACCCAATAGGCTCTTCACCTAGTTTAATTTCTGTAGGGCTTTTATAGCTCGCCTACTTTATGGGAATTTCACCCAATAGGCTCTTCACCTAGTTTAATTTCTGTAGGGCTTTTATAGCTCGCCTACTTTATGGGAATTTCACCCAATAGGCTCTTCACCTAGTTTAATTTCTGTAGGCTTTTATAGCTCGCCTACTTTATGGGAATTTCACCCAATAGGCTCTTCACCTAGTTTAATTTCTGTAGGGTTTTTATAGCTCGCCTACTTTATGGGAATTTCACCCAATAGGCTCTTCACCTAGTTTAATTGCAGTCCTTCATCCCTTGTTTTCTTGATATTATACTTCAAGCAAGTATCCTTTGGCCAAAAAGAAAGTTTTATTTATTTCGGACTGTACTTGCGGCCACGACAAGCTGCCTACGTATCCCTTATAAGTGGGAATCAAGCCGAACGTAGTTCATTGTGGTGCTTACATCTCGTCAGGTTCCACAGGTCTGAACCTCGCATTGACTCCCACAAGTCGGGATCTCATTATTTGCAGAAAAAATAAACCTACCAATCTACTGCGCTCACATATCAAGCGATTTATTTATTAGAAAATCTAAAATTGTCCTCATCCGTGCTCCATCATCTGCTTGGTGAATTGCTCATGCGTAGAAACGACGCAAATTCTGAATGTTCCAAGGCCTTTTCAACATCTTCCCTCCGAGTTTCGCTAAATAATAGTATCATTTGGTACTTCCCATGTTGGTTGTAGCTTTCCAACATGCCTTCTTGTCGCTTCAACCTTTCTTAACACCAAGTCCCCAACTTGGAATTCTCTGAAACGTACTTTCTTGTCGTAAGCTTTTGCCATCATAATCTTATTAGTGAGTGAACATTGAAAAGCTTCTTCCCTGATTGCACCTATCATATCCAAATCCAACTTCCTTAGTCGAACGGCTTCTTCCGGGTTGTAACTCTCCATTCTATGCGTTGTCATTCCTGCCTCCACTGGTATGACAGCTTCTGACCCATACACTAATAAAAACGGAGTCTCCCCGGTTGCTCTCTTTGGTGTAGTCCTGTAAGCCCACAGAATTCCGGGCAAAGTTTCTGGCCAAGTTCCACCCACTTGAAACAAACGTTTCGGCAGATAGTCTTTCAGTGTCTTGTTGGTGGACTCCACTTGTCCATTTGCTTGGGGATGCGAGACTGCAGAAAAGTGTTGTTTTATCTTTAGCTCTTTACACCACGATGTAATCTCTGATCCCGTGAATTGTTTTCCATTGTCTGATACTATCACACGTGGAAGACCAAAACGACAGATAATATTTCTCCAGATGAACTCAATCATGTTCTTCTCCGTGATAGCTGCTAAAGCTTCGGCTTCTACCCATTTAGAGAAATATTCCACCGCCACTACCATAAATCTTTTTCCATTCTTTGCCGCCGGTAACGGTCCCACTAGGTCTATTCCCCATTGATCGAAAGGACACGTTGCCTCCATGGGATGTAAGAGTTGAGCTGGTACATGGGTTGAGTGAGCATGCAATTGACAACTCTCGCACTTCTTGACGTATTCCATCGCGTCCTTGAATAAGGTAGGCCAATAATAACCTTGCCTCATAATCTTCTGACCCAACGCTCTGCCACCTGCATGATTGCCGCATGATCCTCCGTGGATTTCATCCATGACATATTCTGCTTGATTCGGCGATAAACACTTCAATAATGGTCCTTCAAAAGACCGCTTGTATAGTTTCTCATTGAAGATCACGTATCGCGAGGCACTATACCTCAACCTCCTTACTGCCTGAGGATCCGAAGGCAAACTCCCATCTTTCAGAAATTTGATAATGTCATCCTTCCAACTAGGTTCGTCAATAATTGGCATCACAAACTCTATCTCTTGCTCTTTTCACGTGAAATTCTGCCTATCGCAGGTTGTTCAGATGCCAATAGGACCACTCGCCATTAAATGTATACGTCAGTTGAGCTGGCAAACCTAGAGAGTGCGTCCGCCTTGGTGTTTTCTGCCCTTGGAATCTGACTAAGAGTGAATACCGTGAAGGACTCCGCTCCATCCTTCAACTTAGCCAAATATCTCACCATGTTCTCTTCTTTTGCTTCATAAGTACCAGCGAACTGATTGGCTACTAGCTGCGAGTCAGTGAAGACTGCTAGGCGTGTTACCCCTAGAGATTTGCACATTTCAGTCCCTGCTACGGCCGCCTCGTACTCTGCTTCATTATTAGTCACCGTGAAGTTGAGGCTAATAGCGTACTCATATTCCCTTCCTTCGGGGGACCGTAGATAGATCCCTATTCCTCCATTTGAGGTAGTCGCGGATCCATCTACGTGAAGAGTCCACAGAACAGTGGACAAGTCCCCCTCCAAAGTCAATACTTGACCCTTCGTGGTCATTTCTTCTCTTCCTCCGAATGATTCAGCAACAAAATCAGCAAGGACCTGTGCCTTGATCGCTTGTCTGGGTCGATACTCTATTCCATACTCGCTTAACTCTATTGCCTACTTGACCAATCTCCCTGATGTCTCTGGTTTTATCAAAACCTGCTTCAACGGTTTGTCCGTTAAGACTATGATTGGATGAGCCTAGAAATAAGGCTTCAGCTTCTTTGCGGAGTGAACTACCGCTAGAGCAAACTTCTCAATATCTATATAATTTAATTCTGCTCCATGCAACACCTTGCTGATGTAGTAGACTGGTAAGTGATGCGTCCCTTCAGCTCGTACTAGGACAGAACTAATGGCGTTAGGAGTAACTGCCAGATATAAATACAAGGTTTCCCCCTCTACTGGTTTGGCAAGCAATGGCGGTTTCGCCAAATAGGTCTTGAGTTGCTGAAAAGCATTCTCACAGTCCTCATTCCACTCAAAGTTTCTATTCTTCTTCAAAGTTTTGAAAAATGGAAGACTTTTCTCAGCCGCCGTTGATATAAAACGACCCAAGGCTATCATTCTTCCTAACAAGCGATGTACGTCCCTTACAGTTTTAGGAGATGTTAATGTAGTAATGGCCGCAATCTTATCAGGATTGGCCTCAATCCCTCTCTGGTTTACCATGTATCCCAAAAACTTTCCTTCATTAACCCCAAAAGTGCACTTCTTCGGGTTTAACTTCATTCCATACAGTCGCATGATCGAAAAACCTGTACGCAAATGATCAACATGGTCGTCTGCCTTGACGCTCTTTATGAGTATGTCATCAATATATGCCTCCATCGTCTTTCCAATGTGATCATAGAACATCTTAGCCACCAACCTTTGAAAAGTTGCCCCTGCATTTTTAAGTCCGAACGGCATTACTCGATAACAAAACACTCATCTATCAGTTACGAAGGCCGTCTTCGACATATCATACACAACCATCAGGATTTGATGAAAACCACTTTGCGCGTCCACCATACTTAACAACGCACATCCTGCTGTAGAGTCCACCAACAGATCTATTCGAGGCAATGGGAATGGATCTCTCAGACAATGCTTGTTTAAGTCCGTGTAGTCTACACACATCCTCCAATCTTGATTGGCCTTTGGAACCAACACAATATTGCTCAACCACTCCGAATAACGTACCTCGTATATGTGTCTTGCTGCCAATTTCTGGTTTACCTCCTTCTCGGCTGCCAAATTCTTCTCTTTACTGAAGTTCCTTTTCTTTTGGCGTACCGGCCTTGCATCTGGATTCACATTTAGTCGATGCACGACTATTCTAGGATCTATCCCCTTCAAATCTTCATCTGTCCATGCAAACACGTCGTAATGTTCACGTAAACACGTGATCAATTGCTCTTCCACCTCCTTTGTCATACAAGTCCCAATTCTGGTAGTTTTGGCAGGGTCATTCTTGGCGAGGGATATCTCTTTAAATTCCCCCAATGGCTCAACTTTGCCGTTTTGCGCCAACTGCGCCTTGTACCTTCTCAGCCTCTTACTTTCTTCTTCCTCCGGAATCAGTGTCTCGACACCCTCCAGAGCTTCTTCCCCTAATCTTTGCTTCTTAGGTTCCTTCTGCATTTCAGTAACATTTATCAACTCCCTCTGTTGGCATACTGTGTTCAGCATATTGACTTCTTCCTTCCTCGTGGGTTTCAATGATGCCACATATGACTTCCAAGCTACCTTGTGGTCTCCACATACCTCGCCTACACCTCTTGGCGTGGGAAACTTCACCTTCTGATGATAAGTAGATGCTATTGCACGGAACTCATTCAATCCTGGCCTTCCGATTATCATATTGTATGTGAAAGGGGTGTCGACCACTACGTACTTAAGATTGCGAGTTCGCCTAGTGGGATTGTGCCCAAATGAGGTTTGGAGCATTACTATTCCTATTGGTATCACTGTGGCTCCCCCGAATCCTTGCAGCGGTGTAGTTAACTTTTCCATGTAGAGCTGCACTAACTCCATCTTCATAAGAGTATCATACAAGATAATGTTTGCCGAACTTCCATTGTCAATTAACACTCTTTTCATTGTGTAATTTGCTACTTCAATAGTCACTACTAATGGATAGTCGAGCTCGTGGGACTCCATCATCTGAGGATCTAATCGCTCTTGATCTTTCTCATCAAATGTTATCGAGTCTGGAAAATCCTCCACCATTCCAACAAGGGATGTATTCCTGGTGAATACTCCTTGATTTACCTTCCTCATGATTCTCTCCCCTCCTTTGTTGGAGTCTGCCCCGACTGGCCCTCCAGATATCATGTTGATCACCCCTCTAAGAGGCGCACTTTCTATTCTCAGCGGTTGTTCATCAGCTTCATTTCTTCTAAGTTCATCCCTTTGTCTGGAGTCATCAGTTCTAAGCTTTTTGCTCGAAGGACTTTCCCTCTTGTGATCCCTTACATACTGAGCCAAATGCCCTTCTCTGATCAGACGTTCTATTTCTGCAAAGAGGGTGCGACACTGTGAAGTGTCATGACCATACTGCTCGTGGTAACGACAATATTCTTTGGACTTGCGAGTTCCCTCAGTTTCTCTAATTTTGTTTGGTTTTCTGGTCAACCCTTGTTGTCTTGCCACAGCGAATACCTCCATGATGCTTGCGTTCAATGGAGTATACTTTACGGGTGATCTTCCCCTTCTCTTATCATTTCTGTCTTGATCAGGACCGTTTCTCCAAGGTCGGTCATTACGTCTGTTGTCATTCATCTTCTGCTTTCCCGGATCTCTGTAATCTCCTCTGTTATACTGATTCAGTTCTTCCACCTCCATCTCGCGATGCAATCTCTCCATGATGAGCTCAATAGTTGGGGGCGGGTTTCGCACTAAATCATTGGCCAAAGCCCTGTTCCTTAAGGTCTTGAAAAGGATTCCTCGAATTTCCCTTGGGGTTGGCGTTTTGACTTTCAACATCTCCACATTAAACTTCTTCATATACCCCGCAGAGATTCTCTCTCGCCTTGTTTGAGGCGGCATAGGTAATCTTCCTCAAGCGGATCTACCGAGAGTGTAGAGAACTTTGATCTAAACATGTCACGCAACTGTTCGTAACTGTAGATGCTTCCTGTAGGTATACGTGCAAACCACTCCTGTGCCACTCCCACTAGGGAGATCGAGAAAAGCCGTGCCTGGATTCTAGCATCAAATCCTCCCAGGCTCAGTATTCCATCCAAAACATGCAAGTGCGATGATGGATCTGTTGTCCCATCATAGTTGGGCATTTTTGGGATATCCTGTCCTCTACCCAGGACCACACTTCGTAGCTCCTCACAAAAAGGTGAGGGTTCAAACACCCTGGTGTTATTTTGATTATAACCACCCGTTCTCCTTCTGCCATCCTCGTATCTCGGTGGACTATACTCACGAGGAGCCTCGCGGCGCTCCCTCATTTCCAAATTTCTATAATGTCTATCACGCCTGTCTACTCTCTCGGTATCTCTTCCTCTATGAACTCTATCATATGAGTTCACTTCATCATCCAACTCCACACGCCTCCTGCGTGGGTCAGTGGTTCTCATGTCATCCTCAGGCCTCGGACCTCCCGCATGCCTCAATGAGCGAACATTTGAGGAGGCTTGACGGGTCTCTCTATGTGAACGTGAGATCACATCTTCCTCCCTACCTCTGTCCCGATGAGCTATCCCAGCCGATCGGTGATCACGCGAACGTGAGTTTTGCGCCTGAAATTCGGTCCTCCTTTGAAGTCCTGGCTGGGTCTGAGAAGCAACGGTTGGTATGACACCCAACTGTTGCAATGTTTGTACTATTTGCTCCACATGCTGTGGTGGTAGAGGAGGTATCACCGCCAGATCAGTCTATTGGTTCTCCACTGGTGCAGCATTTATGCGAGCTCGTGCTGTATCAGTCGCAAAAGTTTCATCCCTGTTACCGTCCCTATCGACACGGGTCGAAGGGCCTTGCGGTTGGCTAGTAGCTGCAGTGTGAGCTCTGGTGCCTACAACCATGTTTAAGTGGTCACGTGTGTTTCTAACTCAGTACACTTAAGTGGTTTCCCACAGACGGCGCCACTGATGCGGGGTAATTTCATCTGCTGACTAATCACTCCACGTCAGACTAGCTTGAGCTCCTGATTGGTCCAAGCTAGCTTTGAGTTCGGGAAACTTGCACTGGAAACACGGCACGTGAACTAGGCGGGGGCTGGCCCCGCGAAGGCACTCCGATGCCTAAGTCAGTAATGGGCCTTAGTAGTAATGGGCCTATAATGCCAATTATAGGCCTCGTAGTGTCGAAATATGCAAAAATATGGTGAAAATGGACTAAACTGCTCAAAACAGGCCAAATAACTCGAATTCAGCCCTCAACTCGAATTCTGGGCAAAATAACTCAAATTCAGCTTCAACTCGAATTCAGTCTCAACTCGAATTTGATGTAGCTCAACTTGAATCTCAACTCGAATTCCTCAACCCTAACAGAGTGTCAACTCTAATTCCTCAACTCTATCAGAGTGTCAACTCTAATTCTTCAACTCTATCAGAGTGTCAACTCTAACAGAGTGTCAACTCTAATTCTTCAACTCGATTTCTTCAACCCGAATTCGATGTAGCTCAACTCGGATCTCAACTCGAATTTCTCAACCCAAATTCGATGTAGCTCAACTCGGATCTCAACTCGAATTCCTCAACCCGAATTCGATGTAGCTCAACTCGGATCTCAACTCGAATTCCTCAACCCGAATTCGATGTAGCTCAACTCGGATCTCAACTCGAATTCCTCAACCCGAATTTGATGTAGCTCAATTCGGATCTTAACTCGAATTAGGTTAAAGCTCCTCCAAAATTCGTCCCTTAACAATGAAGATTACCCGGGTATTTATAGGCAAAAAAGCTTCCGTAATTTCCAGCGTGGGCCGCGCTAATGGGCCTCGGCCTTTTAGGCCTAATTGGTTGGCTTCAACTCGAATTAAGCCTTCAACTCGAACACATACTTTCAACTCTAACAAAGCATTTCAACTCTAACGGAGAATTTCAATTCTAACAGAGGATTTCAACTCTAACAGCATTTCAACTCTAACAGAGGATTTCAACTCTAACAGCATTTCAACTCTAACAGAGGATTTCTACTCTAACAGCATTTCAACTCTAACAGAGGATTTCAACTCTAACAGAGGATTTCAACTCTAACATCATTTCAACTCTAACAGAGGATTTCAACTCTAACAACATTTCAACTCTAACAGAATTTCAACTCTAACAGAGGATTTCAACTCTAACAGCATTTCAACTCTAACAGCATTTCAACTCTAACAGCATTTCAACTCTAACAGCATTTCAACTCTAACATAGAATTTCAACTCTAACAGCATCTCAACTCTAAAGATGATTTCAACTCTAACAGCATTTCAACTCTAACAGAGGATTTCAACTCTAACAACATTTCAACTCTAACAAAGGATTTCAACTCTAACAGAGTGTCAACTCTAATTGGGCTTATAGGCCAAATTGGGCCCACGTGTTGATTTAAGGCCCAAATTTGACTTATTAATCCAATTTCAAAAAATAAAAATTTATGGCTCGCCCGTCATCGACTTGCCACGCGTCACGAGCTTATAGGTCGCATATTATTTAGCATAACATGCATATTTATAGGTCGAGTGCCTGGTAATAAGTTGCTTAAGGTGTATGTCGAGTAACAGTCTAGAAAATCTATTTAAAACTTGCTCGTACATGCATACATTAGCTACACTTAACGTAGACGACCAATGATAGAGGCCGCTCAAGCATGAGCGGAGCAAGGGGCTACAAGGCAAGGGCCCTTTACCCCCCTTCCACCCTCCCCCCATCATTCCCTATTCATACATATATATATATATATATATAATATATATATATATATATATATATATATATGGATGTACATTGTATGTTATGTGTTAACCCCTTCTTAACTGGGGCATCGGGAATAAGGAGTATCGTGCTCCTTAGGCAAGGGCAAAGTCTTAGATACCCCAATAGTTTAAATGTCTCAAGCGAGTATCAAAAGCACGCCATTTCGAAAAAGTCTTCGTGTCACGAGGGAACACCCATAATACAAGGTCCACACGATGAACTATGGACCTTAGATGGTCCCACGACACTCCATAGTGACCAATGATATTCTCGTAGATACCATCTAAAAGACACTCTGCAGGCGAAGCTCCACGCGGGTATCACTCACGATACCTAAGAATCAATACTTGCCATCGTAACAAGGCATGTATAGAAATGCTCCACGTAGTAGAACTCGACATTCATGCACATTGTCTCAGGAGTGCCAACTGTCGATATCGGGAGGGGTTAGTGAGCTGCTAAAACTCGGGGTTTTTTCAAGTTTGGTACCTTAATTTGGCACTCTAACGAAAATGGTACCCCAAGTTGGCAGCTATCTGAAATGGTACCATAAGTTGGCAGCGCTCCAAAAAGTTGGTACCTCACAAGCGGCGATTACAAACTCCGGCCACTTTGCACACGTGGACGTTCAAGTTGACTTTGACCTGCCACATAGGAGCTGACGTGGTAAAAAAAAAACAAAATTATATATCAAAGCAATTAGGTCATTATCAGCTAATTTTCGCGCGGTCATTTTTCTTCTTCCCCCAAATTCCTCTTACAGAGCCTACAGTGGTTAACATTTGAGCTATTTCGCACCAAATCGCTGCTCGGAAATGGTGACCCGTCACCGTCGATCGAAGCTCATAGCACGTCATCCTTCAAAGACAGACGACCCCCTCCCACATACAGTGAGTTTTATCATCTTTTTCCGACATGCAATTAGTACGTTTTGTGTAAATTCTCTGCACGTTTCAGAAGAACACCTAATTTGTGCCCTAATTTCGAAAATTGTTAATTTCCCCTACTTTCCCCAATTTGAAGCCCTAATTTCTTTAATTCGAGATGCGCAGACCCTAATTTGTGCCCTAATTTCGAAAATTGTTAATTTCCCCTACTTTCCCCCAATTTGAAGCCCTAATTTCTTTAATTCGAGATGCGCAGACCCTAATTGGTGACCTAATTTTAAAATTTGTCAATTTCCCTGATTTTTTGATTTTAAATTCTCATACTCTAATTTTTCACATACTATAAACCATAGTTCTTTAAATCCATATGCTGAGTCCCTATTAACCCCTATTATAGTCTTATGAGACCCTATTTTTTGTTGGTTGGTTTTCTTTTTGACAGAATGTGGTAGTCTCTATGCCACTGCACTGCTACACCACAGTGGAAAGTTCATCTATGATCCTGTTATTGACTACACAGGGGGTGTAAGTGTGTGGTTGATTTTGTAAGTACAGCTGAGTTGAGAATTGATAGATTCTTTAAGATATGCACAGACTTAGGTTTTATGGGAGTTACTGAACTATATATCAGAAATGAGTCTGGGTTTGTACTTGTTCAAGAAGACTGTGAGATAAAGACTTTGTTCCTCCAAAGCCAAACCAGCAGGGTGATGGACATTTATGTTATTTGTGAAGGGAGGGTTGACAGGCACCAACAAGCAATGTTTGAGGGTATGGACATTTAGTCCAGTACTGCAATGCTATTCATGGAGTAAAAAAAAGTGATGCATTGAACAAAGCTTCAAACAATTCATTTATTCATTCAAAAACCACTCATTATTTGAAATTAAACAAAAGATTTCGTCCAAAACACAACCCATTTCCAAAATTAAATTCGACATCACATCACTACTAATCTTCTTTTGGTTCTGCTTCTGATTCTATCACTATTGGATCCACCTCATTCCCTCCGGCCACCTCCGGGAAAGTTGCACACTCTAGATCAACAAATAGTTTGTAAAGTAGTCCGGCGTTGGCAAGTCTGTACATGCGAAAGAACTGTTCGTGTTGTGTCTCCTGCATTTGTGAGATCGAAATATTTAAACTTAGTAAATATAGAAGAGTGATTCATTTTTTTAATAATTGGGGGAATGTTGATTACATTAAGCAAGTGGGCGTCGTACTCCCTGAGAAGTACGGGTTTATAATCAGGAGCGTTGCAACGTACACCAGGCAAACTGACAAATTCACGAAAACGGTCAAACTTCACCCTTAACTTGGATAATTTCTCCCTCAGAGTTTGAATCATGTAACGTTCCCCCAAGAGCCATGCATTTCAAGATTTACAAGCCTCAAACCCCTATTAAGAGCCCTTAACTAACTAATTCTATGTCTTTCCCCATACTTGCACAACCCCCGCAGTAGGAGCGTCTCGGCACGACGACTGAATTGCGGATCAACATACAAGTACCTTAGACCCGGATCAACTGCTGGAATCATCTCTTTTGAAACAAAGAAAATACATTCAAATGATAGTCAGCAAATAAGTATCACAAAACATATTAAAACATCGACTTGAACATAACTGAAACATTAATAGTCTTACAATCACAACGATTGTTCAATGCGAAAATAAAATACATAACAACACAACCAAACACAACCAAACACAAAGAAATGACAATACGAATTACCATCCGAAACGATGTTTTGGCAATACGATTACATTTTAGAATACATCACAGACAAAATAATAACAAACAACACAACCATAAAGAATAAGAGAACCCATGCGACAACACAACACACGACCGCCGCCTTAGTAGCATCAATGGATCTCAATGAATCCACAAACGATGAGGTGTTTAGAGTGCTTGAGGTGGCCACAAATGAGGTTTGATGGTCTAGTGTCTCAGAAACTTCAACAACTCCTGTTGCACCTTTGATATTTGGGTTTGGGTTTGGTTTAGGATTCGGATTGGAGTTCAAATTAGGGAAAGCTTCGTCAATAGAGTCTGCCCATATAAAGCAATCCTTATGGCGCATGTTTGCGGGGCATACATAATAAAATCTCACGGGGTACGTAGCACGATTGCTAGCCTGCAAATAACGCATGGCGCCTCTTCCACACAAGCACGATATGTTGTAAGGGTGAGCCATCTATCAACAATTTTCTACAATTTTAATCTCTAAAATGTAAATCAATCAAAATTACCTAACCCATTTTCTATCATTTGCGCAATATAGTTACCCGAATTCATACAAAAACATCGCAATATAATTTAAACATAATTATACCGATTCAGCAATAAAGCCCTAAATTGCTAATTAGACCAATTCAACAAACCCTAATTATACCAAATCAGCAATCAAGCCCTAATTTGTTAAAGGGTTTCGAAATTACCTCCTGTGTGGTGTGTGAATCGCGCACGAATTTAGCCCCGCTGTCAAAAGATCACAAAAATGAAATTAGAATCAAATAACCAAAATCACTAAGTGCCGTAATTGGGGGAGAGAGAGGGAGAAGAAATAGACGCGCCAAAATTACCTTTGAGTGCACACAATGCTGCAGAGTACGAACAAAGTAGGAATGGAATGGGGTTTGTAATGGTGCAATGCGACGCCTGGTTTGGCTGGAACTGAAACGGCGGGAACGTGAAAAGTGAAACTGTGGAAATGACGTGAATTGCTTTGATATATAATTTTGTTTTTTGATTTTTTTTACCACGTCAGCTCCTATGTGGCAGGTCAAAGTCAACTTGAAAGTCCACGTGTGCAAATTGGCCGGAGTTTGTAATCGCCGCCTGTGAGGTACCAACTTTTTGGAGCGCTGCCAACTTATGGTACCATTTCGGATAGCTGCCAACTTGGGGTACCATTTTCGTTAGAGTGCCAAATTAGGGTACCAAACTTGAAAAAAACCCCTAAAACTCCTAACTGAAACCGCATGTCAACACATCCCCATGCGTCGAGACACCTGCATCCCCGTGTACCCCTATAAATAAGGGAGTCTCGCCACAATTAGGGGCAATCACCTAATATACGGGGTTTTCTCTATTTTTGCATTAATATCCTTCACACACCATCATGAAATCTATGACACAGGGCACCATTCCGAGATTCAGGTAGGGCCTTCCGACCTAATAATACCTTCGTTTACTTCGATATTCAAACGTTACAAACTGAGTATTAACATTACGCTTAGGAGGGGAGTTCTTTCTTGTTTTGTGATTATTGTGCAAATTTGTATATGTTTAAAAGAAATTATGTATTCACGATAGAATTATATACTCTGTAATAAAATTGTATTGAATAAATTATAGCATTGTTAACCCCTTCATAATCGGCCATCGTGGTCACTTTACCATCATATCCCCGTCCCATTGATCCCATCAAGGGAAAGCCGGACCCTCGAAAAATAGACTTCATCGGGCTTAAATGACCTAAAGAGTCCCTGCAACACAGGGAAGAAAACTCACAAAGTACTGGATCTACGCGGCACTGCGGGTCTTAGGTGATCCTACGATGCCCAAAATGATCAAGGATACTCTCGCTAGTTAACACCCGATGCCTCTCCCTGATACTGTGAAAATATTCAGACCATCGGAGAGTTTCCTTGTGGAAGATTACCCACATGAAGACAACCAAAGCCACGTGTACACATTGTAAACCAGCTGTCCGTAGATCCCGATACTTATCAGCACAAGTAGCCACATGTCACAAATTTTACATGCAAAACTCATCAACATCACTAGGACCATCTGTCGAAAAAAGATCATGCAACGTGACAACTGCACTCCATGTAAACCCCTATAAAAAGGAGCTTAGCAGCATTCAGAAAGGCAAGATGAACAAACTGAATAAAACACACTTCTTTCGAGTTCAAATGTGTTATCTTCCCCATCGTATAGCTACGACTCCGATCAAGTTCCAAAGTTTGGGCAAGGCATTCCGAATAAAAGAAATTTTTAATTACTCTGAAATTAAACGAGTGTCAACAAAATGGCGCCGTCTGTGAGAATGTTATAAACTGCCTTCGAGTATTTCTGGAAACACAAGAAAGGAGTTGTGAAATAAAAAACAGTAAGCTGAGTGATAGAAGAATCCATCAGACCAGGACCAGGAAGTCACGAGGAGGTGGAAGATGAAGTATTCACACAAGGTCCCTCTGATCATCCACATATGACTCCACCTACGGCACACAATGCAGATTTCATTAATGTACCCATAACTGTCTTTGAAGACCTAATAAATGCGGCCTTGCGGAGGGCTGAGCGCACGAGGGAGAGATATCGGGAGCCACAACCAATACAACCATATAGAGGGAGATATCATGTAAAATAGCAAGGGTCACAAATGACCCAAACATCCCATCGTAATTTACCCTACCGAACACCTGCATATCAAGCTAGGTATAAAGGATATACCGGAAGGCCCTATAATCCTGCTAGGATTGGACCAAGTAGGAGGGATGCCCTCGAGATATGGGCCAAATTTCCCTTATCAAACAGGAAGAGAACCTTCCTTGTGGGATATCATTGACCATTTAAGAAGAGAAATGCAAGACATAAAGAGAACCATCACCCCCGAAGAGGAACCAGTATATCAAGGATCCCCATTCATACCAGAAATAGCACATGCGCTCGTTCCCGTAGGAATGAGGCCCGCAAACCTACCACAATACTCAGGAGATAAGGATGGAAGGGATCCACAAGATCACATCAATCATTACCTAGCTAGCATGGACCTAGTATCAATGCTAGACTTTGTCCTCTATCGAGTATTTCGCACCACACTGACAGAACAAGCTCAATCTTAGTTCTCCCAGATACCCCTTGGTACAATTTCTAAGTTTGAACAACTAGCTTGCCTTTTTGTTAGGCAGTTTTCTTGTAACAAGCGTTATCCAAAATCTGTGTGTCACCTGTTCACTATCAAGCAAAGGAAAGATGAATCTTTGAGGGATTTTATGAAACGCTTATCAGACGATGCTCTAGATGTGCCAAATGTAGAACCTTTCATGATAGGAGACATACTGGCACATAGCTTACGTTCGGGCAACTTCTTATGACACTTAATTGGCAATCGAGTGAAAGATATGAATGAGCTTATGCGACAATCTAAAACTTATATTATCATGGAAGAAGCGGAGAATTCTAAAATTAAGTCTGAAAATGGCGATGGTGACAGTAAGGGGAAAGGAAAAGAGGAAAATATTCCCTCCCAACGAAGAGAGAACCCCAGACCAGTAAAGAGACATCTTTAACTTGTTTCGTTTCCTGTCTTGTCTATCACTCCTACAGAAATACTAAACGTGATGAAGGGACACAAAGACCTGATATGGCCCCTGCCAGTCCGACAACCCTACAAAAAGGAAGATTCACGAAAATTCTACAAATACCATAGAGCCTACGGACATACCACCGATAATTGCACCACACTGAAGAAGGAGATACATCGGCTATTGGACTTGGGCTATTTAAGGGATTATTTGAAAGATGGTGGTCAGAACAACCGCCAAGACGACGTAACGAAAAAAGTGAGAACGAAAGAAGAAAACATTGTCTAGGAAACCCCCCAAGTAAAGCTCGAAGAGAAAGAGTATTTACGACGGCTGCCTCCCCCACCGGAATCATATGAAGACAATCCCCCGTCGGGGAGAACTTTCAATATGATAGAAGGAGGGGCCATTTCAGTGATACCCATAGAAATAAAAAAAATACCTCAAGGAGGCTAGAAAAGTAGAGTAGGGGCTACCAATCTGCTCAATACAAGGGTCTAGACTCCCGATTATTTCCTTCGAGCCAGAAAACTTAAAAGGCATCGTTTACCCGCATGAGGATCCGTTGGTAATAACATCAACCATCTTGAGGATAGAGGTTTAGAGGATCTTGATAGACATAGGAAGCTCGGTAGATGTGCTGTTTGTACCAACTTTAATGGCTATGGGTTAAAGAAAGACCGCCTAGAGCCAACTGAGGTACATCTGGTGGGTTTCTCCGGAGAATCTAGCCGCATGATAGGAACTATAACCCTACCCATGTCATGGGGAGAGGAAGCTTTGAGACGTACCAAACAAATAAAATTCTGGGTGGTAAGGGCATCGTCCTAGACTTACAATGCCATATGCGGAAGACCATATGTACACGCATTTGAGGCTACACCATCTATCCTCCACCTCAAAATCAAGTTCCCCACCATGTTCGGTATCGGAGAAGTAAGAGGGAGCCAGGTCAAAGCAAGGGAATAACGTATGAATGCGATACCCTTAGATGTAGGGGAAGAGGTCATTTCTCCCGAAAAGAAGTAGTTAAATGAGGAAGTTATAGTACAGCCCATTGACAAATTAAAGATGGCAAAAATCGTTGAGGGGCGACCAAGAGAAGAAGGTTAAGGTGGGAACAAAGATGGAACCCGGTATAGAAGAGAGACTAATTACCATCCTAAAGGAGTACAATCACCTCTTTGCATGAGAGGGAGGACCACACAGACGAATTAGTCCCAATGTATGCTAGCATTACCTCAATGTGAGACCCACTTCCAAACCTGTGCGACAAAATAAAAGAAACATGGGTCCCGACATGAACAAAGTCATCAAATCAGAAATTCAGCGGTTATTGCATCTTCGGCAAATTGAAGAGGTGATATATCTCAAATGTATATCAAATGTAGTGCTTTTTCCCAAGACAGGAGGCATATGGCGGATGTGCATAGACTTTACCAATCCAAACGATGCTTGCTTAAAGTATTGCCACCCCTTGCCCAGCATCGACCAGTTGGTGGACTCTACTGCCGGTTGTGCACTCTTATACATGATGGATGTAGACGAAGGGTACAACCAAATACCGATGGCCGAAATAGATCAGGAGAAAACCAGTTTAATCACCAATGCCAATACCTTTTGCTAGCTCGTAATGCCGTTCAGGCTTAAAAATGCGGGCGCCACTTACCAAAGGTTGGTCAACTTAATGTTTTCTAAACTCATCGGAGAATCTATGGAAGTTTACGTGGATAATATGATTGTCAAGAGCCGGTACGCCAAAGACCATCCAGAAGATTTAAGAAAAGCCTTAGCCATAATGAGCAAGTTTAGAATGAAGATCAATCCTAGAAAATGCTCGTTCAGAATCAGGGGGTGGGGGAAATTCCTAGGATTTATGGTAATGGAGAAATTCATCAAAGTGAATCCTGAAAAAGCCAGAACCATCATGGAGATGAAGCCCCCCAAAACTGTTAAAGAAGTTCAAAAGTTGAATGGGAGGATGGCTTCGCTTAGTCGATTTATCTCCCGATCTGCGAAGAAAGGGTTGGCCTTCTTTAAAATTCTGAGAAACATAAAATACTTCCAATGAAGCGCACAACGTGAAGAAGCTTTTGAGAAATTGAAAGATTATCTGGTACATCCTCCCCTACAAGTCAAACCGGTGCCCGGGGAAGACCTGTTTGCATACTTAGCGGTAGGAGAAGAAGTTATAAGTGCATTACTAGTAAAAGAACAAGGGAGAGAACATTTGCGCATCTTCTACGTCAATAAAAGACTGCAAGGAGAGAAAACCAGGTACGATCAGATGGAAAAATAGGTGTTAATACTCGTGACCACCGGTAGAAAGCTACACTCTTACTTCTTCTCTCACCACATCACCATCCACACCCGGTACCTGATGCGTACCATCCTCAACCGACCGGAGGTATCGGGGCGATTGGTAAAGTGGGTAGTGGAACTAGGGGAGTACGACATTTTCTATGCACCCCGACTTGCCATCAAAGCACAAGTGCTAGCAGATTTTGTCATGGAAATGGCGGAATCAGAGCCCTTGGATAGCAAGCCCCTGTGCACCCTTTCATAGACGGTTCATCCATCGGCGCACACGGAGGGGCAGGGATTGTGCTGAGGTATACGAAGCTGGAAGAAGAAATTCTCCATTTTGCTATAATGATTGATTACCCCCTATCCAGCAATGAAGCCGAGTATGAAGCCATACTAATAGGCTCAAGATGGGGTATCAGGCGATTGGTAATCCACAATGATTCCCAACTGATACTACAACAAGTCAAGGGAGCCTATGAGACAAAGGAGGAACAAATGAGAGAATATACCCGAGCGGTCCATAACATGAAATAATTGTTTGTGGAATTCCAAATAGTTCAAATACCACGAATGAAAAATCATGAGCCGATGACTTACCCAAAGTGGCCACGCAAACCGTTGTACAAACACAACGTATTACGCTTCTACAAGCAAAAAAGTTGGAAAAAGAGGAACTTGAGATAACTGGGTCCATTGTCGGCCCCGTCGAGGGAAGGTGGTTAGCAGATATCAAAGCCTACATGGAAAACCCATAAGGTTATGCATGCAATACAAAAGAACATCAGGAAATGGAATGAAACATATCTCAGTACATTATCTATGGTAGCGCCTTATATAGGAGGTGCTATTCCAACCCTCATACCCGATGTCTCAATGAACAAGAGGAAAAAATGGTTGTGAGAGAGATGCATGAAGGAACTTGTGGAAACCACTCAGAAGGAGCCAGCATGGCAAATCGCATCACCCGACAGGGATACTACTGGCCCACGATGGTAGAGGATTGCAAAACATATGTGCAACGATGTCGATCATGCCAAACCCATGCATCTCAGATTCATCTACCCACTTTATGAGCCTAACCTTATAGCATGCCCTTTTGCAAAATGGGGCATTGATATAGTGGGGCCCCTCATCCCCGATGCCAGACAGAAGAATTCTTTTGGTGGTCGTAGATTATTTCACAAAGTCGGTAGAAGCCGAACCAATGACAAAGTAACTTCGAGAGCGGTCATCAATTTCCTATGGAGAAACATACTTTTCCGATTTGGCATTCCTCGATATCATGTAAGCGATAACGGTCTGCAGTTCGATAGCGAGGAACTAGAAAAATGGTGCGGACATTGGGAAATCAGGCATCACTTTGCCTCGGTAGGATACCCTCAAGGTAATGGCCAAGTAGAAAGAAACAACCAGACATTATTAAAGAGTATGAAAGCCCTGCTTGACTGGCACAAAGTGAAATAGGAAGGGGAAATCCTCGGTATCTTATGGGCCTACCAGACCACGTGGAGCACCACCATGGTGGAAAGCCATATAGCTTGGCCTACATATGTGAAGCTGTGATACCACCATAGATAGTAGCCGAAAGTTGGCGCTTCAAGGAATATGAAGAAGTCAGCAATAGCTCCAACCTAGCCATAACCTTAGATCTACTGGAAGAAGGAAAGGCACATGCAGCCATCAGGATGGAAGGATACAAGGCTAGCATGGCCCGACATTACAATGCTAAAGTTAAAGTCAGAACTTTCAAAGTAAGAGACTTAGTGATCAAGAGGGTAGAAGCGTCGAAGAATGTCTCAATGCTACAACCCAAATGGGAGGGTCCCTACAAGATAGTCAAGATCATAGAGCCAACAACCTATCAGTTGAACAACATGGAAGGTAAAGTATACCCCAATACCTGGAATGCAACCAACATGAAGAAATACCATGCGTAAAGAAATCTGCAAACGCGCAAAACGTGCCATGTATGTATATAAAAATAAACAACTGTGAATAAAAGATGGTGTTTTATTAAAACGCTGAGCATTATAGTAGTATCAAAATAGCGATCCCGCTAGGAAACACACACTACTACAAGCTCCACCTAATTATGAAGACAACCATCTTACAACCATCCCTTATTTACATAATCCGCTAGCCTATGTGGAGCGAATATTTTCATTTGTATTTACAAAACAAAAAGTTACATAGATCCCACCCTAAGGATCTTCGACAGGGCGCTTGCCCTCCATGATAATGTGACGACGTTGTTCAAGAGTTAAAGCTATAGGATCCATAACGGTCACCGTTGCAGAAGTGGAAACAGAAGTAAAGATATCCAGATCGGGAATAACCAAGTCTGTCGGAAACCCAGGAAGCACTCTCACGGCTTCTTGGCATATGAGAACCATTTTCTGTATCTCGCCACGAAGAGTCTCACAGATTTGTGTGAGATTTGGAAGTGACATCGTAACTTGAGCACGAGTCATTACCAAAGCAACTTCATGCGCTTAAGCCATCTCATCTATCTTGCGATGAACGACATCCCTATCGCCAGTTAGTGATGCCGGCAATTCATCTGAGGTTTTAATTTGGGCTTGGAGATTGCCAATCCTCTCCTCCAAGCCCAGAGCATGGGAACGCTCCAGTACCAGAAGCCACTTTAGATCCCATATTTTCTCTCTGGAATCCTTAAGTAGTCCCTCCAATACCCACTGGTCTGCCTTTGCTTGAGCCTCCACGCGACTAATCTTCCTCCGAGCTTTCGAGAGCTCATTTTCCAAGCCAGCAAGATAACAGAATAAGAAGCCCACATTAGTAGAGGAATAATCCTTGTGTGACCCGATGGCCTCGACTAGCATGAATATCTGAAAACACACAAAAGGTTAGACTACATCACGAGGAAATCCCTCATAAGAAGACAAGTAGATAAAGTATACCTTACAAAGGTCCCAACAGAATCTGTCACGGAGGTGGACATAGAAAGGGTCCCCAATAGCTCACAGTCCGCAAGTTCAACAAACCACTCAAAAAGTTACGATAAAAGTCAGCATCAGGTGCCACCGATGGAAGAGTCTGAACATTTTCATGACCACGACTGGTACCCTCGCCGATAGGAGACGCTACTAGGGGGAGACGAAGGAGAAGGTTCATCTACCACGTTCACGAAGATGGCACAGTAGGAGCCCAACCAAGAGAAGTAGAGGCACTGCCTCGCCATCTAGAAAAGCTATAACATGAGCCACCTCACCAAAAAGATCCATCTATGGGTAAAGGCTCTGTCACTTAAGCCAGCAAATCAGTCCCCGATACCACATAATGATCATTGGGGTCCATTCGGGATGGAATGATCTCATATTCAGAAGGCGAAGACTCGAAATCATGGGAAGAGGGAGCATTGTCAGGCATCAGAACCATAAACTCCCTGGCAAAGGGTTCACTTGCATACAAGTCCATTTACGACACTGAAAAGTCTGAGGGTAGCAATAAGAACAACCAAATACAACGACTTAAAAAAAGGTACCAAACACGGAACTTACTGAACAGGGAATTAATATGCAAGGGTTCTGGAGGAAAATCCACAACATTGGGCCCCCACTGCAAACTCGCATTAGCCAATGTTTCTGAGTTCTCCAGCAATGCACAAATATCGTAACACCCGATGTACCAACCCGTAGTGGATAAGTAGGCAATTTCATGCATAGATGTGTTAGGATTGGGGATTACAAAGCCTGAACCCCAATGGATAGGCACACCCCACGATTCTGCCAAAACACCCTTAGGATTGAGAAAGAATAACCTCCTCTTCCAATCCCCTAAAAAAGTAAGACGACGAGGAATATAAGTAAAACTACGACGGTGATCCTGTGTACCAAGCTAAAAAAAGGAAGCCCATTAGGGCACAAACGAAGGATAAAAGTTGCGCCAACGCGATACGGCGTCATCAGTAGATCTAATAGCTTACAACATAAAATGTATCCCACGAAGTGACGAAAGGGATTTGGTGTTAGCTAGATGGGACAAACTTGCCAATACCTAAAGAGAGATTGAACAAAAGGATGGAAAAACAAATGCATGTCACAACGAATCTGGTCAGAATAAACAGTCATATAACCCATCGAAGGTTCAAATGCACGTTGATGGGGCTGAGGAATTAGAATATCGTAATTTTTAGGATTCAAGCATTATTCTGTCAGCAAGTTTAAGATTGGGTCTCGGGATTCGATGCTCTCACATGATCCTACCTTACCACCTCCAATCATAGCCCCGACATTCAAATGAGAGGTGTTGGAAAATGAAAAGCGATCCACATGTAGATAAGACTCCCTATGAAGGTAAGTTAATCGCATAACATCAATAAGAGAGGTATCGGTACGAATAAAGGGAGCACAAGACACCGCTGTGGAACCCTGCTGAACTCTAGATAGCCCCCGATTCTTCCCCTCATGCGAGCAGAAATATGCGGAGCATCTGGAAATGAATGCCTAACCCTATGGAGAGCAGGACTTCTTGGAGATGGAGTCTGAGAAGGTGGGGGGAGAATGAGACGAACGAGGGGTCATACTTAGAACAGTGGATAATGAGTATTGGTTAGTAGAAATTATAATCACAATCAAGTGATAATTAACCACAAAAAGCTACCCACAAAATATGAAAAAAAAGACAAGAGTTCCCTTTTTGGAGAAAGCTAAAAGAGAAGAGAAGACAACAGTTTACGTTTTGAGAAAAGCTAGAGGTGAATCAGTATCGAATGATGCTAAGTCTGCCAATTTATAAGGGAAAGAATGTCAGATGGTGCCCTCATCATCAAGGAACTTTAAGGAAGAAGGGCGACAATGATAACCAATCCACAACGCATGTTGCTGACTCCTTTGACTCGTACGGAAGAATGTCCCTGATGGTGGGCGACATTCTCTGACATCAGGTGTAAACTCTCAATTTAAGGTGATGCATGAATCCCCAAGTTAGTCAGAAATATACTATTATATTTTAAAAGTGGCATACAACTGTAGTGCAAAGATCAGGTGCAAAAAGACAAAATAACCTTCCCATTCATATAATAAAAAGTGCAAGTACAAAAGAAAAAAAGTCTATGATGCCTATCAAGGAGTACATCTCCGATAGCTAAAGTGCGAGGAAAGGAAAAAATGGCATACAAAGTATCATAAGATACGTACAACCTCCAAAACACAAGAAGAAAAAAAAAGTTATACTAAAGAACCATGAATAAATACACCAAACTGAAGGTTCCTAAAGACAGGAAACCATCACTAGGTGATGGGCATGGATAGAGCAGCCGAATCCGGAGAGACGATATTTGGCACGATCGGGGGAGCCAGAGGACTAGCAGTGGAAGCATTATACACCACAAGAGAACGATCGGAGGGAACATTCACAACTTCTTCCGACCCCACCAAACCACCAGGACCGCTGAGTATCGTAACAATAGGCATTGGAAGGCATTGCATTACCATACCAGGCGATAGAAAAATTCGAGGAACATAAGACTTAGGGATAACCGAGGAAAGAGGAATCAAGTTGGACGCCTAAGGGGATTAACGTATCTCCAGCTATCCTCCTTAGCAAATAACTTATTATCTCGACACTTGTTCACGCATCGGAGAAACCTGCACAACAGATAACCCATCAAATATCCCTGGTATCAAGACTAGCGCTCTTCCTCACAACGCTTAAAAATCGTGTCCTTAACCAATCGGACGGTCTCCTCTAATTTCAGCTCCAACTCTTTGGGAGATATGAATCCAGCGGGAACAAGTGAGGGTTTCTTCAGTTCATCCTTTAACATCTCTACGCGTTCACAAGCCTCCATCAGTTCCTTCTTGAGATCCCTTTCCTTCTCTACCCGCGATGCTTTATCCTCATTCAGCATGATGACTTCATCCCCGAGAGAAGAGTATGAAGATTTACTTTTCTCTAAAGCCTATTTCAACTTTGCTACCTCGTCGGTCAAAATTTTCTCTCGAGCAAGACTCTGTGCAAAATTGGCTCCGAGCCTCTCCCTCTCCTTTTCAGCAGCAGCCAAAGTCTGGTCTTTTTCTTTCAACTTCTCCATCAACAGCACCGCAATGGCATGAGTAGCATTGAGCTCGTGCCAGATAGAGGGAATTATTTTCGGCACCTGAACGAAGAATTTCCTTTAAAACAATCCTTTCGAATATTGGAAAAGACAATAGTATAAAATATTACCATTTGAGCCAACCATTCGGAGCAGAAATGCGCTACGCCTTTGTTGTGACGCATCAAAGCAGAAGTAGAATTCAGATATCGAGTTATTACATCCATTGCCTATTCCATCTCCATTGGCTTAGGCGTCGGACCCGTGCTAGCTCCTTCTCCCGTGGTGTGAATAAAGAAGGGGGACCCCGATACAGTAAAGTGACTAGAAAATGACATACCCTCCTGGTGATAAGAAGGGGCAACGACAGTACAGTGAGAATCCGTGAAAAAGGCTGGTAAGGAAGTTCCAGTAGATACCCATGCGCTGAAAGCAACGAGGGAAGGAAGCATCTCATCTAAGAGGGCTAAGTCCAAAGGAAACAATAGCGGGTTAGGAGAAGGAGAAGGTTCCTTTATGACAGGAACAGAAGGCGAAGCCTCCCCAAGAAACAGGTCGTCAAGTGAGAGGGGGCCTCATTCGAAAGAAATTCTGGTTGCAGGAGACATCGACTTATCTGATAAGATCACAATTGACAAATATTAGGCAAAATATGAGTGGATAATGCTGTCTTAAAAGAGTGAAACTTACCCGCCCGCAAGAAGTCATCCTCGTATACCATGGTAGCCTTCCCCTTGTTTGTAAAAATGAGTTTTAAGTAATCAAGAACAACCAACATTAAGGAAAATAGATCCAAGATATTTACCCAAGGCAAGGAAAGTAGGGCGGGTGTCCATCTAGAGATGAGAAACAGACGTCGGAGACACCACAGATGGCCCAATATAACTTGTCAAAAGTTGGAAATCTTCGGACACCATGGCTGACAAAACAGTTGTGGCTAACAGACTGCATGTCATCGACATTGACCCCAGTACCATCGGGGTGCACACTCCCTGAGACTCAGAGGAAGCCAATGAGATCTCCATAACGTCCTGGGTCTTGGGCCCAGGAAATCCCGATTCTGAAAAGGGAAGAGAGTTAAGAGCAGCCCCAATAACTTGAAGAGAACCAGATGCTACCAATATCCTAAGATCAGGACCATTGGAGTCATCACTCAAAGTGAAGATAGCCGAATTACCCCATGCGGAAATTGCTACACCCCCTATGAAGGCGTTGCAACATCCGAGTTCCCGCTGGAAGTCTACGATATGTCCCATAAGATGAACCACTCGCACCACCAGCAGATCTTGTTTTCATCCGAGGAGGAGGAGGTAAAGGCATAGTTTTGAGAAGTAGAAGAAGCGGGGACCATAGTTAATTCTGACAACAACGATACTGCAACATAGGCAAGGTAGGGTCAGGGAGGTGAACCACTTACGAAAAAGAGATGGTTAAAATGGTTTGAAGAAACTTACCAAAAATTGGCTTGTCTTTCTCTAATAACGTGAGAAAAGGCTCCCCTTTCTTATCCTCATCTATCGGAGAAATCTTGAATAAACCAGCGACTTTGCACAAAGCACGATAGTGCTCAGAATTAGAGAGACAACCAACATCTAGCACCGAATGGAAGGGAAGTGACGAATCCAGCTTATAAGAAGGCGCCTCGGGAATCCTGTAGGTGTGAGGGAAATCCCATTCACCCCCTATAGGGTTGTCAATGGAAAATCTATCCTTCCAGGTGCTGTAAGAAACATTAGTGCTATCCAACACCTTCTTAAGCTTGTCCCGATGACATAAGAAGTAAAAAGGATCCCCGGTCGATGACACATTCACCTTTAAGATGGAAAAAACCTCTTAGCGGTGCACTCCAACCCCCGGGTCAAACAACAAAAGATAAAGGCAGACAAAACGATGAAATACTTAGAAGTGAGCTGACTAGGGCAAATGTCGCAAGCCTTAAAAACCTCGCAGTAGAAAGGAGGGAAAAAGGATCGGAGTCCCGCACGAATCTGGACGTGATAAATAGTGACACACCCATCGGGCGGATTGTCACCCTCTCCCCTGATTCAGGAATTTGGAGCTCCAAGTTTCTCGTTGAAGCTTTGCACTCCTTGAACAAAGCTTGCACCTCCTCCTTTGTGGCCGTGCTAACAACTACACCTACTCGTTGAAGGTTGTGGGTATCAACCATCGGGCTAGCTTTACCATATTTCCTCGCCTTTTTGGGAGGAAATGGAGCATCACCACCATCGCCACTCACTTTAACCGTATTCTTCCTCTTGCGAGAAGAAATGGCAATGCCTGTTACCACCGGAACGTCAAAAACTGAAGTAAATGCCACCGCACCAGTCGCATAAACGGCAAAAATCGAATCAAATGTGGCCTCATAAGTCGCCATCACTAACAACAAAAGAAAGGGAAGATGGAAATTATGAGTGTAAAAATCAAAGAATAACACCAAGATAAGAGCTTTGGGAAAAATCGAGAAGATAGAGGAGAAAGATGAAGAAACAATGGTGTAATTTGGGGGTTTTTATAACCTTAGCGAAGTTAATGAGGCAAGGGGTAGTGGGGAGCTAAAGATTAATTACTCTCACACATACTAGGCACGTTCCCCAAAGAAAAGGAGCCGTTACCACGTTTCACTTCCCTTACTTCGCGAACGGTTATCAGGATGCCACGTCATTAGAAGAACCCTATACTTTAAAGTCCACGGTGGCCAGAGATGAATAAACCTTCAAAACATACATAATTCCCCTTGATTCTCACGAATACAAAAGGAACTGGGGGGGACTAGTGTTAACCCCTTCGTAATCAGCTATCGTGATCACTTTACCATCATATCCCCATCCCACTATCCCTTCGAGGGAAAGCCAGACCCTCGGGAAATAGACTCCATCGGGCTTAAGTGACCTGAAGAGTCCTTGCAACACAACGAAGAAAACTCAGAGTACTAGATCCACGCGACACTACGGATCTTAGATGATCCTATGATGCCCAAAATTATCAACGATACTCTCGCTAGTTAACACCCGATGCCTCTCCCCGATACTGTGAAAATATTCAGACCATCGGAGAGTTCCCTCGTGGAAGATTACCCACATGTAAACAACCAAAAACTCGTGTACACATTGTAAACCAACTGTCTGTAGATCCCGATACTTATCAGCATAAATAGCCACAGTCACAAATATTACATGCAAAACTCATCAACATCACTAGGACCGTTTGTCGAAAAAATAGCATGCAGGGTGACAACTGCACTCCATGTAAACCCCTATAAAAAGGAGCCTAGCAGCATTCAGAAAGGCAAGATGAACAAACTGAATAAAACACACTTCTTTTGAGTTCAAAGGTGTTATCTTCCCCCATTGTATAGCTCCAACTCCGATCAAGTTCCGAAGTTTGGGCAATGTGTTCTGAATAAAATAAATCGTTAATTACTCTAAAATTAAACGAGTGTTAACAAGCATTTATACATATTAATATAAAATAAAATCATCAACGCTATTACGTCCCGAAGCCAAATTCCTGGCTCCACTCCTGCACGCAAGTCTCGTGTGTTGTTCAAATTAGTAAATTATACAATCTGACTGAATTATCAAATAGCCTCAAATGAAGTATAATCTCACACACAAATATGAGTATTACCAAAAGGCTCAAATGAAGTATAATCTCACACACAAATATGAGTATTATAATGGGTCTCATTACTCATATATTTATTTAGCTGTATGCGAAGAAACTTGTGTGTAGACTGTAGAGTGTAGAAAACGAAGGCTATCCCAATTCCCAAAGGATTTATCCAGAATTAGTTTTGGACTTTAGCCTATATTTTTCAAGCTATTTATAAGAATTTTCTAATGGGATTGGGCTATTTAGGTTGGGCCACTGTGACCCCGAGTCCAATTTACAACTAATGTTTTAGTAACTCAATGTAACAAAATTTACTTTTGGACCAGATAAAGTAAATTAGATTACAATATTGTGTTTCATAATGAGCTTTGTCAATAAAATATTCAAATGCTATAAAATGAGCCATAATACTTATATAAGTATAACTGCAGTTTTTCTTGTAATTGGCGTTTCTCTGGATTAGAGTAACGAAAAAAACAACTTCGAAAGTTGTTGGATACATAAAGAAAAGAAATGGAGATAGTATAAATCCATAGCATGATGGATCTAGGTTAGTTAGTACTTTATAATTAAACATTAATATGTACTTAAACATGAATGTCGACATATTAAAAGCAAAGTCCACTTATTATATGTATTTGCGATCGATAACTACACGACCACCTCAAGATGAGCACATAATGTCATCACACATTAATTACTATACTAATCCCCACCATCTCCCAGTTATGGGTATATGCAAAACCGCTCCCATGTATGATTGTTAATTGGCAAAAAAATCCTTAACTATTTTTATTAGCAAATACCGTTCTATACAAATAATTAATTGGCAAAACTACACCTTAATCCATATGCATGCCTTGATAGAATTATTTGCCGGGGAAAAGACAAAATCCGCCACGGGTTTGAATGCTTGAGTTATTTGAAAACTATTATACTAAAGGAAAATCATGTTTTAGTAGAAAATAATTAGTTTATATTATTTCGTAGTTTATTTGCCTTGGGAGTTCCACTTTATTTAGCCTTCATAAGGCAGGGATATTTTTTAGTTAAAATTTGCAATTTCAAAACAAAAAAAAAAGCAAATTTGCCTTGATACATAACAGAAAGTGATTATAGCAACCCAATATGTATAGAAAGGGCTTTTACCAAATAATTGTTATAAGATGGGAACATGCTAATACAAATAAAATTAAGAGTTTTTGTCAAATTATACAAAATACGAAGTGGTGTTTGCACTTAGCTTCTCCTACTAATTATTAACCTTGCTCGTAACAAAAACTTAACCATCACCAACCTCTTGCCTGCGCCCCTCTTCCACTGTCACTTCCATTAGGGCAACCTTTCTTCACACTCATGTTAGTCTTAGTCCACAAGTACTAACTACATAACTAAGAAAGTGAAGGGCATTTCAGTCAAAAGCTTCTGGATCTATAAGAGAATGGACCATGTCAATTACTTTCATCACATCTAATTAGCTCCTTTTCACAGTTATGAACTTCATACAATAGAAGAGATCAAAAAATATCTAGACTTGAGGATGCATTAACCGTGTTAATGCATGTAACACTGAGGAAGAGTATTAGCATTTACCACGAATTAAAGTCGGTGGTCGTGGACATTGTGTTGATGCTCAACTCGGTCGTTGAATTTATGGAATTATTTGCGAGAAGATCGGATATATATTCGAGTCGATACTCGCCTAGATCGCCCAGATCATCAATGTTCCGTCAATATAACAGGTAGATTTTTGTGATCTTTCATGTTATAAGTGATGTTTGCTTTTGACTATATATGTATATTATTTTAAATCTACGACCGATAACGACATGTATGGTATTGATGGATGTGATACTTTTTTATGTTTTCTTGAGCTTGATGTAGATTATTTGAAGTGAGATAGCTTAGTTTACTATTTATGCATTATTTAGATCTTAGTTAAAATTATTAATCATAACTGAGTTTATGTTTGAGGTTGATTTAATTTAATTTTTAACTAATAATGGTCAAAAGAGCTGTAATGGCAACATACATGATTCTTCAAACTTATACTCATATCTATGTTAGTTTTCAGCTAGTGGAAGTGTGGAACATGTTTGAACTGAGTTTTAAGATACCTATAGAAAATGTGTTGGAAGCTTAATTATATTTGTTCATATATAATCAACTATATAGAGACTTTTACTCCTCTAGCTGATCTTGAGTAGATATTTTGCGAAAAAAAAAAACTCCTTCATATTCGAAACACGAAATTTAATGGGGCCGGTCTGTATTACGATCTGTGGTGCGTGTCATTATTCTAATTGTATGATATATAACACATCTTTTTTTTTTTGATACGATATATAACACATCGTTTCTATATATGTATGCTAGCTGGATCAAGAAGAATCAACTGAGTTATTGACTCATTACACAAACATGACAGAAAAACACACAAACTATGAGCATACAAGTGGGGGTATTTTAGATGGCCCAAAAATGAATTGGGTCGGCCTACCCTGCATAAGGCCCAAAAATAGGAGAGTCGAACCCTTCTGATTTGACTGTTTTTAAGACAATCGAATGTCTCTCGTTCGATTGATAACGCCCGTACGCGGAACGTGTCCCGCGAACGGGGGTCTATATATACCCCGTTCCCCGATATTCACGCCACACATTAATTACTATTCACCATCCCATAACAATCGAACTGACTTGCTCAACAATTTATTGGTTCGACAGTTTTAGGAACAAGTTCGATTGTTAAATATCTAACGCACCCTGTTCGACTGTTACCAGAGTCGAACCGAGGCCATTTCGAGAGTTTACCAGTTCGAGAATTAGCCTATCATTGAACATCACCCTCAATTTTTAGGGTTGTTTTTGTCATTTTGTATTTCTTTATGTGTAATTGGTGTTACGAACAAAGCTGGTCCGATTCTTGTATTAGACTAGCATATTTTGGTTGAGTCAAGCCCAATTGTACTATTTTCTCGGTGTATTGTAACCCAGACGAAATAAGACAAAAATATTGGCGCCGCCTGTGCGAACACCACATTGTTTACACTTAAGAGTCTGTTTAGGTAAGATGGCGAAGAGAGGTAACGACTCCATGGGGAAAGAACCACGAGGAGGAAAGAAGACCAAGCTCGATAAGCTGGAAAGAGAAAGCGGACCCGAACCCCAGAGGCAGGGCAAAGAGAGCTCCAATTAATGAAACAATGGTAGGAGTCAAAAATGGAGCCGTTCGGAGAATTCAAGACAGTGAAATTGTTGAGGGAGGACGATGAGTCCAAAGGTAGAAAGCGCACTGGTAGATTGCCTATGGCGAAATGCTGACATATTCGCCTGGGCAGATTAAGACCTGCACGGGATAGACCCCATGATTATTGTGCAACGACTAAGTGTTAACCCCGACGCCAAACCAGTTAGACAGAAGAAGCGGAATTTCAGTAAAGAAAAGAATGAGGCAGCAGAAAATGAGGTTCAGGAATTGCTGGCACCACGACATATCTATGAGATAAGATTTTTGGAATGGTTGAGCAATGTGGTGTTGGTGCTCAAGAAAGAGGTAGCATTGAGGATGTGCGTGGATTACACTGACCTGAATAAGCACTACCCCCGCGATCCTTTTCCCCTACATTGGATTGACTTGCTGGTGGATTCTACGGCGGGTTGTGCCCTGTTAAGTATGGTAGATGCCAAGAGCAACTTCCATCAGATTTTTATGGCTGTAAATGACTAGAGCAAGACCGCATTCGTGACAGACACAGGGGTTTACTGCTACATGGTGATGCCATTTGGCCTTAAGAACGCCGATGCGGCGTTCCAAAGGTTGGTTGCAAAGATGTTCTACCACCAAATCGGCAAGTCCATGGAGGTATATATAGATGACATGCTGGTCAAGAGCTTAAAAGCCGAGGAGCATGTTCATCATTTAGACGAGGCATTCGCTATCATGAGAACTTATGGGATGAAGCTAAATCCGAAGAAGTGCACATTCTGAGTCACAACGGGAAAATTTCTTGAGTATTTGGTAAATGAAAGGGGTATCGAGGCAAACCCAGATAAAATCAAGGTAGTGATGGAGCTACCATCGCCCAAGACAGTGAAAGATATACAATGTTTGGTAGGTCGATTGATGGTCCTAAGAAGATTTATATCAACCGCGGGGAAGAAGAATTTGCCTTTTTTCAAGGTTATGAGGAAGAATAAGGATTTCGTCTGGATTGTGGAATATGTAGCAGCTTTCCAGCAGATGAAGACATATTTGGTCAGTCCACCACTCCTCGCCAAACCGGATGAGGGTGAAATATTATACTTGTACTTGGCAGTGTCTTCGCACACCATCAGTACAATGCAAGTGACACAGAAGGGCGTCCAGCAGCTTCTGATACATTATGTGAGCCGAGTGTTGTAGGGAACATAGAGGAACTATCTGGAGATAGAGCTATTCGACCTCGCTATAGTAGCGACGACCAGGAAACTGAGACTGTATTTTCCAGTCGCACCCGATTACGATTGTAACGGACAAGACTTTGAAGCAGGTGTTGGCTAGACCTGAGAATTCCAATCGATTGGTCAAGTGGGCAGTTGAACTCAGCGAATTCGGTCTCGAGTTTCGTCCTCGCACTTCAATCAAGGCTTAGGCATTGGCAGACTTTATGGCTAAGACATATGGAAACAACGTAGTGGGATAAACAAATTTCATATGGACAATTTTTGACCAGCCAAGCACGAGCCGATCGACTACCACATGGATGCTCAACACGGAAGGATCAACCACGAACTAAAGAAGATGGGGGTGGGGTGCACCTACTCTCTCCCGATCGTCGAGAATTCGAATTTTCCATTAGTTTAAACTTTTTGGTAATGAACAACGAGGTTGAATACGAAGCGGTGATAGCAAGAGTTAACTTAGTGCTAACCCTCAACGTGGAACATTTGGAGGTGTTCACGGATTCACAATTGGTGGCGAGCCACTTTTCAGAAAAATACGAAACAAGGGAGGAGACGATGAAATTGTACGTGGCCAAACTGAAAGATCTTGCCGCTAAGTTCAGTTTCTTTGATCTCTCACAAATCCCGCACAATGAGAACACCAAGGGCGATACCTTGTCAAAATTCAACATCTCGTCATAGATATATGTGCACAAACGAGTTACACTCCTGGCGATGGACAAGCCGTCCATTGAGGTGTCGATGTGCAACAAGATATGGGCATCGTTTGACTACGTGTTGCCAATCATGGAATCACCGTCTTGGAAGGATGAGATTGTGCAATATCTTATTGATGATGTCCTACCCAAGAACCCCAACGCCCAATGCATATTGCACTATAAGGCTTACAGGTTTACGATCCACAACGGGGAGCTTTACAAGCGATCGTTCGAGGGACCCCTCATACGTTGTCTGACCACGCCACAATAAGATTACGTGATGCGGGAGATACACGCGGAGAACTGTGGAAATAATTCGGGGGTTAGAGCATTGGCACAACGGATCCTCCGTCGGGGATATTACTGGCCAACTCGACTAAAAGATGCCACGGTATTCTCACGTTGTTATGACAATTGCCAATTCCATGCTCAACTTATTCACAGACCAATGCAGGAATTGCAACCTTTGGATGTGGCGTGCCCGTTTGATCAATGGGGAATTGACATCGTGGGACCGCCACTGATTGCGAAGGGCCAGAAGAAGTTCTTGGTAGTGGCGGTGGAATACTACACTAAATGGGTGGAGGCCGAGGTAATAGCGAACATCATAGTGAAGAATATGATAGGGTTCATATGAAAGAACATATTATGCCGATTCGGTGTACCAAGGGTCTTGGTGTAGGATAATAGCCGGCAATTCATTAGAAAGGAGATCAAATCGTGGTGTCAAGAGCAACAAATCTCTCAGCGCGTCGTAACATTGGTGTACCACCCTCAGGCAAATGGGCGGGTAGAGTCAACCAACAAAATGTTGAAAGATTACCTTGAATGAAGGCTGAAGAACACATGCAGAACTTAGACCAATAAGCTACACGGGATCCTGTGGGCATACAAGACAACTCCCCGAACATCAACTGGGAAACTTCTTTCGTACTGGTATACGGATCGGAAACAGTCTTACCAGCTGAAATCAGAATGCCGACCCACCGAATGCACAACTAAAATCCAGAGCAGTCAGCCAGGCTGCGGCAAATGGATCTGGATATGATTGGCTCGACTAGGAAGCAGGCTTACCAGTGAACTGTAGCTTTTAAGGCAGCTATGTCCAAAAGTTTCAACAAGAAGGTCTGATTCAGAAATTTCGAGGTAGGGGGCTTGGTACTAAGAAGTATCGGGGCAAGCAAACACGTAAAAAAGTTGCAACCATGATGGGAAGGACCGTACAAGGTCATACATGCAAGTGCACAAGGCTACTACTATTTGGAGAACCTTGACGGTCGGAAGTTGACTCGTCCTTGGAATGTGCAGCATTTGAGGCGCTACTATGCTTGATCTATCTGTATAATTCGGAATGTAATGAACTACGATGGGTTGAGTCCCGAGACACTTATTGGGAAACGTAAGCACCTCGGCATTGTGCTGAGCTCAACCCTATCCTAATCTAAAAATTTAACTCTATTTTTGCCGCTACCAAAAGATGATGATTCAGTAGGTAATAGGGACCTAGCACTCGAGACTCCAGGATCACGAGACACTGGTAGAAGTAGAGATGGACATTCGGCTCGACGAGATCGAATGCAAACCTGATATCTCGATCAAAGAAATAGAATGGACATTTGACGTGACGAGGTCGAATGCAAACCTGATATCTCAATCAAAAAAATAGAGATGAACATTCGACCTGTAGAGGTCGAATGCAAACTTGATATCTTGATAAAAGAAATAGAGATGAGCACTTGACCCGACGAGGTCGAATGCAAACCTGATATCTCAATTAAAGAAATATAGATGGACATTTGACCCGACGAGGTTGAGTGCAAACTTGATATCTCAATCAAAGAAATATAGATGAACATCTAACTCGATGAGGTCGAATGCAAACCTAAAATCTAAATCAAATTCGTCGCACAGATAATCGAAGACAAATCAACAGCCACATACAAAAAAAAAAACAAAAAGCTTACGCTATAAAATATCAATCAAAGGGAGCTGACAACACAAAACATTACTTGAAAGGTCGGTTATAAGCATAATTATAAAATTGGTCGAAGACCACAATTACAATAGCAATCATCTTGTCAAGGACATCATACTAGGAAAAAAATGTAAAACAAACAAAAGACAGAGATCACCCACACACGATTGTCACTCTGGCGATTGGGGGGACTCCGGACGCAGCACGATGTCATGTGATCGTGCAAAATTTGTGCAGTTTTTCTCAATCTGTTTCTCAGACATAACAAGACCCTTCTCACCGTCTAGATCATTCAATTCTTCTAGCAGTGCTAAGTTATCTTCCTCAGCTTGTTTCTCAAGTTGGTAAATACTAGGAGATATTAGATCTTCATCATTAGATTTGGTTGACAAGCTGGCATGAACCGGGGTAGGTCTTACTATAGTAACGGGAACTGACGTCGCTGTGCCAATGGGAAATGAAGCCACTTCTGCAATAGGAACCAAGGTCACCTTAGTGGCCAAAATAGTTTCCATCGGAACATCTGTCATGGATCTGTCAGGCCCAAGCATCCCCTGTGACTCTGTCATTGCAAGATTACAAGCAGGAGTCATTATATCCTGATAAGTGGCGCCTTCTAAAGGCTCCTCGACCAATTGTGTATGGGGATATATGAGGTGACGGGACTAACTCATCACCACTGCCACCAAAGATATTTCAAACTCGAACCGCTTAAACCAACAAAGTTTGGTTCTTTCAGTGCGATTGAGGGGAACATAATTTTTCTTACCCAAATCGGGCACTACATCGGGTTGCCGCTCTCGCCAGACACGGTAGAAGAGGTCACCAAATTTTAGGGGTGCAAACTCTTCTTCATCCCCATCATCAACCTTAGGGGTCTCTATATGAGGACCGCAACTCACATCAAGCATATCCCTTTTTAACCCTTCCTTCACAAATCCCAGATAGTCAATCGGGGCCACCCAAAGCTCCATACCAAACTTCACATCCTTCGCCTCTTGGCGCAACTCGATCCAACAGTAGACGCCGCTCTTCATAAAGGCCTTGGCTACTTCGCACCGAGAGCCTTAGGAGTCGAGATGACGAACCTTGTCGCTCAATTTAAGAACTGTAGATTCTGCCTCAACCACTCTGTTATTCTTGTCTTAGACCTCTATCAAACCACTATAATCGCGACATAGTCGATAAACTACTATAGTTGTAGCAGCACTGAACAACCGACCAAATCGCGTTAAGTGACGCTACCCAAGCTCCTCGAGCACGACTCGACAATTAAGTTGAGGCCACATGCCTCTCATAATTTCAATAGACTGCTCTTCCCGTATCCGATATCCCAACAATTTAATGTTCAAGAACTCTGAGTCCTCATCATTCAGAAAACCATAATCGACTCTACTACGAGGAGGCACATGCCTCAGATTCCTGGATGGCCGAGGACACTTTGCAGGCGGCAGTGGAATCCCGACGGCTTCATCGATGGCTTGGGCCTCAACAACCCACCTCTTGGCGGCTGTACACCAACTCTCGTCACTTGCACTAGGCGAAATTGAAGTTGTGTTTCCCTGACTATGACTTCATTGCTGTTTCTCAGCATTGAATCGCGCTTGATTTTGAGCAATCCTATCACCGAGATCATCCGATTCCTCCATCATCCTGATTTGGGCATTCATCCCGACTTTGACCCATCCCCGTTTAGCGGTAAGGGTCATAATGATCCTACATTGGGAAAATTTCCTATGTCTCTCGAAATCACATGTACGAGACACATGAGTGCCTTCTGAAATGCCTCCAAGCCTCAAAGTGGAAACATCTTTCGGCTTCGGGACTGTGTGACCGGCGCCCTAATTACCAGACAAACTTCCCGGGACCCTTGTAGGAGGCCTCCCTCCCGAAGCCGTACCTGAGGAGACATCATCTGGAACTTTGTTATTCGCAGATGCACCTGCGCTCAAACGATCGGGCCCGCCTTTGCGACCCTGGGAGGTATAAATGTTTTCAGGTGACATCACAACCTTACTGCGACCATCTGATTTATTTTGGGCCATCAAAAATCATGAACGGACTGCAACAGTTCGACTATTTTGGCAGTTCGACCATTTATGGGTTCGATCAAATTTGCGGTTCGATCATTTTTTGGTTCGATCGAATTCACCTGATTTGATTGTTATTTTTAAGTCATCAATAGTTTGCCACTAATTGATAGTGATCTGGCAAACATGTGGCCTATTTGTATAGGTCCCTCACTGCCTTCATTAATGGTTCGATAGTTAACTATTGAACACAAGCTCGTTTGACACTCGAATTATAACAATCGAATTCCCAATGCTTCGACACTCCCAAAACAGTCGATTTGCATCGAACTTGATACTGATGATAACAGTCGAAACAATATGAATTCGATAGTTCTCGAAAAACATCGAACACCTCGGGTTCGACGCTTATTTCAATGTTATGTTAAAACACATGCATAATGATCAAATCAAAACGATTCGATACTCAACATAATAGTCGAATTTCCGTTTGTTCAACCATTCATGCTTAAGGATATTTTAATTCCATTGCAACCGACCCTACGGATCATAGCTTCTAAATTGGGGGGTGGGGGCATATTTAGAAGCTAGATAAAATCTATTTGACAACCGACCCTACGAGTCACAGCTCCCAAATGGGGGGGGGGGCATATTTTGAAGCTATATAAAATCTATTTAACAACCGACCCTACAAGCCATGGCTCCCAAATTGTGAGGAGGGGGGGGGGGGGGATATTTTGAAAACAGATAAAATCTATATAGCAACCGACCCTACGGGTCATGACTTCCAAATGTGAGGCATATTTTGAAACGAGATAAAATCTATTTGGCAGCCGACCCTACGGGTCACGGCTCCCAAATGAGGGGCATATTTTGAAGACGGATAAATCTATTTTGAAGCCACACAATATTGTGGAATTTGGAACCCGCTCTTGAATCAAGACCGACTCCCAAATTTGGGGAACTATATAGTGGGGGTATTTTAGGTGGCCCATAAATGAACTGGGTCGTCCTGTCCCGCATAAGGCCCACAAATAGGACAGTCGAACCGGCCCGATTCGACTATTTTCAAGACATCCGAACGTCTCTCGTTCGATTGATATCGCACGTACGCGGAGCGGGTTCCGCGGACCATGGTCTATATATAGCCCGTTCTCCGATATTCACGCCACATATTAATTACTATTTACCATCCCATAACGATCGAACTAACTTGTTCGATTGTTCGACAGTTTATTAGTTCGACAGTTTTAGTAAAAAGTTCGATTATTAAGTATCTAACGCACCCTATTCGACTGTTACCAGAGTCGAACGGAGGCCAGTTTGAGAGTTTCCTAGTTCGAGAATTAGCCTAACATCGAACCATCACTCGTTCGACTGTTCCTTCAATTCGTCCATTTAGAGTTATTTTTGTCATTTTGTATTTCTTTATGTGTAATTGGTGTTTCGGACAAAGCTGGTCCGATTCTTGAATTAGACTTGCATATTTTGGTTGAGTCATGCCAATTGTACCATTTTCTAGGTGTATTGTTACTCAGAAGAAATAAGACCAAAATAATGTACATTCATAATAAGTTCATGTAAGTCCATACTACATTGAGAGACCATTTATCACACAATTACATTAAAAATGTTATGAACTATTCAATATACCTTGATGATTAAAAAGTGAGCGTTTCTTGATGAATCGATGTTGTTATCTTTCTCATTCTTGTAATTCATCCTTTTTACATCTGTGTTTCCTGACAAATTCCGAGTCACGATAAAAGGTTGTACAATTGTATTGTGCAAAACTATTGCAAGCCGTAATAATCAATTATATCTGAATCCACTTATTGCGGGACATGATTTGATTATAGATATTACAAGACTCCACGAGATCATCGAATCATTCATATTTTGTTTCCTTGTCAATATTATTGCACACCTGTAGTTTGTTATTTGGCATTTATGGACAACAAGAAACACTTTCATTTTTAAGGGGAAACAACCATATGTTCAGGATATTTCAGATGCTATTAAACTTAGCAGTTGGAGTTGGTTTAAATCAAACTCGCACTTTTTCCCTTTTTCTTTTGTTGATTGGTCCTCATCCCCTCTTCACTGTACTATTTAAACTTTTTGAGTATTCCTTGTACTCCAATTTTTCTTGAAATCAACCTTTTTTCACTGATCAAAATAAAAAAAATAAAAAAAATTGCACACCTGTAGTGAAATCGTCTCCAAATTAAACATAATTTATGTATCAATTGAATCACAATTGTATACAAATCGAACAGTATGCAACAAATTCCGGTTTGAATCAGAGAAGAAAATGCAAAGAAGAAAGCAACGTTAACAATGCACTAATTTACTTGGTTCGACTTTTAACACGCAATTGAGATGTGTTGCATATAATCCAATGGATGCAAATGCGATCTGATATTGTTGAGTTTGAGGATAATCACAAGCTTACAACTGCTTAACAGTGACATTAAAATAGAAAGATGAAGCTCAACAAAATTGCAACACAATCACGTTTATAAAACATGATCAAACTGTCTTGCTTCTAACTAAATTCGCCAACCAGATGAAAAACATAATTTTAAAACTTTGAAATTACTGAAATATCCCTGAGTTAAACCAAATTGATTCCAACCATTTCTCCACCTTATTTCTGTAATCCATTTTTCAACAAAACCATCAACTCATCAACCTTCCACTACTCCTAAATCAAGACTAAGTTCTCCTCAACTGAATGAGTTTCTGACAATGATCAGACTTGCTGCTAGGCATGACTTTGGTGATCATGTCAGCTGGAATTTCCTAAGTAGAAACTTTCGTTACCACCACTGAACCACAAACAATGACTTCTCTCACAAAATGTAGTTTTATGTCCACATGCTTGGTCCTCTCATGAAACTTGAATTTTAGATAAGTGTATTGCATTTTGGTTATTACAATGAACAATGATCACCTCTTTCTAAATCTTACGCTCCGTGGCTATTACACTTTGGTGATCTTGTCAACTGTATTTTCTTCCGTTGAAACTTTCGTTACCACCACTAAACCACAATAAATGACTTCTCTCACAAATGCAATTCAATATCCACATGCTTGGTCCTCTCCTAGTAAAATTAATTTTTAGATAAGTGTATTGCAGTTTGGTTATCAAAGTGGACAATGATCACCTCCTTCTAAATCTTAAGCTCGTTGGCTATTCCCTCTAACCACAAAGCATGTTTGATTGCTTCTGCATGTGCAATATACTCTGCCTCAGTTGTTGATAGTGCAACTACCTTTTGCAAGCTAGCCTTTCAACTAATGGCAGATTCGAATGTTGTAAATACAAAGCATGTAAGCGACTTCTCGGTGTCTAAACACCCTGCAAAATCAAAGTCAACAAATCCTTCAATAGGTGTAAGATTAACATTTTGTCCTTGTGCTCCACTATATACTAGAACATTTTTCACTACGTGTTTTACATATCTCAGAATCCACTTTAATGCTTGTAATGCATCCTTCCAAGACTAGCCATAAACCTGCTAATCATGATGACTGCATATGTCAAATCCGACCCTGTGCAGATTATGGCATACATCAAAGATCCTACTACATTTGCATAAGGGACTTTTGCCATGAATTCCTTATCTTCATCAGTGCTATGAGAGTGATTAATGCTTAGTTTAAATTGTTGAGACAAAGGTGTTATGACAACCTTTGCTTCAAGCATGCCAAACTTCTCTAGTATCTTCTTGAGATACTCCACCTGAGATAAGTACATAAGACCTCTATTTGTGTCTCTTCTTATCTCCATTTTATTCCTAAAATTCTTTCCGCTGCACCTAACTCCTTCATTTCAGTCTCTCATTTTAGGTTAGATTTAATAACCGCAACCTCAACTTTACTCAGAATGTCATCAACACAGTAAGAATGTAAACTGCTTTTCAGTTTTGAACTTGTAATATACACAATTATCAAACTTGCTCTTTTTAATACCAGCCTTCATCATGAACTCATCAAACCTCAAATTCCATTGTCTTGGTGATTTCTTTAGACCGTACAGAGAGTTTTTGAGTCTACACACATGATTTTCCCTTTACTGCATAACCTTTTGGCTGTTTCATTAGGATTGTGTCATCCAAATTCCCATACAAGAAACCTATTCTAATGTCCATCTATTCTAACTTCAGGTTATACTTTGCCACAAGTGATAGTAGTATTCTGATAGACATGCGTTTAACCACATGAGAGATGACTTCATTGTAATCAACACCCTCCCTTGTGTAAAACCTCTGGAAACCAAACTTGCCTTATATCTTCCCTGTTCAACCCCAAGAATGCCTTGTTTCTCTATAAAGATCTACTTACAACCAACTATCCTTGAACCTTTAGGTCTCTGAACAATATCCCAAGTACTGTTGTCATCATGAGATTCCATCTCCTCAGACATAGCTTCAATCAAGATCCCAAAAACTGAGAAACTCTCAAGTTTAGTCTTTGTTTATTCAATCAACAATTGTTTTGTTGTTAAAGATGACTTACAATATTAAGCAAAAACTCTAACTCCATTACCAAAAAAAAAGTACGTAGATAAAATAAAAATAAAAAATCTTGTTGAAAATAAAAAATGACGTTTTGATCCATCAAACATTGAAATATTGGCTCATAAGTGGATTGAAGATATGTCTAAAGAGTTAAAATCTCTTGATGATAACAATACGTGGGATCAAAGACTGCAACGTTATAGTCTTTTGGCTCTTCTTCTAAGATGCTATTCGCTGCAACAAAAGAGTAAGCAAGTAGGTCTACATAAGCATACCTTTCATGTGCCTTAGTTTATCTCCTTGTTTTGTCTCTAATGAGCATGTAAGTGTCGTGTTTTGTCTGATCGATATCTTAATCCTCCTGTTCAACTTCAGCTTCAACTGTTCTTCTTTCATTAACCAGGTTCCAGCTTGAGTTTGCTCCTTATCAGCCATATGCTCCACCTCAAACTAATAAGTGTTATCTTCCTCATTCCCTTGATTCATTTCACTGGTATTAGGGGTTGTTAGCACATGTGTACCACCTTTGTTTTTAAATGCCATAACTACCTCATTAAACACCACATCTCTACTTATAAAGCACTTTTTGTGGTCTGGTTCGGGACACTATAGTTTGTAGCCTTTTACTTCTTCTGGTTATCCAAGAAACATATATGTCAGAGCTCTTAGTTCAACCTCATCATGTCTGATGTGAGCATAAGCTGCACAACCAAACACCTTTAAACCTCCCTAACAGGTTTATGCCCAGACCATACTTTTTCTAGCGTTTTCATATTCAAAGCTATTAATGGGCATCTGTTTATGAGATACCCTGATGTCACAACTACCTTGGCACAGAAAACCTTAAGAAGGTTTGCACTAAGCAACATACATCCCACCGTTTCAAGTATAGTTCTATTGATGGAGTTTCATTGACAGTCTTGTGCGTTGCTATACCACTTCTTCTACAAAACTCATTGAATTCCTCTTTACAAAATTCCAATCCATTGTCTGTCCGTGGTCTTTTCAATATTCTTTTCGCTTGTCTTTCTGTTAGAGTTAGTGAGATGTAATCCTAGAAGGACCCCGTACGCCTATGTAAACATAATCTGTGCTCCTTTTATTATTTGTTGACCAATACATAATTTGACTTTGTGAGCCTAATCCAGAACACAATGTTCATAGAAGTTTATCTTCTCAAGTTTATCTACTCATAACAGTCCTTACTTTCTCAACTCCACCAGCCCTCTTTCACTAACATGTGCTAACCTTTTGTGCCATAAGCCTTAGAGACAACACCCAGGATTGCATTAGCAGCTGTACCAATAATGACTTTACCTTCCAAGGAGTATAGCCCATTATTTTTGGTACCTCTCATGACAACCATTGATCCCTTCAAAACCTTGAGCATACCACCTTCACCGTTGAATTAATAACAAGACTTTTTCCGATTCAACGAGTAATATTAGATTTCTCTTGAGATCAGGGATATCTGGCTTCTCTCAAAAGTTTCTCCATCCCGTCATGAAAATTGAACCTGACAGATCATATACCTTTTATCGTACAAGGATTGTTGTCTCCAAGCAACACTGCTTAACGTTCATTGCACCAATTTGTGGTGAAATCGATCCCAAATTAAACCTAATTTTTGTATCAATTGATTTGCAATCAATCGTATACATATTGAACAGTATGCAACAAATTCCGGTTTGAATCAGAGACAAAAATGCGAAGAAGAAAACAACATTAACAACACATTAATTTACTTGGTTCGATTTCAACACACAATTGAGATGTGTTGAATTTAATCCAAGGGAGGCAAATGCGATATGATATTATTGAGTTTGAGGAGAATTACAAGTATACAACTTCTCAATTGTAGCAAAACAGAAAGATAAAGCTCGGCAAAATTGTAATACGACTACGTGTATAAAACGTGATCAAAATGCCCTGCTTCTAACTAAATTCTGAAGCTGAATTTTAAATGGTTAAAATTACTAAATACCCCTGAGTTAAATCAAACTGATTTCAACAGCACCAATTAGACGTATAAAGTCTATGCAATTCCTTATACAAATTGTGGTTGGACCATAAACCTTAGTTAGTAGAAGCTTGGAGCATGTGCAGCTTAAGACCATGAAAGTGGGACTCTACAAGATAACCAAGCTCAATAAAAGTCTATATGCAATTGGTCCTCAGGAAAGAAATAAATGGTTATAAGGAATATAATTATGGTAAAACCAAAAAAAAAGGAATACTAAAAGAGAAAAGTTAGGGTAAAAAACAAAGATCTGAATGTGGCTCATATTTTTTGTTTCGAGACGTTTAGATTTCGTCAAATTGTTCAATAATATGCAACACTAGAAATTACGCTTTAATATCATGATGACGTGTTGCATGTAACTCATTTTTTTTAAGCAAAAATGCTAGAGAAATGAGATTATGAGGAAGTCACTATCCTATACTTTTATAAACACTCCTGTTTTAGTCGTTACACCGTGATATTATAAACTACCGTTTTACTAACGGATCAGATTTATTTTTTCGTAATGTAATATATGTATTGATTTTAAAAATATAATATATGTATAGCATGGAATGAGATTTAAATTATCTGATCGAAAGAGAAAAGATAAGTCTACCATTTTTTTTTTGTAAGAAAATTTTTATTGGAAGAGCACAAGGGTGGCTCAACCCTTACAACAATAATAGAACATCAAATCTTAAGGTTAGCCCCAACAACATTTAGGATTAGTGTACTTCATACGCCCCAACAAGATAAGATTTAAATATGGTATGAAGGACCTCGACAACTTTGTGATGGAACATCTTCGTTAGTTTATTAAGCATATGCACGAATGTTCATCTCAATTTTACAATGATTTTAATCAAGAACTATATTCCCTTCAAATGTTGTTATATGTTTCTCATTTTCATTCTAATTCTTAATTAATTAGACCATGGTAACTAAAATGACTATCTTTTGTAAGTAGAGTTAAATTAAGATCAATTGTCGTCCGCAAACGATTCATATTCCTGCAAATATAATATTTTTGAGGAAATTATTTCGTTGGAAAGTTACAAAATGGCACATTGCACCAATTAGGAAAGGTCAGCTGTAGATTTTCTTTTTCAAGTGATATGGGACACGATAAAATGGTTCCCCGATAATGTTTGGTTTTTTTTGTTTTTTCCCCATACTTACAATACGTAGAGAAATGTATTCATAATTACATCGCGTTGGACTTGAAGGGATAGGATAAACATGAATATCAACTTATCGAAATTTACGTGTCTAATAGACTTTCACAATGTCTAGTGGCCCTATTAAGTACTAATTAATTAACATCAAACAATTAATTTACTTTACACTCCCAGTTTGTTGGGGAAGAAACATTAACATAATTAATTATATGCTACATTAATGGCCTGAACAGTTAAACATCCGAAAGTACAGGAACTCCCATATTCTTCGTGTTTATGATCGATCATGCAGTTTGTAAGGTTTTGTTGCTTTCATTTCTGGAATCTTGGTAGCTAGCTCTATGTTGCATATATCCACCATCATGTGACTCAGGGACAAGGACATGCCTGCGATTGATAACAACATGGTTTGCATCAAAACTTTATAATTTCCCATTTTTGTTATTAACATGTCGGATTTTCCAGATTTTTATTGCATGTGTACTTATATATATGCCCGTGAACTTGGGATATCAAATCTCACATCAAGACGCTAAAACATACGTCTTTGCACAAATTAAATGTTTACTTATTTTCACAATATTAGTATAAACATATATAGTCACAAAAATCAGCATCAAAATTCATTAAACGTTGAAGTATATATATCATGGAACTAATTAAGCTATTCCTGTTACTATTATATTCCGATCAGATCACATGTGCATGGGTTAAAAATTTCCAAGCATTTAATATCAACAAATCCAAGTGTAAATATATATATTCATATATATACATACATGTATGTTATGATGATAAGAAAAAAAACGGTGGCATTAGCTTGAGAAAAAAATTATGATAAGCACAACAGTAATATTTTCATTGCTTTTCAAAATACGGAAGGTAAATTCACCATTAACTTTTACACCTAGAGGTTACATTTTGCTGCCTAGAGCAACATGCAAATATGAAGTTGGAATTAGGGCAAGAGACAAGTGTCGATCAGCTGGATATGTGTTTTGTTGTGATGATTAATGCACACATGTGAGTAGGTGGGTACTTGGTGCTTTGTTTTTTTGGAAACATGACAATTTACATTCTCATTTATAATAGGAAATAAACCTAAAAGAAATTGCTTGCTCCTGTATATTAAAACAGTTTATTCAACTAGTCTTTTCCATCAGGAAAAACATAATTTTGTCCCTTCAATTGATCAATCTTATGTTGTCGCGATCTGTATACACTTCCTAGTTTTATTATTTTGGATAAACAAATCTTATTTTGATCAATGCAATAAATAAACATTGCCAGTATTGTAATATAGTAATTTCGTCGCCCCACAGTTATCAAATACAGTAATGAATTCCTAGTATCAAATTACTAGCTAGAACTATAATTACTAGAATCTTAATTACCGCCTCGAACTAATAAATAGCCTTAGTTTTGGGCTCTTTAATAGTTCATGAGAGTAGTTCGAACTAATTAAGCGAACATATATATGTACAATCTAGAACTATATATGTTCGAACTCGTCAAATCGGGCGGGTAGTGAAGCCAGATAGCCGCGTATCGTGGTTGTTGAGGGCAGTCGACTGTTGCTTCGCAAGCACATTCGCAAACCTATTCCCCTCTCGGTATGTACATAAGAGCAATAGAGTTGGTACTCTTCCTCCTAAACTCCTTATGTTAATTAAGCCTATCACAATTTTTAAATGGACTAATGGCTGGATATAAGAAAAGAGGTGACGGGAATGTTTGTGTTGCATTTATTTTTTTGATTTGGGAAAATAAAACAAGAGAAACTGTTAGTTTTTTTTTTTTTTTGGAGTTGTGAAAGTGTTGTACATTTAGGTGAAGAAAATAAAAGAAAGTGTTGGTTTTTTTTTTGAAGAATATAATTTTTGTATATTGAAAATTAGAGGGTAGACTGGTGGGTATATAAAGAATTTTGGGTGAAAAGTTTGAATTTTCGAAAAATTTAAATTTCACCCTGAATCCCACCCATTTGAGGGCTTTTTGCGACCGTTAGGCAATCGCAAAGTGTTCAAAATTTGAAAACTCAAGACAATTGCGACCACTAGCGATTGTCCCTCGCTGGCGACCACGAGCATGTGGTGACCGCCCATCGGTCGCAAAGCTACCTTTTGTGACCTTCGGGCGGTTGCGCATAATATTCATTGTTAACCCTAAGAAATAAATATAGGGATTAACCGAAGGACGGTACTACCGTCACATCACTCCCGATGTCACGAAGTATCAGGAGGGCCCACCGAGTGCCGCACAATCAAAGTGGTAAAAAAGCGACAACCGCGAAAAGACATCTAAGCGTCCCTTGAAAAGTCACGATAAATAAAATTATGATATCCACGCAGCATCGGAAAAAGAATAAAATCCCGATGGACCCGCGAGACTCTGATACATCGAAAAACGCTAAGAGGGACTAAAACGAGGACTCTGAGTCCCCCAAAATGCGAGAACATCCCCTCATTGAACAAATCCAAAGACAACCGCCTATCGGAATATATCTTACGAAGAACAAAATACAAGAACAACGCCCTATCGGAGTCAACCGCCTATCGGAATATATCTCATGAAGAAAACACCAGAACAACGCCCTATAGGAGTCAACCATCTACCGGAGCGCATATTACGAAGAGCAAAACGCAAGAATAGACCCCTATAGGGACTATAAGGGCATCAGAATCATACCCAACCTCATGTATAAAGCTCTCCCAAGAAGTCTAGCCCATCAGAGAAAAGAGTCCGAGAATCAACTTATCCGAACCTCCTGAAGAGTCATCGAAAAGGATAAGAATTTGTCTTAGTCATGTCCTAGTAGATAAAGGACCCAAACATATAGTATAACTCATCCACTCATGTAAATTTCGACACCTGTACTTTACTAAAGACATGCACAGTGACACATGTCCCTAAATACCTTTATATAAGGGGTATTCCTTGTAAAATTTTTATCATCTTCAATTCAACTCAACATAAACAAGATATATGATTCTCGGTGAATAAAAAGAGGGATATTTTCGTCATAAGCAAGCTTCTGAACCTTCAGACAGGGCGTTCCAACCCTTATACTCTCGTTAATTCGGTTAAAATAACAAACCTGTTAACAAAATGGCGCCGTCTATGGGAACGCCATAAAATCTGTCTTTGAGCGTGTTCAACAAGTGATGTATATTATGGACAATTTATTTGACAGCGAGAGTCGCTGAACCCACCAAGAAGATTCAAAAATTACCCCCTCGATCCATCGATCTGAGGAAAGAGATTTTATCAACGTCCCTCGGTCTGTATTCGAGAGGCTCGTGGTGGCCACAACTCGAAGGACTCCACGGAGATCAAAGAATCCCCGTAACATACCCTCCGAATCTTCTTATCGAAGAAACCATCCTTCGAAAGGAGGCGAACCCCGTGTAGGATGGATCCCTACCCCCGCCTCTTGGCGCCGAAAAACCCTGATGGAACCACGGATGTACTATAATTATGAAGAGGCCCCAATGGCGGGCTAAAGGGAAGAAAGGCCATACCCCTCGGATTACCTTGCAGGTGGAGACAATACCCTATGGGGGATACTCGACGGTCTATGCAAGGAGATGGGTGACATCAAGAAAATCATGGCCCCCAAGGAGGATCCGACATTTAAGACCTCTCTCTTTGTTCCTGAGATCACCCTAACATCGATCCCTTCAGGGATGTGGTCCATCAACGTTCCCTTGTACACTGGGGATACCGATGGAAGAGATCCACAAGATCACATCCACCAATACTTGGCAAAGATGGACCTATCCTCCGTTCCCGACCACGCCCTATGCTCTGTGTTCTCTGTTACTCTCGGAGGAAGGGCGCAAGCCTGGTTTACCCACCTCCCACCTAACTCCATAGTTAGCTTTGACCGATTGGCCCACTTATTCGTGCGGTAGTTTGCCTGTAATCGGCGATACCCTAAATCTGCTAAGTAGCTCTTCACGGTTAAACAACAAAAGGATGAACCTTTGTGAGGATATATAAAACGCTTCTCCGATGAAGCAGTAGATGTCCCGAATGTTAGCCCAATTATCTTGGCCAACATACTGACTCAAGGACTCCGAACATGAGACTTCTTCCGATACCTTATGGGAAACCATGTCAGAGACATGAATGAGCTTATGCAGAAGGCGAAAACTTACATCCTTATGGAGGAGGCAGAAGGCACCAAGAGGCGTATAGAGAACGATGACAACGAACACCGCGAACGCGCCGAACGGGAGGCAAAAACCAAAGAGAAGGGTAAAGAAGGGAAACCCTCCCAATGTAAGGACGACGGTGACATGGTCAAGAAGTACCTTTGGCTCGTACCCTTGCCCCCGATGACTATCGCTCCCGAAGAAGTGCTCAATGTGATGAGAGGTAATAACGAATTACATTGGCCCTTACCAGTCAAATTTCCTTACAGGTATAAAAACTCGGGGAAATATTGCATGTACCAAAAAACCTATGGACATACCACCGATGAGTGCACCACTTTGAAGAGGGGAGTGCTCCGCCTCTTAGAGGCAGAATACTTGAAGAATTACCTAAAGGAAAACAACCCCGAGGAACCTAGACCGAACGTGTGGAAAAGGCTCCGAGAGGAGCAAAGAAAAGAAGAAGTGACCTCTAGTAGGCGGTCATGAGAGAAGACCGCGAGGCATCGGAGTTTACCTCCCCCCTGGAATCTTACGAAGACAACGCTCCATCAGGGCAAACGATCAACATGATAGAGGGGGGAGACATCTCAATGACACCCCAAGGTAAGAAGAAGAAATATCTAAAGGAAGCAAGGCGAGTGGAACAAGAACTCCCCATGTGCTCCGTTCAGGGAGCAAGGCTGCCTAACATCACATTCGCACCCGAGGACTTAAAGGGTATAATCTATCCCCACGAGCACCCTTTGGTAATCAAAGCCACCATCCATGGATTTGGGATCCAATGAATCTTTATCGATACGGGCAGTTCCGTGGATGTCCTGTTCCTACCTACTTACCTTGCCATGGGATTGAAGAAAGAACAACTAGAGGTGGCCGAAGTCCCTCTAGTAGGCTTTTCAGGAGAAGCCTGTAATACCCTTGGAATCATGGTCCTTCCCATCTCATGGGGAGAGGGAGCCCTCAGAAGAACGAAACCCACCAAATTCTGGGTGGTGGAGGCCTTATCAAGGACGTACAACGCCATATGTGGACGGCCCTCCATTTGGACCTTCAAAGCGATTCCCTCCACCCTTCACCTTAAGGTAAAATTCCCCACATGCTCAGGTATCGAAGAGATCCGAGGGAGCTAAGACAAAGCCAGGGAGTGCCGCATGAGCGCTATCCCTCCGGAAGAGGACGAACTAGCTCTCGGCAACAGCAAAAGGCATAAGACCGAAGAAGTACGGGTTCAACCCGTGGAAGAGCTAAAGACGGTAGAACTCGTAGAAGGAGAGCCAGAGAAGGTGATTAAGATGGGCACGAACATAGAGACTAAATTGGAAGCCCGGTTAACTTCTGTCCTAAAGCAATTTCACCATCTCTTCGCATGGGAAGGAGGACCGCCCGTGCAAATCAGCAACAAGGTATGCCAACATTTTCTTAACGTGAAGCCTTGGGCTAAATCGGTCCAACAAAAAAAGAGAAATATGGGACCTGAGTGCAACAATATTATTCGGTCGGATATACAACGACTCCTTAGCCTAAAACAAATTAAAAAAGTCATATACCCCGAATGGCTGGCTAATGTAGTCCTAGTCCCCAAACATGGAGGAAAATGGCGGATGTGTGTGGACTATACAAATCTCAATGAAGCTTGTCCGAAGGATTGTTATCTCCTACCCAGCATAGACCAATTGGTCGACTCCACTACCAGCTACGCGCTCTTGTTGACCCTAGATGGAGATCAGGGATACAACCGAATCCCGATGGCAGCGGCCGATCAGGACAAAACTAGCTTTATCACCGACGCATGTACCTTTTGCTATTTAGTAATTCCCTTCAGACTCAAGAATGCTGGGGCTACTTACCAAAGATTGGTAAGCCTCATGTTTACCGGACTCATCGAAAAATCGGTAGAGGTGTATGTAGACGACACGGTCGTCAAAAGCCATGCAACGAAAGATCACCTCGAAGATCTGCGAAAGGCGCTAGTCATCATGGACAACTTCGGGATGAAGGTTAACCCAAGAAAGTGCTCTTTTGGCATCCGAGGAGGAAAATTTATGGGTTTCATGGTTATAGAGAAGGGAATAGAAGTTAACCCCAAAAAGGCAGAAGCCATCGTAGGGTTATCCACTCCAAAGACGATAAAAAATGTCCATAAGTTGACCGGCCGAATGGCCTCCTTGAGCCGATTTGTTTCTAAATCGGCAAAAAAGGGACTCCCATTTTTCACTCTGAAACATCAAGGAGTTCCAATGGACCGCACAGTGCGAAGAAGCTCTGAGAGAGCTAAAAAGTTACATGGTGAAGTTGCCCTTGCCGGTAAAACCGTCACCCCAAGAAGAGCTCTTCGTCTATTTGTCAGTCGGAGAGGAGGCCGTCGGTACCGTATTGGTCAAAGAACAGGACAGGGAGCATCACCCCGTATACTATGTTAGTAAGACTCTCCTCAGAGCCGAAACCAGGTACACCCTAACCGAGAAACTTGTCTTGACTTTGATTACTACGGTGTGAAAGCTGCACCCATATTCTCTTTCCGATCCAATTACTGTTCTGACCAAACACCCATTGCGCGCGATCCTCAATAAACCTGAGACATCGGGGAGATTGATAAAATGGGTAATAGAGCTTACGGAGTATGATATTTCCTACGCCCTGAGGCCCTCCATCAATGCGCAAGTCATGGCAGACTTCGTGACGGAACTAACGGGCATCAGAGCTAAAGAGAAGGCGCCTCTTTGGCATGCCTACGTAGATGGCTCCTCTGTAAGTACACACATGGGAGTGGGAGTAGTCCTAGTAAATAAAGAAGTAAAAGAGGAATGCTCCACTTCACGGTTAGAATCGATTATCGCCTATCCAATAATGAGGCCGAATATGAAGCCCTTCTCATCGGAATGAGACTCGCACAAGAAGGTGGAATAAAGAGTATACTCATCCACATCGATTCCCAGCTAATCGTTCAGCAAATTAACGGTTCTTACGAAGCCAAAGAAGAAAGAATGCGAGATTACCTTCGGGTGGTCCACCAGAGGCAAGGATGGTTCGATGAGTACAAAGTCGTCCATATTCCCCGAGAAGAAAACCAAGAGTTGGACGCCTTATCCAAGATGGCTATTCAGACGACCACCATTCACCCCAGAAGAATCACCCTCCTCCATGTAAGCGAGTTGGAGAAAGTAGAGAGGAAAGAAGTAAATGCCACGATGGACTCCCCGCCGAGTTGGATAACTCCTATCAAAGCTTATCTACAAGATCCCAATGGCTATTCTGAGGATAAATCTGTACAATAGACTATGTCCAAGTAAACCATACAGTACTTTCTTAAGGACGAGATATTATTTCGAAGAACCTACTTCTATCCTCATGCCCGATGCCTTAATGAGGAAGAGGCCCAACAAGTCCAATCGAAAATTCATGAAGGAACTTGTGGGAGTCATACCGGATAGCCAGGCGCTTGATTCGGAAAAGCTACTACTGGCCCACGATGGCTATAGATTGCAAGGTGCACGCTGAAAAGTGCAAACCATGCCAAGCTTACGCCCTGTGAACCTACCAACCGACGACTCCTTGGGAGCCCAACCTAACACCATGGCCCTTTTCCAAATGGGGTATCGATATAGTGGGACCCCTCATCCCCGATGCTGGGCAAAATAAATTCCTGCTGGTGGCGGTGGACTACTTCACCAAATGGGTAGAGGCAGAACCCCTAGCCCGAGTCACCGCATGCGCAGTCATCAACTTCATATGGATGAATATCATGTGCCGATTCAGCATTCCTCGACGCCTTGTGAATGACAACGAGCTTTAGTTTATGAGCAAAGAGTTAGAAGATTGGTGTGACCACTGGGGAATCAAACATCGTTTCGCTTCGGTGGGATATCCCCAAGCGAACGACCAAGTAGAAAGGACTAACCAAACCCTCATTAAGAGCATAAAAGCTAGACTAGATTGGCATAAGGCCAAATGGGTCAAGGAGATACCTGGCATTCTGTGGGCCTATCGGACCACACAAAGAATGGCCACGGGCGAAAATCCTTATAACCTGGCATATGACAGCGAAGCCATCGTGCCCCCGGAAGTGGTAGTGAAAAGCTGGCGAGTCAGGGAGTATGAAAAAGTCGCCAATAGCTCCAACTTAGCCGTTGCCCTTGATCTTCTCGAAGAAAGAAGAGCATGAGTCGCCGTCCGAATAGAGGAGTATAAGGCCCGGATGTCACGATACTACAACACCAAGGTAAAGTCTAGGACTTTCCAAGTTGGAGACCTAGTGCTAGAAAGAGTTGGAGCTTCCAAGAATGTAGGAAAGCTTGAACCCCGATATGAAGGACCCTACAAAATCTCGGGATTCGTCAGACCCGCAATCTACCAGCTTGCCAACTTCGAAGGCGCAACACTCCACAATACCTGGAACGCACTTAACCTCAGAAAGTATTATGTTTGATGTAAAATAGAAGTTTGTACGTTAATAAAAAATTTGTTTTTATATAGATGGTTCATGTACAAAAACAAAATGGGGAAAAATGGTTGCACGACAAAAGGATGACCTATATATAGTCATCCGAGCAACCCAATCCCAAGGGACCATCTATTACAAACCACAAACTCTCGCCCCATAGGTATATCGAACCATATCCTATACAGAAGTCCTTATACTACTAAAAGATCCTCACTTACATTAAGCCTCCTCAATCACACGCTTTCCTTCCCTAATAAGGCGGCGACGCTGCTCTTCGGACAAGGCTACATGATCGTCAATCACCACAGTCGGAACTGCAAGGTCCTCGGAAACCATTGGCTGAACTTCTGTAAAAACCTAGCGAATGCTGAGCTCGGAGATAGCCAGTCCCGAAGGAAATCCTGACAAATCATGAATAGTATCCCAGCACAGCCGATACCCGATACAGACAAACTCATGCATCTCTTCTTGTAAAGACTCACGAAGGCCAGATGGACCCGCAATGTCCAATACTGCCTGATCTTGGGCCATCACTATAGCTACCTCGTGGGTGCGAGTCATCTCCAGTACTCTCTAATTCACTGTGTCCCTCTCCCTCATGACGCACAACAACAGCTCATCGGAAGATCGGATTTGGTCCCTCAGATCTCCCATCGTCTCCTCCAAGCCCAACACTCGTGCCTTCTCCAACACCAACCTATGTTTCAATTGCCAAGATTTGTTCCTCTCACCTTGCAGCATCCTATTGTAAGCCTCCTGAGAGGTCTCACGATCCGCTTTCAGATGAGATATCCCCTCCAGGGCCTCAAAAATACCCCTCTCCAGCTCGTTTCGATGACGATACATTAAGCCAGTATCGGAAAAGAAGCCCCCTCGAAAGCCGATGGCGTTCATCACCATATAAATCTGCACAAATCAAACCTATTACCACAATGAAGGGATAAAGGTTAGTGGTTGGTAGAATAAACAGGCAAATACTATACCTCGCATAAATCTTTGCAAGCTAGGTCCTGAAGGCTGAATAGAGGGAGAGTCTTTATCAACTCACAATTCAGCTATTCAGTGGATCGCTCAAATAGTTAAGGCAAAAATCTACGGCCAAAGTGGCTGGAGGGATGAAACCACCACCCCCGAGGGGCTGAGACACCGCAGGAATGGGATTTCCCTCTAGTGGCGGAGAGCCCTCTTGATCGAGACCCTCCCCGAGCGGTTGAGACCCCTAGGAGTAGGAGAAAGAAGACACTTGTCTACCACATTTGTCGCATCAAAAACATCTCCCTTAGGAGAAAACCGCAACATCAAAGCCGGCGTAGAGGGATGTATCCGAGGAATAGCGGCCATCGGATCCTCCACCACAGCAGGAGCCAACAAAATTACTGGAGGGGCTACGATGGGTGAAGCCCTCTAGTCCCTCTCTTCCAAAGAAGGACTTGTCACCAACTCAAAGATCGACTGATAGAAGCCCTCATCCTCCGAAAAGGCGTATCCGCCGTTTGGTATTTGCAACAAAAAGGTCTTATCGAAAGGCTTAATGGCAAACATCTCCATCTCTGCACCTATCAGAAGCATAAGCATACTATAAGCCCAAAGTATCGAGGGGTACTATAAATAGAAAAGAAAAAGAAGAACTTACAAAAAAAGAAGTTACTGTGCATGGGCTGATGAGGGAGATTGAATATCTCCACTCCCTTCTGATGACCCGCAAGGATCAGGGACTCGGGAAGCTCCAAAAAGGTGTTGATATCATAAGTGCCCGAGAACAACCCAGAACCAGACAAGACCTCCCACTCACGCACCGATGTCTCAGGGTTGGGGATGATATATCCTAAACCCCATCATATAGGCACTCCCCACAAACTAGCCGATAAGCCCTTCAGATGGACAAAAAAGAACCTCTCCCTCCGATCCCCTCGATGAGAACGATGGTTGGAAACTTGCGTGAAGGCCTTACTATTGTCCCGATAGGCTAGGCTAAAAAAGGGGGGCTACCTGAACAAGGGCGCAAGATGAAAACCGCCGCACCTGATAGAGAGACATCGGGAGGTTCAAAAGCTCGCAACATAGAATATACCCCACCAAATGACGATAGGAATTAGGCGTCAGTTGGCTAGGGCAGATCTGTTGGTACCATTAAAGAACTTGAAGAAAAGGATGAAAAAACACCCGCATCCGACAACGCATCTACTCACAATAAACGGGTAAGTAACCCCAAGGGGGATCATACACCCTTTGATCGGGGTGGGGTATAACGACGTCGTACTTATCAAAATCCAAAGTATACTCGGCAAAGAGGGTCGTAATAGATTCCCCATATTCAGTACTCACAGCGGATCCGACACGCCCTCGGCCCATCAACCTTGAAGGACTCAAGGGAAGCATATTGAACACCGATGAGTGATCAGCCAGGGAATAAGGCTCTCTACATATGAACACCTCCCTAATATGGTTCATCCGATGGGAATCCACATGCGAAGGCTTTGACATAACCCTCACCGAAGAGCTCCCCACGAGGGCTGTCGAACCCTCATCGGTCCTACTCCTCGGCCCCTGGGAAAGACTTTCGGAGGATGTGCGGCGAACACCTAGCGTCAACAAAAGATTTCAGGCCACTTTCAAAGGGAAAGTCCTCGAAGAAACAGAATCTCCAGCCCTATAATGTGGGGGCATCATACTTCCAGGTAAGTTCCTTGTTAATTTTTTTATATACATGAACTCAAGTCAAAAAATTGACCTTGCGAGAAAAGAAGTGAATAAGCTCAACACAATATTTGAAAAGGACTTTATGGATTTGAGTGAGAATATTCACTGACTCCAAAACTCGGACATTCCCCTTGAAAACCAAGTTAAGCTTGAGCTGTCAAAGTAAAAATATAACCAATACCACATACCAATGGATGTCTCTACTTAGAGAAAAGTAAATTCAAAGTTTTCCATGCAAACAGGCACATCCTGCTAAATAATTTACTTAGCCACCAAGAATGAGATTTAATATTAACTCGGGAATTAAAGGAGAGGATCCAGTATTTATATATACTAAAAACTCACATTAGATGTGATACAAAAAAGACAAAATAGAGAAAGGACAAAAACTGTTCATTCATAAAATGCCAAGAAGCCCTCGGAAAACAAGTACAATCGTGGAAACTACTTATAAATGCTAAAAAACTGAAATTAAAAGTTCGAAATATAAAAAACCTAAACAGTCAAATACTAAAATTCCAAAACAAAAGAAAAACCCTAAACTAAGCCCCCGAAGTCGAATGAGGAGAGACAGAAGGGGTGGAGGAAGCGGTCCCCTCGGGTGGAAGAGTCGTCGAACTTAGAAGGCTGGGTGGCACAGTTATCGGAGGCAATTGAGTATCGGGTGAAAGAACCCCTCCGGAGATGCCCAAGGAGACAAGCCACTATGCCTCTCGAAGAGACATAAGTTTCCTCGGGACTGGCTGGCTTCTTCAGCTTGCGGATATCAAAAGCCTTCGCGAAATCAACGCCCGGTCGCAGCAGGCCCATCGCCAACTTGGCACACTCAAGGTATACCCACAGCATGTGCCCTGTCAAAATACCGTGGTGCCGCCTCTCGGAGAGGTCCGAGCACTGTCGAACAGTCTCCTTCTGGGCGTACTTCACCGTCGCATCCACCTTAGCCTGCAACTCCTCGGAGGAAATGGCCGCCGCTAACTTCTCTGAGGCCAACTCTGCCTGATCGAGAGCTTGACCCAGTTGCTCCTGAAGACTCTTTCCTCTCTCTTGCGCCTCCTCTTGCTCCTTCTCGAGGAGCGTTATTCTGGCCTTCGAAGCCTTCTCCGAATCTTCCAACTGCGTAATAGTGGCCTACAGATGCTTCATCAACTCGCCCTACCTCATTATCTCCTTTTGATCCTCCTCCCATCTGAAATCGTAGGAGGATATCTTTGTGCGGAGTACATCCATCTCCATCTGATCTTCTCCCCTCCTGAAATTAAGGGATGATACCTGCTCTCGGAGGACTCTCACCTCCTCCCCACCCTTGTTATAACCTTGCTCTGCCACATTAGCAGCCTCCCTAGCCTTCCCGACCTGAAAACGAAGAGATATCAAGCGTGAGCTCATTTATCAAAGAGGAATTGCTAAAAGACAAGTTATAAAGAAGGAGAAATAGAAGAACTTACCATGAGCCCCATCCAGTTGAAGCAGATCTGCATAAAGTGGAAGCCATAGGAGGGAGTGGCATTGGAAGAAACGAATAAATGGAGGACTTCTCCGAAAGCATTGTCCAAAGACTGTAGGCAGGGCAGATCCTCCAAACGGGGAGGAACCCCTGGAAAAGGCATCCCAAAGGAGATTCCCCCTGGGGAAACCGTCACCGAAAGAGAGGCGATAGAATCATAGTCGGTGAATAAGGCCCGATGAACTCCCACGGGGGCAGAAGGACTTGCCACCCCCAAAAGGGAATTCAGGAGCGAAATCTTGATGTTCAGCTGCGACGAGTCTCCAGGCTGCACCTCAGGAACCTCCAAAATGTCCTCGGAGTCACCTAACGATGCTTCAAAGTTAGACTTGGGGAGTTGCGCTAATAAATCCTCCCATAAAAGAAAAATCGTAAGTCAGAAAACTATGAATCAACGATAAATAATGATAAGTAAGAAAAGGGGACCGAGTAACTACCTGAGAGAAGAGACTCCCCTTCCATGATCATCGGAGCCTTTCCTTTATCTACATTACCTATGGAAAAAAGAAGAAACGACTCGCCTTAGCCTAAGAAAAAACGACAAGATCAGAATTACTTAAGAAAACACAAGAATTGCAAAGAACTTACTGGGGGCAAAGGGCTCGGAAATTGGCCCCTTCGAAGGCGCCAACGAATGTTCTTCTATTTCCTTCGAGGAGAAGATGAAGGATCATCGGAAGAGATAGTCACATACTCTGGCGCGACTGCTGATGAAGTTCCCTCTGCAATCGAACTTCTTTCTGAAGGGAAACCTCCCTCCGAAGCAAAATCACCCCCGAAGTCCTTGGAGAAACCTCTGTGGCAGAAACTGAATCGAATACCGAAACCATGGCCGATTGAGGGTCCACAATGGACAGAGTGACGACTCCATAGATCACACCATCTTCCCCGATAACGAAAGGCGAATGATCCTCCTCCCCTGCCACCACCAGATGCATATCCGTATCTTCGGGAGTATTAACCTCCTCATCTTCCTCCTCAGGAGCGTCGGAAGTACCGCCAGATGAGCGAGCCGTAGAAGCCGCTTGAGACCTAGACTTTTTTAGACCACTCAAGGTTGGATTATCCTGCTCCGATGACTTCACCAGACTCTCCCCTGTGTTACACAAAAAGTCTTAAAAATCTTGAGAATGAAAATTTACTCGAAACAATAAAGAGATTAAGTTAGAATTACTTACCGAAGTAGGCCAACTTTTCGGGAGACATGGACGAAGGCTCCAAAATGGCAGCATCAGTGAACACCACATAATGAAGCCCCGACTTCTAATACAACTGGCCAAAGTCCCCCGACTCCATCAAAGCCTTGGCCGAAATAATCAAAGAGAAACTCATCTCAGAGTCCAGAGGATACACTGGAGCCTTAGCCTCCCTCCAATCAAAAGGCATATCCCATTCACCATCCACGGACTTCACGAAGAAGTACTTATCCTTCCAAGTATTGTGGGAGCTGAGCGTCCCCTCCAAAATCTTATTCGTTGAGTTCTTGGCAGAATCTCGATGGGAAAAATGGTAGAAAGGGAGCCCTCCAGATGAAATCACATCTTTGAGAAGAATCGGGCCACGGTGCAACTCAACCCCTTCAATTGACAACAAAACACGAAGATACACAAAACCGCGAAACCATTAGGAATCACTTGACTCAGGCAAATGTTACACGCCTTAAACACCTCGTAGAAGAAAAAAGACATGAAGGACCGCCAACCATACCTCATCTACGCATAATACACCGTGAGATAGCCCGTCGGAGGCTTGTTAGCCCTCTCCTTCTTCGTCGGAATCTTGAAGGTCATGTTTTTCTGGTATGTCCCCAAATCAGTGAACAGGGATGACACATGTGTCCGAGTAGCACTGCTCACAGTCTCCTCGGCTTTCTGAATATTGTGAGTATCGGGCTTTTTCGTTTTCGAAGCTCTAGCCCTTTTAGACAAGGCATCACCACCCTCCTCCGCCGCAACGAAAGTACTCCCCTTCCTTTTTCGAGTGGATGCAGTAGGTCCACTCATCGTAACGCTACCAGTAACCACCGGTGAATCGGCAGCGGAAGTAAAGGCTATGGCCCCCGAGCTAGATACAACAGTGGTAAGATCAGTAGCAGAAGAAGCCATTTTTATCACAAAGAGAAATTTGAAAAGTGTTTGCGAAAAATTTGGAAAAGCTCGTGAAATCGGAGAGAGAGAAGAGAGAACTTGCTGAAATTTAGAGTTTGAGATTGAGAATGAAAAGGAAGGGAGATGTTGGCTATATTTATAGCCAACGAAGTGGAGATCGTGGGGAGTAATAACCCCCCCAGGTAACCCTTTGAAATCAGCACGTGTCCCGGACACGTTACACCCCAACTAGCCATTGGGGAACAGACCGTTACCAATGGTTGGATGAAATCCGTTACGCCGTTATCGTAAAAAAAATGAGAGAAAGAAAAATCCCCTCGCCTCACCGAAGGTAAAAAATTGAAGGAATAAAATTCCTCTCGCCTCTGCGAGGGCAATCGAAATTTGGGGGGCTAGTGTAACCCTAAAAAACAAATATAGGGATTAAACGAAGGACGGTACTACCGTCACATCACTTCCGATGCCACGAAGTATCAGGAGAGCCCACCGAGTGCCGCACACCCAAAGTGGTAAAAAAGCGACACCCGCGAAGAGGTACCTAAGCATCCTCTAGAAAGTCACGATGAATAAAAAAAAGATATCCATGCGGCATCGGAAAAAGGAATAAAATCCCGATGGACCCGTGAGACTCTGATATCCATCAAAAAGCGCCAAGAGGGACCAAAACGAGGAACCCGAGTCCCCAAAAAATGCGAGAACATCCTTATACTAAACAAATCAAAAGACAACCGCCTATCAGAATATATCTCACGAAGAACAAAACACAAGAACATCGCCTTATCGGAGTCAACCGCCTATCGAAATATATCTCACGAAAAAAACACCAGAACATCGCCCTATCGGAGTCAACCATCTATCGGAGTGCATATTACGAAGAGCAAAACGGAAGAATAGACCCCTATCAGGACTATAAGGGCATCAGTATAAAGCTCTCCCAATAAGTCTAGCCCATCGGAGAAAAGAGCCCGAGAATCAACTTATCAGAACCTCATGAAGAGTTATCGGAAAGGATAAGAATTTGTCCTAGTCATGTCCTAGTAGATAAAGGACCCAAAGATAGAGTATAACTCATCCACTCATGTATATTTCGACACCTGTACTTTACTAAAGACATTCATAGTGACACCTGTCCCCAAATACCTCTATGTAAAGGGTATTCCTTGTCAAATTATTATCATCTTCAATTGAACTCAACATAAACAAGATATATGATTCTCAGTGAATAAAAAGAGGGATGTTTTCGTCATAAGCAAGCTTCTGAAACTTCGGACAGGGCGTTCCAACCCTTATATTCTCGTTAATTCGGTTAAAATAACAAACTTGTTAACATTCATGCTTTAAATTTGTGATTTTCTTGGAACGATCTTGATGTGTTCGTAATTTTTGACACAAATATCATTATTACATTTGAATTGAAGTAATAAATGATTATAATACTAGTAATTGAGTTATCAAAATAGTAGATTAAATGTGATTGGGCGAGTTATAAACGATAAACCTATTTTATGTTCTACAACTAATCATCATATATACCTAGTTATTTTAATTGCTATATGTGATTGTGCTTTACGTTACAAATGCAAGTATATATATCATTATGATGTTCAATTAGATCATCTAAAATATTATGTATATTTATGTATTTAGGCATTACGTTCGTTGTTGTTAAAAATAGTTAGAAGATTCATTACATACTGTCCCTTATAAATGATGCTTGATTTTGCAATGAAACTTTTAATTTGGCTCTTTTTAACTATTATTGGGGTCATTATCAATTGAGCAAACAACATAGCACAACTAATCATTCAAAATGCAATGATTTAAAACATGAATATTATTCGGAATGCCCGGTGGTTGCGAATAATCCACAGTGGCAACCGTTGGGCGGTCGCAATTGGCAAATCCTAGAGACTGCCTAGCCATCGCGAACCAACGGCAACCACCAGGTGGTGGCGAGTGCTATTTTTCTTGACCGTCGGGTGGTTGTGAATAATATATATATTTAAAATACGTGATTTTATGAAACGATCTTGATGTGTTTGTGATTTTTAACAACGTGAATGAAGTAATAAATGATTACAAAACTAGTCAATGAGTTATCAAAATAGTAGATTATATGTGATTGAGCGAGTTATTAACGATGAATCTATTTTATATTTTACAACTAATCATCATACCTAGTAGTTATAATTGGCATATGTGATTGTGATTTACGTTACAAACTTAACTATAGATGTCATTATGATGTTGAATTAGTTGACTATCCAAAGCATTATGTATATATATGTATCTAGGCTTTATTACGTTAGTTGGAATTAAAAATATTTACTAGATTCATTAAGGACCATCTTTTATAAAATGTTCTTTATTTTGCAGTAAACCATTATAATTTGCCTCATTTTAACTATTTTATTAATTTAACAAACAACGCGCTTTTAATAACCATCCAAAATGCACAAATTAAAGTCATGAATATTATTCGCAATCAGCTGGCGGTCGCTATGGCCAATGGCTAGTGAGTGCCATTGGCAACCGCCCTATGATCACGCATGCTACTACTCGTTGGCTATCGCCACCGCAGGCGGTCACGAGTTGTCAGTTTTATCTCTATAAATATACCCCTCCCACAATTCATAATTCTCTCCAATCTTCACCAATTCTTAAGGTATTCACTTTTTTTTCCTTACTAGCTCAAATATCTATTTTCACTACTATAATTGGTTATTGATTGTTAACTTGTTTATTTATTTCTTGATAGATATTGCCTTAAAAACATCGAGGCTACTCGTAGTGGACACAACATTCTTGAGGATATTTCTTTCACGCTTCAAGAGTACGCTGATCATTCTAACAGGCTACAACTTTATCGTGCATGATAACATAGATACTATGTTTGTTACGTTTTAAATTGATAATTGTTCGTAGTATTAATTGTAATTATTTGATTTATATTTTACAACTTATATAAATAATGGATTATCAACCCGATAGATCTTAGATCTATGATAGATTCGATAGCAATGGTTATTTACAAGATAGTATTATGGTCTGGGCTCGCACGTTCATATAATTCGCTTCGCAACAAAATGACTACTTAGATCTAGGAAAACATATTAGGTGCCCGTGCAGGAAATGCAACAATTCAAAGTTTTTTTTAATTAATATGCAGTCCGTGATCATCTTCATAAGTTGGGATTTACGTCTGGATATTTCGATTGGGTTTATATGGGGAAAGTCAACGAGGACTACTATATCATATTTGCCTGATTCCGCCGACCCATCACATGCCAATATCCCCGACAACCCAATTCGTGCTGATGATTCGTTTAGAACCCAGAGATTGAGAAGTTGTTTAAAGATAGTATGAACCCATAGATTGAGAAGTTGTTACCTAAAGATACGAAAGGAATGCATAAGATGCTGCAAAGCTTGGGGTTAGGGTACAAGAAGATCAATGTTTGTCCAAATCATTGTTTCTTGTTCTACGGGTTGGCGGTGAGTGAGGACTTCCAAAAATGCCTGGTATGCGGGGAAGACAGATACGAGTCTGGTAGGAAGTTGAAGGTCACAAAGAAAAAATTGTTGTACTTCCCACTAGGTCCCCATCTCCAGAGGTTGTATTATACCGTAGGCACTGCAAAGCATATGAGTTGGCATTTGAAGTGTCTAGAGGCTACATATCGAATGATTTACCTAGCTTTAGGTGAGGCATGGCGCCACTTCGACCTGACGCACTTGGGTTTTGCAGCAGAGCTAGGAACGTACGACTTGATTTGTGTACGGATGGATTCACACCGTATGGCTCATCTGGCAAGAATCACTCTTGTTGGCCAGTGTTTATCACCTTGTATAACCTCCCTCCCGATCTTTGCAAGAGGCAATAGTTCATATTTTTGAGCCTTATCATTTTTGGTCCACAGTCCCGTAAAGAACTTGGATGTTTTTCTGAGACCACTGATTGATGAGCTTAATGTTTTATAGAGCATTGGTGTGGAGGCATATGACATTTTGAGAGGAAAACTTTCAATTACGAGCAACCCTGATGTGGACGATTAGTTATTTTCGACTTATGGAATGTTGTTTCAGTGGAGTACGCACGGGAAGTTATCGTGTCCATATTGTATGGGAGACACGAAATTTTTTACGTTGAAGAATGGCGGTAAACCATGTTTTTGGATTGACATTGTCTATTTTTGCCCAAACATTATAGATGGAGGAATGACAAAACTCTTTCTACAAAGGGCGCAATGCACCCGAAAAACCTATTCTTAGGAAGTCGGGCGACGAAATGAGGGAAATTGTGGAGGAGCTTGGGCATGTTGCTTTTGGGACCAAAGTAAAAAAGCAATTGGGGTTTGGTACGGATTATAATTGGGTGAGGAGGAGCATATTTTGGGAACTACCTTGTTGGTCCACAAACTTGATTTGTCACAATCTAGATATCGTGCAGTGTGAGAACACTTTCGATAAGATCATCAACACACCATTGGATGACTCTAAGACAAAGGACAACATCAATTTTAGACATGATTTGAAGCTCTAGACTAACCCTAATGAGCTATTTTTAGTACCCACCGCCCGAGGAGTCGCATTTGAAAAGCCAAAATCAACCTATTGTCTCACGCGGGAGCAAAAGACTAAGGTGTTAGATTTGTTGGTCGATCTCAATTTTCCGGATGGATACGCCTCAAACTTGGGACGATGTGTACAAAAGAAGCAACAGAGGTTGTTCGGTATGAAGAGTCATGATTGTCGCATCTTCATGCAGAGATTGATTCCCATTACTTTTCGCAACTTTCTGCCTCCCGACATTTGGGGCATGTTAGTGGAGATTAGTTTGTTCTTCTGGGACATTTGCGCTTCAGAGGTTTCAGCCACCGATATGAAGGGTCTTTAAGAATCTATTGTTATCACGATGTGCAAGCTTGAGATGATATTTCCTCCTTTCTTTTTTGATTCCAACATTTGGCCATACACCTACCGTACGAGACTAGAGTAGGTGGCCCAGTCTACTACAGATGGATGTATCCATTCGAGATGTACACATTGTTTAATGAGCTTAATCGAGTAATATTTTATAATAATTCATTCTAGATGTTATTGACGACTTGTTTGTTTCAGACGTATATTTGATTTTAAGGGGTCGGTGCTGAATAAAGCAAGGGAAGAAGGATGCATAGCCAATTCCTCCTACGTTCAAAGTTATCCAATTTGTGTACCTAATATCTCGATACCTTCACGCATACTAGATGTAACCGTCTGAACATGACCGAGACTTTAAAGATTTCAGAGTGGGATGATGAGCTGTTGTTATTTCGAAAGAGAGGGAAGCCCATTGGGCCATTGAACAAGAAGAGGCACTTGACATCTGAAGAATTGGAGTAAATTGAACTCTACACGCTTTTTAATTTTGAAGAGTTGGAGGGATGGGTCGAGTGAGACATCATTCTTTATTTTAAGTGCAAACACTTTCTTTATTTAGGATATTTTGTACATATGGAATAGTTCTAACTTGTTCGTTTGTAACATGTTGTTCATAGAGGAGAAGTGCGATGGACTCAGTCCCATGGAGGTGCAAACGAAGAACACATAGTACGTGGCATGGTTCAAGCAAACCTACTCTAGTAGCATGTAGATGACAAACGATCGTGTAAAACCATTGCTCGTAGGTCCAATCAATTCCTATTCCTTCAACAAGATAAGAAACTTTTAAAGTACGAAGGCTACATTGTGAATGGGTTCCGATTCCACACATATATGTATTTGTGCCCAAAGGAGAGTGATTGTAGCGGGGTTTACGTTAAGGGAGACATGGGAGGAACCGACGCCACCAATTTCTATGGGACTTTGAAAGACATAATAGAAGTAGAATATTGGGGAGGTAGAATGTCACTTTAAATTGTATTTTTCAAGTGTATGTGGTATGATATTGGTATTCTAAAGACGAATGTTCACGAGATGTACAAAGTGGTTGATATTAACCCACAACGTTCACTCTCCACCAATGAGCCATTTATTTTTGCAAATCAAGCCTTTCAGTCGTACTACGCTCCGTATCCAGAACTTACAAATGGCTGACCGGGTTGAAAGGGGTGGATGGTTGTATCTACTATTCTGGATAGGCATATAATCAACATGTCGTCATTGAGTGATTCGATCGAAACAGAAACGGGGATGCCAGAGCAAGTGTTTTAAGAGAACGAATCTTTAGGCATTAATCTGTTTGTAGAATTGAGCTCGTTTAATATGGAAATCCAACTGGGGGCAGGTGAGTTTGAGGTCGTCGAAGAGCTCCGGGCAGACGAGGAGGATGAAGTTGAAAACAAAGACGAAGACAATGAATATATAGAGTTAGATTCAGATGAAGGTGACTATGATTAGCGACATAATATATTGCGATAACAGTTAGTTTATTAGATTTGTAATAATTTAAATTGATAGTTTGTGACATACTTTATTTGTAACAACTTATTAGTGTTGTAAAAGATAGTTGTAATTGTTTTTTTCTTTTTTTTTTTTGTAAAAGTAAGTGAAATATACATGTGATAAATACATTGTCAACACCAATAATAGTCCAAAATGAAAATTACGCTAAGAGTCTAACATAGAGAAATTAAAAATAAAAGTACATAATTTAGACACGATAGAATGGGTCCTCATCGATCGCATCGCCAGCTACATGCCGCTCCTCCTCATTGGAGCTGTCTACGTAGAACCGTATGAAGAACTTGGAGCAAATGGATCTCGGCTCTAATATGGCGGTCTAAGAACCGTATGAGCATCTCCCGTTCTACGTGCCGAGCCCATGAACGGCCGAAATCTCTAGAGATGTAATCCATAACGTTTGAATCTGCTGCTCTCTCCAGCTGTCCATAAACGTAAGTAAGGTATTAACTCTTCGATCTGCGGTCGTGCTCAACTTTTGGTTATGCATCTCCAAATCCTTTATGTAGGCTCATGAGTAGTCTGGTTGCTTCCTATACTGAATGTTCTACGGCCCAATGGCCTTGGTCTATAGTGCGGCATCGTACTCGAGCAAATCAGCTAGGGGCTGATATCTCATCCTCAATCTCTTCACATATTTTTCTACATTAATGCTTGAAAGAATTAACATTTAGATTTGAATAAGGATATTAATTGAATTCACGGAAAATTAACGAGTATATATTTGATATCACTTACGTAAATAAGTTTGTTACGAGTCATCTACCCATTCGCGCCTCGATGGCTGTCTCGAAGTACCACCCGTCCCCTTTTCCCACATTGTATGACCGAACTTGTACGCCTCATCGTGTCGAATAGGGGTCTTGCGATTGGGCTGCGCCAGCGCCTACACATTTTAGGAAAGAGTACGTTAAACTTAATTGTGCATAGATTAAACATACTTAATTACACCTATATTGTTAATTTTAATAAAGCATACCATCCGATGTTTGATCTCCTCTAGGTCGATGGATCCACCGAAGAAAATGGGAGGTGCCTTCTTCATAACCTCCGAGGCCACGCCTCCTCTCCTGTTGATCTGTGTCCTGAGCGAAACATCTTGATGCACTCCTGACACTCGATGCTTTATCGCCTCCTTCTTCAATGCATCATTCATCCGGGTCTTTGGAACCCCACTATACCTCGGATCATCATTCCTCTCCGTGTATTGCTTCTTCGTGTTGTGTATCAAATAATTATAACAATTCTTGACCTTTTTTTCGTATGCCCTATGTACATTGTACCAATCTGTCTCTCGGGTCCCATATATAGTCTACAAATTAATTAAGTTAATAAGACTATTCATATTATGTCTTTTGATTTATTAATACACTAAATTAAATAATATATTTATGTAATAATTCCTTTCCATAAATTTAATCCGCATATCCTGTCACACACCATCGGGCATCTCCAGGTAAAACGGCCAAAACATCCGCATAAACTGTCTGATCAAATATGTGATCGTCGTCGCAACCTCATCATTAATGGGGACGTAAATGGGCCCCGATCCAATAATCAAATGATATGTCTCTGAGACTGGTCATTGGGTACCGAAGCATCTCTAGAGGGTCCCGTACCTGGGCGCTGCTGCATGCCTATGCATGCTCCTGACACTGGAGTCTCGATCATCCTCTCACTTGGTCCAACTCTGGCGGACTCTGCAGATGATGGTCTCTGTACTCCGGTGAACTAAGCTGGTGGTAGTCTAGCCCTAGATCCAGACGATGTACGGGGCGTCTGGTGCGGCGCTGCTGTAGCGGGTGGATCAGAGTCCTAAAAAAAGGCGGTGCTATAATGTAGGAGACATATATGTAGATCCCTCTCGCGACCGTAAGCCCGGGCCTAGACGCATGGCTAGGCTGGGCAATGGCCGCGTACTTACTCGCGACGAGGTGCTTGGCACCACTAATCCCTGTGGGTAGTACATATCTGAGGTCTAATACTACCTCGACCTCGACCAAGACCCGGAGGGGAGGGGAACTACCAGTCGAACGTGGTCGACATGACTGATTGTCTGACAAGACGAATAAACGTGTACTACGAACCTAAGGATAAATATCTAAGTTAGATGATTGATAGGTTATATAGAGATTTCCTAAAATTCAATCGTTACCAAGTTATAAATATTCTCTAAATTAAATGCATCGTCTTGTAGAGATTCCTAAAAATATTATTATTTCTAAGTTATAGAAATTCCCCGAAGGCATCATCTTTTCTAATGTTTAAAGATTCATAAAGCTCATTTGTTCTAAGTTATGTAAACATTAAACATAAAACATATACAAATTAAACAAACAATTCTAAACTAATTAAACTACAATTTAACATTTAAACTAAAAATAATACATTAAATAAGCTAAACTAACACACAAAAATATAATTACAACATTAAATATAAGATATAAATCGAGAAAAGCGGAAAAACTTACAATTATCCGAAGTCGTAACTGTCGGGCGGTTGCGAAGGAGAGGGGGCGGTCGCGGGGGAGGGGAGGGGTGAGAGAGAAAAATGAATGTGAAGAATGAGAGGAGAGGGGGGAGGGTATTTATAAGAAATACCTCTCCTCATCTGCGACATGCCATAATTTTTTTGCCGCTGCGATCGCTTGACAGTCGCAATAAATACGTTGTGACCGCCCAACGGTCGCAACTACCCCCCTTTGGCATGATTTTCTCCGCCAAAGGAATTCGTAACCGCTAGGCGTTCGCGGACGGTAGAGCGGCTGCGTGTCGGTCACAAACACTTGCCGACCGCCAGGCGGTTGCAAGGGGGCGGTTGCAAAAGCCCCCTCAGTCTTGTAGTCTTTCATTATGAAAAGAAAACTTTCGCGAAACGAGCATTTCTGTTGAAAATAATACACTTTCCCCTATATAATGTAATAAATTCCCTACATACATGAATCAGTAGAAATAATGTATTGTACATAAGATGCATGAATCTTTAGATGAATTGATAAGTCCATTAAATTGTTAATTCATGAACAAATATGTACAAAGTATTTGCTAAGATCTAGAATAGTGTAAATAAGAGGTCTTATGGTTCGAGTTTATTAATTGAGTAAACAACAAAGAAATACTACAAAAAAAGGAGAGACATAATCCTTGTTAGGGCCGATTTTTGTTGGGCCTTACTTGTTAAGATTGATCTTGTTTTGAAAATCAAACCAAATATCTTGGACATTTCCTTAAAATAGAAATTATCTTGGACAATGTCATCATATCTTATGATTGACATTCCTTGTATATTAAGTTATTTGACCTCCTTTTATATGAATCCAACGTATATATATTGGCGTGTACATAGGATATATTCGAATCTATTTTTGCAGAATATATCGGATAAAGGAAAGAAGATTTGCACGGATCACACGAAGAGTTACAACTGAGATATACAAAGACTCTCTAAATGCCTATAAAAAGAGAAGACTCGAGACTTGAAGAGGACATGCTTTAAGAGAAATATTTTTGCCATTCGTCCTGTATCGAATCAAAATGTTTTGTGAGAAAACTTCTTATCAATGGAACTTTGAGCCATCTTCCAGTTTTCAGAGTCAAAAGGAGTATACTGAGAATAGTTAATGCTTAGGTGTTCCAATAGTAAAATAGAGGGAGTCTAGTTTTTACTTTGGAGTAAATCCTAAGATTGTAATTCTTTAGTAGGTTTACAAGATTTGAGTCACGTTTGGGTAAAAGCCCCGTGGACTAGAACCATTTGGACCAGACAACGTTAAAACCTTGTGTTCCTTACTGCTTTTGTTTAACTTTTCCAATTGTCCATAAATGCACCATTAAATGGTTCTCAAAGATTAAAAAACTAAGATCTTTCACTCATAAAACAATATCTTGTAGTTCTTGATAAAAAAAAATATGTAAACACATAAAAAGAGGGTGTTCCAACGTAGTGGTTAAAAGATCCAGTATGTATAAATACTATAACAAAGTGGTTTTAAGAGCCACTAAATATTTCTCTAAACACAATAGTGGTTTAAAGAGCCAGTATAAAGAATATATTTTTCTAACAAAATTGTAGAGCCACTATAAATAAACATTTTCTAACAATGTGGTATTAGAGCAAGTTTGATCAACAAATAGAGCCACCTTCTCCAAGCAGGCATGGAACATCTAGCAAGAATAATTACATGAAAATTTAAAAGATCAAAACCATAAAGCTTCAAAGCTCGAGAAGGGAGATGTGAAATCTCAAAATAAGCTGAGAATGCTAAAAGTAGCACGGTAGTGATCGATTTTGTAAGTTAAATGAGATCACATGAAGAAAGTAATGAAGAAAAAATCAAAACAAGCAAGAAGACTCAAGTTCGTACAAGAGACAATGTTCCAAAGAAGAAAGGACACACAATTGGCGACAAAACCAGTGAGAAGATTCATCATAAAAATGAGCTTCATGAGTGCCATTATGCTGCTTTATCCAAATCAAAGAATCTTTTATGAGGAGGCTTTCATGGATTCATGACCAAGAGTCCTCGCTAGAAGACGCATTCATCAAGTTCAAAAAGAATAAGAAATCTCAAGACGCGAAAGAACATTGCGGGGAAAAAATGTGAAAGGGGAGTGTTGAAAATAAGGCATTTCCCCAATGTAATAAATTCGCTACATACATGAATAATTAGAAATGGTGTAATGAGGATGCATTAATCATTAGATACACGAATTGACAAGTCCATGAACTTGTAAATTCATGAAAAAATAGGTACAAAGTATATGGTAAGGTCTAGAATAATTGTGTACATATTTATTAATCAAGTAAACAATAAAGAAATACTACAAAAGAAAAGGAGAGACATACTCCTAAAACATTATCTTTTTCTTGATTCAAAAAATGTAAACACATGAAAAAGAAGATGTTCCAACGTAGTGTTAAAAAGAGTCACTATGTATAAACACTCTAACAAAGTGGTGTTAAGTGCCACTAAATATTTTTCCTAACAAAGTAGTGGGTTTTGTTTTTTTAATGGGTAAACGAAGTAGTGAATATATTAAAGTTATGTGGATCAGGACTCGATACTTTTCTTCTGATGCTGTGATAACACTAGAAAGTATTAAGGTTACCTTACCACCAAATAACACTAGATCTACTTGATATTGAATATAATGCAGAGGAAAAGTAAGAACACAAGTAGATGATTTTAAGAAGGATATATAAATATATTCTTCCAAGCCTTACACGAAATAATAACTATGAATAATGACTTTACAAAAGGTTTGTTCTCACTCTCAAATTGTTCAAACAAAAACAACCAAGCAACTAAGGATTACTCCGTACAAGTATTGTTCCTTAACTCTAAAAACTTAGACTTAATTCACTAAACAAAAAGCTTGGAAAGGCAAGACAAATAACTCGATAACTCAAATCTCTCAGTTTCTTTAGCTATATTGTGTTGTTAGTCTTGTTATTATTTGTCTTGATGTACTTCATGCCGGGACATGATTCTTTATTCCGCTATTGTGAGCCCTTTTGTATGCCACTTTCTAATTGTAGCATTTAATTAATTAAAATTCTCTAATAATTTCTCCTCTCTTCCCCGCTTATAAACACAACCCTTTCTCTCTCCATTTCACCACTAAAAATTGTAAATTTGTTTTTGTTTCTTCCTATTTCTGTTTCTTATTTACTTCATATCTTATTTGAACTAATTTACTCTCTCTTATTAGCGTAACCCTTGCCCCCCCATCCCTACAACCCACCACTAAAATTGCACCACGAATTTGTTTATTTGTAATTTTTTGTATTTATCTTTCTTTTAATTTTATATTTTACTTGATGTAATTTACTCTAGATATGTGTGCCCCACTTTCCTCCATTGTTGCAAGAAAATGATTTATTAACAAAGCCCAAGAACATGCGACTAGGTTTGTGTACGAACGAATTCACACCGTTTGGAGCATCTGGAAGGAATTACTCTTGCTGGCATGTGTTTGTCACCGGATATGGAGCCAATAGTACGAACACACTCGAGTTGTTGTTACGATGTGCAAGCTGGAGAGGATATTCCTGCCTTCTTGTTTTTGATTCTACGGAGAATTTGGCCATACACATACCGTGCGAGGCAAGAGTTGGAGGTCCAGTCCACTACAGATAGATATATCAATTTGAGAGGTACAATTTTTAATGAGATTAATCAAGTATTATTATTATTAATATTATTTTATTTACCTATCTATAATTGACAATTTGCTTGAATTAGGCGTATGTTTGATATTAAGGGGTCAGTGAATAAAGCGAGGGTCGAATGATGCATAGCCAATTCATACCTACTTTCGGAGCTAGCCGATTTGTGTTCTCAATATCTGAATATCTCCGTGCGTACCAAATATAACCGCCTCAACAACGAGATTTTTGATCGTACGGAGTGGGACGATGAGCTGTCCATATTTCGCAAAAGAGGGGCACCTGTAGGGTCATCGAACAAGAAGAGGCAGTTGACTTCCGAAGAAAGGGAACAAATTGAACTTTACACGCTACTTAATTATATAGAGAGTGAGTCAACATTAATTTTACGTAACAATCACTTCTTCAAAGCAAAGAAAAGGTGCTTGCTCTTTGCTTTTTTTATTGATTAGTACTAACTTGTTTGTTTATATCTCTCAATTAGTTTATAGAAGAGGAGTGCGGTGGTCTCAGTCCCATGGAGGTGCAGGCAAAGAGAAATACAGAATACGTGGCATGGTTCAAGAATACCTATTCTAATGGTAAGTACCTGTCAGACGATCGTGTAAAACCGTTGATCACCGGTCCCACCAATTTGGTGTTGCAATACGATAACTACATTGTGAACGGGTTCAAGTTCCACACATATATGCATTTGGACCCTAGGAAGAGTGATTGTAGCGAGATTTATCTGAAGGGAGACATGGGAGGATCCGACAACACCAACTTCTACTGGACATTGAAAGACATCTTAGAACTTGAATATTAGGGAGGGGGAAGACCGCTATACATTGTGTTTTTTAAGTTTAGGTGGTAACATATTGGCCGACTAGGGACGGAGGTTCACGAGACGTAGAAATTTGTTGATGTTGACCCACAACGTTCACTTGCTACCAATGAGCCGTTTGTTTTTGCAAATCAAGCCCTTCAGGCGTACTATGCCCCATACCCAGTAATGACGAATGGTCGATCGGGTCGAAAGGGAAGGTTGTATGTATCTACTATTTCGGCAAGGCACGTAATCAATATGTCGTCAATGAATGATTTGAACGAGGTAGAAGAAGGGATACTGGTTCAAGTGTTTAAAGAGAATAAATCTATAGGGTTGAATCTATTTGTATACTTGAGCTTGTTTAATATGGATATCCAATTGGGGGCTGGTGAGTTTGAGGTGGTCGAAGGTATAGGTGCAAAAGAAGAAGATGGAGTTGAACTCGAAGAAGGAGAGGATGGCGCAATGGAGTTAGATTAATATGATAGTGAGTTTGATTATGTTGAGAATATGGTGTAATAATAGTCAGTTTATTTGATGTTAACAATTCAAATTTATTGTTTGTGATATACTTATTTTTTTCGTCCAACGTTGTATAATGCAATTGAAACAAGTTTATTATATGTTGGCAATATATGTAAAAAATAAAACAATATAATGATAAATACATGGTCAACCTGTATTAAAAAAATTAACTAATTACACTAACAGTTCAATATGGAATTAAAATGAAAAGTACATAATTTAGTTCCAATTACTCTAATAATAGTTCAACATACAATATTACACAAGTTAATGAAAATTACATTAAAAGTTGAACATGAAACACATTACATTAATAGTCCAACATGAAATACATAACATTATTAGCCCCAAATGAGTATATATATTTAAGGGATAAAAGCATCAAGCCCCCTAACCTATGGGATGTTTGACGCTTTGCCCCTTAACCTAATTTTATCAGCACTTTGGTCCCTAACCTATAGGGTGTCTGTCTAATTTGCCCCCTTGGTGCAGTTCCGGTCTTTTGTGGCTGGAATATTCCTCCATTTGAGGTGTATTTTTGCCTTTTTATTGTCACCAATTATCATTATACATCTAGTACAACATATATGAGTCGGGTAGAGGGGAATATTCTGGCCAAAAATGCACCAAATGGGTAAATTCCTTGGTGCATTTTCGGTCTTTCGTGGTCGGAATATTCGTTGGTCCATTTGAGGTGTTTTCTTTGCCTTTTTTTTGTCACCAACTATCATTATACATCTAGTACAACACATATGAGTCGGGTAGAGGAAAATATTACGGCCAAAAAAGGCCGAAAATGCTGCAAGGGGGAAAATCGCACAAACACCCTACCAAAGTGCTAACAAAATTAGGTTAAAGGGCAAAGCGCAAAACACCCCAAATGTTAGGGGACTTGATGCTTTTATCCATATACTTAAACAAAAATACTACTAGACACTCTCATCATTACTCATATTGTAAGTAACATCACCACCGACATCTACAGGCCTACGACCAACGTCACCATCACCATCAAGATCTAACGCATCGTCAACACCGTCCAAGAAAGCATCCTCCTCCACGCGACTTGAATCCACACGCTCATCCTCATCATCGTAGGAGTCGTAATCCGGGGCATATGCAAGCGTTGTAGAAGAGCTTGGAGCAAATGGATTGGGCCTCTAACGGGGCAGTCGTGGCAGCCTAGGAACCGTATAACGAGCTTTGATCCTGCGTGTAGAGGCCATGAACACATCACTAGGAAGCTCTAGAGGTGCAATATTGCTCGTCTGAGTAATGTGCTGGCTCAAGAACTAGATATACAACCATAGGATGTCAACTCTTGAGTCATTGGTCGCTTGCAACTCCTCATTTAGCGTCTCTAAATCCTCGACGTAGGTCTACAGGTGGCTTGGCTGTTTCCCGTATGTCAACGCTCGATAAGCCCTTCACCCTCCCCTTCTTCACTCCTCCACTCGCCTTTCCCCACAATTCGAGATCAAACTCGTGCCATTCTGCCAGTGGCGGATACCTCTCTCTCAGCAAGCCAGTGTACTTCTTCTGTTAATGTTTATAAGAATCAGTATTAAGATAATAATAAGGAAATTAAATGAATGCGCAGAATAATTAACAAGACTGTAACTTAAAACACTTAAATAAATAACTCGTATGAGTTATCCAGCTAAATGCGACTCAATCGCTACCCGAAAGTTAGCCCCGTAGTCTTGAGCTTCTTCGTAAGAGGGAGAAATAGTACGCCTTATCGTGTCCAATGGGGCTTCGCCATCGCCTACAAATTTCAAAAAAGAGTATGATGAGGGTATTTTAGGAAATGTCCAATATAAATATTGGGCCGGCCCACAGAGAAGAGCCCATAAGATTGTATATCGAACTTGAGGAATTTGAAGTTATATGAGTATCGAATGCGCATGATTCGATCTAAGAGATAGATCGTATAAGCCCGATTCGATACTCATTCCCCAACTACCACTGAGGCCCGTGGGATGGGGCCTATAAATACCTCGTCATCTGACATTCTCAAGGAAAATTCAAGACCATCCCTCACCTCCTCAATATCGAAGTGCCCGAATTAGATACACTCTAGTTCGATCATCTTTGATCGAAGAACCTGGATTTGATACTCAGCAAATTCAGCCATTCCTATATCGATGTATCTCAATTCAATACTCAGCAAATTTAGCTATTCCTATATCCAAGCATCTCAATTCGATACTCAGCCAGTTTAATCCTTTCTACATCGAAGCATCCTGATTTGACACAGGCCAATTCGACATTCCCTATATCGAAGCAACCTAATTCGATATTTAGCGAATCGGACCTCAACAATTCGATCTATATCAAAGATATTGCAAATTTATTTGTATTACCTAGTAATCTTGTTCTAGGTGTTCCGGACCAAGCTAGTCCGGTTTATATTTGAATAGCATTATTTTGGTATCTATTGGGCCCTTTGTAAAAGTCTCAGGTGCATTGTAACCCGGACGAAATAAGACCAAGATATTGGCGCCATCTGTAGGAACACCACATTTTCTAGTTTATTAGGCATGGGATCTAGAGTTACCAGATCGCAGAGTAAAGCAATGGAAGATAACAATACTGAAGTAGAACGAGGTATGGGGAATCAAACTATCCCAGTTCATGAAGGACCGTCAGCTTTACCCACTGCAGTTCCAATGCCCGCAAGGCGAGACTTGCCTGGACCGATAGGAGAAGATCGACCTACGCTAGATGCAGGTGCAGCAGGGGCGACAATTACAACAGCTTCACTACCAAGTGCTCTTAGAGATGAAATTATGGCAATGGTCCAGTCAACATTAGTATAAGCACTGCCCGTCGTCCCGCTAGTGCAAACACCGCCACCCTCGGTTCACGATGAGGACCTGGGGGAGCGGCGATCTGTGGCCAAGAGCACATATGTAATAAACAAAGGTAAAACTCAGGTGGATGACCGCAGGGGAAGATCTAACTCAGTTGAAGTGCAATCCAAAAGGCATCATGACGTATGAGAAAGAGTTGAAAGCCGACATGACAACTAAAGAAGACGAGAGGAGATGCGAGTAGAGTCATGGCAATGACTTCACAAGAGAATAAGCTGAAGTAACGAGGAAACTAGAAAGGCAGGAGAGAGAAAGGGCGGCTGTAGAAAGTAGAATGAAGCGATTGGGAAGTACTCTCCAAAGTACCCTTTTTTGTGAAGAGATAGAGACGGGAATTCTAGGACATGGGGAGAAGATACCTGAGTTGAAACTTTATGATGGAAAGACGGATACCACGATCATCTTTTCTGGATGGACACAACGCTAAACTGTTGAGGAAATAAACAAAATCGCGCAACAAGTGATGCACCGCGATGAGATGATGGCCACCAAGGCAGCTGTTATTGCACCCCCAAGAGAAAAGGAGAGAGGGAGAGAGGAGCTGAACCGTATTCGGGACGACAAAGAGGAAAGGTTTGCTGAAGGAGCCAGGACAAATGAGAGACTCCAAGGCAACGAGATTGTCGACCCATTACTGTAAGTACCATAAACAGAATGGCTACGAGACCTAGGATTGCAAGGATCTAAAGGACGAGATCGAGCGATTGATCAAAGAAGGTGAACTCGTGGAGTATGTCAGACATTTAAAAGAGCAAGAGAACAATACAGAAAGAGATAGATCTCATTCTTCGAGGAAAGATAAGTAGAAAGTGGTTGACATGCCGCATGTGATGGATTACTCCCAGATAGCAGATGGCAATATCAGAAAAAGGAATCATACATATGATTTCCGGAGGACCAGTCGGCACAAATTTTGTAAAGGGCCAGAAGAAGATCACGAGGGATATCGAATCAGACCACTTTTTCGATTTCTTGATCTTTTGTGAATTGAGAAGATGCCGCAGGAGGAAGTCACTTTCTCAACAGTAGATATCCACAACCTGAGCGCTCAAGCCATTCAAACAGGCAAATTGAACTCTCCGTTAGTGATAATTGTAGGCATAGCCAACTTTGGGGTGATGAAAGTGTTGGTGGACCAGGGCAGTTCTGTCAATGTACTAATGAGGTTGACATGGGAGAAAATGGGGTTGGGGGACCAAAAACTAGAGCCAATCAGAACCTTGCTTCATGGTTTCAGAGGCCCAGAAATAGCACCCTGCGGAATGGTTACACTCCCGACTTCACTGGGGACCGCGCCCCAAAGAAGAACACTGCTGGCAGGTTACGCCATGATAGATATGCCTTTCCCGTACAACACCATTTTAGGAATGCCAACGCTAAACGCATTTCGGGCACTGCCATCAACTTATCATCAAATGATTAAATTCCCAACTCCGGCAGGGACGGGTAAAGTTATAGCGGATGACATAGACAGTTGGCAATGTTATGTGGCGTCGCTCGGATTGTGGCCACATGAGGAACAAGAAGCGATGAACGCTCTGGGACCAATGGAGATGAAGCAGATTGATTGAATCACTCTTTTATCGTTTTTGCAAGCCTTTCGGTTACTGCACATTTTGAAAAAAAAATATTCGTCCCCCTACCTTGATGAGTATGAGGGGCTGCTATGTACTAACCTAAAATAGGGATACTGGGCTTTAGTCCCAAGGACATCCTCGGGAAACATAGGAGACTGAGCTTTAAAGTTAAGCTCTGGCCTATTTTTTAATATGATTATATCTCCACGGGAGACACTTTAGATTTGATTTGTTGTATAATTGTCTTAACAAGTACAGAAAATGCAGAACCCCGTATCGCACGGAAAATTCCATAACATTGAAAAAGTGCAGGACCCAAGGAGGTTCGACAAGAAGAAAAAGGGACGGATACTCTGTCTAAAAGGACAGGTGCTAACCAAAAATCCCTAAAGACGACGACACTGTATGGACTCTGTCTAAGATGACAAGTGCTAACCGTCAATCCCTAAAGACGAAGACACGGAATGGACACTCTTTCTAAAATAACAAGTACTAACCGTAAATCCTTAAAGACGAAGACACGTGACGGACACTCTGTCTAATATGACAAGTGCTAACCATAAATCATTAAAGACGAAGACACGGGACGGATACTTTGTCTAAAATGACAAATGCTAACCGTAAATCCCTAAAAATGATGACACGGGACGGACATTCTTTCTAAAATGACAAATGTCAACCGCAAATCCCTAAAGACGAAGACAATGGACGGACACTCTCTCTAAAATGACAAGTGCTAACCGTAAATCCCTCAAACAAAGCAACGGGATGGGTACTCTGTCTAAAAAGACAAGTGTCGATGGAAAATCCAACGACAATGATTAGGACAACGTAATTGACGTCCAAAGCGGCAAAAAGGAATGAAACACGTACAATACTCTATAATGCAATACGACATATAAATTATCGAATCAAGAAGTAAATTTTGGAAATTGCATGTGAAAGAAAAGACAAGCAAAATGCGAATAAGTAAGCGGATACACAATCGCATAATTAAATAAGAAATGCACGAAAATGAGTTCAAGCAATCAAATTTTTCAAAATAAACGGGCAACGCAGTGCCAAATGTAATAAGGCATTGTTCATAAAAGTAGAAAAGTAAGACCGACTCTTTTAGCCTTCGCGCCATCTTCATCCTCTGAGGAGGGATAAGTGGAAGGCATTCGAGGAGGCGGAGATGTTCCTCGGTAGATGAGGCTCTTGCTTTCAAGCAAATTCGCGAATTCGTCTGCAACGACATGTTGATCTTCCTCGGGTGCCGGGAGAATTACTCTGTTAGGACCCAAGGACATGTCCAACCATTACGAGTTGAACCCGCCACGAAGGTAGCGAGTGCTGTGGATTTGCTGGACAGTAAGCACTTGGGCTCTCTTCGCATTTCAAGCCCCTCGTCGGATGCTAATTTCTTGGAAGGTGTTGCTCCGAAGAAACTCCTCGGCAATTTCTACCCTTTTGTTTAGCAGAGGGAACCTAATCAAGCAATAGAACAAGATTAACAAGGAAGAAAAGGAAGATATATATATATATATATATATATATATATATATATTAAAAAATCAAGTGAAAAGCCAAATACTTAGCTAAAACCTCGGGCGTATCCAACCTCTTCAGCCTCTACGGTTCTCTCATTCTCGGCGGCGAGCTCCTTCTCAAGCTCTGCGACTCGCTTTTCCAGCACAGTGTTACTACTCCACATGTTGGTGACCTGCGACTCGAGCCGATCAATGGACTCCTGCGCGAGTTTCACCGCATCCCTGTCTTTGGCTGCCCAGGCAGCATAATCTATAACCTGCTGCAGAGCCCTTTCTTTCTCTTCCACTACCTCTCTCAGTGCATCAAGATCACTATCCCACGATTCAACCCTCAAGTGCTCAAACGCACTCACTCTATCCTCGTGGCCCTGCCTCAACCCCTCAACCATTGCATCAACAACCCGTCCGGTCTCGAAAAGACACAACAAGAGGTTCAGTAACGAAGAATAAATCAAAGATTGTATCAGACTAGATGGTCACATTACCTAGCTAATCATGTGGAGTGCATTCCGCTCTACCATCTTCTTTTCCTCGGCGGATGCCACAAAAGGCACCACATGATTTGGGAGGAGAATATCTAGAGCATTGATTGCCTCCTCCTCAGAATGCTGATAATCTGCAACATCGACCTGCGGACCTTGGTTTGCTTCATTCTTGACATTCACCCCGCCCATGGGATCGGGAGCACCTGAAGGTTTGGGGCCGGGTGTACGAGGGACGGTGGGGGTAACACCCCCTGTTTGGGAATGTGTCTGGGGTGCTTTCTTTCTTTTTTCTGGGGTAGCAACCTGAGCATGTTCGACGTTTTCACTTTCATCCCTAGCGGTGCCATCCAAACCTCACGCCTGGCTAAACTTAGATGAGGAAGGCAAATTTCCACGACCCTCGCCCATAATATCCTCAAAGGGATCACGCGGTGTATCGGCCCGGGCAGATGCGGAGGCCTCACCTGTGGGTTTCTTGTCCTTGTTTTTCCTTTTCCTGGGGGGTGGCACTGGAATAACGACAGTTGATTGGGAACCCTCGGCTTTCGTGGCCAACAGTTGACTCATGCGGGCTTGACGGTTCATTATGAATTCGCCTAATAAAAAATGAAACAGACATTATTAACATAACCAAATTGAAAGAAAGACAGCAGCACCAGTTAAGGACGCAAAGTTTATACCAAGCGAGAATCTCCAATTATACCGAACCGGAGACAACCCAGCTATTGACAACATGCGATTTTCAACAAGTTATATAAGATTAAATTGATGTTTATGTACCAGATTAATCCTAAAATCTACATCCCACCTAGGAAAACCTACCCCCGGGGAAATTGCAACTTTCGGAACATCTACCCAGTCCCGACGATACACAATCTGCATAACTATCCTAAATATAGAGGTACCGTCTCTTCCAATCTTTCCATTAGCCAGAGGATTCACCTCTCAAAAATTTGTGATGCCTCAATTCTTTAATGTGGTAAAAGCCTACCTCCCTCTTACACACATCGAACAACGCCCAAAATTCATTGGTCCCGTAGGACTGGACTAAGCCTTTCATGACAGTGATAAAACCAACTATATGCCCGAACGAGTTCGGCGTCAACTGGCTCGGCACAAGTCTGATAGACCTAAGAGTACGTTTGACTTTGACAGGCACGTGAAACCGTAATCCTTTAGCCAATTGCCCCACAAACACGATGAGGTGACATAGGGGAGCAGTATGCATATGCTAATCGGACCGGGAATCACTAACTTATAATTATTCTCTATGTTATAAGTTTCACGCAATAAGGGGCGACTATGCTGCAAACGTGACACATAAGCATTATACGCCATTCCCGGGACTTCCGCACAGTCATCAAACTTCGTACTGATGACCTCGTTTTCCTCGTCTGCTTCACTATAAGCGCGATTATCCTCTACAAAAAGAGAAGGAAAATCATCTCCCCCAACCTGCGACGCCGGCTAATCATCATACTCATCAAGATGATCACCCGCGGCCCCATCAACATCATCTATGTCAACAACCGCATGCTCATCTCTTCGGGCTAAATTCAAACCCACTGGACCACCTCCAGGACTCACTATTGAGTTGACAGAACCGGAGCTTGAGCCGTTACTAGACTCACTCCCTGACGAAGATTCTGAACTCACCATCGTGATCGACACAAACTGAAATAAATTGAAAAAGAAAAAAGAGCTGACTACGGATATACGACACTCCAGATACTTACGACAACTACCTATATGTTAAAAGCATAATTATCTAAACAAAAAACGAGACGCAAAATTAAGCAAATAATCAACTACATTGATTAAAGCTGCAAAATCACCAAATTGAGTGCGAAGAACACTGTCAGAAATAAAGAGATAAAACGAAGTTAGAAGTGGAAAATTACATTTTCAATAAAAATTGTGAAATTTGTTTCTATGGCATTAGATCAAATGATTTTCGTTAGATACACCCAACATCGAATCGACCACATTCGATGCTCGAAGTATCGAACCATGCCCATTCGATATTACTCACGTATGCGAAAGGAAGAACGAGATCCTCCGCCCCTCTTCCCCTATATATAGAGTGAAGAAAAGCCAATTAGACCCGTCAAAACGAATGTCGAATCGGGATATTCGACATTGCTCGCAACATCAAACGATGTCAATTCAATCGACCCCAAAAAAAAGACAAAATATCGATCGAATCCCAGCCATTCAATTCATAACGTTAAATCGAATCCGACCCATTCGATAAATAGAGTCAGTATAAAAAATGTATATTTATAAATATTTAACGTATGTATGTACAAACAACACCGAACGCGCAACATTCAATACGGTTTAAAATTCAAACTTCGGCCTGCATTCATAAGATCAGAGTAGTAGATCCAACGCAAATATTTGGAACCCACGTTCTTCGAAACTTGGCTCCCAGTCGGGGGCATAATTTTCAACATTAGCAAGACCGATAAATACGCGGTGGAGTAGTTCAAGCATAGTTTTAAAGTTTGGCACCCGATCTCTAGCCAAGACCGCTCCCAAACTAAGGGGTCTATGTGATGGGGTATTTTAGAAAAAGGTTCAATATAAATATTGGGCCAGCCCACAGAGAAGGGCCCATAAGATGGTATATCAAACATGAGGGATTCAATGTTAAATGAGTATCCAATGAGCAGGATTCGATCTAAGAGATAGATCCAATAAGCCTGATTCGATACTCATTCTCCAACTACCACTGGGACCCACATGATGAGGCCTATAAACCCTCCGTCCTCTGACATTCTCAAGAGAAAGTCAAGACCAGCTCTCACCTACTCAATATCGAAGTGCTCGAATTCGATACACTCTAGTTCGATCATTATTCGATCGAAGAACCTGGATTTGATACTCAACAAATTCAGCCATTCCTACATCGAAGCATCTCAATTCGATACTCAGCCAATTTAATCATTCATACATCGAAGCATCATGATTCGACTCAGGCCATATCGGCATTCCCTATATCGAAGCAATCTAATTCGATATTCATTGAATCGAACCTCAACAATTCGATCTATATCAAAGATTTTGTAATTTTATTTATATTGCCTAGTCAGCTTGTTTAGGTGTTCCGGACCAAGCTTGATTTGGTAATAGATCGTTTTATATATATACGAGTGTCGGTTACAAGTGTATGGTCTAGCAATACAACGAGTCTATCTCAAATCAGGCCTACACTACGTGTCTCGTGTAGACTTGGTCCGGAACACCTTGAACCAACGCCTTGATGCTTGGATGGGAGTGGAATATCGGTAGATAGATCGAAATGACGTCGGTGTTTGCCTTCGATGTGACGTCGAGGATGAGCCCCGATGTGAGATTGGTGATGGGGTGTTATGACGTGTCGCAGGCGTATGCTATAGTCACTATATCGAATTAGATGTCGAAAGTGACATCGGTGATATGTTTCGATGTGGCGAGCGGTAGCTGAGGGATAATAAATTACTTGTTCTGGGATCCGGGCACCGCGTATTTATAGACCTCGGGATCCGGGGACCACAGTACCATATCGGTGATGATTACCGATATGACATCGAAAGTAATCCCCGATGTGCTCCAAAATGGGCCTGGTTTGGGCCTGGCCCAATATGCGGGAAATGCCCATATCAAAGCTAGTCTGATTTATATTTGATAGCATTATTTTTGCATCTATTGGGCCTTTTGTAACAGTCTTAGGTGCACTGTAACCCGAACAAAATAAGACCAAAATATAGTACATTAAACTTAATTACACGTATACAACAATCTTTAATTACGAATATACTGTTATATTTTATAAAGCATACCATTCGAAGTTTAATCACCTCGTAGTCGATGGAGACACGGGCAAAAGTGGGAGGTGCCTGCCGCATCTGCTCTGGGGCCAACCCTCCTCTCCGGTTGATCTGCATCCACCGCAAAACCGTCTGATGCACTGCAGACTCCCAGTCCCATATCACTTCCTTCTCCACCACATTATTCATCCAGGTCTTCGGGCGACCCGCCCACTCCGGATCATCCTTCCATCGCATAGTAATTCTTCTTCGTGTTGTGAATCAACTCCTTATACCTCTTCTTGGCCTCCGCCTCGTATGCATCATGTACCTTATGCAACTCTCTCTTACGGATCCCATATGTATGCTACAAGTAAGTTGTTAAGATTATTTAGTTTGTTTTATTTTATGATATATAATACACTAATTTAAATAAAATAATTATGTAATAACTTTGCACCGTAAATGTCTTCCACATATCGTTTCTAATCTCCTCGGGCATCGACAAGTATGAGGGATAAAACTTGCTTATAAACTGTCTGATGTGAACTGTGATCATCGTCGAAACTGAGGAGCTCTTCTGAAAGAGCCCCCGATTAGTCAATGTAATGATCTCTCGCGTCGACTAATCCTGGGGTACCGTAGCACCTCTAGAGGGTCCCCTACCTGGATGCTCATGCATGCCCGTGAATGCTTCTGCTACTGGAGTCTTGGTCGGCTTAACACTCGGTCTAGCTCTGGTAGACTATGCTGATGGTGGTCTCTGGTGACTAGACCTAAATCCAGAATGTGTACGGGGCGTCTGGCACGACGATGCTGCAGCATGTTGATTATCCCCTTCGATAGAAGGGCGTCGATGTTGGAGTAGACTCTATAGATTTATCCTACGACCCACGAGCCCGTGCCTAGATGGTTGGCTCACCTGAAGTGCGACGATGAGCATTGGTAGTGGGCTCACTAGCAGCGACGGCGACTGGAGTACCCCAATGGGTAAAATGTATCAGAGGTCTACCTCTGCGAGTCAAACATGGCTGGCATGTAGGGTCGTCCGACATGACGACTATACGTATACTACGAACTAAGTAAAAATATCTAAGTTAGATCATTGATAGGCTATAGAAAATATAATCATTACTAAGTTATAGAGCTTCCATAAAGGCAAAATCAAGGTTTAACATGCAACAATTATACGGCTTGGAGAGATTCCTAAAAATAACCTCATTTCTAAGTTATAGAAATTCCCTAAAGGCATCGTCATTTGTAATTTTAGAGATTCCTAAGGATCATTTGTTTTAAGTTATGTATACATTAAAATAAGACATGTAAAAACTAAACTAACAATTTTAAATTAAATAGACAAACTAAGGTTTTTGTGACCGAAAAGTGGTCGCAACACGGTATTAGCGACCGGAGTCTGATAGCAACCTTTGCCACCGGACTTCGGTCGTTATTACATTTTCTGACCGCATAGTGGTGGCAAATATTGCCACCAAAACTCGGTCGCAATTACTATTTCTCACCAAACTCTGGTGGCAAAATTTGCCACCGGAATCTGGCTGCTAATCGTATTTGTGACCGGATTCCAGTCGCAAATCTCTTCAAAGTATTAGCCACCGGAATCCGGTGGCTAATACATTTATCACCTTTAGCCACCGAACTCCGGTCACAAATGCCTCTGAGAGTTTTAGCCACCGGAGTCTGGTCGCAAATAGTCTTCAAAGTATTAGCCACCGGAGTCCGGTGGCTAATATTGTTTAACAGATTAAAAAAATATTTTCAGTAATAATTACCGGAATATTATTATTTTATTTTTTTGAAATATTTCAAATTATTGCAACAATCTTAAACACAAAAAAATATTTTTTATTCAAAATATACTTGAATTAATGGAAGGTATGTTAAGAAAGGTGTTTATTTAAAGAAGAATAAAAAAATATTTAGAAAAAAGTGTTTGAAAAGAAAATGAAGAAAATATAGTATGTGTTGGAACATTTTGATGAATTTGGAGAGTTAGACAAATAGATGAAAAGAAGATATGAAGATAAAAAAATATATATAGAATTTGGTGTGAAAAATGAAGTATATATAGAATTTGGGGAATTGTTTTGAATTTTCGAAAAATTTGGATTTTCCACCGAACCCCGCCTAATTTTTTTGAGTTTTAGCGACCAGAATCCAGTCGCAAAAACTCTGAAATTTGAAATTTTTTAAAACGCGCCATTTTTTTTCGGATTTTGCGACTAGAGTCCGGTCACAAAATATTTTCAGCCTAGAATTCCAACCAAACTCCGGTCGCTATTGTTCATGAATATTAGTTGCGACCGAGTTTCGGTTGTAAATACGCATGAATATTATTAGCCACCAGAATTCGGTGGCAAATATTTAAAATATTTTTAATGTTTGACTATCTTTAGATAAATCTTGATGTGTTTCTGATTTTAAATATAGAATCTCACTTAATACTTGAATTGAATTAACATTTAGTTATTTTAATTTTCTTCAAATTATGAAATTAGTAAGTTATAATTGATTAACACACACACACATATATATATACACACACTAAGAAGATTAGCCCGTGCCACGCACGGTCAAGTTAGTTTTAAATGATTAATGTAATTTCATCTTTTAAGAATATTAACTAAATTTTATTGGTAAATATTTGTATAAGTACTTGAATTGGAATGATAGAATATAAATATTTATATTTTCAATGTTTATTTTCAAAGTATAAAATGTAATTTTATCTTAACACTGTAATACATTGGAATGTCCCGTTTGTGACCAAATTTGTATACCAAAAGATTATTAATATATTATAATAATCGATGAATGTTTCCAAAAATTGTTTTTGAAAAATCTGGATTTGATTTCTAAGTAATTTTCATTGTTCGATAAAAATCACCAGTGTGATATAACATTGAAGGAAACATTATCTTTCAAATATGTGCACCAAAAGCATTTAATCAAGAAGACAAAAATTCTAAATAAGGGTCAGTGTTGCCTAAATACTTAATATTCAGGTTAGTCGACCTCGTGTATGCTATTCCAATATTGGTAAAGTACAAATTTTTTGTTGTCAAACTGTGAGGGAGAAAAAAAGCTAAGAAATGCTCTTCTATGAAGGACAACCGCAAATTTAATCATACACTAAATTTGTTTTCACAACTTTAGTCTCCTAACAATTTTCTTTTTCTTATTCATCGCATTTGTGTCGTTCATTGTCAATCAATATTTGTGATTTCTTTTATTTTCATTTCAATTTCTTCTAAAAGCCACGCGCCGCCGATTCCTCAAAAAAAAGTATATTTAACATTGACATATAGGTATACATTTTATAATTTATACCGAAAACTTGAGAAACCAAGCCCCGGTCGTATATATTTCTGAAAAAACAAGAAATACAGATTTGTTTCCATGTCACTTACGGTTAGACTTGGCGAATTTTTAATTCCAGTCCACATATTTGACCTCGTTTTATATTTGACTAACTAACTTGTCACGCGACGATTTTAGTCTACTGACCTATCACCTTAATAAATTTTAGGCCAACATCGCTGCATGTCGCCACGTACAAGTAAGTAATATGTAGCACCACGAGCATCATTTTTTTTTTTTGAAAAAAATTTCTTTCCTTTTTTTAAGAAAAAATACCTATTTTTCTTTTTGATTTAAGAAAAAATTATGACACAAAAAGAAAATATAAACAAATCAGATTTCGAATAAAAAGAACAAAATGAGATTTTGATAAAAATTAACCAAAAGCGCGAGAATCTTGTGTAATTTCCAAATTAATGAATAATAATATCTTTTAATATTAGTGGTATTTCTGTACATTTGCCAAACTTGTAGTGAGTTTGAAAAATTAGTAAATTTTTATGGTGTTTTTTAAAAATTCTGAAGGGCTAAAATGAAAATAAACCTTAGAAAAAATAATAAAAGAACAAAACAAATAATATGAGAGAGAGAGGTGGTGACATGAGATTTAGATGGAAAAGAATAAAACAAATAATATGAAGTAGGCCCCGCCGCCCCACTTTCCACTTTTTTAAGTAACTTTTTTTTTCATTTTAATGGTCTTAGGAGTGCTCCAAATTATAGCATATGCCATGCTTAGTTACTAAACCTTTAAAAAAAATTTAAAGTTTGAGGACAAAATCGAAAATATATTAAACTTTTTTAAGTTCTACTATTAATAATATGTAGTAGAGTATTCGCTCCTTTGCGATTAGCATTCGTTACAAACGTTAGTATAGAGGAGGCTATTGTGATATATATATATATATATATATAGATGTTACGTGAAATTAACATATTCATAAGTAGTTATTAGCGACATATATCAATCTAGGTACAAGTGACATTATGAAACGACGCTTCAAATGAATCTTTAACGTGCAACAAAATTATTTTTTTTGGTTTTTAACTTATATATAACTAATATTGTTGTAATTGATCATTAAACCAACGATATATCTAAAATTAGAGTGCGAAATGCGTAAATAAAAAATATAAATATAATTACGCATCGAGTTTCGGTCGCAAATACACACAATAGCCACCTGAATCTGGTCGCTAATTATCTAAAACCCTAAACCCTAAACCCTAAACCCTAAACCCTATCATTAGCCAACGAATCCGATCGCAAGTAACAACGACTATTAGTATTAGCGACCGTATTCCCATCGCTAATAACAATGAATATTGCTATTAGCGACTGGAGTTCGATCGCAAATACTAATAACCGTTGATATTTGCGACCGAAATCTGGTCGCAAATGAGTCAGCTCGCCCAATAAATACTCAACCTCATTTAATTTGAGAAATTATTCCAATCTTCCTCATTTGCTAAGGTATCCACGATTTTCCCTTGTTACAACAATTTTATGTTAGTTTTCTCAATATTTTCTTATTAAAATAATCATTTAATTTTTTTTATATGTTCGTTGGTTTATTACTAGATATTGCGGTAAATGCAACGAGCGGTGTGTACACACAATACTTGATCTAAGTATTTTCTGCGCTACAACAAGTAAGTAGTGACTTCACTTCTATGTACTCATTATTGCGTTATAACTTGTTTGTTACATTTAATATAAATGATATATATATATATATATATATATATTGATTGGTAGAATTAATTGTAACAATTGTTTTTAATTTTCTTATATTATAAATGGATTATCTTGTCGATAGATCTAAGATGTACGATAGGATAGATAATAATACTGGTTATTTGAAAGAACATTACAAGGTTGGGGTTTGTTCATTCATATAATATGCCCCACAATAGAGAAAATACTTAGATCTAAGCAACCGTATTAGGTGCCCGTGCCAGAAATGCATCAATTTAAAGTTTTTTGATCGAAACGTAGTCCGGGATCATCTTCATAAGTCGGGCTTTATGTATCAATATTGGGTATGGGCGTTTCATGGAGAGGAGGCGAGCGTGGCATCCACATCGTATTTACACGATTCATCGCCCATAATATTCACGTGGATAGTTCGGTTCATGTTGATATTTCGTTTAGAGAAATGGTTGTGGATGCATATAGGGGTCAATTTGTTGAAGGAGAGATGCGCAATGAAGATCCAAGTCCCGACGTGAAGGAGTTCTACAATTTGATTCATTTGGGAGGCATACAAATGCATAGTAAGAAGCCAAAAACTGTGCTACTGTGGTTTGTCGAGTTCTTGACGTGTAACACAATGCACATAGTTAGTAATGTCACTTGCGAGAACTACTTAAGGTTGTCAAAAGATGGCATGGACCCAGGGATTGAGAATATGTTACCTAATACGGTTCTCGACATGAATAGGATGCTCGCAGATTTGGGGTTAGGGTACACAAAGATTGATGTATGTACGAATTTTTGTTTCTTGTATTACAGCTAGAATTCCAACAAGTATCTCACATCATGTCCGATATGCAAGGAAGATAGGTACGAGGCTAGTAGAAAGTCGAGAAACACAAAGAAGAAATTGTGATACTTCCCTCTACGCCCTCCATTACAGAGGTTGTTTTACACTGTAGGCACTTCAAAGCATATGATTTGATATTTGAAGTGTCGACAGTCAACTGATCATGATTCACCCGGCTGCAGGCGAGGCATGGAGACATTTTGATCGTATGTATCCGGACTTCGCAGCAGAACCCAGAAATGTATGACTCGGTCTATGCACGGCTGGTTTCACACCGTTCGGGAAAGCTGGGAAGAATTACTCTTGTTGGCCCGTGTTTGTGACCCCCTATAACCTCCCTCCGGATTTATGCATACGATCGGAGTTCATTTTTCTGAGCGTTGTTATACCAGGGCCAAAGAGTCCCGTAAAGAAGTTGAATATTTGCTTGAGACCGGTAATTGACGAGTTGAATGGTTTGTGGAGTAATGGTTTGTAGACATATGACAACTCACGAAGAAAGACTTCCAAATGCGAGCGGCCCTAATGTGGACTATTAGCGATTTTCCTGTTTATGGAATGTTGTCCCAATGAAGTACGCATGGGAAGCAATCATGTCCTTATTGCATGGGTGACAAAAATTATTTTACGCTTAATAATGGTGGAAAAGCCTCGCGGTTCGATTGTCATCGTCGATTTCTACTAGAGCATCATGAATGGAGGTACAACAAGAAGGAGTTCTACAAAGATAGAGAGGCACTTGAACCACATATTCAAAGGAAAACAAGAGATGAAACGCGGGCAATTATGGATAGTCTACGAGCGGTTGGGTTTGGGCCAAACACAACCAAGCACTCGATTTTTGGAACTATTCCTAATTGGTGTCGTCGGATCATCTTTCGGGAACTACCTTACTTATCCACAAACTTGATTCGCCACAATCTAGATGTTATGCATTGTGAGAAGAACGTTTTCGAAAACATCATCAACACGATGTTGGACTATGCTAAGTCGAATGACAACATTAAGTCTAGGCAGGATCTTAAGATATTGACTAACCATAAAGAATTTTTCTTAGTATCCACTAGGAGAGGAAGTGAATATTTAAAGCCAAAGACAACCTATTGTCTTACGAGGGAGCAAAAGAGTATGGTTATTGATTGGTTGAGATAACTTAAGTTTCTTGACGGATATGACTCGGACTTGGGACGATGTGTGCAAAAACAACAAGGAAAGTTGTATGGTATGAAGAGTCATGATTTTCAATTCTTCATTTAGAGACTTATCCCGATTGCCTTTTGCGCCTTCTTGGAACTCTAGATTTAGAAGACTTTGGTAGAGATTAGTCTGTTTTTTAGGGCGATTTGTGACTGAGAGGTTTCGGTTGCCGATATGGAGCAACTGGAGGAATCATTTATTGTTACTCTGTGCAAGATGGAGAGAATATTTCCTCCTTCATTTTTTGACTCTATGGAGCATTTAACCCAACACCTTCCGTACGAGGCTAGAGTTGGAGGTCCAATCTACTATAGATGGATATATCCATTTGAGAGGTACAATTTTATATTTTTAAAATCAATATCATTTATAATGTATTGATTCTTTATCTAATCAAACATTGATATGAATTATGCCGATTTTCGACATGAAGGGTTCAGTATTGAATAAGGCGAGGGTGAAAGGATCTATAGCCAATTCATACCTACTTGCAGAGCTGCCAATTTGTGTTCTCAATATTTGGATGTCTCTGTTCAGACTAAATATAACCACCTCCATAGGAATGAGATGTTAGATAGCACGGAGTGGGATGATGAGATTCAAATATTTCATAGGAAAGGGGCGCCAGTTGGGCCACTGAACAAAAGATGACGCTTGACTTCCGATGAAATGTAGCAAATAGAGCTTTACACGCTACTTACCTGTCCAGAGCTTGACGAATGGGTCGAGTAAGTTACTATTATTTGTAATTATGACATGAGACGTTAGATAGCATGGCGTGGGATGGTGAGCTTCAAATATTTCATAGGAAAGGGGCACCAGTTGGGCCACTAAACAAAAGATGACGCTTGACTTTCGATGAAATGTAGCAAATAGAGCTTTACTCGCTACTTAACTATCCAGAGCTTCATGAATGGGTCGAGTAAGTTACTGTTATTTGTAATTATGACATGATTAAAATGCTTTAATGACGAGTAGAGTAATAACTTATGAAAATTTTCCTACACATGTTTTTTGAAGAAGAGGAGTGCAGTGGACTCAGTCCAATGGAGGTACAATCCAAGAAGAACCAATTATACGTAGCATAGTTCAAGAAGATGTATTAATGTGGGCGCTACGAGAGCGACATACGAATAGATCCTCTAATCACTGCTCCGGCTAATACAGTAGCTACCTATGATGGATACATAGTGAATGGATTCAGATTTCACACTGAGATGACGTTGGGTCCAAAGAAGAGTGATTGTAGTGGAGTTTATGTGAAGGTAAACATGGGAGGATCTGAGGCTACCAACTTCTATAGAACGTTGAAAGACATAATATATGTGGAATATTGAGGGAAATTAGACCACTTTTCATTGTGTTGTTCAAATGTGTGTGGTATGATATAAACGCAAGTACTGAGGAGCACTCAACGTACAAGTTAGTTGATATAAACCCGCGACGTACCCTCGCCACCAATGAGCCGTTTGTCTTTGCTAACCAAGCATTACATGCGTACTATGTCCTGTACCCAAAGAAGATGACGGGGCATCCAGGTTGTTGAGGATGGTTGGCTGTATCTACCATTCATGTTAGGCACATAATCGATATGTCATCAGTTGTCGAATCAAACGATCTCAAAACGAGGATGCCGAACCAAGTGCTACAAGAGAATGCATCCGGAGGGCTGAACTTCTGTGTAGACCTTTCCTCATTCAATATGGATATCCGATTAGCTGACAATGGATTTGATGTGGATGACGATAGAAGTTCAGAGGAGGAGGACGATAAGGACATAGAGGAAGATGACGATAGAATGGGTGACCCAGAGTCAGAAGATAGTATGTATGATTAGCATGCGATTATGGTTTAGTGGTCGATTTCTGTGTTTTAAAATATTTAATACATATAGATTCACATCGTTTGATTCAGATTATAGTTTGTATTTGTATTGCAAAAGATTGTTGGTTATAAAATTAAACTAGTACACTAGAATCAATTGTGTATAATAAGTAGAGTTAAACTAGTACTAAAATAAAAGGCACAAGCATTTACATGAAATCTACATACAAATAAAGACATTACATAAACATTACTGAATTACAAATAAACATGAGATCTACATAAACATAAAGTCATTACAAGCATTTAATGAATTACATAAATACAACAAGAGTAAACAGTTGGAACTTAATTACATGAAAACTACATAACACAATATTCATTACAGAATAAGAAACAACAACTAATACTACTAGTTCTCATAATCTTTATCAGCAAATCCAAAGGTACTGGGAATGGAGTCTCCACCACCCTCGTCACCATCACCACCAAGATCAGTCGCATCATCATAAAGAGTGTCCTCAAGATCGTCATTCGCCTCATCGTAGTCATCCACGTACTCAAGCGCATACATTGGAGTAGCCAAAGACGAATGAGCAAATAGATCACGTGCGGCCGGTAGGGGCGGGGACTGGGGTGTCAGCACGGTACCCTGTTAGCCTGTGACATGAATCCAGTAGGAAGCAGACGCGAATGAGGAGTAGCTGTCACATCGGTGATATGCTGGGACAAGTGTTCTATGTGATCCAAAAAGACATCAACTTTTCGATTAGTAGCAGTACTAAGATGACGGTTCTCTTGCTCCAAGTTGCTCGTGTAGGCCTGTGTCAAGTCTAGCACCTTCGTTGACGCGATGCCAAAAGCATCTAGCGGTGCCTCCGAATGCAGACCCGCAACCTTCCCCTTCTTCACTCTTTTGGACGCCCTCTCCCACAACTCTGGATCGATGAAGGGCCATTTAGCCCGATACGCCTCGTACCTCTCCGTCATCAAGCCTATGTAGGCCTTCTGTTGATTTTGATCGAATAATTAATATGTAATTTATAATGCATAAGTCAAATACTAGGAGATAACCATGTACGCGGGGTCTAGCCAAACGCGGCGACGTGGAGCTCCAACCGATAGATCATCTGGAATATGTGTATGTTGAAAATGATATGCCTCATCATGTCAAGGCTTTGTCTCCCGGTGAGGGTTCGCAGGCCTCTACATATTGACATAAATTTTTTGTTAAACTTTATAAATTTAAACAAACATTATTCGTATAGAACTGAATTTATTAAGACATACCATCCTACGAAGGATCTCTGAATAGCTGATAGACCCAACAAGGGCACTGCTCAGGGGGTCTCTCGTCCTCTCCCATTCTTATGTGCTCTCTCGGATTGTCGCATATGCCCCTCTAACTCCAATACTGTACAAACTTGCTCCCCAACTTGTCGTTCATCCACCTAGTCTTCAAACGCCTCGCCCACTTCGAATCATCCTTCCTCGCATAGTAGTTCTTGTTAGCATTGTGTACCACCTCCTTATACCGTTTGCTTGGCTTCTCCTCGTAGGCCGCATGTGCTAGACCCCAATCATATTGACTAATACTATATGTTTTCTGCAAATAGTTAAGGTTTTTATGTTTTGAGACATGGTTTTAATTAAGACTTCGTTAAATAAAATTCTTATATATATATATATATATTTATATTCTGTAATCTCACCGTAAACTTAATCCACATCTGATCACTAACTTTCTCCTTGAGCTCATTATACGAAAGAACACAAGTCGTCATAAAGGTCCTAATGATCTCGGTAGTCGTCGTCGATATCCTGCGCCCCCCCATTAAAAGGTCGTGCTCATTAAAAGAAATACTACGATGCCCTCTACCATCAGGCGGTACCACAACGCCTCTAGATAGCCCCCTGCCTGGTCGCTGCTACATGGCTATAGATGGTCGTACACTGGCGGCATCTGTAGGCAAAGTACTTGGTCTTGATCTGGTAGACTCAGTAGATGGTGGCATATGTGCTCTACGCCTCAATCCAGATGATGTGTGTGGCGTCGATGCTGCGTGATGGTCATCTAGTCAATGTGAAACCACTACATCTAGTGGAGTACGGGCACTCAATCAACCAGTGGGCCCGGGTGGCAGGGAAGTGGTAGGGGCCTTGATAGTAGCGGGTGGTGTAGTGCCCGAATGAACTATACGGAGGCGAGGATCGACACCCTCTCTTCAAGGGTTGGCCATCGCCAATTGAACGCAACGAGCGTGGAGGATCGTCTGACATGTCGTCGACTAAGTACTACGTACTATATCAAAATTTCTAAGTTAGATCATTTCTAATTATAGAGATGATCTAAATTTAATCATTACTAAATTATATAGCTTTCCTAAATGCTTGGGCTATGTTTTAAAAACTATTAGTTCTAATATATGTAACAACAATTCCTAAAGGCAACGCCATAATAACTAAAATAACACATATGCAAATAATATAAAATCAAACAATTCTAAGATAAATAATATTTTATAAAGCTATAAGAAAATCTTTCATAACTGTTCGATTTTGAAGCAAAATGCAAGAGTGCGCCGTCTTTCTCTTGGAAAAGCATTTATGCGACAATCCCTATTTTGGCTAGGGGGCTGCAGTGGCGAATTGGAAATGGGAATTTAGTGGCAGCCTGGAGTGGTGCATGGCTAACGAGACCTATTAAGTTTAAACCAATCACACCGCGAGGAGATGAGACAAATGAACCCCGAGTTTGCGACCTTATTGATCAAGACACGGGGTGGTGGAATCGATTACTTGTCAGGGAATTATTTTGGGAAGCCGCTGCTAATATCATTTTGTCATTGCCCTTGGGAGATAGGAGCAACGAGGACGTGAGAATTTGGCATTATAGTAAAAATGTTTTTTTTTTTTACTGTTAGTAGTGCTTATCATATGATTATGTCGCATGGATTGATTTAGAAAAAGCCTGAAGGAGCCGATAGTGTGCTACGTGATTGGAGATTTATTTGGAGTGTTAAAGGGTTGAATAAATTAAAACGTTTCTTGTGGCGTGTATGTTCAGATATTCTCCCAACAAATTGGTACTTGGTGCATCGCCGGATGCCTATAGAAACAACGTGTTTGGCTTGTGGAGGGGATTTGGAAGAAGCTTTCCATGTACTGTTTCACTGTCACATTGCGAGTCAGGTTTGGGCACTTGCTTTTCTTCCAAGTTCAACTCGAATTAAGCATAGCAAAAATTAGAGGATTGGTTGAGAAGTGTCTGTACTTCGTATGATGCACTGCTGGTTCTTAAGGTCGCAGTCGTGTGTTGGGTGTTATGGGGTGATAGGAATAAAAGAGTCGTTGAGGAAAGAAGACGCCTATGGATATTGTAAGTTTTGTCGAGTCGTTCATTCGAAATTGGGTGGAAGCACATGGTCTGGAAAGTGGGCAGGGGATATCGGAATTAGATGGCTGGAAACCGCCTCCTCGTCCTTGGCTCAAGATTAATCTTGATGGGGCGGTTTTTGCAAGAAATGAGCAATTGGGGTTGGCATGCTAACGAGTGACAGAAAAGGTAATATCCTTGCAAAGGTGTAACGCAGAATAGAATGCAACCTTGGTGCGCTCAACGCATAAATTCTTGCGATTTATACAAGCGTTAAGATGGCAATTTCTTGTGGATGAGAGCAGGTGATTTTTGAAGGTGATTGTTTGGTGGCTTTAGATGCTATTGAGAGTCGTGCTGACATTGGCGCCGAAAGTGGAAATCTGATCAAAGATATACAAAGATATAAAGTAAATCATCCATCGTTTATCTTTCAGTGGACACGATGCCAAAATAACGAGGAAGCGCATAACCTTGCACGCTCGGCGTTTTCAGATACTGATTGGTTTGCTGGTTTGGAGATTGATCCTGGTAGGTTCCTTGTTTATTGGTTTTGCTATTGTCTTTGTTGTTCTGTTTTTCTTCAGATTTCTCTTACCGAATTGGGTTGTATTTGTTGGTTTTGACCACCAGATTTGGTCAATTTATGCCATATGATTTTTTTAAAAAAAAGAAAATCTTTAATAAATATATTATTAAAATTATTACATATGAGACATACATAAATCGTAAAAAAACATAAAATCGTAAACTATTACATATACTAAATTGGAGACATATTACCTAAAAAAAGATTCATAAACTATCATCATTTCGAGATTATAAGAATTCCATAAAATTATCGATTTCCAATTTATAAATAGATTAGCTAAAAACATAAATTGCTGAGATTCGATAAATAGAGATTTCTAAAAGCATAATCATCTATAGTTTATAGAAGTTCCCTAAGAATATCATAAATTCCTATTTATAAATCGATTAACTAAAAGGCATAAACGATGTTGAAAGTCTAACAATTCTACAATATCAAAAATTCCTAAAGGCATAAATAATGTTTAAAGCCTACAAACTCATAAAGGAATACACAATATTTAAAGCCTAATTGTCTAACAATTCCTAAAGGCATAAATAATAACTAAAGGCTAACATTTTCTACAATATCTAACAATTCTAACAATTTAAAATATAAAATAAATATAACATAAAAAGTGAGAAAAAGGCGAAAAAACTTAGCGGATTCGGATTTCCGACTGAAACCCGGTGGCGAAAAGGATGGGGCAGTGGAAAATGAGTGGGGAGAGAGAGTGTGATGTGTGAAAATGAGGGAAGAGGAGGGAGGTATTTATAGGACCGCGGTCGCTAATAAGGGCATTAGCAACCGCGGTCCAATCAGCAATTTCGGCTCAGCTGCGCGGCCCAGCTGGGCTGAAATTAGGGTATTTTTCCCGCCAAAGGTCTTCGACTGGACTCAAGTCACAAATACATTTTTTTGCCTGGAATCCAATCGTAAATTCTTGAGTTCAGTCGCACATGGCTTGGCGACTGAACTCCAGTCGCAAATGCCATTTGCGACAGGACCCCGATCAGAAGCGGTCAGAAAAACTTCTGACCGGAGTCTAGTCGCCCTTTTCCGATTGAAAAAGGGCCCTTTTTCTTGTAGTGATGTATGATAACACCGCTCACTCAACACTAACAATTTCATATATTTTCTAACAAAGTGGTACAACCACTATAAATAAATATCTTTTAACAGTTTCGAATCTCCACTTACCTATCATAGAATGTCACGCTTGAGGAGAAGTCATTCTTTTATACAAATTAATAAATATCAATTTACTTAGCAAAACTTAAACTATTAGATAAAGGAGCTATACAAATTACTCGGTGGTGTTCATTAGTTGGGACTATATAAGTTCCCATCGCTATAATAAAAGAATTCTTGAAAAGTAGCCATTGGTGGAATGGAATGATACGATGGAATGGAATGCTATAATTTGGGAGCCTCGGTGGAATGGAATGGTACGGTACGGTGACAGACGCAAAACTGACTAATGGTTGAAATGAAGATATGGTATAAAAGGAAGGGAAGTGCACGTGAGTGACTTTTAGAAGACAATAGTGATCAAAATGTTGCGTATAAACCAATAACATTAAATACTTATGTCTGAATTTTCTTTCTGTAAAATAATAAAATATTTGTTTTATGACCACAAACTTATTATTTATTTATTGTTTACAAATGATCGGTGCACGCAGGAATTATTTAGTTTTTGTAGGTCCATTTTAGCAAAGCTTATCTCTTAGATTTGAAAATCGTGTCTTTAATTTCATGGCATACAAAAACATTGTTTTAATTAAGTTACTAAACTACGGACCGAAATTCTTTTGATTAAGTTAATTCCCAAATTACCATATGAAATTTTTGGTTGACAAACCTATTATATATATAATGTGTGATCATATATATATATATATATATAACGGGACCATCATGACATTATATATAATGAATTTCTAATTTTGCCCATGACCGATTAAAGTGTCAGAAGATGTAAGAAACAGTTTTATATATAGGGGGGGGGAGGGTACATGCAATATTTCACTAAGTTTAGATAATACTTTAAAATACTAAAGGAAATTATGAATTGCATGCACATGTCACATTTGATAAAGTTATTTTGATAACTGTTTTTTAAATATAAGAATATTCTTCAATTTAGGATTTTTAATATAATAGATCTTTACATAATTAACATCAAGTCCACTTTATATTCTGTTGTTACATGACATGCATCACAAATAAATCAACTGAGATTTTTCGTTACTCGAAAGAGCACACTTAGCGCAGTTTAAAATGTCACATGACATAAATTCACATTTAATCGCGCGTGGTAGTTTTAGGAGAGATCATTCCAGTTTTGCAAACTTAGTTTTCTGTAGACCCTAAACCTTATTAGGCGTGTAGCTGAAATTATCCCAAAAAAATACAGAAAATAAAAAAAAATTATTGGAGAAGAATGTGACTCGTGATATGACTGAGAATATATAAGAAAGTCATGAGAGTTGTACATGACAGTATCATCGAAAGGAGAGAAGAGAAAAGATTATGTTTTTGGTGCATATGTAAATATTGTTTTCTGCATTTCGTGTAATAATAATAATAATAATAATATTAGCTAGCTGTCGACAAATGACTCCAAACGCTTCTCACGGGGGATCACTAGAGAGCATCTCTTCTTGTCATGACCTATGTCTGTACAACAATTTTCATTTTGTGGTTGGTGATTTACCAAAGGGTCCATAATATCTCTTTTTTGTTCTTTTATTTCTAGTAAATTGACGTGATTACCTTTGTAATTACTTCTGTTTATTTTTTAGAGATCATATGTTTTCGCTGGTGTAATTAAGAAATAACTAATATATAGTGTAAAAAGTATATTACATGGAATTAATAACAAAAGTACCAATAATAAAATTTCTTACAATTTCCCAATAGAAATTATTTGTGCAGCCATCGTGAAATAACGTATATAGTACGACCAATTAGATTATTTGAGTAATAAATGTAGAGTTAATATAAGATTACAATGTCCCACACAACTTCGGAGCTGTCTCATAGCTTAGGGTATATTTATTAATAATTCCTATAATATTTACCACGTTATGTTACCAATGTTGCAATTGCATAAAATATCTTTTCCCAATTATTATCATGGTTTGTGCTCGACCATAATTGATATTAAAAGACAACCGTCACGCAAATTTTGTGTTAAGGCGTAACCTGATTGAAAACTTAGAGAAATTTGGAAACAAAGGCATAAACAAAATTACAATATATCCGTGCTCGTATTTTGTTACATTCAATAATAATAAAAAAATGATTGATATGTTAGTGATCAAATTTGAGTTGGGTGACAAAATTGACAATACCTGCATGCAAGTCCAATAATATATATTACGTCATAATCTTATGTGGTACGTACTCATGCAGGAAACAAACAACAAATGATACAATAATTAATCAATCGCTATTTTGAGAGCTATATCCCTTCCCTTCTCTTTAAAAAGACTGCAAAGCTTTTCTCCTATGATTTTTCATGAACAAAGAAGGAGAAAACGAAGAAGATGCACTACAAGAAAACGGGGCTTTTCCCGACCGCAGCTCGGGTCGGGAAAAGCCCTCCTGCGGTCGGGAAAAGCCCATTCCCGACCGCAGGGCGGTCGCGAAGCTGCGGTCGGATAAAGTCTGGTCGGAAATACATTCCCGACCGCAATAGGTCGGCAATACTTTTCCCGACCACAAAATATCGACCGGAGCCTGGTCATAACATTCCCGACCGCAATTTGGTCGAGAAACAATTCCCGACCGCAGTTTGGTCGGGATAATACCCGTCCGCCACGCGGTCGGGAGATTATTCCCGACCAGAATCTGGTCGGGTTGTAGCCCGGTTGCAAAACCGGGCTACGGGCCAGCGTCCGACCACATGGCGGTCGGGAGTAATATTCCCGACTGCAATTTGGTCGAGAAACCATCCCGTATATATTTTAAATAATTTGCATTTCCCGGCCAACACGTGGTCGGGAACTACAAGAAATATCGACCGCCGATTGGTCAAAAATAATATTCAAAGATTCCCGACCACTTTGTGGTCGGAAGTAATATTCATACTTTCTCGACCGGTTTGCGGTCGGGAGTAATATTCATACTCTCCCGACCGGTGTGCGGTCGGGAGTAATATTCATACTTTCTCGACCGGTGTGCGGTCGGGAGTAATATTCATACTCTCCCGACCGGTGTGCGGTCGGGAGTAATATTCATAGAAATAAAAAAAATAATATTCCGGTAAAAATTACCGGAATATTATATTTTATATGTAGCCCAATCTATATGCTCAATATAATTTAATGTTTCTTTATTATATATATTGTTTCAAAGAAAAATAGAATAAAATTGTTTGAAAGAAAAATGAAATAAAAGTGTTTGAAAGAAAAATGAAATAAAAGTGTTTGAAGAAATGAAATAAAAGTGTTTGAAGAAAATGAAATAAAAGTGTTTTAATAAATGAAATAAAAGTTTATGAAGAAAAAGAAAGAAAGGAAAGAAAAGTGTTTGAAGAAAAAAAGAAAGAAAGGTGTTTGAAGGAAAAGAAAGAAAAAAGTGTTTGAAGAAAAAGAAAGAAAAGTGTTTGAAGAAATAAAAGATAAAAAGTGTTTGGAGAAAAAGAAAGATAGGTGTTTCAACAAATAAATGAAAAAGTGTTTAGTGAAAAAATTGTGTGGAGTGATGGCAATGGGGTATGGTTTATTTATAAGTTTTGTGGGATTGGTTTTGATTGGTGGGATGTGAGTGGCGCGGATCATGGTTTGAGTCGTTGGATTGTTTTGGTTAATGAACGGATGAGATTGGATTTTGTTTTGTTGAAAAATTTAAATTGTTGGCGGCCCCGCCAAAACTTTTAACGGTTCCGACCGGCCTGCGGTCGGGACAATTATTTTGCCCAGAAACACACCGATGAATATTATTCCCGACCGCAGGGTGGTCGAGAATCATATGAATATTACTCCCGACCGAACGCCGGTCGGGAATGATAAATTTTTTATTTTTTAAAAATTATTATTGAGCTATAATAATACTAGTTTAATGTTTATTTGAGTTAAAAAATTAATAATTATTTGTTAAATAATATTATGTCGGGGTAACTTTGAGTTTTACGTGTATATCTATGTATATATATCTATATATATTAATTAGTCGTGTGTATATCTATCTATCTATATATATCTATCTATCTATATATCTATCTACCTATATATAGGAATCAACAATTGTTGTAATCGTTAGTGATAAGTAAAGATAAGCCACTTGTGTTATTGAACACATTTGTTAATTAGAGGTATACACATATATATATAACTAAATTATGAGATGATGATTAGTTACGTTACTGAATTATTAGTGTTACGTAAATATATATGACAAGATCAATCGATTCATGATTCTTTGGATAACAAAATATAATATTTTTATTGCACTTATAAAATTTCACCAATGTTTAAAACACTAGATGAATACTAATCAAATAATAATTGAGAAAATATGAATATTAATCGTTACTGAATAGCGGTAAACCCTAAACCCTAAACCCTAAACCCTATACCCTAACATTCCCGACCGCAGTTTGGTCGGTAAGTTATTTTCCCGACCGCGACTACAAAGTTTCCCGACCGCAGTGCGGTCGGGAGATGTAACGGTAACAAAGTTTCCCGACCGCCCGGCGGTCGGGAGATGTAACGGCTAGTAACGGTAACAAAGTTTCCCGAACGCCTTGCGGTCGGGACTCTTTATTACCGTTGGTTTTTCCGACCACCGTGCGGTCGGGAATACTCTGCGAATCTCCTATAAATACCCTCTCCTATTCCCTTTAGAAATCATTCCAACATTCATCATTTTTTAAGGTATGCACGATTTTCCCTTGTTATATCCCAATTTTCCTATTTTATAACCATTAAGCTCATGTTTATTTAGAAACTAATGTTTTTATTGATTTGTTTTAGATATTGCGGTAATTAAATGCAACGAGGGGCGTATGTGTGTGCAACAAATACTTGATCTAAGTATTTTTCTACGCTACAACAAGTAAGCATTTTTTTCCTACGCTATTTAATTTTATAAGATCAAGCTAAATTCTTAGAAGTGTAACAAATTCTTTTTAATTTCCGTAGATTATAAATGGATTATCGTCCCGATAGATCTTGGATGTACGATAGGATAAATAGTAATACCGGTTATTTGAATGAACATTACGTGATTGGGGTTCGTGAATTCATAAAGTTTGCATTAGCACAAACAGATTACGTAGATGGAAAACGTATTAGGTGCCCGTGCAAGAAATGCACAAATTTAAAATATTGGGAACGAAACGTAGTACAAGATCATCTTCATAAGTCGGGGTTTGTGAATCAATATTGGATATGGGACTTGCATGGAGAGGAGGCGAACGAGGCATCCACATCGTATGTACCAGAATCACCGACCCCTAATTTTCACGTTGATAGTCCTGTTCATGCCGATACTTTGTTTAGGGATATGGTTGTGGATGCATATGGGGGTCGATTTGTTGAGGGAGAGGTGCACAACGAAGATCCGAGTCGCGATGCAAAGGAGTTCTACAAATTGATGAAGTTGGGCGACCATAAAATGCACCAGAAGAAGCCTAAGACTGTGCTCCAGTGGTTTGCCCAGTGGTTGACAGTTAAGACGGGTCATAAATCCTCAAATGTCGAGAGCGAAAAGTACTTAGCGTTGTCCAAGGATTGCATGGACCCAGAGATTGAGGAAATGCTACCGAGCACGATTCAAGGCATGAATAAGATGCTTGCGGGTTTGGGTTTAGGGTACGAAAAGATCGACGTATGTTGGAATCTGTGTTTCTTGTACTACGGTGAAAATGCCAACCCGGATCTCACATCGTGTCCGATATGCAAGACAGATAGGTACGAGGCCGGTAGAAAGTCGAGGGTTGGAAGGAAAAAGTTGTGGTATTTCCCCCTAGGCCCTCGGTTACAGAGATTGTTTTATACCATCGGTACTTCCCGACATATGACTTGGCATTTGAAGTGTCGCGCGTCACCTGATAGAATGATACACCCCGCTGCAGGCGAGGCGTGGCGACATTTTGATCGCACTTATCCGGACTTTGCCGCGGAGCCCAGAAATGTCCGACTTGGGCTCTGTACAGATGGGTTCTCACCGTTTGGGCAATCTGGGAGACAATATTCTTGTTGGCCCGTGTTTGTGACCCCTTATAACCTCCCGCCGGATTTATGCATGCGACCAGAGTTCCTTTTTTTGAGCCTTATTATACCTGGCCCGAAGAGTCCTGGAAAGAACTTGGATCTGTTGTTGAGGCCGTTGATTGATGAGTTGAAACAATTGTGGAGTGATGGTTTATGGACATATGACAGCTCACGAAAGGAAAACTTCCAGATGAGAGCGACCCTTATGTGGACTATTAGCGATTTTCCGGCTTATGGAATGTTGTCACAGTGGAGCACTCACGGGAAACTAGCATGTCCTTATTGCATGGGTGATATAGATTCTTTCACACTTGATAACGGTGGAAAACCTTCGTGGTTTGATTGTCATCGTCGATTTCTACCACCTGGTCATAAGTTTAGGTACAACAAGAAGGATTTCACCAAGAAGAAGGAGGTGCATGAGCCGCCTATTCGAAGGAAAACAGGGGAGGAGATGAAGGCAATTGTGGATAGGCTACGATCGGTTAGGTTTGGGTTAAATCCCCCTAAGCTCCCGGGTTTTAACACAACTCATAATTGGTGTCGACGAAGCATATTTTGGGAACTACCATATTGGTCCTCGAACTTGATTCGCCACAATCTAGATGTCATGCATTGTGAGAAGAACTTTTTTGAGAACATCATCAACACGGTGTTGGACAGTGCTAAGTCGAAGGACAACATTAAGTCGAGGCACGATCTTAGGCTTTACACAACACGTAAAGCATTGTTTTTGCAACCCGGTGGAAGAAGAGGTGGTGAGTATGCAAAGCCAGTGGCAAAATACTGTCTCACGAGGGAACAAAAGAACATGGTACTTGATTGGTTGACCAAACTCAAATTTCCTGATGGATATGCCTCTGATCTGGGAAGATGTGTGCAAAAACAACAAGGAAAACTGATTGGAATGAAGAGTCATGATTGTCACGTCTTCATGCAGAGATTGATCCCGATTGCTTTTCGAGACTTCTTGGACACCGAGATTTGGGGTACTTTAGTTGAGGTTAGCCTTTTCTTCAAGGCGATTTGCGCCTCAGAGGTGTCGGCTCAGGATATGAAGATTTTGGAGGACTCGTTTATTGTTACTATGTGCAAGATGGAAATGATATTCCCTCCTTCATTTTTTGACTCCATGGAGCATTTAGCCATACACCTCGCGTACGAGGCTAGAGTTGGGGGTCCAGTCCATTATAGATGGATGTATCCGTTCGAGAGGTACAATTTCATATTTTTAAAATTATTATATTTAAAAATATTTGTTGTTTTCTCTCATCTTTCTTTGATTTAATTGATATAGGCAAATGTTCGTCATGAAGGGTTTTGTACTTAACAAGGCGAGGGTGGAAGGATGTATAGCCAACCAGTACCTACTTTTGGAGTTGTCAAATTTGTGTGCTCAATATCTGGATGTCTCGGCTAAGACTACATTTAAGAAACTCAACAGGAACGAGACACTAGAGAGCACGGAGTGGGATAATGAGCTTTCAATATTTCGGAAGAGAGGCGGTACGCTAGGAAAAATTGACGATAGGCCCTTGACTACCAAGGAAATGAAGCAAATAGAGCTCTATGTGCTTCTAAATTGTCCAGAGCTTGACGATTGGGTCGAGTAAGTGCTCTCTAATTATTCTTAATAACGATATACTGAATTACTTTTAGAATAACTGACTAATGTAAATGTTTATGTGTAGATTGTTTGAAATGGAAGAGTGCAGTGGTCTTAGTCAAAGGGAGAAACAAGCAAAGAGGAACCGTGAGTACGTAGCATGGTTCAAACGGACATATGGCAGTGGTAAATACGAGACTGACGTACGAATAAATCCTCTACTTGATGGTCCGAATACTAAGGCAATAACCTCCGAGGGATACATTGTGAATGGGTTCAGATTTCACGTCGACTCGATATTGGGGCCCAAACATAGTGATTGCAGTGGTGTTTGTGTGAAGGGCGCCATGGGTGGTTCTGATGCTACAAACTGCTATGGAACGTTAAAAGAAGTTTTACAGGTTGTATATTGTAGCCACGAGAGACCCCTATACATTGTCATGTTCAAGTGTGTTTGGTATGATATTAATGCAGGTACAGTGGAACATGCGACGTACAAGTTGGTTGACATCGACCCCAAGCGTACAAGTTGGAGAGACGAACCGTTTGTATTTGCTAACCAAGCACAACAGGCGTACTATGTGCCATATCCAAACTTGACGACGGGGCGTCCAGGACAAGAAGGATGGTTGGCCGTAACAACTATTCCTGCCAGACACATAATCGATATGTCATCAGTTGCGGGAGCAAACGATGTCGAATCAGGGATGCCGAACCAAGTTCTACAAGAAAATGTATCAGAAGTGGTTAACTTATTCGTGGACCTTACCTCATTTGATATGAATATCCAGTTGGCCAATGACGAGTTTGAGATGGTTGATGAATATGCAGTAGAAGAGCCCGATGAACCGATTGTGGAGGTTGACGAAGACGAGGAGGAGGAGGACAACGAGGAAAAGGAAGAGGGAGAGATGATGAGTGACTATGATTCTGAGGAAGATTAATTTTCCGAATATTAAAATTTTTTATTGAAATGTGTTCTTTTTTATTGAAATATTGTCTACTTTTTTTATTGAAATATTGTCTACTTTTTTTCCAAATGTGTTCTTTTTTATTGAAATATTGTCTACTTTTTTCATTGAAATATTGTCTACTTTTTTTATTGAAATATTGTCTAATTTTTTTATTGAAATATTGTCTTACTTAATGTGTTTGTGTTTCGAGATGAATATTAAAAATTTAACAAAATTAATACAAGTCAAAATATAACCATCATCGTCACAATCAAATATAATACAAGACATACATCACAAACATCCCCAAGATAGTAGAAATACAAAACATAATACAAGCCAAAACATAATAGAAGTCAAAACATAATACAAGTCAAAACATAATACAAGTCAAACATAGTCACAATCGTAAAAACCGAAGGTATCCATGGTAGCGGGTCCAACATCACCATCAAGCCCAAGCTCGGCTCCATCGTCTAGATCATCGTCGTACAATGGAACATTCTCCACTCCGTGGGCAAATGGATCCTGAGTAGGGTTCGCTGCATCGGAACCCGTAAAGCTAGGTGTGGGTCGAGAAGGGGCACAACCTGTAGTCTGTGTGATGTGATCGGACAAGTATCCGATGTGACCAACAAGCTCGTCAATTTTCTTCGCCATAGTCTCCCTCTGCTGCTGGCTATCTGTCTGCAATACGCGAATGTACTCATCCTGCTCGGCATTGGGGTTCTGCGTGTCGAACCCAAACACATTGTGAGGTACATCCTGTGGAAAACCAGCAGCTAGCCCCTTCTTCAACCCTCCACTCGCAAGCTGCCACAACTCATTGTCCAAATGGACCCACTGTGAACGGTCCGCCTCGTACCTCCTTGTCATACGGGCTATGTAGTCATCCTGTTCAATAAGACAAAAATGAGTTAGTACATCATTAATTTCATCACGTATGTTATTAGAATGCTTTACAAGTAAAATACTTACATATATAGCCTTGTAGTCGGAATGAATCCACTCTCGGCGACGTGGAGCTCCCTCTGGCACCTCGACCTCATGTGTGTGCTGATAACGATATATCTCATCGTGTCGAGGCTTAGGGGCACCGGGACCTCTAGCAGCAGCCTGCATATTGATATAATGTAAGAATTTAAATTTAAGACAATAAGTATTATATTCGTATAATAAGTTTTAATAAGACATACCATCTTTTGAGAAATCTTCGTGTAGCCCGTTTTTCCAGTAGCATGCGTCCCTTTTGCTTTCTTTCCTGGGACTGGCTCCTCTCCTCCTCGCCTGTTCTTCTTTCCAGTGACGGCCCTCTTCTGATGCTTCTCCGACTCCCAATGCTCTATGTACATCTTCTCTAACGCGTCGCTCATCCATTCATTCTTCGGACGGTTCGCCCACCTCGGATCATTGAGCCTCTCATAATAGTAATGCTTCGCAGCGTGGTTAACTTCCTTGTAACACTTTTGGGCCTTTTTTAGGAACACTTTATGAACTTCATTGAATATAGTGGGATCAATAATATACTTATCCTGCATTTAATTAAAGTTTATTATTAGTTTTTCGATATATAAAATTGATGAATATGTATATATATATATATATTGTAAACTTTTAAAGTCTTACCCGAAAACTAGCCCACCACTTCCCTTTTGTGGCTGCAGGAACCTTGTCAAATCGGTGACAAACGACCCTCATATGCTCTCGAATACTCGTGGTAATGGATTTGGCCACCGCGTTGCTATCCTCAAATTCGCCCAGAGGCGTCAAACGGATCGTCGGACGCCTGGTGCGATCCTGTGGAACCTCTGGAGCTCTCGCTGGGCCTCGTCCGGGTCGGCGCTGTGTCGAAGATGATCCTGCCTGGGCCCCGTCTGGTCGGGAAGAAGTAGTGGGCCCCACAGGTGCCGTAGGCCTCGATCCACCAGATGTCGAGGGCGTCGCAGCTACGTGATCATCAAGTAAACCTGGTGGAGTCTCGGCGACGAGGGAATCACGGGAATCGTCCGTATCAGATGGTGCAGCCTGATCACGTAAGGCGAGACGAATAGGTATCCTCGGTGGTGGGGCAGTAGTCCCGACGTCAGTAGGAGGAGCAGTCGACGGAGCAACGGGAGGAGCAGTCGACCGAGCAACGGAAGGAAGACGCGGTGAAGGACCAGATACAGTACCAAAAGTACTACTACGACGGAAGGGCTCGTCACGATCACAGGAAGACATCTAAATAAAAGAAAACGCTAATTGTAATCAAACACTAAGTTATATAGTTTTTTCCTAAAGGCATTAAACAGTTTTCATAAAAGCACTAATATTTTCCTAATATTTCCTAAAAGCACTAATATTTTCCTAATATTTCCTAAAAGCACTAATATTTTTCTAATATTTCCTAAAAGCACTAATATTTTCCTAATATTTCCTAAAAGCACTATTATTTTCCTAATATTAATTAAATCCACTAATATTAAGTCTAACAATATTCTTAAAACAATTTCTACTAAAATCCTAAAAAATTTAACGATATCTAACAATTAAACATTAAAAATTAAACAAATAAAACATTAAACATTAAAAATTAAACATTATAAATTAAACATTAAACAGTTTTCATAAAAGCACTAATATTTTCCTAATATTTCCTAAAAGCACTAATATTTTCCTAATATTTCCTAAAAGCACTAATATTTTTCTAATATTTCCTAAAAGCACTAATATTTTCCTAATATTTCCTAAAAGCACTATTATTTTCCTAATATTAATTAAATCCACTAATATTAAGTCTAACAATATTCTTAAAACAATTTCTACTAAAATCCTAAAAAATTTAACGATATCTAACAATTAAACATTAAAAATTAAACAAATAAAACATTAAACATTAAAAATTAAACATTATAAATTAAACATTAAACAATAAACAAATTAACATTAAACAAATAAAAAAATACAAGATTAGTCGAAAACTTACCGGATCGGGGTCGCCAAATAAATTTCGGTGTAGAAAAGTGGCGTTCGGTCGGGAGAAGGCGCGGGTATCTAATTAATAATTAAATTTTAAACATAAGTATATATAAAAACATTTTAAACATAATTAATTAAATTCTAAACATAAGTAATTAAATTTTAAACATAATTAATTAACTTTTAAACATAACTAATTAATTAAATTTTACCGGATCGAGAAAGTGACGCGGTGGTGGAGAGGCGGGAAAGGTGGCGGCGCGGCGGTGGACAGGCGGTGGACAGGCAGGGGTGGTTGCAGATGAGAGGGGCGGTGGAGAGGGGCGGTGCGCGGTGGTGGAGAGGGGCGGTGGAGAGGCGGAGGAGAGGGGCGGTGCGCGGTGGTGGAGAGGGGCGGTGGAGACGCGGAGAGAGATAGAGGGGCGGTGCGCGGTGGTGGCGGAGAGAGAGAGAGATTGGAGGTGGAGAGGCGGAGCGCGGTGGTGGAGAGGGGCGGTGGAGAGGCGGAGGAGAGGGGCGGTGCGCGGTGGTGGAGAGGGGCGGTGGAGACGCGGAGAGAGATAGAGGGGCGGTGCGCGGTGGTGGCGGAGAGAGAGAGAGATTGGAGGTGGAGAGGCGGAGCGCGGTGGTGGCGGAGAGAGAGAGAGTGGAGGTGGAGAGGCGGCGCTGGAGGTGGAGAGACGACTGGAACGCGGTCGAGATTAGGGAGAGAGGAAGGCGTCGACCGAACTGCGGTCGAGAGAGGGGCGGCGCACAGGCGGTGGACGTCGGTTAGGGTTTTTGTGGTGAGAGAGGCGAAAATGGAGAGAAAGGGGGAGGAAGACGACTAAATCGTCTGTCTTCCTCCCGACTGCCGTGCGGTCGGGACCCTAAGGCCCAGCTGCGCGGCCCAGCCGGGCCAAAAATTCGGGCTGATAATATCCGGCCCAATACACTCCCGACCGCCCTGCAGTCGGGAGATGTTTTCCTGACTACAGCGCGGTCGAGAATAGTCCTGGAACGTTTCGTAACCACGCTGCAGTCGGGAATGTTTGTATCGACTATTGCGCGGTCGGGAATGCTCACGACCAAATGGCGGTCGGGAGATTGCGGTCGGGAAAAGCCCCGAAATCTTGTAGTGATGGATTTGACAGAGAAAGCTGCCTTGTACGAGAAACTGGAGCAGCTTCGTTCTGCTACTAATTCAACTGCTGTAGTATTCTCATTCCCTTTTTTCATTAAAGCATTTTTGGATGAGCTTATTAAACTGGTTCAGCACGCATATAATTTGTTTGTTTGTTTCAGTATTGGATGAAGTTGTGATAGCTTATAACATGTACTGCTAATTAGTCTACTTAATTTGGAGATTCACCCCCCCCCACCCCCCCAACACACACACACACACTAAGTTTGATATTGGAGCATGTTTCAGTTAGCTGAATATATCAAAATCCAAATCTATTTGTAAATTAATCTTGGACAGATTTTGTTTTTTTTTGAAATTCTCAAAGAAGATATATAGGTTTTGTAATGAATTAAAAAGTATCGTATAGAGTCGAAAATATATAGGAGTGTGCCATAATATTTGATGGAAATAATGTTTAGAAAAGTTGCAGTTCATAATCTGATAATCAAAGTTGGATTGCTAGTAAAAAGCTATTTTCAGTATTGCAGTCATGAAAATGTGTAGATTTTTTGATCCGTGAATCAAAGTTTGCAAGTCAAGCTCAAGTCAAGTACTTTCGTCTTTTTTTTTTTTTTTTTTCCTTTTGTAAAAGTATATGTGTATAACAAAATAAAATAAGAGTCTGAACCTGGGAGATTGGACAATTCATAAATTTCTGGCTTTAGATTGCAGAGGATAATTTATTTAACTAGGCAGAGTTCTTTATATACAATTGGCATATTGATTAGTCATCATTAATATTTATTATGATCTTCTTTGTTACTTTAGGTAAATAAAGCATCAATCGTGGTGGATGCATCAAGATATATAGAAGAGCTAAAGGAAAGGGTTGAAAAACTACATCAAGATATTGCAACTTTGCAGCATAACTCCTTACCTGTGGTATTATACATACATGAATATGTCCTTAATTTCCTTTTTTCGACATAACATATGTCTTTTATAGAATTGCCCACATACAAAGGCTCAACAAGACTTGATATCATATATATTCTGTAACACATCCATCACATGTAGACCTTGAATCATATATATTAATCTCTTCATCTACACTAATGTGCAGCAGGTTAAAGTTGAAACCCTGGAAAAAGGGTTTTTAATAAACGTGTTTTCAGATAAGAATTGTCCGGGTTTGCTCGTTTCAATACTTGAGGCATTTGAGGATTTAGGACTTGAAGTACTCGACGCTAGGGTTTCTTGTTCTGACAATTTTCGCCTTGAAGCTGTTAGTGAGGTAAAATACTCTAATCATATTAACTAGATTATTTCATTCGCTAATTTCTTATTTAATTTCCTATATACATGGCCTTTTTCTTTTCTTTTCTTTTTCTTTTTGTAATTTTACTCATTGACTAGATCAATCCATATATATGATTAGTTATGAATAGACACACATAGTAAATGTCATGCAGTTAAGTAACAATATAAATTGTTTTCATAAGAAAAAAGTAACAATATAATAAATTAAAGATCATACGCGCAACATAAAAATAAACATTTTTCTTATCTTACACCACAAGTAAATAACCATACAATACGTTTCGTGACTACATTTGTGAATGGATCAATGTTTTACTTTGGTTTCAGTATATGTTTCTGTCTAACAAAAAAAAAAAAAAAAAAACCTCGTAATTTTTTGGGATCTCTCGGTATGGCATTTTTTTCAAATAGTGAAAGTTGAAGTTACAATAAACATGAAAACTACTTTTATGGTTTTATCCGTTATGCACAATGTCGAAAATGAAAGCTTCCATTGGTTTTTGAGTACGGAAAATATGATCCATGGTTTTGTGTTAATATATATTTTGATTGCAGAATGAAGGTCAATTGGAAAGCATAGATGCTCAGGTTGTTAAAAAAGCCGTACTTCAAGCTATCGAGAATTGGAGTGGAAATAAGGAGCAAGATTAATAATTATTAATCACCAATGCCCGTTCTTGTTCCCTTTTATTTACTATGGTATATAACTCACATGAAGAAAAAAGTCTTTCTATAAGTTACATTTTGGATATAGATCCTTTATTTTTTTTTCATGCAACAAATTAAAATCTTACGCAATTATTGGGGTACATAGGGAATAAGAAAGTATCCACTTGTGTGCTATGTCCGGTTAAATCCACTAATCCACGCACGTATATATACTTCGCACGTTTTCTGAATTTTTTTCTTACTTCATATCGCTATATATGTTTTTATTTAATTAAAAATTTATACACAGTGTTTAGATGCATGTAACTTATTTAATTAAATGACATTAGAGAGTGATGGATAGCGCGCTAGCATATAATAACTGTACATTAATTAACTTATCTAATTAATTGACATTACATAGAGATGGATTGAAAGTATGCTTGCAAAATAAGAAAGAACAAGACTAACTGTTTATTTTAACATTGAGAAACTTAATTACAGTAATGTTAACTATAGAGTAATTACTTCACATGTAAACTTGTTTATCGGTTGTATTCACTACAACAAAGCCGCCTAATCTGCGACCGTCATAGTGGTCGCGGATGAGGCCAAGGCGGTCGCTAAAATGTGGTCGCGGATGAGCTCGGTCGTGGCTCATCCGCGACCGACAGGCGGTCGACCGCCTAGCGGTCGCTGATGACATCTGGATAATCCGCAACCGTTTATCGGTCGCAAATTACCCCATGAAAATTCGTGACCGCCAAACAGTCGCCAAAGACCAAGTGGTCTCTGGCGACCGCTCGGCGGTTACAGAATGTGTATGAGTATTCGTGACAACTGAGCAGTCAATTTTTATTTAAGATTATTGGCGACCGCTAAACAAATAATGCGACACCTCAAATTAACGGTGGTGAGGGAATATCGTTCGGGCCCATATAGTCGGGGTGTTTGAAGATATTGTTACTCAAGTATTTGTGTTCGGAACGCCAATCTCGAGCTTAAGAAAAGGAGGCACAATATTTTTATTAAAGACTTTGAGTAAAGTACAAGGGGTCGTGTAGAGTGCACGAGTTACAACTAGAAAAGTGTGACAAATTCTAAGTAAAAGCGTAGTGTATGACAATGGAGAACATTGCTTCTTTATTGCGGAATGAATGAGCTTGTGGATCGTGAAAGCTCAAGGGTCTTCGGACAATGGTAGCCGGTATTTGCCGTCGTCGCTGGTGCCCAATGGGGGCGAGGGTCTTATGCGCCAATGGTCTTCGGGGATAATCTGTGCCAATGCATGCAGTCCGGTCTGCACCAATGAATATTCTGCACCAATATTGTTTGTTGCTCTATGCCCCAATGAATGAGTTGGACCAATGGGAGGATGATATTTCCTCGTTATCAAGGTAGTCATGGCGTGGGGAGAGTTGGACCAATGGGGAATGGTCTTTCCTTGTTATTAGGGTAGTCATGGCGTGGGGAGAGTTGGACTAATGGGGAATGGTCTTTCCTCGTTATTAGGGTAGTCATAGTGTGGGTAAAGGTGATGATGAATAATGTGTCCTTCAAGGTAAGTCGGAGGTCGTGGTCGAAGGAGAAAGGCCTAGTGTAATAGTACATCGAACAGGAGAAATTCGATACAGATCGAGCATCGAACGAACTCGATTCGATCTAAGGAGAGTATCGAATCATCCCAGTTCGATACACTTTCCCCAGCTACCAGTGGGCCCGCAAGATGGGAGTTATAAATACCCCGTCCCTTGACATTCTCAGCACGTATTCAAGACTATCTCAAATTACCCAACATTGAATTTGAAGCATTCGATACAGCACTCGATTGAAGCCTCTGCATTCGAAACTCAACCTAACATCAAAATAGGCCAATTCGATGCACAGTAACCACACACATACTTAGATCGAAGGACCCAGATTCGATACTGAATCACACAACGCTAGCTATATCGAACACACCTGATTAGATACAGCCTGGATAGAATTCCAACAATTCGATACACTCCAGATTCTATGTAGGCCGATTCGAGATACCTCGTATCAAATCCACCCGATTCGATCGTCGTCAGATTTGACCTATCATGGATTGAACAACACAAATTCGACCTATCGCGAACCCTTGGAGATAAATAAACTACGTCCGACTTGATTTCATCGATGGGATACGTAGGCAGCTTGGCACGATCCCATGTTCAGTCCGAAATCATAAGTATCTAACGCCCCTAATTTGACAGTCGAAGAGCATCGAATCTGTCCCGTTCGACTATTCTCTCAACTTGGCCATTTAGGGATTTTTCCCGGGATCTTATATCTCATCAAGTGTAATACCTGTTTCAGACTAAGCTAGTTCGCTCATTGTAATAGGATAGCGTTATTTTGGTTATGTCTGGCCCCATTGTATCGATTTCTCGGTGTATTTTAACCTAAACGAAATAAGACCAAAATATTGGCGCCGTGTGTGGGAACACCATTTCGTTTACACTTAAGAGTCTGTTAACGTAAAATGGCCAAGAAATGGAATGGACCAACGGGAAAGATATTTGAAGAGTCCCAGTAGCTATATCGAGATCGGAAAACAACCACGGAGTTAACAATATGGAATTCGGTCCCAAGCAAAAAACGAGTGGTGCTAAAAGCAATAATCAAATCCACGATTCAACCAAGAAAACTAACATCATCGGAAGAAAGATTAGGGATTCTTCAATCCCAATCCTATATGTTTATCATTTACATTTTGTCTAAATACTGACAGATATCTAAGAAAGCGTGTGCCTTATCTTATTACTAGCAACGATTGAGAGGAGCTTCCTCTGCGGGGACCAACAACAACACTTTGAATAGTGTTATGATTTGTGTTACCCTTATGAGGTATCGAAGAATCTTACCCGTATGAGGTATCAAAGAATCTTACCCTTATGAGGTATCAAAGAATCTTACCCTTATGAGGTATCAAAGAATCTTACCCTTATGAGGTATCGAAGAATCTTACCCGTATGAGGTATCTTACCCTTATGAGGTATCGAAGAATCTTACCCGTGTGAGGTATCGAAGAGTCTTACCTGTATCAGGTATCGAAGAGTTTTACCCGTATGAGGTATCGAAGAAACTTACCCTTATGAGGTATCGAAGAGTCTTACCCGTATGAGGTATCGAAGAATCTTACCCTTATGAGGTATCGAAGAATCTTACTCATATGAGGTATCGAAGAATCTTACCCGTATGAGGTATCGAAAAATCTTACCCTTAAGAAGTATCAAAGAATCTTACCCGTATGAGGTATCGAAGAATCTTACCCATATAAGGTATCGAAAAGTCTTACCCGTATGAGGTAATGAAGAGTTTTACCCGTGTGAGGTATCAAAGAAACTTACCCCTTTGCGGTATCGAAGAATCTTACCCGTATGAGATATCGAAGAGTCTTACCCGTATGGGGTATCAAAGAAACTTACCCCTATGAGGTATCGAAGAGTCTTACCCGTATGAGGTATCGAAGAATCTTACCCCGAAGCAGTACGAAAAATCTGTCCAAAGCGGCAGCCAACGTCTACCCGAAGCGGTACGACAAATGTGGCCAAAGCGGCAGCCAACATCTACCCAAAGCGGTACGACAAATGTGTCCAACGTCTACCCAAAGCGGTACGACAAATGTGTCCAAAGTGGCAGCCATTGTCTACCCAAAGCGATATGACAGATGTGTCTAAAGCGGTAGCCAACGTCTACCCAAAGCGGTATGACAAATGTGTCCAAAGCGGCAGCCAAAGTCTACCCAAAACGGTATGACAAATGTGTCCAAAGCGGCAGCCAACGTCTACCCAAAGTGGTACGACAAATGTGTCCAATGCGGGAGCCAACGTCTACCCAAAGAGGTACGACAAATGTGTCCAAATCGGCAGCCAACGTCTATCCAAAGCGGTACGAGAAATGTGTCCAAAGCGACAGCCAACGTCTACCCTAAGCAGTACAACAAATGTGTCCAAAGCAGCAGCCAACGTCCACACGAAGCGGCAGGATGCGAACCTACTTGAAGCGGTGCAAAACAAACTTGTCCAAAGCGGCACCAAGAACGTCAACCCGACAAGATAAGATGCAAACCTATAATCTCAAAAATGAAATATTGGTCCGCAGCAGCCAGATGAAAAATAAAATATTGGCCCGAAGCGGTGAGATTAAAATATGAAATATATCGGAAATGGACATCGGCCCAACGTGGTCAGAAACAAACCAAAAACCGCAAATGATAGACATATGTTGGCAAAAGCATGGTGCAAACAATATCTCCATATCCCTGAAAGGTTGGATATGGCAATAGACTTCACATGGAAAGTCAGTTACATCTACCCAGCATGGTACGATGAAATCTGCCCAAGTGAGTGCATATTTAGAATACTATTAAAGCGCTATCACATCAAGAGGTGCAGATATCCATTCGTCGATTTAGCTATCAACGTCGAATAGCAATAACATGTAACAGCACAAAGTGCCATAAACAAAACGCGAGCAATCATTGAACAATGATGCAACAAAATATCCAAACAGGAGCGACACAATGTCCAAATAGAGAAAATTTGGAATTGCACGATAAATATTTATGCTCGAGCCTCGGGATTCACATTTTCCCCATACTGGTCGATCACTTCAAAAGCAATCCACTCTAAGCGGCTAGCGCAGCTCCGCCTCATTGCTTATCCCCGCATTTTCCCTCAATGAAGGCAATGCAAGCCATGAAATATCATGACTAGAGATAACGATCCAAACCAAACATAACTGCAAAATCAGTGCGCAACACCAAGGATAGGGACTCCCAAGTCATAGTTCATTATGCTTGTCACCTTGTTATCAACAATATAGTCAAAATTGGAGGGTAAAAAACTCTCTAAAATCATATAACAACTGGCTAGCGCACCCAGGGTCGAACTCCATTGTGACCAACAACGTGGTAGAATACAAAGTTATTCTCGCCAAAACCTCAATGGTAGGCTCATTACGAGTAGAATGCCTGTTTGTCTTTACAGACTAGCAACTTGTGGAATCATTTCACAAACTTAACTGTTGTCGAATCCCCAAAGACGGAAAGATAACCAGGTGAGCTGGCATAATTTGCAACGCAACCACGACCTTCACAAAAAATGAGAGTCATCCAACTCGCAGCAAAAGAATCCGCTATAGGAAATACAAGATGCATTAGAACGATAAAAAGAAGCGAGCAAACTATGCCCATATATGTAAACCAAAACGGATCAACTTCTGACCGACCAAGTCGCCACAAAAGACTAAAAATACATTTACTCCATCGTCGAGAAACAATAATACTTTACGTGTACAAAGTTGCACAAAATTGAGATTTCACATATCAATCAAGAGATTAACAAAGGAATGCCAGCGCACTACACTAGTTCATGTTGCCCGAGTAAGGATGATAAAACAAGTACTGGCATGCGGGAATTCAGCTTAACGCAAAAGTCATAGAGCTCCAAAGAGATGGACACTTCACCTAAAATGGCAAGTGCTAACCGAAAACCACATGAGATCAAGAAAATGGGACGAACACCCTGTCTCAAGTGACAAGTGTCAATCATAAATCCTGAAAAATGAAAACGGGACGAACACTCTGTCCCAGGTGACAAGTGACAATCGTAAATCTCGATAGATGAAAACGGATCGGACACTCTGTCTGAAGCGACAAGTGATAACCGCAAATCCCGAGAAAATGGATAACAGGACGCACACTAAGTCTGAGACGACATGTGCTAATCATATGTTCCAAAAAGAAGATACAGTGGGTAGACATCTAATCTAAAAAGACGGATGATAACTGTACGACCATAAGAGAAGCAAGGATGTCACGACGAACATGATCATATAAAATATCCAATGAAGGAGTGGGAAGACATAGTGACCATGCACAGCGATTGACTAAAGAAAAAACATACAACCCTTCACAAATGTGGAGTGACGTTCGAATTGTTAAAATAAAGTAAAATGCGATAACATCAATTGAAAGAAAAGGCAACGGAAACGAGCCAAACAAGCAAGCAAAGCATCGCAAGATCGAATAAAACTCATTCGACCATATCACCAACATTAAAAAATGATGCACATTAATTATCTGTCATAATAGACACAAATAAAAAGAGAGGGTTCGAACATGATTTAAAGCCTGACTCGATAGATCGGAAGCAGTAAGCTTGGAACCCGATCACCATTCGAGACCGCCTCCCAATCGGGGGCATGATTTTCAATGCAAAGAGGTCAAGTCTCGTAGCTTGGAACCCGGTCTCTGTTCAAGACCAGCTTATGATTTTAAACGAAAAGCATTCAGGTCTCCAGAATTGGAACCCGCTCTCTGATCGAGACCTCCTCCCAATCAGAGGCATGATTTTCAACATTATCAAAATAACAAGCATAAAACGGCAAGTAAAAAATACAGTTTATAAGTTTGGAACCCGCTCTCTGATCTATACCATCTCCCAAACTGGGGGGACTATATAGTGGGGGTATTTTAGTAATGGCTCAATACTAATATTGGGCCAGCCCAAGGAGAAAGGCCCAATGTAATAGTACATCAAACATGAGAAATTTGATACAGATCGAGCATTGAACGGACTCGATTCGATCTAAGGAGTGTTTCGAATCATCCTAGTTCGATACACTTTCCCCTGCTACAAGTGGGGCCCGTATGACGGGGGTTATAAATATCCCATCCCCTGACATTCTCAGAACGCATTCAAGACTATCTCCAACTTACTCAACATTGAATCTGATGCATTTGATGCAACACTCGATCGAAGCCTCTACATTCGATACTCAACCTAACAACGAGGCAGGCCAATTCGATGCATAGTAACTATACACATACTTAGATCGAAGGCCCTAATTTGATGCACTTATAGAACGAAGGACCCATATTCGATACTGAATCACACAACACTAGCTATATCGAACACACCTGATTCGATACAACCTAGATCGAATTCCAACAATTCGATACACTCCAGATTCGATATAGGCCAATTCGAGATACCTTGTATTGAATCCACCCGATTCGATCGTCGTCAGGTTTGACCTATCATGGATTGAACACCACATATTCGACCTATCGTAGACCTTTAGAGATAAATGAACTACGTTCAACTTGATTCCCTCAATGGGATGCGTAGGCAGCTTGGCACGATCCCAAGTTCAGTCTGAAATCATAAGTATCTAACGCCCCCAATTCGACAGTCGAAGAGCATCAATTCTGTCCCGTTCGACTATTCCCTCAACTTGGCCATTTATGGATATTTCCCATGATCTTATGTCTTCTCATGTGTAATAGGTGTTCCGGACCAAGCTAGTTTGTTCATTGTAATATGATAGCATTATTTTGGTTATGCCTGACCCCATTGTATCGATTTCTCGGTGTATTGTAACCTAGACAAAATAAGACCAAAATAGTATGGTAAGGCGGTGGATGGAGTCTACTGCGACGGTGGGCGGTGCTGTAGCGTCATCTTCCACTGAGGAGACGTCGTGCTATCGCGTTGTTTCTGGTACAGCAGAAGCTTTCGCTCAAACGGAAAGAAAGGCGATGGCGGCGGCGGTGTCACCTAGGGTTTTGGCTGGTGGTGTACGGAGTTCAGTGAGATCTCTGGATGAGATTAGTACTGAATTTTCCAAGTACGAGGCAAACAGTGATGGTTTGGAGCTCGTGGTGCCCCAGGGTCACGAGAGGGCTACTTCTCCTTGCTCCGGCTATTACACCGCCTCTTTCGTGCATATTAAGACGGGTTTGAGATCTTTCCTCCTTACTTTCTAACGAGAGGTCTTTAAGGCATGCTTGCTTTGTCCGAGTCAACCTTCCCCAAACGGATGGTCGGCTTTGGCGGCGTTTGTCTTTCTCTGTTTGGCCTACGGGTATCACTGCACGGTGGACAGGTTCTTGGGGCGTTTGATTTAGCGAGCTCGTCGTCGGACAAGACTTTTATACTTTCACCATGCGGAAGTCGACGAAGAGAATTCTTCAAGACCTCTCGGGTTCCAACAGCAGCTGGAAGGAGAAGTTTCTCTTTGTCCTTCCTACCGTAGCGGGTCTTTTGGATGACGTTCCGATGGAGTGGAACCAAGTTCCCCAAATTCCTGCTTAGTTGGACCATGCAAAGGCCAAGGAGGAGTTAATGGAAGAGGGGGTTTTTTGATCAAGGTTTTAGTTGGAACAAGATGCCCCAGGTCGGTGTGTTTTCGGCCTTTTACGAGAAGTGTGGCCTGAACGACCTACTGGCTATGGAGTCCTCGGTGGGAAACAACCGCCGTGAGATAAGTAAGTGTTCTTGGATAGTTTTCGTAGGTGTTTTGTCTTTGGATTTTCCTTCATTTTTTTGAGTCGGAATCTTAATTCTGCAAGGACTATCCTGGAAATGCTAAGATGCGATTCTCCCCCCCCCCCCCCCCCCCAATGCCCTTCCAAGAAGAAGAAGAAGAAAGCCATTGCTTCCAATCCTCAGAGGACAGGTGGGTCAACGACTTCTACTGCATCGGTAAACGAGCCTTCTGAGGAGAAGAGTGCTTCTATTGAGGCCACTTTTCACGCAAGTCGTTCGAGCAAGAGGGAGGTCGGTCTTGTAGGAAGGAAGAGGCAATGGGAACAGGCCAAGGTCTCCTCTAACAAACGTTTGTCTTTTACCTCTTCTCGCATTTCTTTTAGTGTCGTTTGTCTCTTCTAATAGGCCCCCATAGGAGTGAGAGGTTTGTCTCAGTTATACGAGGAGGCGACTCGATAGAGGGATGCCCTCAAGGGATCGGAGCAGCAGTTGAGAGAGCACATTCTGGCCTCGAAAAAGGCAAGGGAGGCCTTGGCCGGGAGGGAGGCTAAGTTGGTCGGGAAGCTCGAGGACTTTGAGAAGTTGGTGACTTTGCTTCGCGCGCTTGTGGAAAAGACCATAATGTAGCGAGACGAACATCTAGCTGCTCACAAGAAGAAGACAAAGGAGCGGCTCGACCCCTTGTTTGAGGGTCACCTTTTGTGGGGTTTCTGAGCTTGTCGACAAATGGGTATTGCGAAGAACTTTTTCCGCTCTGAGGTTGATCCCCTAAGACTGTCCTCGACCCGGATGTTTTGTCCGGAGAAGCCGGAGGATACTTTGAATCTCCTCCCTGGTCGTAGTGCGGCGGGGCAAAGCTCTTTTGCCCCTTCCACTATAGCAGGCCCCAGCCACACTCCTCAGGCGCAAATAGTTGTAGGGAGTTTTGTGGCCGTGTTGGCCTTAGCTTGTTTAGACTGTTTTTTGTTTTTCCTTTTTTGGGGTTGTACCGGGTCGTCCCAACCCAAAATTCTTGATTATGAATGAAGACGTTTTTAAAAGTCTCCATATGCTCTTTCTTTGCGCTTTTCTATGCCTAACCTTTCAAGAAGAGTTTTCTTTTGTACTGCTCAATTTTTCTGCACTTACCACGACTATAGGATTTTTGAGTTTGCTATAAGTATCTGCGGTCATCGGAGATTCATAATTGCCATGGTACCATTTTATGCAACCTGTATAAGGTTATTCTATTCTCTTTACAGACCACGAAAAATCACAGTGGGTACCAGAAGTTCACTAAGACAGTTGATCTGTAGTTAGAAAAGTTTTTGAAACTTTCAAGTTGCCTTTGTGGTCGTGGTAGGCATCTTCGGATGGGGGTGGTCGGGCGTTGGTGACTGACGGGGTAGTCGTGGATTTGAACTACCCCGCCTTTTCGTCTCCCAACTACCCGCCTTGGGAATAGGTACCTCATTTATTGTGAAAAGACGGAGGGAATTGGTGCGCCGATCTAGCTCCTCTATGGTGACGTCCGCCATGCTAGGGTTACATTGATGCAGGGAAGGTGGCGGTTCATCTGAGTCGTGAGTGTGGAGTCTAATGGTCCCACCTTTTGAACCGAAGGCGTGGAAGCGAGAAAATTTGAGATATAAACCGTCTCTTCCCACCTATATAAGCTTAGCCACATCCATCCTTTTCTTCATCACTTCCAAACACAACTTTCCTTTGTGAAAATATTTCTTTCTTTCTTTCTTTCTCAATAATGGTTTCTCAGGAAACCACCGTGTTTTCCAGCGATGAGGAGTCTCATGATTCTTCTGTTTCTAGTCTTCTCCTATAGTGGAGTAGCGCTTCCGCTGCTCGTCGTAATCGTCGGAGGAGGGCAGCGCATTCCTCTCGTGTCCGTTTAGACTCACGGCTGCGAGAGCGAGGCAGTGACACTGCCGTTCTGCAGGTGACGATGACAGATTGTGCTTGTCAGGTTTTCGACTGTGGGGCTCCTTATCATAATCTGAAGGAGGGCGCCATATTCCAGAGCGAGCACCTGGACCCAAAGCGTATGACTAGTAGGCTTAGGGTTGGATCCACGCCCTCCGTGATGAATATAGTGGAGGTTGGCTCTTTATTGGTGGAGTATAACATTCCCCTCGATTCATCATCCCCTCGGAGACTTATAGGGCTTTCGACTCTCTAGAGGGTCACATGACGGTGTATGCATAGCAAATTTGTTGCGGACTTCACTACTTCTTCCACCCAGTTGTGAGGAAGCTCTTTGTGTTCTAGTAATTGTGCCCGAGCCAACTGACTCCGGCTTCCTATCGCCAACTGGTGGGTTTCATTCTTTGCTTCCATCTGTTGGACCTTCCCTACACTTCTGCGATCGTAGCGAAGGCGTTTACACTACGGGCCACCGTGGTTGGCTCACCCATTTTTTTGCTCTTGGTGCGGGAGAGCAAGCGAGTGTTTATGACTTCCGTGACCAACGGTCCTGCGAGAAATGGTGATTGGCATTAGAGATAGTTTTATGTGGCTCCCTTGGCAGAGTCGTCGACCCTTTGGGAAGGTGTGCCCCGTGTTTGGGGGTTGGGTTATGTTTACCCGTCCCTGCTGGTGGATTTAGAGGCTACTTCCTACTTGGAGGGGAGAGGTCTTTTTGACGGCCTCTACGATGTGTCGTTGATGCTGAACAGCCCCATGGTTCTACTCCTGGCCGGTCACCAGAACGGATTGGTGAAAGAGCGCCCTGAGCTGCTAACGCTTCGACAACACTTGGAGTTTCGTAAGTGCTTTTAAACTTTTTTTGTAAAAAATTTTCGAATGTTCATCGAAACCTCTTATGCGGGTATATAGAGTATACTCCCTCTTTGTTTTTGTTATTTTTTTTTATGACCCTTCATGGTGCTGGTCTGTAGGTGCGGAGATGGCATCCCATGCTGGTCGACCCTTTAGAGATGACATTCTCGCGCCATCCAACGGAGTCTCAGAGTCATCTGTATCGGAGGGTCGTGGCAAGACTGCCTCCTTGAAGCTAGTTGAGCCCTCGGGTTCTTTAGACAGCTAGTACTGCCCCAAAGCTCCCGGAAGCCCATGTGCTACTGATGCGGATGTTGTAATGGCAGAGGCTGACGAGGGGGTTAGCTCCAAAGGTATGCCTCAACCTATAGACCCTGTTATGGCCAAGCATTTCGCCTATCAGTTCATGCCTCCATTTGGTAGTAAGCTTGACTTTGGGCCCCTGCCAATATCCTCGTTTAATTTGACAGATAAGGCACAAGTTGTTGGTAGCCCGTCAAATAGTAGAAAGGGGGATCGAGATGCGGGCGTGTCTTCTACTAGGAGGGATAAGGGAAAATAAGTGATCAACCCTTTCCCTGTCGTGAAGGACTATCGCCCCGAGTCTCCCCCGAAAAAGAGCAAGCTTAGGTTGACCCCGGAGGAGGAAGAGTTTCTTCGTACTCGTGTGGTGCCTTCAATGTTTGTCGAGGGACCTAAGGATTCGGATCACTATAGGTCTTTTGTCAGCGGAATTTTGAACCGCGGGGATCGTGAGATACTAGAAGGGCTACGGTGATGCCGCTCTGTGGGAGCATTTTTGTCAAAGCATCTGCGAGGTAACACCGCCCTTTTATTCTTTATTTGGCATGTGCTTTTCTTGTAACAGTCGTTGGGCTCACGACTTGTTTGTGTTTTGCAGCTTACTGTGCTTGGAGACGCGCTTAGCACGTATAGGGCCATCTCTAATGTTCTAAAGGTTGTGATGGAGGAGCGTAATGCTCTCCGAGCCTTGATTAGGCATGCTCATGAAGAGAATGCATCGCTGGAGGCTACTTTAAAGGAGACTCGTGGGCGCATGGCGGAGTTGAGAGCGTCCTTGGATCAGGACTTGGGGGACTTGAATAGTTGCCTGAAGGAGGCTGTACCTAAATTCGATGCTAAGGCCGCGAGGTGGGAGCAGAGGGCTAAAGAAGCCATCCGAATTGCGGAGGAGGTCAACCCTCTATGGGAGGAACGAGATCGATTAGCTCGCCAACTCGAGGATACGAGGATAGAGCTTTAGGTGGGTGTTTCCAGTGACCGCCTTGACCCGGCTGGGGCACCGTGAAACCATATTCTGGTGTCCGAGACGAGGGACTTTGTCAGGATCGGATATGGGATGGCAATGTTCTCCTTCGTTTCTCTCCCTGGCGTGCCCCGTGGGCTAGTACTTCCAAAGTTGGTGTTTTTTGTACCTCCTCCGGGTTTTGCCTCGTCAGGCCCTCGTAGGGCCCCTTCCGGAGTGTTGATGATGCCTGACCCAACAGAGTTATCTACTGAAGAGCGTCGGGCCTAGATCAAGGCCAAAAAGCTCCTTGCAAAGGAGTAGTCATAGCCCGGCGTTGCCCTTGTTTCTTTTTGTATGCCGCTATAGGCGTGACGCAGCCGCTTTGTATGGGCATTCTTTTTTTTTTTGCCGCTATGTACGTGCAAAGTCCCCTCAATTCTCGTTTTTATTTTGTTGGTCATTTTAGACCTATTAATGGAAGATTACCTTTTGGGCTCTTTGTGAGTTGTAAGACTGAAATTCTTATCGAACATAGTTATTTTATTGTCGATGGTATGTTTTCTTTTCCACACGTATAACCGCTAACTCAAAATACAAGCATACTAACTACGTGAGCAAAATTGAGTCATCGCAAGGGGTCGACTACAGAGCACCTTTTAAAGGTAATACTTCCAGAGGTTAAGGCTATTCCAACCTCGTGCATGTCCTTAAGTTGATAGGTGACAGGCCCGACGATCATAGAGATCTGATAGGGGTCTTCCCATTTTGGGTCCAACTTTTCGACGTTCTTGGAGGCCTCTTCCCTTTTAAGGACGAGGTCTCAAACTTGGAATGAACGGGGTCGAACATTGGTGTTGTAGTACTTGGCCATGCGGGGGCCTTGTAAAATTCTACATGGGTAGCAACTCTTATTCGCCTTTCGTTGAAGAGGTCTAGGGTTAGGGCAAGGTCGGCGCTATTCTGGGATTCCTCGTAGACTTTGTTTCACCACCTCGGAAGGGACTATTGATTCGATACCAAAAATGAGGTTGTAAGGCATTTCACCCGTTGCAGCTCGTGGCGTAGTACAATAAGCCAACAGTACGCCAGGTACTTCTTTGACCCACTTCGACTGATATTGGCCAAGACGGGCTTTTAACATTTTGAGGAGTGTTTTCTTAATTACCTCTACATAACCGTTTCCTTGGGGGTATCCGACCCCTGTGAAGCGGTGTCTGATTCCCCATTTGTCGCACCATTTTCCAACGAGGTCCTTGTGGAACTACGAATCGGGTCAAGATATTCCGCACCCTTGGGAACCCGTTGTCGCTCACCAGCTATCTTGGGACTCCGAATCTGGTCAAGATATTTCTCTAGAGGATGTTTATTACAACTTGGCTGGTGATTTTAGAAGGAGGTACTGCTTCGACCCACTTGGTGAAGTAGTCGACCGCTACTAGCAGAAACTTTTTTTGCCCCCTATTAGGGGCCATGGCTTCTAGGATGTCGATTCCCCATCGGGCGAATGGACAAGGGACATTGTCGGGTTCCCAAGGGGTGGCAAGCTGGTGCCTCATAGGGGCGTGTTGCTGACATTTTGGACACTTTTGAGCATAACTTTCGCAATCTGCTGCCATGGTCGGCTAGTAATACCCTTGACGGATAATTTTGGCGGTCATGCTTCTTCCGTCGAAGTGATTGCCACAATCTCTTTCAGGATTAAATGCGCATCATGCTTGTTTACACATCGGGAGGTCGGATAGGACCACGACCTTTGGAACAGAAACTCATTCTCTATGTAATATGAGGCAATATGTTGGTACATGGTGCGTCGCTTGGCTCGGTCGTGAGCAAATTTTTCGGGGTTCCTGATGAAGTCGATGATCTCGGCCATCCAGTCCTCCTTAATGGAGGCTATCATTTGAACCTCCTGGCCTTGGGTCTGTCTTTCAGGCCTTGGGGTCGAGAAGAAGGTTATCCTCCGACTGCTGATGGTTTGGGCCTGACTGGCCAGCTTAGATAGGGCGTCAGCATCTTGATTCTCTGATCTTGGAATCTGCTTGATCGAGAATTCTTGGAACAAGGTCGTTCTTACCATGACTGCTTCCAAACATTTCTTCATGTTCTCCTCTCAAGCATCATAGGTTCCATGGATCTGTTGAACCACAAGTTGTGAGTCACTGTGCACCAATATCCTTCGTATGTTTGCCTCGTTATCTAGGCGCATTCCTAATAAGAAGGCTTCATATTCGGCCTTGTTATTAGAAATGGGGTACTCCAAACGTATGGCGAATTCCAGGACGGTCTCTGGCTCGTCTGGAGCTATTTTCCTAAAGATTATGCCTACTCCCCTGTGGGTATTAGTGGAGGACTCGTCAATACATAGGTGCCAAAGGGGTTCCGGCTCTGTTCAGGTTCCTCGTGCATTTCAGTAATGAAATCGGCCAACACTTGGGCCTTGATCGCGGGTCGGGGGGAATACGTAATATTTTACAACTTAGCTAAATAATGGATTATCAAGCCTATAGATCGTGGATGTATGATAGACTCGATAGAGATGGTTATTTGTGAGATAGTTTTGTGGTTGGGGTTCGGACGTTCATTGCATATGCTACGCAACAAGTTGGATACTTAGATCTACAATCTCAATTAGGTGCCCTTGCACGAAATGCAATAATTTATGATTCTTCAGTAAATACACCGTACGTGATCACCTTCATAAGTCGATATTTATGCTTGGATATTTAGATTGGGTTTTCCATGTGGAAACGTCAAAAGAGACTACACCGTCATATGTGCTCGATTCCCCCAACTCATCACACACCAATATTCCCCCAGCTCATCACATAGAGGTCGATATGTTTAGGACGAGGCCACTAACGAGGATACCAATCTGAAAGCGAAGACTTTCTACTAAATGATGCACCTAGGAACGGTGAAGTACATCCTAATGAAGATATAAGTATCCTTCAGTGGATGGCCGAGTGGTTAGAGGACAAGACACAACACAAGACTAGTAATTTTTATTCTGATAATGCTTTTTAACATGGGGCAGGTAAGTTTCCTGCCAGAGACCGTGAAGTTATTACCAAAGGACACAAAATGGATGCGTACGATGCTAGAAACAAAGTTAGGGTACGTTAAGTACATTTGTTGTCCAAAACAATGTTTCTTGTACTACAAGGAGGAGTGTAAGGACTACGACTAGTGCTCGATATGCAGTACGGATAGATACGTGCCTCGTTTCAAATCAAAGGACGGGAAGAAGAAATTGTGGTATTTCCCTATTGTTCCTCGCCTTTTGAGGTTGTATTATGTCGTAGGAACTGCAAAGCATATGACTTGGCATTTGAAGTGTGAAAGGGTAACTGATCGAATTATTCACCCACCTTTAGAGGAGGCATGGCGACACTTCAACCGAACACACCCGAATTTTGCAACGGAGCCTCAGAACGTAAGACTTGGTTTGTGCACGTATGGATTCACACCGTATGGATCATCTGGCAAGAATTACTGTTGTTGGCCAGTGTTTGTCACCCCGTATAACCTTCTTTCCAATCTTTGCATGAGGAAAGAGTTCATATTTTGAGCCTACTAATTTTCGGGTCATCCAGTCCTACAAAGAACTTGGATGTTTTTCTGAGACCACATATTAATGATCTTAAGGTTTTATGGAGCACTGGGGTCGAGACGTATGACATCTCCAGAAGGAAAAACTTTCAGTTATGAGCAGCCCTCATGTGGACGATTAGCAATTTCCCGGCATACGGGAAGTTGTCGGGGTGGAGTACGTACGGAAAGTTTTTGAAATTGTTGGATCGGGACTTGATACTTGTTGCACAGTGTTAACCCTTCGATGTTAGTCTAACACTGATAAGCTCTTCCAATGTTAAGCTGATGTTGGACTCTCGATGTTATCTTAACATCCGTTTAACCACAGTTAATCGTTAGCACAAATCTACTTGACAGAGAATATAACGCAGCGGATAAATAAAGAGCACAAGTAGATGTAATTTTAAGAAGATAATATATTAATATGATCTTCCGAGCTGTAGGCAAAATAACACGTTAAGGTTTTAACAAAAGTCGTTCTCTCAGTTTTCAAGCTCCTCACTCTCAAATCGAACTAACCAAAGCACACAAGAATTACTTCGACTATCTATAAAAGCTCCTCACTCTTAGATCTATTCTAACAATTCACAAACTTTGCTAAAGCAAGACAAAGACACTCGACTATAATAAATTCCTCACGGGATATTTTTGCTCTTGTCTTCGTGTCATTTTCTTGATGCCCAACATGCCTATTTATAGTGTAGTCTTCCGTGATGGCCAAGACATGTTGTGCACGTTTTTGGTTGCTATTAGATGTCCTTGTATGACTCTAATTTCGTTCATGGCAAGTCTCCTTCAATAGGGAAAGGTTTCCTTGTCCAAGTTGAAGTCTTCAATGGAAAGGTTTCCTTCTTTGACTTGAAGTCTTCTAAGGAAAGTATCCTTATCCATCTTGTAGTCTTCTATGGAAATAATCCTTCTCCATCTTGAAGTCTTCTATGGAAAGAATCCTACTGCATGTAATCTTCTTTCCTTCTTGCAATTCACACGCCTTGATCTTCCCATTGTAGCGCACTCATCTTTCCTTCTTTAATTATGGAAAGTTCTTCTTTGGAAACTTCTCTTTGAATGGAAACTTATCTTTAAGGAAATAGATCCTTCCTTGAAGTCTCTTAACCTGGAACACATACAAATACCAACTACAACTCGTGGAACTAAGTTAGTAAGTGATTAAAGGCAAAACACAATTATAGCAATAAATCCCGAATGTGAAGTTTTTCTGTGTTCAATGTTATCCTAACATTGTTGATCTAACATTGACAAAATACTTGCACTTTCAATGTCCCCCTTTTTGCCTTTCTTCACAAAACCAAACCTATTCACTATTCATATTATGCACAGTGCTCCAGTAACACAACATCATTAATATCTTAAGCTACTCCCCTTTAATATGGCACTATTAACCAAGTAGCTATAAGATACTAATAAGAAAACACAACGAGTTAAACATCATAATTAAGATCATAACTAAGACAACATCAACTATATAAGAATTGTAGAACTAGTAGAATAAACATGAAGATCAAATGGCTTACTTCTCCCCCTTTTTGTGAGGAAAGCAAAATCTTGACGAATCACTTCATAGGATAAAGTTCTATAGCTCTTTCTTTAGCAGCTATTTCCATTTCTCTCTTTAAGAACTCTATCATCCACTGTTTCTTAAAATCCTCCATAGCCACAGTCTTATCTCCCAACAGGAAATTAAAGTTAGCCTCAATTGTAGATATTACCTCAGTGTTACCTCTAATGTTGAGTCACCATTGTTCTCCAGCGATGTTGTTGTAACAACTAGCTCAGACTCAACATCATTGGACTTCTCAGAACCTTCTTCCTTATCCTCTTGATCTCAATGGTTTCATCATCACCATTTTCAGCTTCCTAATCCCTTTCCTCAGAACCATCTTTTTCTTCTTCACCACTTCATCTTCATTCTTAACCTCTCTGACCTCCTTCTCTTTCTCATTCTTCTCATCACCTTGCAATTACCTAACATCATCAACATTTTTTTTACAAGTACCAGAGGTATAACACTGCTCCCCCTTAATGCAAGCTATCAAACTCAATGTGGGCATAACATTGACATCTATCAATGTTGTCATAACATCAGACTTTCACAATGTTAACTTAACATTGAATCCAGGAAGTTGTTCTAACATTGACGTTTATCGTTGTTGTCTTAACATAGAACCAGAATGGACCAGCAACAAAAACAACACCTTGTTCCTCAGTTTTAACTTGTTTTGTCTCAACAACAATGTCCAGAACGAGTGTTGTACCTACGAGAAAGAACTATAGGAGCAGGGGTGGGGTTATATCCTTGATTCACCATACCACGAGCCACAATCAAGATCATAGATGCATGTCAAGGATTTCAAAAATAATTGCAAGTGAAAATTCATAGTATTTGAGAGAATTAGGCACAAAGAGATTAGAGATTTAGAATCACAAGTGAAAAGAAGTAATTGGCGGTTTCTTAAAATAAATCATGCATAATTACCGCATGTTGAGACAACAAGTGACACCGAGTTACTTCACACATGACTAGAGCAGTTCACTAAAAAATCTTATGAGTCATAATGTTAAACCTGGATGTTGAGACAACATGTTTATAGACTGATGTTGACACAACATTGACACCTGTTCTGAATCAACATTGGTTCTTGTGAATGTGGAGGTATTGAGCTTACCCTCAAGATATTTTCAATTAAAAGCTTGAGCTAGATCTGAAAACGCATATCTGAAACTTAAGACATATTCGCAAGTTAGTACCACAGATATATCAAACCTATACATGGAAAGGTAAGTTAGTTAACAGAAAATCCAACATTTTGGGTATGAAGTAAATTAAAGGAGTTAATCTACTTCCAAGTCATAACAAGAGACAACGTAGTGTGTCAGCGCAGCTGAATCACCCAAAATATATGCCTTCACATGATAACATAACTATTTATCCCTCTTAAGCTCAAACGGACACAGACTCATCAAGAAAGAATGAATGAATGTAGGTCTAAATGAAATGCAGAATGCAGAATGCAGAATGTTAAGTCAACATTGGAAGATGGTAACCATGGCGTATCAGCTACATAGACTGGGAACATATCATATCAACTCAAGTCTTTATCAATTATCATAAACTCTTTTTGAACCAAAACTGAAGAATGTTAAAAAAAAGGATAATATTATCACTGAATGAGGGCAGCACAGGGCTCCACACACCCCAGCAACTTTATTATCAGCTACAGATTAGGCAAGTACAAAGGAATTGAATGAAGACAATACACTTATCATATACTTCATCACCCCAACTCCTTTTGCATACTTGTTGACCAACCTGTTTATAAGAGAAACACCAAGTGATCAGTGCTACTGAATGTGAGGCAGTCGAAACTCCAAGCATCCCAGTAGAAAGGATCACCATCATGCATTTCCTTGGCAATCTTAACAGAAACATGAAAATAAGCACAACTGAATATCATTGAAGCTCTCAACATCATGTACCCCAGCTTCTCTTCATGTCATGTTTAACCTAAACATGGATAATTCACAACTGAATAACACCAAAGTAGTGAACTCTGTGCATCCCAGCTTCTCCTGATGTTAGGTTAACATTCTCATACCAACAACATATTTTTTTTTTCTTTACAAAACTTTTGATATGAACCTGTCCACCAGAATACTTAGCTAACAACACAACCACACAAACCAATAATAACAAGCATTCATGAAGACAAACAAGAACAAAACATAAATCAAATGGAAAATCTAATGCAATCCTACACACCACAAACAGATTACGGTGTTAGCCAGTGGTGTTATGGCAACACCAGAATGCAACACTGAATCACAGAACATTCAAGCCAAGAGACTTCCTTAAATTGAAGAACCTCTCGCTATCTAATGACATCTTAAACATATCATCTAACAGATTGTTGGTCTCTAAGTGATCAATGTTCATAACCTTGTCATCTACCATTTCTCTCAAGAAATAATGCATAGAAAATATATGATTTAGTCTAGAATGATGCACCTGATTTCTTGATATGTTAATGGAACTAAGGTTATCACTAAACAACAACAATGTGTCACTTTTTATCCCATCATCATGCAACATGTGTTTAAGACATATAAAACGGGTAACACAGCTGCAAGTTGCAAATTCAACAGTTGACAATGACACACGGTTATGTTTCTTGCTATAACATGAAAAACGATCATTTCCCAAATAAAAACAACCCCCACATGTAGATTTTCTATCAGTTAAATCTCCAGCCCATTCAAAATCATCAAAACCAACAAGGTTTGTATTTGTATCGTATGTATGCCATATGCTCAAGTCTACAGTACCAGATATATATTTCAGTGTTCGCTTCACAACAATTAAGTGAAAAGCTTTAGGTTCAGCGTAATACCTGACACCAACACAGACACAAACCAAGTTCATAATATATGGGCGAGTGATGGATAGATATAGCAAGCTTGTGTCTCCCTTTCCAATCAACAAGGTAGAAGACATTTGAGTCTTGCTCGACTTTGACTTCTCCAAACCAATCATACTCATCCCATCCTCCTTTTGCTTCATTTTCAAACCCAAGAAAAAATCCAGTTCACCAATCACGCTCATCCCTAATGTACCTGTCAAAGCCTCAACAAACTTGTCTAGAGTAGACTTGTTAGTATAAACAAAGACAATGTCATCATCAAATCTTTGAGCTAAACAATTATCAGAATATGTGGCAGACATACAAACACTCTTGTTGTGCGTTTTTATGTCATTAATGATTTGAACCATAACATGAGATGTAGGATGATTACTCTGAGTCCTATCAGTTGTATCCCCCCAAACATCTTGAACTTGGACCTTTTCATGTAAGTTTGACTGCTCGAATGTTGTGTCAACATCAGGACTGGTCGATGTTGGCATAACATCAGCTTTTGGTTCATGTTCCAGTTCAGGTTCTGGATCTGTAGGTGATGTTTGAATAACATTGTCTGGAGTCAATGTTGGAGTAACATCAGAATCCAGTAGACTTGGCATGTCAGCCTCTAGCTCACCTGCAACACTAGGTAAATCATCAAAAACCACATATATAGATTCTTAAACAATATTCAATCTTGTATCAAGCATTCTAATAGCAGTATTGTTCAAGGAATAGCCATCAAAGATACATTCTTCACTTTTTGGATCATATTTGTTCAAAAAATATTTATCATTTAAAGTATAGCAAACACATCCAAAGTCATGAAAATGAGCAACATCAGGTTTCTTCTTTTTCAACATATCATAAGGAGTCATGGGAATAGAGAATTTATGAATATTTTCATTAAACACACATAAGTTAGAGAATGACCTATTTTCAAATTCTTTATCATGATTTGACCAAATATTACCAAAAGAAGCATCATGTAAGTTATCAATACTAGCATGCAATGTTCTAAAGGTATTAAGTGCTTCTGATTTTTCATTGAAAGATTTAATCAAAGTATATCCAGAAAAATCATTCATAATCACACAATCATATTGTTTACCCCCAACTCTATTTACTTCAATAAGACCTAAGAGATCCATATGAAGTAGATGAAAACAATTAGAGGTACTTGTAACATGTTCATCCACTTGGATTGGATTATGAGAAGCTTTTGTAACCTTACCTTTCGAGCAATCATAACAGACCATCTTACCAGTACCCGAGAGATAGGGAATGCCTCTCACGGTTTCAAGTTTCACCACCTTGCCCAGATTCTTGTTGTGCATGTGTCCAAGTCTCTTGTTCTTGGCAATTGAATAGTCCACCTTTGCTTGAAAGCAAGTCACTTGATCCCTCGCCAAGTAGTTGTCTTCAAACCTTTTACCTGTCAAAGCACACACATTTGCACAATCATATACATCACAAGAATCTTTATTATACCTTATCAATAAGCCATCATCACACAATTGACTGGTGCTTATATGGTTTTCATAGAATCCATCCAACAACATCTCATCCTTCAAGGGTGGGGATCCATCAACGTTCAACACTTCTTTGCCAATGATTCTTCCTTTACTTCCATCTTCATATGTGAAGGTTTCAGTGGTTAGTGGTGCACACTTCTTCAAATTGGATTTGCTTTCTTTCCAATCATGTGTCTTAAGCAGTGTTAAGGCAATACAATATGTTCTCAATGTTAAGGTAACATTGGTTATCCAGTGTTGTCTTAACATCGTGTATAACCGTATCAAATCAGATTTGTATCCAGTCATATGCCTCAAACATCCACAATGAGAGTACCACTTACCTGCACGGTTAGTATGCACAGTAGGAAAGATGATATTGCAAACAATATAAGCTTTAGGCAACCAAAGTCTAGTGTTTCTCATCTCATTATTCTGTTCAGCAATGTTGGAACTGAATGTTAAGGTAACACTGGAATAACTAGTATCAACATTGGAATATTCAAATTCCAGTGTTGGCTTAACACCAGCATCAGCATTGCATGAATCCCTATTCCGTTCAACTATTTTCTTTTTAAGAGACTTTCTGTATTTATAACAATATGGTTTAAAGTTTCCAACTTGAAAAGAATATTGACAAATATAAGTCATTTTCTTAGATTCTCTAGAAAGTACCTTTGCCTTTTCAAAACCAGGAATAATGGATTCAACAGAATTAGTGGAGTGAGTAACTTGACTTTGATATCCTAAACCAGAACTACCATCATTGCCTAAACATAACACTTCATCAAGTTTGTAAGTACCTGTATTCCTCTTGGCAATGGTATGTTCAGCAATTCCTAGCTTAGAAGTTACCTTTTCTCTTTCATCATCTTTTCTATCCAAACTAACCTCAAGTTGAGTGATTGTAGCCTTCAAGCTTTCATTATCTTCCATAGCCTTCTCAATTCTACTCAACTTGTCCTTCTCCTTGAGCATGTCTTGGTAGATGATCTTCAGTTCATCAAGAAACTCTTCTTGAATCAATTTACCTTCAAGGACACTATCATCTTCCAAACCTATAGAATCATGGAAATACTCAAAGTCAGAATCATCATCAAACTCATCATAATCAGAAATCAAACATTCAGAATTTTCTAAACAAATGGTTTCATCCCAATTGTCAACAAACATCTCCTGGACTGGTGTTGTCTTCTGGATGTTAACATAACATCGAGTTGTCTGGATGTTGGCAGAACACCAAGCATTGACACCAGCGGGTTTGTCCACCTTTGCACACACTGTTGTTTGAGTTTCTTCAATCATTGGCACATGTCCATCACCATATTCTTCAAAACATATCTCATCATTAGCATCTACACAAACCAAGTTAGAATTCTCTTTTGTTCTAAGGTTTCTACCACATTCATAAGGAAAATGACCCCAACCTCTACATTCATAACATTGAATCTTTTTGAGATGTGTATCATTATGAGGAGTAGGTTTACAAGAATATTTGGTCATCTCTTCAGAGAAATCTTTCTTTAGATCAGCAAAAATATTTTTATCACATATACTAAGCTTATTAAACTTTTCAATCACAGTTTCATTATAAGATTGAATTTCTTCTTCGTCATCTACTTTTTCAAGATTCGTCTCAAATTCTTTTAGAGTGCTAAGTAGGGCAGGAAAGTCTAAAGTGTCCATATTCCTAGCATCTTGCATAGCAATCACCTCGAATTTTTTAGAAAGAGTTCTCACAGCTTTGTACGCCAATTGCTTAGTAGACAGGGACTCACCTAAGTCTTGGATTTCATTAGCATGATGCATGAGTTTCTCAAAATAAGCAGTAATACTTTCATCTTCCCTCATTGTTAAATTAACAAATTTGTTCAAAAACATGCATAGCTTAGTCTTTTTAGTGCATACATCACCTTCACAATGATTTTGTAAGATATCCCAAGCATGCTTTGCAGTTGAACAATCTTTAATTAACTTAAACATGTGACTATCAACCAAACTAAATATGGTATTTAGGGCATTTTCATTAAAGAAAGCGTTACTTAGCTCAAATTGAGTCCACTCTGATTTTGGCTTAGGAACAGCGTCATGATCTTCATCTGGATCTACAGTGCCATGAAAGTAATCAAAGTTAGATTCATCAATAATAGACAAGGAATCAAAATTAATACAAGAATTATATTTATTCCAAATTCTAAAGAAAAACTCTTGTTCTGGTGTTGGATCCTGGATGTTAGAGTAACATTGAGATCTGTGGTAGTTCTGAGAGTCTTCTTTTGTCCACTAAGTATGAGCGAGTAGCGCAGCTGTATGAATCTCATCTGATTGTCCTTCGGCCACAATACGTGATCCATAATTGAAATCCTCACCATCGTTATTTTGTGAATTTGAGGCTAATAATGAAAGATCTTCATCTACAGCATACATAGGGACTGCATACCCTTAGATCACCGTCTTCCAAGCTCGCCAACCGAATGACTTAATGAGTGCAAGAATTCTAACATTCTAACCTTCCAATAAGAATAGTTGGATCCATCCAAGACAAGCAATTTGTTGTTGTTCGGATTCCGGTTGTCCATCCTTTAAGATCAAATCCAAACACCAGTGAAGTCGGTGCTTGGCTCTGATGTCAATTAAAATTGTTGGATCGGGACTTGATACTTGTCGCACAATGTTAACCCTTCGATGTTAGTCTAACACTGATAAGCTCTTCCAATGTTAAGCTGATGTTGGACTCTCGATGTTATCTTAACATCCGTTTAACCACAGTTAATCGTTAACACAAATCTACTTGACAGAGAATATAACGCAACGGATAAATAAAGAGCACAAGTAGATGTAATTTTAAGAAGATAATATACTAATATGATCTTCCGAGCTGTAGGCAAAATAACACGTTAAGGTTTTAACAAAAGTCGTTCTCTCAGTTTTCAAGCTCCTCACTCTCAAATCGAACTAAGCAAAGCACACAAGAATTGCTTCGACTATCTATAAAAGCTCCTCACTCTTAGATCTATTCTAACAATTCACAAACTTTGCTAAAGCAAGACAAAGACACTCGACTATAATAAATTCCTCACGGGATATTTTTGCTCTTGTCTTCGTGTCTTTTTCTTGATGCCCAACATGCCTATTTATAGTGTAGTCTTCCTTGATGGCCAAGACATGTTGTGCACGTTTTTGGTTGCTATTAGATGTCCTTGTATGCCTCTAATTTCGTTCATGGCATGTCTCCTTCAATAGGGAAAGGTTTCCTTGTCCAACTTGAAGTCTTCAACGGAAAGGTTTCCTTCTTTGACTTGAAGTCTTCTAAGGAAAGTATCCTTCTCCATCTTGTAGCCTTCTATGGAAAGAATCCTTCTCCATCTTGAAGTCTTCTATGGAAAGAATCCTACTGCATGTAATCTTCTTTCCTTCTTGCAATTCACACGCCTTGATCTTTCCATTGCAGCGCACACATCTTTCCTTCTTTAATTATGGAAAGTTCTTCTTTGGAAACTTCTCTTTGAATGGAAACTTCTTTTTAAGGAAATAGATCCTTCCTTGAAGTCTCTTGACCTGGAGCACATACAAATACCAACTACAACTCGTGGAACTAAGTTAGTAAGTGAATAAAGGCAAAACACAATTATAGCAATAAATCACGAATGTGCAATTTTTCTATGTTCAATGTTATCCTAACATTGTTGATCTAATAATGACAAAATACTTGCACTTTTATTTTTCATATCCTTATTGTATGGGGGACAAGAAATCCTTTACGTTGGAAAATTAGGGTAAACCGTGCTTTTTTGATTGCCATCGCCGGTTCTTGCCCGAAGATCATCGTTGGAGAAAAGACGCACATAATTCCAGAAAAGGGAAAAAGGCACTCGAAGCGCCGATTCCTAGGAAGTACTTGCTAGACGACCGTGTAAGACTGTTAGTTTATGGTCCCCTTAACACGTTGTTGACGTACAAAGGCTACATTGTGAATGAGTTCCAATTCCAGATTTATACGAAATCGGGCCCTAAGAAGAGTGATTGCAGTGGGGTTTACGTGAATGGAGACATGGGGGACACCTACTCCACCAACTTCTACAGGACTTTGAATAAGATCTTAGAAGTGGAATATAGTGGAGGTAGAACTGGAAAATCGTTGTACATTATATTTTTCAAGTGTAGGTGGTACGACATTGGAACACGTGGCACGAATGTCCACGACACGTGAAATTTGGTTGAAATTAACCCACAACAATCACTCTCAACCAACGAGCTATTTATTTATGCGAATCAAGCGCTACAGTCTTACTACGCTCCGTATCCGAATCTACAATTGAAGACCTAGGCGAAAGGGATGGTTGTTAGTATCAAATATTTTGGAAGTTGCCGACCCTAGGGTCGAGATGAGAGACATAACAAGGAGGATGGAACCCTTTGAACCAGGAGAAGGAAGAGGTCAACCGTAAGTTGGCATTAGTTAGCAGAAAAGGTTGGCCCCATTCAATGAGGAAATTGGGGCTAAAGTTCTGGAAATGGGGATAAGATTCCTCCACTCAAGATATACGATGGGAAGAGTGACCCCTGCGAACACTTGTATTATGTGGACGATATCTTGAACCTGCACCATTTTACCAACAACGTGCAGTAAAGATATTGGCTACGACCTTGACAGGGGCCGTGCTCGACTAGTTCACAAGCATAGAAGTCGGTTCTATAGCAAATTACGGGCAGTTGAGGCAAAGATTTGAGAGCCAGTTCTCTAGTCAGAAGAAGATGCGCACGAGCATGAACCACCTGAACTCCATGAAACGAAAAGAGAATGAGAACCTTGAGGACTTCATGAAAAGATTCAACGAGGAGTTACTCAAGGTGGACGAGTCAAAGGGCGAGCAAGTGGGCCTCATTCTATTCAATGCGACTTCCCATATAAGGTTTACAGCTTAGTTGATCAAGCTGAAATCCCTTGCCATTGATTAGATCAGTGCGCCGGCGTACGGAACTATTTATCAAGATAACATGATGGCTACCAAGCAAGCCCAGAACCACTCTAAAGCGAAAGAAAGGTTGAAACAGAGATAGGAAAGGTTGTGATAGATCCCCAAAGAGGTACACTCAATTAAACCAAGACATCCTCACCGTATTTGCATTGGCACAGAGGAAGAAATGGCTGAATCAGCCAAGGAAATTGAAAGAGACCTCGGGAACCAAACACTCAAAGAGATATTGCGAGTATCATCGCTAGAGGGGGCACGAAACGGAGGAATGCATAGATTTGAAGGATGAGATAGAAACGCTCATCCGTGAAGGAAAGTTGGTCAAATATTTGTAAAATGCGAACGATTTTGGAGATCGTGAGGAAAGATCCCATTCCCCTCGAAGAGATAAGCAGAAAGTCATCGAGGCTCCGGGCAGACGTGGAAACGCAATAATCAATGCACCCTTAAAGGGGATAATCAACATGATTAGTGGGCGACCAACAAGGGCCGACTCTACCAATGTGAGAAAGAAGATTACCCGAGGAATGCAGGAGGACAGGTACATTGGCTTCACAATGCTTCTAGACTTGGAGGAACTTCCCGATAAAGTCATTACTTTTTCAAGGAGGGATTTGATGGATCTATCACGAGAGGCTATCCAAGAAAGTAAACTCAACTTCACTCTCGTAGTTAAGCTAGATGTTGCTAATTACGAGGTGCACAAACTCCTAATAGACAACGGGAGTTCCACCAATATTACATTCGCGCATGCTTTGGAGAAGATGGATTTGGGCCACAATGTGATAGACCAGACTCGCACCACGTTGGTTGGATTTGAGGGAGGCGAGGTGATTCCATTAGGACAGGTCAACTTACCAACTTCTTTCGGGGAAGAGCCATATATGAGACTTGTGAATGTCCAGTATACAATTGTGGACCATCATTTTGCCTATAATATCATCATTGGAAGGCCAACTTTAAATGCAATCCGGGTTGTGGTCTCCACGTACCATCCGAAAATGAAGTTCCCGACATCCGGAGGAATTGGTGAGATCATTGCTAATCACACAGAAGGATGGCTCTGGTACATAACCTCTCTTGCACTCCCTAGGATCATGGAAGCTGAAGCACCGGTGGCCATTGATAACGGCGGTCAACAAATGGCGGACTAGTGCCATTCCTAGGTCTCTTTAAGTTTTGAATTTTTATTATGTCCGAACATTTTATGTTTTACCTAAATTTCCCCACGTGGGCTAGCCTGTAACTAAAACAGGGGGAACCACGCCGATCTGATTCCCTTATCAATGGGATACATAGTCGAACTGGGATCGGATTTACCTAGTTCTTGACCGTTATCTGTTATAAACCTTTATCTTGAGAATGTCATACGTATCTCTCTTCTATGATATCAATGTGTTTGCAGGGACGAACCTACCCTACGGGATAAGATTGAAATATACCTTCACTGTTAAAATATCTCATATAGATAGAAAAATCTGACAATGCCCATATCCCAGCCATGAATATTTATTATTATATTTTGCCTTATATTGTTATCCGCTAATTGGCAGGTACGCAAATACGATCTTCTGTCAACAACTGAAAGTGACTCTGATATCCTACGGGATACGGGGAAGAGAACCTATTAAGGAGGACAAAAGAAACGAAAAAGATCACCTATCCATTGATATAAGGTGAATAAAAGAAAAGAAAAAGATCTCCTATCCATCGAGATACGGAGGACAAAAGAAAAAAAAAGATCCCTTATCCATCTAGAGGAGTAGGACAAAAAAAAGAAAAAGATCCTCTATTCATCGAGATAAGGAGGACCAAATAAAAGAAAAGATACCCTATCCGTCGACATAAGGAGGACAAAAGAAAAAGGGAAGAAATGGCAGGCTAATCTTCGACCCACATAGGTGAGGAGAGAAAGAAGATCGATAGTAAACAAAGTTCCCATCTATCAAGACGACGAATACGAAAACGAGTGAGTAAGAACGCTTCTACAATTAACAGAAAACAATAGACATACAAGCGATTGTTCGACATATTAGAAAGCAAGGCTACTGCCCATGAACTAGCTAGCCAGCAGACAATACAACGGTTACAGACCCAGACTTCAGAGGGGATACTTTGGGGTACCCTTGGTATGAATCAGTACCATACTTTTCTACTTCAAGATATCGGCATAGTCATCTGGCCCTGAGTCTCCGCTATCATCGTCGGACTCGAAATCTTCGTGGAATTTCCCGTCGGGTCCAAGCAGTGGATCAAGCGACTCAGAATCAAATCCTTCTCTAAAGTCATTATGCAGCCTAGCTTGACAGATGATGGCATCCTTGGCCTCCTCTCGATTCTACAATCATCTCTCCACTCATATGTCCTTATAAATCTTGCTCGAGAGGAAACCTTTTACGATTCTCAATTTCTGCTCCCTAGTGGGTTCCTAGGATGACAATACAAGATATGCTAATAAATATCCAAAGAATAAAACACCACAAATACACACGAGAGAGACGTTACCTCGTAGCCCACGACCCTCTGAGCTCGCGCAAGCTCCGCTTTAACACGATGAAGCTTTGCCTCTACGGATTCTAAAAAAGGGTAGTATCATTTTCTTGGTTCAATGCGGTCGTCAATCTTGCAATATCGCCAAGGAGAGCCTCGACGTTACTTTCACAGTCGGCGAGTACTCTCAGGGCCTTCTCCCACTCCGCTGCGACCTTAGCTGCAGCAAGATGATTGTAATTGCCCATTGCCTCTAAATCGGCGATTGTTCGTGCAATAGCCTTAGTGTTAACCCTAAAAATAAAATAAAGAAGATTACTCTTACTCGGAAAAAACAGTATATGGACAACACTATTGTCACAAGTACTTCCGATGAGATGTACATATAAAGAAAACCCCTCGGAGGATTGCCCTACCTTTCGGTCACTGACCCGAAAAGGTTTACAAGAGCACACGAGGAGAAACGTAAGCGTCCCTTGGAAAGTCAAACGGTGAATGAAAAACAGATATCAACACGGCATCGGAAAAAGAGTAAACCCCGATGGATCCGCACGACTCCGATATCCACCAAGACGCCAACAGGGACCACAATGGACCCCGAGTCCCATGACCTTACAAGAAAACTTCCTTGCTGAACACTCCTCGGAAAAGACGACACTTGGATCATCACCCGAGGACCCATTTTCGGAGAAAAATCAGAAGTGAATAACAGAGTGCCCAGATAACATATTTCGAGAACTCCGATTAAAAAATCTCACTTCAAATAAAGCAAATACAGCCCTCGGAGATCACACCATGCCCTCGGAGATCACACCATGCCCTCGGAGATCACACCATGCCCTCGGAGATCACACTAGGTCCTCGGAGATCACATTTACACCCACAGAGATCACTCCTGATTGTTGAAGAAAAGACCCAAATCAAGAAAGAGAAATAAAATCCCTCGGAAGAATAGCTCTATCAAAACAACCTACATCAAAGGCCCTCGGAGCTGTCAGAAGAGATGGAGATTAAATCTAGTCAGCGCTTAGTCGATAAAAGATAAACCTTATCCTTATTTTAAACACCTGTATCAAGGTAACGACAACACCTGTCCTTACCAAAACACATGCACAATGACACCTACCCTTACCAAAGTCTATATAAAGGGAGGTAATCAGCAAAGAGGAAGAACAACCTAAGATAACTTAACTTAGCTTACTAAATACCACTGGCACTCATGTACACCGAAAAAGAGGAGGAAAAGCTCAGTGAATAAAGGAAGGGAATATTCTTGCAAATATTGTTATCATTTCCACCTATCATTATCTCTGAATCACAGACAGGGCGTTCTAACCCAAATAAATATCTTCCGTTAAAAAGGGAATAATTCCAAACCCGTTAACAAAGTGGCGCCGTCTGTGGGAACGCCATAACATCTGTCCTCGAGAGAATTCAGCAGACGTCAGCTAGGATGGATGATCTTTTCGAAAGTGACAACCTTCCTTTCTCGAACAGCGACTCAGAAGAAACTTTGTCCAATTACGAATCAGGTACTAGAGATTTTATTAATATTCCCCGATCTGTTTATGAAAGACTTATAGATGCTGCACGAACACCCCGGAGGAATGAACCTATCGGACGCACGTCCTCTGTGCTCTTCGAGAACGGGGATTTCCCCTCGGAGGGAGATGCACCTCCGATGGCGTGGAACCCAAATTCAAATCCTTGGCAACGAGAATCCCGACAGACGCCACGAAGGTATGTGTGTCATGAAAGAATTTCAGAGAGGGGTCGGGAAGAAATTTCTCGCCCCTCGGAGTATCGAGGAGAGGTTGAACATTCCTTATGGGGAATGATGGATGATTTACGAAAAGAATTAGGTGACCTCAAGAAGACCATGGCTCCTGAGGAAGATCCTACATTCAAGACCTCTCCTTTCATTCCCGAAATTGCTTCAGCTTCTATCCCCTCGGGGATGCGACCTGTCAATATCCCGTTATATAACGGAGAAGTTGATGGAAGGGACCCGCATGATCACATCCATCAATACCTGGCCGGAATGGACCTCTCTTCCGCCCCTGACCACGTGTTATGCCGCGTATTTCCTGTTACCCTCAGAGGGCGAGCCCAAGCCTGGTTTACTCACCTTCCACCTTGTTCCATCACGAGCTTTGACCGATTAGCTCATTTGGTCGTACGACAATTCGCCTGCAACCGAAGGTATCCTAAATCTGCTACACACCTTTTCACTATTAAACAGAAAAAGGATGAATCTTTACGAGATTATATAAAGCGCTTCACGGATGAAGCACTAGATGTACCCAACGTTAGCCCGACCATCATGGCGGACATATTAACTCAGGGACTCCGAACGGGAGACTTCTTTAGATACCTTATGGGAAATCGTATCACGGATATGAATGAGCTAATGCAAAAGGCGGAAGTACACATTTTGATGGAAGAGGCCGAGGGAACAAAGAAACAAATGGAGCAGGAGGATAATGAACACTTAGAGCGTGCGGAGAAAGAAGCAAAGATCAAAGAAAAGAATAAGGAAGGAAAACCTCCTCAGCGCAAAGATGAAGGAGGAGTGGTTAAGAAATTCCTCCAACCCGTGCACCTACCTCCGATGACTGTTACTCCACCAGAAGTGCTCAATATAATGAGGGGTAGCAACGAGTTACACTGGCCCAGGCCAACTAAATTTCCTAACCGAGACAAGGACACTGGGAAATATTGTAAATACCATAAAACTTATGGGCACACTACGGAAGAATGTACTACCCTTCGTTTAGAAGTGCTCCGCCTATTAGAGATAGGGTATTTGAAGAACTACCTCAAGGAAAATAACCTCGAGGAGCCCAAGGCAAATGTTTGGAAGAGATCACGAAGGGAAGATGAGGAGCAAGAAAGGGAAGAAAGGACGCCTAGTCGGAAGTCGCGAGAGGGGACCACTAGATGTCTCCGACCCCAAGAGAGAATTAAAGACCGCCGACAAAATTCACAAGAAAAAACGACAGGGTATCAGAGTCTACCTCCTCCACCTGACTCGTATAAGAGCAATCCCCCGATAGGGAGAACCATCAATATGATAGAAGGGGGTGAAATCTCTATGGCACCTCAGGGTAAAAAGAAGAAATATCTGAAAGAAGCCCGACGAGCAGAGCAAGGATTATCTGTCTGCTCTATTCAAGGGTCAAAACTGCCTCGTATCACTTTCGGGCCCGAGGACCTTACAGACGTAATATAACCTCACGAAGATCCATTGGTTATTTCTGCTGTCATCTACGGGTATGAAATCCAACGGATCCTTATAGATACGGGCAGCTTCGTGGATGTACTCTTCTTACCTACCTATCTTGCTATGAGGTTGAAACAAGAAACATTGGAAACCGTTGAAGTCCTGTTAGTAGGATTCTCAGGAGAAGCCTGTCAAACCCTCGGAACTGTTACCCTTCCAATGTCATGGGGGAAAGGAGCCCTTCGAAGAACGGAATCTATTAAGTTTTGGGTAGTGGAAGCCTCCTCACGAACATATAATGTCATCTGCGGAAGACCATCTATTCGGGCCTTTGAGGCTATCCCCTCTACTCTGCATCTTAAAGTGAAATTCCCCACTTCTTCGGGAATCGGAGAAGTCCGAGGAAGTCAGTCAAAGGCAAGAGAATGCTGCATGAATGCCATTCCCTCAGAAGAGGACGGACCCTCACTCGGAAATAACAAAAAGTGTAAAACCGAGGAAACACGAGTCCAACCTGTGGAAGAGTTAAAAATGATGGAATTAGTAGAAGGAAGCCCCGAGAAAGTAATCAAAATGGGCACCCATATGGCTCCAATCATAGAAGGTCAACTGATCTCTCTCCTCAAACAGTTTCATCACCTCTTTGCATGGGAAGGTGGACCGCCCGGGCGAATCAGCAATAAGGTATGTCAACACTTTCTTAACGTAAAGCCCGGGGCTAAGCCTGTCCAACAGAAGAAAAGGAAAATGGGACCCGAGCGCAACAAGATTATCCACTCGGAAATACAACGCATTCTTAGTTTGAAACAAATTCGAGAAGTCATTTATCCCGAATGGTTAGCTAATGTCGTGCTAGTACCCAAGCATGGAGGAAGATGGCGAATGTGTGTTGACTTTACCAACCTCAATGAAGCATGCCCAAAAGATTGTTATCCCTTACCGAGCATAGATCAGCTAGTTGATTCTACCGCAGGGTGCGCGCTACTATCAACTTTAGATGGAGACCAAGGGTATAACCAAATCCCAATGGCGACTATTGACCAAGATAAGACCAGCTTCATCACAGATGCAGGCACATTTTGTTATCTAGTCATGCCATTTGGGCTGAAGAATGCGGGAGCTACCTACCAAAGGTTAGTAAGTCTTATGTTTGCAGGACTTATTGGGAAATCAGTAGAGGTTTACGTAGATGATACTGTAGAGAACATCACCCGGTATATTACGTCAGCAAAACCCTCCTCGGAGCCGAAACCCGATATACCCTAACTGAGAAACTCGTTCTAGCATTGGTTACTACGGCTCGTAAGCTACGTCCCTACTTTCTATCCCATCAAATTACCGTGCTAACTAAGCACCCCCTGAGGGCAATTCTTAACAAGCCTGAATCATCAGGGAGACTGATAAAATGGGCCGTAGAGCTTACTGAGTACGATATTTCCTATGCTCCGAGACCATCAATCAAAGCGCAAGTTCTGGCGGACTTTGTAACAGAACTTACGGGCATTGGATCCGAGGAAAATGAGCCAATATGGCATGTATATGTAGACGGATCCTCGGTAAGTACACATGGGGGGGCTGGAATAGTTTTGGTAAATCAAGAAGGGGAGGAGGAAAGACTTCATTTTGTGGTTAGAATAGATTACCCCCTCTCTAACAATGAAGCTGAGTATGAAGCTCTCCTTATTGGTATGAGACTGGCAAGGGAAGGGGGAATGAAGAGAGTACTCCTCCATAGTGACTCCCAACTGATTGTTCAGCAAGTTAAGGGGTCATATGAGGCAAAAGAAGAAAGAATGCAAGAGTACCTCCGAGTTGTTCGTCAAAGGTCCGAATGGTTTGAAGAATATGATATAGTTCAAATTCCCCGAAAAGAAAACCAAGAGGCGGACGCTTTATCCAAAATGGCTACACAAACAGCCGTTGTACGTACTCGGAAGATTACTCTACTTCATGTCAATGAATCTGATAAGAGTGAAGGCCAGGAGGTGAATACCATTTCAGATCCCCCATCTAGCTGGGTGACCCCTATCAAGGCTTATTTGCAGAATCCCGAGGGATACTCCTCGAACAAGAATATTCAGCGAATGATGTTCAGAAAAACTCTCCGATACTTCCTCAAAGATGGGATACTCTTCCGAAGAACCTATTCATGTCCTCATGCTCGATGCCTCAATGAAGAGGAGGCCCAACTAGCTTTAGCAGAAACTCACGAGGGGGTATGCGGAAGCCATACCAGCAGTGAAAGCATGGTCGGACGCTTGATTCGACAAGGCTACTACTGGCCCACGATGGCCAAAGACAGCAAAAGCCATGCCGAAAGGTGTAAATCCTGCCAAGCTTACGCCCCTCGGACCCATCAACCCACAGCTCCTTGGGAACCCCACCTGACCCCTTGCCCATTATCCAAGTGGGGTATTGATATACTTGGACCCCTCATCCCTGATGCCGGTCAAAAGAAATTTCTACTAGTAGCCGTTGACTACTTTACCAAATGGGTGGAAGCGGAACCCCTAGCTAGGGTAACCGCGGGGGCCGTTATCAATTTTCTTTGGAGGAGTATTATTTGTTGCTTTGGTGTCCCTCGGAGCCTGGTAAGTGACAACGGTTTGCAGTTTACTGATCAAGGATTACAAAAATGGTGCGATCATTGGGAGATAAAACATCGCTTTGCCTCCGTGGGATACCCTCAAGCAAATGGCCAAGTAGAAAGAACCAACAGAACCCTCTTGAAGAACATGAAGGCCCGACTTGATTGGCATAAAACTAAGTGGGTTGAGGAGATACCCGGGATATTGTGGGCCTATCGGACCACGCAAAGTGTTGCTACGGGTGAAACCCCTTTTAGTCTATCCTACGGGTGTGAAGCTGTTTTGCCCTCGGAGGTCTCCATAGAAAGCTGGCGAGTCAAGGAATATGAGGAAGTGGCCAATGGCTCAAATTTAGCCCTTGCCCTTGACCTTCTCGAAGAAAAAAGAACCTGAGTAGCCCTCCGAATGGAAGAGTACAAGGCTCGGATGTCACGATATTATAATACCAAGGTAAAACCCCGAACCTTTCAAGTTGGAGATTTAGTGATGAAACGAGTAGGGGCCTCTAAGAATGTGGGTAAACTAGATCCATGATGGGAAGGACCCTACAAGATAGTGGAAATTGTGGGACCGGTGACTTATCGGCTTGCCAACTCCGAGGAGGCAATACTTCGCAACACGTGGAACGCAAGCAACCTTAGAAAGTATTATGCTTAATGTAATAGTCGTACATGAATAAAAAGAGTGTTCATATACGAGGGGATATAGTACAAAAGAAATTAGAGTTGTCTGACAAAATGATGGCTCTACATATGAGACATCGAGACAACCCACTAACACTAAAACCCCTCTGTATTATGAACTAAACTATATAACATTCATTCACAAGCTAAGTCCCTCCCATGGGACGCTTTCCCTCTCGGATAAGTCTTCGGCGCTGCTCCTCGGAAAGAGAAACTGGGTCATCAAAGAACACAGTTCCGACCGCAAAATCTCTAATAGGTGAAGGAAGAAACTCCTCGGAGACCTGACGAATGTTGAGCTCAGGAAGGAGCAAGCCCGAGGGGAACTCTGGCGAAGCTTGTACGGCATCTTGGCACAATTTATAGCCTATATGCACTAAGTCACGCATCTCACCCCGAAGAGACTCACGAAGATTGGATGGACCCACCACCTCCAACACAGCTTGGACTCGGGCCATAACCACCTCTACTGCATGAGAACGAGTTATCCCTAGCAACTGCTGACTCAAGGCATCTCTTTCCATCGTAGCCTGCGTTAGTTGCTCCTCCGAGGACCGCATTTGGCCACGTAACTCCTCAATTCTCCTCCCTAAATTCAATACACGAGCTCTTTCAAGCACTAATTGGCGTTCTAATTCCCATGCCTTATCCTTCTCGAATTGTAACGCATGGATATGAGTCTCCTGAGCGGACTCGTGAACTTCCTTCAAATGAGTTATCTCCACTTGAGCCTCCAAGAGACCTCGCTCTAACTCGTCCCGACGACGATATACTAAGCCTGGATCTGAAGAAGAACTTCCGTAAGAACCGAGAGCATCTAGCACCATATAAATCTGCTCGAAAAACAAAGCGAATGGCATCAGACCGGACGACAGGTTAGTATTAAATAAAATGAATAAATACCTCACACAGGTCTTTACAAGCTAAATCTTGGAGAACGGGTACCGAAAGGGGTTTTATCAGCTCACAATCTGTTACGTTCAATAAACCGCTGAGAAAGTTTCGGCAAAATCCCACCTCTGATCCAAGAAGAGAAACATCCTGACTATCCCCGGGGGGAAGAGTTCTCCCGAGGGAAGGGTACTCCTCGGGCGGTGGTACAGGAATACGATCAGGGATATCTTCCCGGGGCTCCAAGACCTCTGTGCCAGGGGAGAGAAGATACTCCTCTAACACATTCACCACGGCAGAGCTACGAGGAATAGGCTGTGACACTATAGGATCCGATGGCCCAGGAGGAATTATATAACTAACTGGGGGGGCTGCTACAGGTTCCTCCTCCTCCGAGGAAATCTCAACCATTGCCTCACTCACGAGGGGAGCGGAATCACCAACCTCCGGCCTCCCGGGACTACCATGCAACGCCCTCCCCAAGAAAACGTTAGTAGAAGACCCGAGAGAAAATGCTCTCATCTCCGCTCCTGCAAAAGATGTCAGTAGGAAAACGGTCCGAGGGCACCTATAAAATTTACAAGTTAAAGAATGATTAGTAGAACTTACGAAAATGAAAGTTACTGTGAAGAGGACGAGACGCAGGAGTACATCCTTCCACCCCCTCTTGTAAACCTGCCAAAATCAAAGCCTCGGGGAAATCTAGTAGCCCAGATATGTCATAAGAACAAGAGAAAAGTCCCGAGTGAAGCAATATCTCCCTCACTTGCCCTTGTGTTTCAAGGTTGGGAGCAATATATCCCAGACCCCATCGGATGGGTACCCCCCATGATCTGGCTGACTGACCTCTCGGACGGACGAAGAAAAATCTCCGCCTCCAATCCCCTCTACAAGAGTGGGAACTGGATACACGAGTGAAGATATTTTCCTTATCCCGATAGGTCAAGCTAAAAAAGGGAGTCCCCTCTGAGCAAGGTCGAAGGGTGAATATTGTTCCCACCCGATAAGGGGACATTGGAAGGTTTAAAAGCTCGCTACGAAGGACGTACCCCACCAAATGGCTATAGGAACTTGGTGTTAACTGACTCGGACACACCTGCCAATACCGAAAAAGTATTTGGAAAAAGGGGTGAAAAAACACCCGTAACCCGCAACGCATCTGTTCGGTATAAACGGTCATATAACCCGAGGGGGGTGCGTAAGCCCTTTGACCCGAGGAAGGCACTATTATGTCATAATCTTCGAAATCCAAGTTATAACCAGTGAAAAGAGATCTTACCGAGTTCTCACATTCTGTACTCATAGTGGATCCTACCCGTCCTCTACCTATCAATCTGGACGGGTTAAGAGGAATCAAATCGAACTCCGAAGACTCATCCGCCAAAGGGTATGGCTCCCTACCCATGAATATCTCCCTGATATGATTGACTCTACGTGAATTTGTAGATGGAGTCCTACGAGCTACCCCAAGAGAGGAACTAGCACCAAGTGTCGCTTGATTTTTGGATAGATTGTCCCTCGGAGGAACCCTTGATGATCCAGAAGGACTCCGAGCGGTATCCCGAGAAGAACCACAAGATGAAACTGAACCGCTTCTTCTATAATAAGGAGGCATCATCGTATCAGGTAAGTATTATCTTCGTACTTGCAATTATGAACAAACTTGAAAGAAAATCAATGATTAATTATGATTACAAGAGTAGAGATAAGTGCATAATTGGTAAAGAGCCTAAGTACATATATACTCTCTAACTCTTGGTTAAAAGAAGAAGTTTAGATTCTTATTATGTTAACTAAGGGACACGTGTTGAAAAACTTTTTGATTAAGAATGACACGTACCCTACTTAACCATGCAAAGCAACACCTCCTACTTTGGAATCTTACTTAGTCATCAACCTTATAAGAATTATCATTATCTGATTTAGTTGAATTTTAATTATATAAACAAAAAATAGAAAAAGGAAATTGAACAAAAATATTTATTTATGCCGAAGAGCCCTCGGAAGGGGTAATAGATACAAAGAACATTTATTTAAAAAAAAAAAAAAAAAAAAGAGAGCAAGACTAAGCCCCCGTGGAAGGAGGGAGGGGAGAAGTTGTCTCGTCGGCAGAAGTACCCAATGGAGCGAGACGAGAAATTGGAGAAAATACTCCCCCGGAACCACTAGCTCTCGGACTTGGACTTGTGGCAGAGCGCATCGGAGACGGTGTCGGAGAATCCCGAGAACATAGCAAACCCCCAAACCTCCCCACAAAGTAATGGCAGTCGTCGGGAGTTGGCTTCTTTAACTTGCGAAGATCGAAAGACTTGGGGAAGTCAACATCCGACCTTACCAAAGACTTAGCCAATCTCGCACACTCCAAATAACCCCACAAAAGATGGCCTGTCAAGAGCTCGTGAGAAAGCATCTCGGATACTCCCGATTGCTGTCGTGAAATCTCCTGCTGAGCGAATTGAACGGCTGCATCCACCTTAGCTTGCACGTCCTCGGGAGAAAGAAAGTTTACCAACTTTCCTTCAGCTGACTCAGCCCTATCAGTAACTTGGCCCAATGTCTCCTGGAGAACCCTCTCTCTCTCATTCCCGTCCGCCACCGCCTTCTCGAGAGCCGCAATACGAGCAGTAAAGACCCCCTCGGACTCTTTCCTTTCCTTCTCCAGAAGAGCTACTTTAGCTGCTGCAGCCTTCTCGGACGCCTCCATCTTTTTATAAGCGGACTCGGCAGCGTTCAAGTTATGTTGCAAATCCTCTTTCGCCTTCTCTGCTTCATTAAGAGCGATTTCGTAGTCGGAAATCTTGGTTTGAAGAATGTCCTCCCTAGTTTGACTCTCTTTATCCCGGACTAAGAGAGGTGCCAATTGCGCTCGGAGTACTTCTAACTCCTCTATGTCTTTCCGACCGCGCTCTTCAACGGCAGTGACCGCCTCCCGAGTCTTTCCAATCTGCGGAGAAGTCAACAATAAAGAATTTAACAGAGATATATTGTGTAATTTCAGAGGATTAATTTAGAGAAGCTTACCATGAGCCCCAACCAGTTAAGACTGGTGTACAAGAATTGGTACCCCTCGGCGGGTGTTGAACTGGAGGAGGCGAAAAACCGGAGAATATCCTGGTAAGCTTCCCCCACCGTCCGAGACGAGAACTGCCCCCCGGATCCACTGGGAGGAGCGGGCTCCTGGAATGTATGACCCCTCGGAGACAAAGTCACCGGAACATGCCCCCTCGGAGGAGTCGCATCCTTTACGGGAGTCATCACTTCTGAATTCGTAAACACGGCCCGAGAACCACCAACTGTTGTGGGTGGGCTAGTCTTTCCCAACAGTGAATTCAGAATCCCCTCCTACACATCTCTGTCTTCGGAAGAAGGATCGAATTCCCCTTGAGTATCCTCGGAATCCCCTCGTAAAGCTTCCTGCTCGGGAATGTTGAACTGTGCCAGAAACTCCTCCTCTACAAAAGATACTCACTGTCAGTGAGAAAGAGAATGAAACTAGAAAAAATTATGGAAAGAGGGCGAATAATGGATACCCACCGTATAATAAAGGCTCTTCTACCATCGGAGCTTTTCCTTTATCCATAGCCACTACATCAAAAGAAAAAGCGTCAACACATCAGTAAGTGTTACGAGTAAGATATGAAAATCTCATTAAAACCTCATAGAAACTTACCACGAGGAGCGGATTCGGAAACTGTCGAAGGTTGAGGAGAAGGACCCTCGGAGGACAAGTCTATTACTTCTGTAACCTTCTGAGCAGATTCTTCCTCGGTAACACTCGGAAAGATCCCCTCCTCGGAAACTCTCGAAGAAGTTCCTATATTAGATTCAGAAGCAGGTAAATTCCCCGACTTGGATTTGGAAACGAGTATCAAAGCCAAATCCCAAGAAGCAGGAGCTACTTGGCGCAAGGGAACAGCGCTCCTGATGACCCCCGTCATATCCATACATAAAAGAGAGTTGTCCTCGTAAACTTCACCCCTCTCTGAACCCATCTGCCTACTCTCGGGAGCATTAACCTCATCCTCCTCATGATCACCGTCCTCTGGTATCTCTGAGACACCACTAGGAGTAGGCTCCCTCGGACCCGACTGCAGGTAGTAGTTCGCCATGACCTCCCCTGCATCAACCCCACCAATAACGTGTATAAGCATAATTTACTACTGTACTCGGAGAAAGAATAAAAGAATAAATAAAGGGACTTACGAAAGAGACTCCTCGCATCGGGAGACAAAGACAAAGGCCTCTCCACGGCGTCGTCGGTAAAAACTACGTAGTGAAGACCGGAGGTCTCGTATAACATTGTGAAGTCCTCTGATTCCATCAATTTGTGTTGGGAAATTATAGGAGATAACACCACCTCCTGGTCCAGAGCATGCACGGGAGTAGTACCCTCTCGCCAATCGAAGGGCACATCCAACTCACCATTAACAGGTCCCACGAAGAAGTATCTATTCTTCCAGACGCTATGTGAGGTAATAGCAGCACCCAAGACCCTCTTCGTAGAATCCTCCGTGTTGTCCCGGTGACGAACATTATAAAAAGGATACCCCCCGGGTGACACCGCCACGTCAAAAATCGAAAGAAAATGGTCCACCGTGCACTCTAGTCCATTTACTTGACACCAAAAGACATAAATGCAAATAGCCGCAAACCCGTTCGGCACCATTTGACTTGGGCAGATATTACAAGTCTTGAAAAGCTCACAAAAAAAAGGTGACATGAATGAACGCCACCCGTACTTCACCTGGGCAAAAAACATTGTCAACATACCCGGAGGAGGATAGCATGCCCTCTCATCCTTCGTCGGGATTCGGAATACCATCTTTTTCTGAAGGACCCCGGTTGAGGCAAACAGATCCGCTACCTGCTTACGAGTAGCAATATTCCGCATCTTTTCCACCTTAGCGAAAGTCCGAAGAGGCGGCTCCTTCGATTTGGGAACCCTAGCTTTTTTCGAGGAGGTGGCGCCGCCCTCGGCAGCGGCAGCAATTTCTCCCTTGCGTTTACGAGTAACAACTCCCACCAGAATACTCCTCACATTCGCGGAAGAATCGATCGGAGCAGTAACTTCCGAAGAGGTAGCAGCGACAACGGGATCAGTGTTGGCGGAAGAAGCCATCAATACAGTGGTAAAAGAAGAATGTTTTTGAAGAACAGAAGAAGAAAGAGTATAGTTGCTGAGAATTTGAAGTGCGAAAGATGAAAAACGGAGATTAGAGAAGGAGATTATTGCCGTAAGAGAAAGATGTTGTGAGAGAATGGAGAAAGGAATGAATAGTTCTCCTATTTATAGGAGTATAAAGACCAAACGGTCACAAAATTCCCACACGTGGAGCATATTTAAAGCTCCACGCATGCTCCGCGTCCGCCACGCCGTTACATATCAACGGCTATTTGCAACCCCTGCTCCGAAACCTCCACGTATGAGGGCAGTACCCCCAGGAGCAAGAAGGTAATTTCTATATAATCCGTTTTTGAAATTAATGCATGTTCCCTCGGAAAAATATATATAAAGAAGACCAAAACAAGAACTAACCCCTCGCCTCACTGAGGACGATGATTAAAATTTCGTATGTCTCTACGAGGACAATCGAAATTTGGGGGGGCTAGTGTTAACCCTAAAAATAAAATAAAGAAGATTACTCTTACTCGAAAAAAACAGTATATGGACAATACTATTGTCACGAGTACTTCCGATGAGATGTACCTATAAAGAAAACCCCTCGGAGGATTGCCCTACCTTTCGATCACTGACCCGAAAAGGTTTACAAGAGCACACGAGGAGAAACGTAAGCGTCCCTTGGAAAGTCAAACGTGAATGAAAAACAGATATCAACACGGCATCGAAAAAAGAGTAAACCCCGATGGATCCGCACGACTCCGATATCCACCAAGACGCCAAGAGGGACCACAATGGACCCCGAGTCCCATGACCTTACAAGAAAACTTTCTTGCTGAACACTCCTCGGAAAAGACGACACTCGGATCATCACCCGAGGACCCATTTTCGGAGAAAAATCAGAAGTGAATAACAGAGTGCCCAGATAACATATTCCGAGAACTCCGATGAAAAAATCTCACTTCAAATAAAGCAAATACAGCCCTCGGAGATCACACCATGCCCTCGGAGATCACACCATGCCCTCGGAGATCACACTAGGTCCTCGGAGATCACATTTACACCCACAGAGATCACTCCTGATTGTTGAAGAAAAGACCCAAATCAAGAAAGAGAAATAAAATCCCTCGGAAGAATAGCTCTATCAAAACAACCTACATCAAAGGCCCTCGGAGCTGTCAGAAGAGATGAAGATTAAATCTAGTCAGCGCTTAGTCGATAAAAGATAAACCTTATCCTTATTTTAAACACCTGTATCAAGGTAACGACAACACCTGTCCTTACCAAAACACATGCACAATGACACCTGCCCTTACCAAAGTCTATATAAAGGGAGGTAATCAGCAAAAAGGAAGAACAACCTAAGATAACTTAACTTAGCTTACTAAATACCACTGGCACTCATGTACACCGAAAAAGAGGAGGAAAAGCTCAGTGAATAAAGGAAGGGAATATTCTTGCAAATATTGTTATCATTTCCACCTATCATTATCTCTGAATCACGGACAGGGCGTTCTAACCCAAATAAATATCTTCCGTTAAAAAGGGAATAATTCCAAACCCGTTAACACTTAGCTTTGTTCGGATCGCTATCACTGGCTACCTTCAAGATGCTAGAAACAAACTTGCTAACCTGTGCCAGATAAATAATGATAAATAACCATACCTAGTAAAATTTTCTAGTGAAACAAATACCGCAAACATAAATACAAACTACAAATTTACCCCTTGAAAAATCGCTCTCCCATGAGTCCCATCTGTAATGGAAATTCCCCCATATCAGTAGTAATTATAGAAGACTCAACCCGTCTCCTCTTCGCTTGGGTGGGGGTTCTACCCATGGCTTTGGGGACTGGATTCCTACTAGAACTCGTTGTGGCTTCACCTTGAGGAGGCACAATATCCCCAACGAGACCACCAACCCCGCCCTGTGTACTCGATTCCCCTTGTGTCCGCCAGTCGTCCTCAACCTCACGTGGTAACCCTCATGTCCGCGAGTTTTATGAATAACTGACAATGCCGGTTCATCGTTGGGGCCCGCCTCTACACCAACCGTCTTTGACGCAATAACATCCAGCCTACGACTCATCATGAGTTGACCTACAACAAAATGATCACGAAATTTTAAAACCACTATTAATGATAGAACACACAATGGTGTGACTCAGCACGCACAAATCACATACTAAGGTTGTACGGGCCATTATAGGCCCTGGGAGACAGACCACCAGCACGAAGTGCTTCTTCTTGAACGAGGGTGGGATGACCATATTTATTCTCCTTCAGGACATCAGGGAAGCCAGCGGCCCACATCGGTACGCCCAAAGAAGCGGGGCGTCAATACTTCTTATTTCACCATTTCTCCGGGAGATCCCTAAACTCCCCAATTGTCTTCTCTTTGACGTAGAAGTACTTGTTCTTGCCCCCGAGGCCATAGCTGCTTAGGGTGAATTTTAGGAATTTCTGCCCAGCACGAGACCACACAAGGAAAAACCCTCTATCCCCGGCCTTTTGATTCGTGATGACCGAGAATAACTCCCAAAATTCATTAACGCCAGACGGTGCCCCCAAGGCCTTCATCACCAAAATAAACATCACTATAACACCCAAAGAATTTGGAGATAGTTGCCTAAGACAGACCCCTATGCTCATCAGAATAGCGACAATCGAAGGATCAATAGGGAAACGCAACCCATTGACGAAGTGTCTAGCGTTCATAGTGATTCAACCCTTCGCGGGTTTATGCATCTGCTCGCTTGGATCGAAAATTTGATTTCTTGCCAATCAATATGGTACTAAGTACGATAGTAATCATGGTGATGAGAGACATGAGATACCATGTCCTCATATTTGATAGCGGTCTTCTATTTTTTAACCTCCGACGAATCTATCAGGTCGAACACATTTTATCTCTCGCCCTGAGTTTCGCTCTCCTCCTCATCCTCGTCCTCAGCGTCATCCCTCTCATCTTTATCCCTATCATCCTCATCCTTTAGGGCATCCCCTGCATAATCGTCCACGAACGAATGCAAGTCCAGTATCTTAGATGAGAGTGTAGGAGAATAATGTAGCTGAACATCACCATTCCTAGGCTCCAGACCAAGGACAGAGCCAGCATTATCATGAGGCATGTTTACGTCTCTTATTGTCGACATTGCCGTCTCACAAACTAACTACGTCGATTAGAAATGAAAGACATTCTAGGCTTGACAAATGCAATCACCGGAATTTGACGTTGTAAACTCAAAGGTTAGCGATACAATTAAATGAAGCAATGATCATAAATAAGTTAGGGAATACAAGTTTCTCAACGTATACTCAATATATCGAATGATTATCATGAATATCAGGAATAGATACTAGGCTATATCGAAAGATATATCGGAAGCCAATATCATAACCTATATTGAAAGATATATCAGAATATTATATCGAAACCTATATCGAACGATATATCGAAATCTTATATCGAAAACCACATCCAATATCCTTGATATACCTTTCCTGAAAGAAGTGCGTGCTCGCTAGAAGATAAATGATTTTTCTCTCTCCTTGCAATGCCTATTTATAGATATCGGGCCTTCCGAGTCTGCATTTGTAGCCAATGACATCTAAATTGAAATTCGAGACCATGATATCAAAATCACTTTCGAAATATGGGTCAATTATTAAACCTTGTGTGTAGATGCCCTCAGCAGATAATTCAAATGCGAACCTCGGTACTACGATAAATTATATTACAGGTCCACCATTATTCTAAATACAATTTATGTATCCGAGTACCCACAATTGAATTGCAAGGACACGAGGTATTGGTAATCCAAATTTTGATTTAGATTTCGAGTTATTGTTTACAACAGTAACTCCTAACTGGGAATACAACATGATATAAGTAATTTCTGTATTGGGTCGCCCCTTCCCGATTATATGGGCCAAAGCCCATTAGGAAGCCAGCCCAGCGTTCTTATATCGAGGATGGCACCTGATATAGCTTTCAATATCGAGTATCACATTCGATATGGTACAACGCACGTGGAAGTCACGTGTGCGGTCCCCACATCCTGAGGCCTATATATATTCGGGTTATACTAATCAAGGCAAGCTTCATTAATTACCCCCACGTTGTTCATTCGTATATTGAACATCCATATTCAATATTGAGTTCTCACCCGATTTCGATACCCGATATATCATCTGATATTCCATTCGACATATCATCCGGCATACATACTAGACATACACTTTCGATATATATATATATATATATATCCGATATTCCTTACCCGGCATGGCCAATTCCCGGTATCAGCCATATCCTTGACATAGAAGAGATTCGATATCTGCCCAGATTCGACATAGAACGAGCACTATTAATAGGAGACCTGATTTGTAATAGATTTGTTATCATCTTGTTGTAATCCCGCACTTTGCTATTAATATACGATCTATCGTCAAATTAGACTGCATGTACCATCCTTCCAAATTCTATCGATTGCCTTGAGAATTATTTTGGTAATTCCGAAAAAAAAAACTGGTCGTCGTCACGCGGTAAAACTCAACTCATCAACATCTTCTTCATCCTTCTCTTGGATTGGTGCTTTTCTTCGATGTCTTCTATGAGTTTGCAACTTTTCGCACCAAATAGCGGGAACGCTCCTTAGTTTATGTGGTACCAAATTCACTTGTCGATACTCAACAACTTCTGCAAATTCAAAGTACCATTCAACATCTGAAATCCAATCCAAAAAATCTTCCATCTCAAAATTTCCATAGATAATTGGAATTCCAAGTCGATTATCGAAGTAAATCGTGATGGATTATTTTTTATATTCTTAGAAAACAAATAATTACCAATTCCAATTGTTTCTCCTCTCGGCATGTCACTCTTGGAATTTCCATATGTTTTGGTGGAAAGAAACTGTAGAAAAATTGATTTCAGTCGTGTCACCAAATCATTAATTTTTGCGAAATTCCATCTGACATACATACTTGACATACACTTTCAATATATATCCCCGATATACATTCCCGATATTCCTTACCCGAACATGGCCATATCCCCGATATAAGTCACATCCCCGACATGGAAGAGATTCGATATCTGCTTAGATTCGACATCATCCCCGACATCCTGCTAAGCATCTAAGTGTTACTCTAAAGGGTTCTGGACCTAAGTCTACCTAGAACTAGCACTATTGATAAGGGACCGGATTTGTAATAGATTTATTATCATCTTGTTGTAATCCCGCACGCTGCTATTAATATAAGATCTATCATGAAATTAGACGGCATGTACCATCCTTCCAAATTCTATCGATTACCTTGAGAATTACTTTGGTAATTCTGAAAAATAAATTAGTTGTCATCACACTGTAAAAAATGACTCATCAACATCTTCTTCATCCTTTTCTACGACTGGATTGGTGCTTTTCCTCGATGTCTTCTATGAGTTTGCAACTTTTCGCACCAAACAGCGGCAACGCTCCTCAGTTTATGTGCTACCAAATTCACTTGTCGGTATTCAACAACTTCAGCGAATTCAAAGTACCACTCAACATCCAAAATCCAATACAGAAAATCTTCCATCTCTAAATTTCCATAGATAATTGGAATTCCTGGTCGATTATCGATGTAACCTCATGATTGATTTTTTTTATATTCCTAGAAAACAAAGAATTACCAATTCCAATTACTTCTCCCCGCGGTATGTCACTCTTGGAATTTCGATCTATTTTGGTGGTAAGAAACTGTAGAAAAATTGTTTCCAGCATCACCAGGATTTTCTTCGGTAGTGCATCTCCCAGCCATTGAACAAGGCAAAATCCTTGCTCTAAATACCACTTGATGTAGGGCGGAAGCGTGATAATTCGAAAGTACCAGCGTATTAATGGAGAAAGGTTCTGGAATCCACCATGACTTGGATTAAAATTCCATTTTTATTGATAAAAATCAAAAGATGAACAAAATTCTTAATTACAAATAATGAAAAAGAGCTATATATATAGCGCAAAAGACCTGAGCAAAAGGAACTAGACTTAAACTAGGACATGAAATAAACTAAAACTAGGAAACAAAGACTAAAAACAAAAATAAACAAAGAAAACTAATAACTTGCACAACAAGACTAATTGCTCTTGTATACTGTCTAAAATACATTTTCTGGAGTTGACCCACTAAGCGTAAAATACACTTTGAAATATGAATGTTGAAAATAGAAAGACGTTTTATTTGATATCTTATGGGCCAAAAACGGAGTTCTGAGTCATAAGATATGGCGATTTTCGTGTAGGCTTTTTCTTATTATGTTTTTCTCCAAAATAGGGGATTTTTGTCCTGCATCAAGACTAAACCTTATTGACGTTATTTCTTGTTTGTCAACCATGAGATAGTCCTAATTACATCACGGCACCCGATTTGAGTTGATTGATAAGATTAAAAGGGAAGTCGACGGCTGCGGCGTTTGTGGAAAGTGGAAACCCTATGGAATCTTGTGTCGACATATTGGCTGTTGCAGCTCCTGATTCTGCATGAGAAAATATTTTAAGAAAATATAAATAATTTAACTAATTAATGTCTAACAAGATCCCATAAGGTACCAAAAGAAAGTATGTTTTGTGTGATGGACTATGTTGAAAAATAGACCTAAATGAAGGACCTTGTTGCGCTCGATAATGGTCCCTCGATAGGCTTTTCTAGTCTCGTAATTTCAAAATTTGAGTTTACAATGACATGAACATCAATTCTGCCTTTACGGGGTAACTTCGAGCAGCTTGTCCTCGTAGTGACGGAGAGCCAACCCTCCCTCCTTTAGAACTCATGATATTTTACCAAGAAAACTTGGTTATGTAGAAATGACACTTGCACTCTAATCAAGCATTGTTCACTGGTTGCGAGATGGATTCTCAAGCAAGGGAATACAGAACTAACCATGATAATTTCGCAGATAATTTTCTGATTAAGATGGGTACATAAAGCCATTAACATGGGAGCAAAGGCCAGATGATTGTGAAATGATTAAGCATGTAAAATGGTTTTATTTTAAAAGTGTTTCATATTATTTGTTCTTTAGTTCAAGTGTTGAATCTCGGTTACACTTTGCTGCTTTTTTTATTGTTGAAATAGTACTAGGCAAAGAATGAGTGGAGAATCTTTGTATGATGAAGTTGTATACATTAGAGTTCAAGGAGTTAGCTTGATCAGGTTGTGTTACATTCAACTCGTTCAGTTCTGCAAGTTTTGGTTGTATATATGCATAGGTTTTACCACACATGCATCACGTTTTTATTTGGGAAAATTAATATTTTTGTCCTTTATTTTATTTTAAATTCGGGTTTTGCCCGATATTTCTGCAGGCTTCAAAATTACCCAGCAGCTTTCCAAAATCAGCCCAAAAATACCCAGTAGGCTTTTCCTTGGGCCCGATCCACTTTTTTGCTGAATAGATCGATGACTCGGACGGCATGTAAGCGCCACGTGTTAATTTTTTTTAAATTGCAGACATTTCGTACAGGGAGAAATTACATACTTGCCCCCGATTATAATAACACTAGCGCCCCTTCATTTTCAGCAAGGACCACATTCGTCACCATTTCAGAAATCAAAGCACACAACCGTCAAAATTCCCCCCGTATCACCTTTCTCACCATGTTAACGGTCACAAACCTTGTTTAATAGCGCTTAGAATTGTTCATTTGTAACGTTTGTATGAGTAGCAAAGGTAATTTTTTGACTTTCTCGCAGAACTCAAATTTTGGGTGCCGAACGTTTTTCATTTTAATTTTGATTTCGAACTAATGTTGTTTTTGTAGAATCTTAATATGTAGAAGATATCCTCCATAGTTCATTCGACCTAAATTGCAGGTAAAAATGCTGAACCCTAATTTCGGTTGACAATTCTAGGGTTAGGGCTTTATTTGCATGTCTTTAATTTCTTGTTTAGTGTAACTATTTTTTTCGCCCAAGACTCGAATTTCATGTTTTAAGTTGTGAATCGACATATCGTGTTGTATTTGATTGCTCAAATTCAGTTTGCCCATTTTTTAGTTGTTGGTAATTTTTGTTTTTCAAGAACATGTGGCCTAATATGATTTTTATGTTGTGTTATACTGAAATTTGTTGGCCAAACTTGTTAAATTCAGTTGAAATAATATGAAATGTAGATGGCTCAACAATACAATATACCTTGCTTGTGTGGACGAGGAGTCATGCTTTATTTACAGACTAGCTATATGGCAACGTATCCCGGTAGATTTTACTATGTTTGCCTTGTGAATAAGCACCATAAAAACTGTTTTACATGGGCTGATGAGTATGATACCAACATCAAACCGAATCCCAACCCTATTCTTAACCCAAATTCCCAAGGGGCAGTGGGTGTCGGTGATGTATCAGAGACACATGACCCTCAATCATCATTTGTTTCCACCTTAAGTACTATGATGCCCGCTAGATTGTTGGCTTCCTTGAGTTCCATTGATGTTATGAAGGCTGTTGTTGTGTGTTGTGTGATTGGATTGCTTATGTTGGTTTTTTTTGTATATGTTGTTTGTCGTCACTTTGTCCGTCTTGTATTCGAAAATGTAATGGTATTGTCACTTTCTTTCGTGTTTGGTGTTGGTTTATTCTAGTGAACATTTTTAGTGATTGTAAGGATATTGATGTTTTATTTATGTTTGGTTTGTAAGACTGTTTATGGTTTATGGTTATTGTTTGATGATTTTAATTAGTTATTGTCTTTTGTTTATTTCAAAAGTTATGAATCACCCCCGATGAATACGACAATCTTATGTACATTTACCATGACAACAATTTTCCTCGATTTCCCGAGACTCTTCTACTACGTGGGTTGATTAAATATGCTGAACGCCATAGGCTGAGTAATGTCACGGCTTTGAACATGGGTGTGAGGTTGGTTAAGTTTGATATGGATGCTATTTATTGGAAGATATTTCTGCCTAAGACTATACGTGAGAAACTCACAACTTTGAAGATTCGGTTCGAGAGGTTTCATAACTTTACGAGTTTGCCCGGTGTTTGCATCATTGATCCTACTAAAGCTCCCATCATTAGCGCAGAATATGATACTCACTTGCCTAAGGTAAGGATTACACTCCTTTTAAATATATTTTTTTTTAAAAAAGAAGTTTTTATTGAATTAGATTTGAAATTAAAATACTTTTGCATTTTTAGGAAACACAACACAAGAGATACTTTCGCAACTATGGATTGTCGAATGGTGACTTGCTCTATAAGCTTTTTGCCGACCTTGAGTGTGCTGGTTTTCCCAATCGGCCTAGAGCCGAAGCATCGAACCCAATGGTGATAAGAGATGATGAGAATGAATAAACCGTGCATTTGAAATAAGCTTGGAAGTTGGACTATTTTAATGGTTTTTATTTGAATAAATTGTGTTATGACTATTAAGTTGTTGTTGATTTGCAATGTGTTATGAATATTAAGTTGTTTTGAACATTTGAGGCTTTGTTATGAATATGAGAACAGCCTATTTTAGTTTCCTACATTCTTGCAAAAGTCAACTACCAACAGTGCACTAACTATAGAAAGTCAATACCAACGGTCAACTAACAATATAAAGTCAACTACCAAAAGTCAACTATCAACAGAAAGTCAAGTACCAACACTACTACTTCACTCAACATGAACAAACTTCAAGCATCACATATTGCAGTGGAAAACAAAGCATGCCACATAATCCAGAAACAAAACCAAAGTAGACACTCACTCACACATAAAAAGGTAATAGCAGTCATCAAAGCATATAAACATATTCAGAATCAGACTAAAAACAACAATTGAAGCTGGTAATAGCATTTATACTAATGAGCAGAAACATGCATGGTTCATTACATACCAAGTCCATTACTTAAATGAAAGACTTATGTAGGTTTTGCATTCTATCAAACCACCCCCATCATGACATCAAAAAAGGTCTCAACAGAGACATGAATTCTACAATTCATTAGTTACAATGCATCACCAAAATAGACCAGATTACAACATATCACTAATCTACTCGCCCCTCAAAATGCATACCAGCAGTTGACACTCACTGTTTCTCTTTTCCATGATTCTTGCCCTTCTCCTTTCCCTTCATACTTACACTGCCCTTTTTCCCCTTCTTCTGATTGAGCTCATTCACAACAGTTGCCAGATTTGATAGCTTGACATATTTCTTCTTCCCAACCATGTTGGTGCAGCCACGTGGATGTTGACATTCATAGGTGGTGTTGAATAAGTTCGGCTTCCCTGAGTTGAGATCATTGGACCTGGAGCTCTGATGCACACTCCTCTTGACATGGAATGAGGTAGGTACTAATACTTTGAGAAAGCCGTGTCACAATGTTAGGCACATGAATGTTGGCTGGTGCCTTGTAAAACTGATTAATCCAATTGGCACTAGGGATTGGATCTGGTGCAATTCCCTCATCCATTCTAGAGGACTCAACAGACTACAAAATACATGTTAGATAATTAAAAAGAACAAGATTGACACAGTAGGTACATAATATGAAGGATTCTAAGTTGGAAGTCATATTAGTCATATTAATCATTCACATGTCGGCTTTTGAAACACCAATCTGCACTAGAGACTTTTTCCTTTCTCTTCCCCTTAACATTAACAGCATCGTTAATCAAAGTAGATTGAGTCCCAAATCCATTGTCATTCAGATCAACTCCCAGGTCAACAGTCTCATTTTCCTTCATAAAAAAAGTGTAGAAATTGTCAAAACCAAGTTATGTAAATGGGAGTTATTGTGAACATATAATAATCAGAAAGAAGACATACAGTTTCAGTTGGTGTCTCATGAATAGCATCATCAAGTCCACTGGACTTTTGCTTCTTCTTCTTTTTTAATGCCTATAAGAACAGATTTTATTGTTGTATGTTAATATTTCTTATAAAAAATAAGATATTTTGAGTTATACATGATATAGAAGTTACAACTAACCTGATTATTAGATTCATCCACCAGACCTGCTCCATCACTTTCATTTTATATTTTCTTTCAGTCTTTGAACTTTCACCAGAATAGAAACTTTCTAAGGTCTCTTCATCAACATAAGACTTTTTCAGAGCACAAGTTACGAATCTGAAGCCTTCTGATTTACTTCTTGGATCAGTCTTAAACAAGTTCAAGAACTTTTGGGCAAGCCATGGATACTTGACATTCTTTACATGAAATCTTCATTCACAGACATGTGTAGGATTTTACTCTCTTATCACAAATGTTGCTTCATTCTTCACCTTAATCACATTCATCTTCCATGGACAACCAACCTCACAGCACCTAACATGCACTCTACTTGGATCACTCTTTTTAACATACAAACTTCTCCTCTCTTACACTGCATCTGACTGGATGTCCATTTTAATCTCTTTCTTGCAACTGAAAATCATTCCCAACTCAAATGTTGGGTTGAATATTTGATCTGGATTGAAAAATGATTCAACCTCCAGCTCACCACCAGGTCCTTCAATGTCAATTGTCCTACTTCTCATAGGAGTAGACACAACATCTTCTTCATCAACAAAGTCTGTTTCACCTCCTTCAGCACCAGTTTTTTTTTCGTTCCCCCTAGTTTCAACACCAGCAGTCTTAGTTGTCCTCTCATTTTCAACACCAACATTCCTTCTCCATTTAGTTTGAACACCTGCAGGCCTAATTATCTCCTCATTATGAGCACCAGCAGACTGAGTTCTTTCCTCATCATCACTGTCATCAACATACTTAGAGTAAATATCATCATCCTCATCACTTTCACTTGACAATTTGTGAGTGTCATCATCACTACTTTCATCTTCTAAGCCCACATCTTGCACATACTTAAACCCAATAACATCATCACCAGCCAACCCCTCATCATCCCCACCATCACCAGCTTCAACATTTACAGTTCCAGTGGGCATGGGCCTATCCACAATACATTCATCTACATTATCACCGAGTGGAGAGAGAATTGGATCAATGTAGAAGATAACTTCTCTTTTACCCACCAAACTGTCACAACATACTGTCTCCAGAACCTCATCATCTGAGTAGTCTGAACCCAATGTTGTTCTTGGAGTAAAACCTAACATAACCTCCATAGCCAAGTCCAGAACACAAACTCCTCAAAAATGCATGGTCAACCATTTGATAATTCACATGGTCATACTTACTGACCATACCCCCAAGGTAGTCGTTTGTTGGCATGGGTCCTATAGACACCTCCATGGTGCTAAACATCAGTCAGCTCAGTACTATTTGCATCTGCAGTAGAAATTGAGGCAAAAATGATAGTCAGGACAAAAAGATACTAACAAAAACCCTAAAAACCTTTATACTTACTGTGAAACCCTAAACTCCAAAGGTTAAAAGCAAAAACCACTTTGTCGGGGGGGACCATTTCTGACTTTCACAAAGCCGTAATAAAGACCACACTTTACAAACCCCACAAAAGAAACAGAATATACAGCCACAACACAAATAAACAACTAAAAAATTTCCTGGTTCAGGCGTGGGGGGACCATATTTAACTTTCTCAAAGCCCTAGAACATACCCCAGTAAGGAAACCCCACTAAACAACTATATTAAACAACATCATCACCCAAAAATAACGACAATACCTACGGGAAACGCACAAATCCTCATAATTTAGTCGAAAACCCTAAAAAACTGTAACTTTAACTTAAAATTCATTACACTCACCATATGTTGGAGGTGGGTTTCCGATGCTCTCTGTCGGCCGTCGTACAACCATCGTCGCTTATGAACAAGAAATTCAACAAGAAATTTTGATTTGGGCGATTTCGATTTTTTGGGATTCCGTAATTTTTGCGCCACAATTTGGGTGGTTGACAATGAGGAATGGAGTCAACCAGTTAAGGACTTAAGGATTTTTCTTTGTCCTAAAATTTCGTCCATACACGTGTGCGAACGTTATTATAATCGGGGGGCAAGTATGTAATTTTTGTTGTACGAAAATGTCAGCATTTAAAAAAATTAACACGTGGCACTTACGTGTCGTTCGAGTCATCGGTCGATTCAGCAAAAAAGTAGATCGGGCCCGAGTAAAAGCCAACTAGGTATTTATGGGCTGATTTTTGAAAACTGTTGGGTAATTTTGAAGCCTGCAGAAATATCGGGCAAAACTCAATTCTAAACTAACATAAAGGGAAAAAAATATTAATTTGTCCTATTTATTTTATACTATACTAAATATAAACAGAACAAAAAAGTACGAAACTTTATACCATACATCTCAATTTCAACATAAAACTATCATTTTTATAATAATAATAATATATAATTAAAAAAGCAATTGCAAAATGCTTTTATTTTACGAAGAAACAACTAATCATATACAAAAGAAACCCATCACAAAATATTACTAGGTCAACGAATGAACATTTACATGCTAAATTACCCGAGTTCATAGCAAAAACAAAAACTAAGACAACTTTGAAGATGCCATAAATCCTAATACCCCATAGGGGAGCTAAATGTCATTAGGATGTTCCGCGTGCGCGCGGGGCTATCAGACCTAAATAAAGCGTCCCCCTAAAAGGAGTACTGCTATAGTTTTGTGCTCCCTCTCGCCCTATCTATATCATATCATTGCTTATCAAAGAAAAAGGATCTGATCATCTTTTTCGTCCAAATCCCGAAAAATCTGTCAATAAATGACGAACTCCATTGTAGTAAGATCTCAAATAACATTGTATCCATGGTGAAATTCGAAAAACGTGATTCTGTGTTTGCCCACCAGCTTCACCGTCAATCCCGCTTCCTTGTGAGCTGATCAACTGGTTGATCGGGTTTCCAAAGAATTTTGTATGTGTATCAAAGCAACATTGTTCAAGAATAATGCTAGTCCAAATAAATATTGAAGGTAGGTTGAGGTAACCAAAAACTATTGTATTGTCAGTAATGCATTATCACCTAACTATAAAACAATTAAATTTTTTATTTCAATCGTATTGATTTATGAGATAAAGTTAACACCATTCCAACGGGCGGACCCAGGATTTTTTTTAACCCCGGGCTGCTTGAAAGTTAAGTTAGTTGAAAAAATGTCATAAGTTCAAAATTCAAATCGGGATCAGTATAAACCGTTTCCAAGGCAAATTTATTAGGAAAAAGTACAAATATAATAAAAGTTAAACTATATATCATTAAACAAACAAATGCGACATTGTTGGAGTTACACTTTCTCTTCGATTTGCATGACAAATTTATAGAGTACCTAACAATAAATGTAGGGCGAATTATAATTTTTGCCCTTTATTTTACATAAACTTCAAGTTTTTGCCATTTTTCTTACCGGACTTTTTTTTTGCCCGTTATCTTTATTTTTTGTTTTAATTTTGCCCGATGGGCTCAGCTGAGGGCTGATTCCAAGCCCAGACGACATGGCGTCCCACGTGGCGTACGGACGTCGGCCACATGTCGCCACGTCAACATTTTTTTTTTAAATTTCTTGAGAAATAGGGGTAATTACCAAATATATATAAAACAATATATATAATTAAAAACAAAGATATCTAATTCCTTCATATATATTTCGTTATATATTAAAAATAGTAAGATATTTAATTCCTTCATATATATAAATATATATAAAAAATATATCCTATATATTAAAAATAATAAGATATTTAATTCCTTCATATATATAAATATATATAAAAAAGTATGTCTTTATATATTAAAAACAGTAACAAATTTAATTCCTTAACATATATAAATATATAAAAAAAGTATATCTTTATATATTAAAAACAATAAGATATTTAATTCCTTCATATATATAAATATATATAAAAAATATATCTTGTATATTAAAAATAATAAGATATTTAATTTCTTAACATATATAAATATATAAAAAAAGTATATCTTTATATATTAAGAACAATAACATATTTAATTCCTTAACATATTTATTATTTAATTCCTTCATATATATAAATATATATAAAAAATATATCTTATATATTAAAAAGAATAAGATATTTAATTCCTTCATATATATAAATATATATAAAAAGTATATATTTATATATTAAAACCAATAACAAATTTAATTCCTTAACATATATAAATATATAAAAAAAGTATATCTTTATATATTAAAAACAATAACAAATTTAATTCCTTAACATGTATAAATATATAAAAAAGTATATCTTTATATATTAAAAACAATAACAAATTTAATTCCTTAACATATATAAATATATAAAAAAGTGTATCTTTATATATTAAAAACAATAACAAATTTAATTCCTTAACATATATAAATATATAAAGAAAAGTATATCTTTATATATTAAAAACAATAAAAAAAGTATATCTTTATATCTAATGTACAATTATTATTTTTTTTGAAAAAGAAAAAAAAACCCACCCCCACCCTATCCCCGAAACCCCCCCCCCCCCCCCCCACCATCCCCGACTCCCCTCCTGCCCCCCTACCCCGCCGCGTACAGAATCGCGGCGGCGTCACCACCACTGCAGTGGTGGTGGCGTCCAATCGACGCCGCTACCACTGCAGTGGTGGTGACGCCGCCGCGATTCTGTACGCGGCGGGGTGGGGGCGGGGTAGGGGGGCAGGAGGGAGGTCGGGGATGGTGGGGGCGGGGAATGGGGGTGGGTTTTTTTTAATTGAGAAATTAAGTTATTAAAAAAAATATGTATAATTTTACTTATATTTATTTTAATATTTACTATTAATTATAACTTTTTTACAAATTTTTATTAGCAAATATAAATTTATTAAACATTTTTTGATAAACTTTTATTAGTAAATATAATTTTTTATTAGTAAATATAATTTTTTATTAGTAAATACAAATTTTTAGTAGTAAATATAAATTTATGATTTAGATTCAATATATAATAAAATTAAATATAATTTTGAATATTAGTTTATTTTTAATTTTTACAAGTTGCGTAAATAAAAAATAAAAATAAAAAATTTGTTGATGTGGCGCCACGTGGCCGTCGTTTGTATGCCACGTGGGACGCCAAGTAATCTGAGCTTCAAATAAGCCCTCAGCTAAGCCCATCGGGTAAAATTAAAACAAAAAAATAAAGATAACGGGCAAAAAAAACCCGGTAAGAAAAAAAGCAAAACTTGATGTTTAGGTAAATCAAAGGTCAAAAATTATAATTCGCCCATAAATGTAAAACTCAAGAGTATATTATCAATGGAAAAAAGGTGTTTAAGGACGCGCATCATTATTTTTTTACTAAATTGGTGTTAAAAAGTGGGCTTATAATTCTAGAGAAATTGAAAAACATTTATTTTCTATAAAAATAATAAACAACTTCACAAAATTTTAATTACAAACTTACCATAGAAATATCACCAAAAAGACCATTACAATAATTGTTAAGTACCAATTTACCATGTGAAGATCGCCAAAAAAAGAAAAGAAAAACAAGCATTGAAAACTCAAGAAAACCCAAGAAATCCATATATATATATATATATATATGAATATACATATAGATTTATAGATCACCATATATTATTAAACTCGACCCTAGATACATATATATAAACTAGCAATCGGGTGCACGCGGGACCGCGTGCAACGTTTTCTTTTAAGATAAAAAATATTTTTGATTGTGTATTCTTTGGCAAATAAATTTAGATAATCATTATAAATTCATAGTGGACCATTTGGACATTATAGTGCGAATAAACAAAAATATGGATTTCGATTGAGTGTAAGAATAAATTCATCCTCACAGATATATTCTATGGAAGTTGTATGTCACCCAATTAAATTGGAGAAAACCAAATTTCTCCTGATTTGAAATAAAATTTCACAAAGTTATATTATATTATATTTATAACGAAAAAAAATTTGATACACAAATTCTTCTTAGTGCAAGTATTCAACACGATTCCGTGTACAATGTTCGCTCATATTCGTTGGAGAAATAGCAATATCATCTCCTCGTTTATTGGAAATTTGGAACTAATAAATGATTACATGCAGCCAAAATAACACAAACACTTTAAATGTTATATTCAGATTTTCCACATACATGTCATAAATTTCAATTCTGAAACACAATATTGCAGTTGCAAAAGATATCTAAGAAAAAACGTATTATTAAAATCTATCTTTATAATGCATAATCCAAAATGTTCTCATTGCATGACCAAATTTCAAATAATAATATGCACCATGCTTACACTAATTTTTAAATCAATAGAAACTTTGAAAAAAAAGTTACTTTATAAAATAACTTTGTGTTATAATTTTTTTATTACTTCGATTATATTTTGTTTAAAATCTCTGAGACGTACACTTAGGCATGCAACATTTGAATGTACTTGCGATTTTTAAAAAATATATTTTGTTGTTCAATTAGGTTAGAGAAAATGCAGCAGTAAAGAAGTTAATATTTCATCATTTTAAAAGATATATTACGTTGTTCAATTAGGTTAGAGAAAATGCAGCATTAAAGAAGTAAATATTCCATATCGAAGGAAGTATAAGGATATATAAATAACACATTCTACCAACAAAATGCAAAAAAATCCCAAAACAATGCAATACACCAAAGTAAATAATTATTTTCCTATTCATATTCTGTCTAGAATATGATCATCCAAGAATCCATGCCTGAAATCTATTAACTTTTTTCCGTACGATTTTGAATCCATCACCTGCAAATATAGTTAAGAAAAAGAAAAAAGAAGATTAGAGAAAAAAACCGTGATAAGATTCAAGAAATGGTTCTGAAATCATAATATTATGTACAATCCTTTAAATTGTTTAACTACGAAGATATTACTAAAAATGTGAGTGAAAACTTAAAGACACTATAATTTTGCAGCGTTAAATACAATAAATAATAATTACCTTTTCAAGTTCAGGCGTTCAATCCATCTGCAGTGATAAACATGATAAAAACATGTCAGACAAACAAATCAATCATTAATAATTTTGGAACAGAAACACACTTTATAATATTCAAGAAAACAAAACAAAAAATTGGAAATCGAGCAATGAAATGAATAAAATTTAAAGAAGAGATACAATGATGAAAAGAATTAAAAAGAGAGGAAAGAAGTTGCTACGTACCTTTCTTCTAGATTTGTAAAAATATTGTGTTTAGTTTATGATATGGGCAATTCCCGCATATTGGGCCAGACCCAAATCAGGCCCATTTTGGACTATATCGGGGATCATATTCGACGTTATATTGGTAATAATCACCGATATGCTACTGTGGTCCCCGGATCCCGAGGTCTATAAATACGCGGTGCCCGGATCCCAAAACAAGCAATTATTATCCCTCAGCTACCACTCGTCATATCGAAATACATCACCGATGTTACTTTCGATGTCTCATTCGATATCGTGACTACAACACACGCTTGTGACACGTCATACCACCTCATCACCGATCTCACATCGGGGGTCATCTCCGACATCACATCGAAGGCGATCACCGACGTCCGTTCGATCTACTTACCGATATTCCTCTCCCATCCAAGCATCGAAGCGTTGGTCTGAGGTGTTCCGGACCAAGCCAACACGAGACACGTAGTGTAGGTCTGATTTGAGATAGGCTCGTTGTATTGCCAGACTACTCATTTGTAATCGACACTTGCATATATATATATATATATATATATATATATATATATATATATATATATATATATATATAAAACGATCTATCGCCAAATCAGTGGCGCCGTCTGTGGGAACACCAGTTCCTGGACAAAGACGTCGAGATGCAAGGAAGGAGGACCCGATCCGAATTTAGCGGAGTTGTGACCAGGAGCGCCTGGATGGAAGACACGCAACCCCCTCAACACCCAACTGACCAAGAACAGACAGTGGCTCAAGCCGAGATGGAGCTTCCTCCACCACCAGTGCAACGAAGGCGCGGGCCCGGGAGGCCGCCGCGAGCCTCAAATACAGGTCCGACCCTTGTTGCACTAAGTGCGGTAGAACCCGAGACTGAGGGCCCGCCTACTGAGAACCACCCAGCAGACATTCCAATGACCAACGCCAAATGCGGATTTTCCCGGCCTGGAGGAGACAATGCCCGCGGAACAAAGTGCCTTTCACCCCGCTGCCATAACCTCAGAGATGCAAGCGTAGATCAACGCCACAGTAAGAGCGGCGCTGGATTCCACATTGGAGACCTTGCTTCCACGACTGGTGGAGCAAAGGACAAAGGACATTCGGGCAAGGCCCCATGAATCCGGAGCGGGTGAGGAAATGGCAAGGCAATGATACGACGAACAGGAGGATACGGGGGACTCCTTCAGGGAGATATCGCCTGCAGCTTACAACAGGGCGGAGAGACGGAGCCCCGAAGTCCTGGATCGAGAGGTAGCGAAGAAGATGGAACGACTTGACCGCGAGAGGGCGGAAGTAATCCGGAGAATGGAACACGGTCGTGACCGGGCCGAGATCAATGGTTCAAAAAATGAGGATGCAGAGATACTGCGAGTAATTTCAAGGAGGATGGAACAGCTAGACCGCGAGAGGGCGGAGTTAGCAAGGAAGGTGACTCAGAGTCATGGGAAGGGTCGCAGTAGGACCCCGTTTTCAGATGAGATAGAGGCAGAGGTACTGCACAAAGGAGACAAGATTCCAACCATAAAACCGTATGATGGGAAGAGTGACTCGAGGGATCACATCCACGCCGTGGAGAGTCTCTTGAACCTACAAGATTTTTCTGAGCGTATTAAGGCAAAAATAATGGCGACAACACTGATTGGAGCAGCATTAGACTCGTTTAACAGAATCGAAGTAGGATATATTTTAAGCTTCGAGCAGATGAAGGAGAGATTGGAGAACCACTTTTCCAGTCAGAAAAGAACGAAGGCAAGCATGTACCATGTGGAAGCGTTGAAACAAAAAGAGAGAGAAACTCTCGGTGAATTCATGAGCAGATTCAATGAGGAGCTACTGAAGGTGGACAACCCCTACGGGGGACAAGTGCTGCAGACCATGTTCAGGGCAACGACGCACAACAGATTCGCCAAAGAGTTGATCAAGCTCGCAGAACCTACCATCAATCGGATAAACGAGTTGGCGCATACTGTGATCTACGAAGATGCGATGATGGCAGCTAAGTTTAGACCCCAGGAATCCGGCAGGGAAAGGGGTAGAGAGCTATGGAACAAGAACAGGGGAGGAAGAGACAGGGCCCCAAAGAGATATACCCCCCCTCAATCGCGATATTCGCACTATCTTTGTCGTTGCGCAAAGCAAGAATTGGCTAAGTGCACCGCGAAAAATCAAGGAGACGAATTTCACCAAGAAATCTATACGCTACTGTGAGTATCACCGCAAAAAAGGCGATGACACGAACGACTGCTATGACATGAAGGATGAGATTGAGAGACTGATTAAGGACGGAAGACTGATAGAATTTGTTAAGGCGAGCGGGCAGTACGCTAAATCAAGAGAACGGTCCCAATCCCAAGAAGGGAGGGCCTAAAGGCGATTGAAAGTGGACAAGGACGCAATGCGATAACTAGTGCGCCTTCGAGGGGGGTCATCAATGTGATAAGCGGTGGGACCACAGGAGCGGATTCCACCAATCAGAGGAAGAAGATAACTCGCGGATTAAACGAGGACCGATTCGTTGGATTTACAACGTTGATCGAGGAGCTCCCAGACGAGGTTATCACATTTTCCAGCAGGGACCTCTTGGACCTCAGCCCCGAGGCCGTCCAGGCAGGCGAGCTCGACTGCCCCCTTGTTGTTCAGCTTGATATCGCTAACTACGCTGTACACAAGGTACTCATTGACAATGGCACCTCCACCAACATTATGTTTGCGCATGCTTTGGAGAAGATGGCACTCGGCCACCACGCAGTCGAACAGGTCCGTACGCCACTGGTAGGATTTGGTGGAGCAGAGACAATTCCCCTAGGGCAAGTGAACCTTCCCACATCATTCGAACAAGGACCGCACTAGCGAACTATTAATGTTCAATACACAATCGTGGACCAACCATTTGCATACAACGTTATAATCGACAGACCGGCCCTGAATGCGATAAGAGCAGTGGTATCCACATTCCATCAGAAGATGAAATTCCCAGCAGGAGGAGGGGTCGGAGAAGTGGTCGCTAACCAGGAGGAAGCTTGGCTCTGTTACATCACTTCTCTTGCGTTGCTAAGAATTAGAGAAGCAGAGGAAGAAGCAGCCGGACCAAATCAGGATCGACAATCTAGGGAATGATCACCATGAGGAGCAAACAGAACAATACTTTAAATTTCTGCACTTTTTAAATTATGTTCGAACGACGAAAACATTGCCCCATCGTGGGTTGGTCTGTAAACTTAAAACAGGGGGAACTACGCCGATCTTATTCCCCACTCAACGGGATACGTAGGCGGGTTAGGTCTACCTAGCCCTCGACCGTTATCTCTTATTTAACCCCTTCGTGGGTCGGCATGTAACTTAAAACAGGGGGAACTACGCTGGTCTGATTCCCCATGCAACGGGATACGTAGGCGGGCTGGGTTACCTAGCCCTCGACCGTTATCCGTTATTACCTTTATATTTGTTGCTTGGCGCAATCTCATATTTGATGCAGGGATATGTCCTGAGCGGACATTATAGAAGTGCAGAGAATGGCACAAACAATTGGGGAATGTTCCCCTAGATATATATTTAACACATCGCCGTCTTACAGGTACAACAGGCATGATAGAGCACAACGAAAACACTATTTCTTGTGTAAAACTGATATTCCCAGATTGAGGGAACATCCCTCAAATAACACATGCACGTCATTTCGTGCTTTCGTATTAGCTTTTTATCTCGAAAATCTTTCTTGTCTATAATGTTTTACAGGGCATAATGACCTACAGATTCAACGACGACAGAGTCACCAACAGACATAGCCAAAAAGACAAAGAAAAGGCTCCTACCCATAAGCGGTAACGGGTTCCCCTGTGATAACGGGCGGGCTCCTACCCATGAGCGGTAACGGGTCATCCACAAAGAAAAGGCTCCTACCCATGAGTGGTAACGGGTTCCCATGTGATAACGGGCGGGCTCCTACCCATGAGCGGTAACGGGTCATCTACAAAGAAAAGGCTCCTACCCATGAGCGGTAACGGGTTTCCCTGTGATAACGGGCGGGCTCCTATCCATGAGCGGTAACGGGTCATCTACAAAGAAAAGGCTCCTACCCATGAGCGGTAACGGGTTCCCCTGTAATAACGGGCGAGCCCCTACCCATGAGCGGTAACGGGTCATCTACAAAGAAAAAGCTCCTACCCATGAGCGGTAACGGGTTCCCATGTGATAACGGGCAGACTCCTACCCATGAGCGGTAACGGGTCATCCACAAAGAAAAGGCTCCTACCCATGAGCGGTAAAGGGCTCCCCTTGTGATAACGGGCAGGCTCCTACCCATGAGAGGTAACGGGTCATCTACAAAGAAAAGGCTCCTACCCATGAGCGGTAACGGGTTCCCCTGTGATAACGGGCGGGCTCCTACCCATGAGCGGTAACAGGTCGATTAAAAAAAAATCCCTGTGATAACGGGGCCAATTCAAAAAAAAATCCCATGTGATAACGGGGTCGATTCAAGAAAAAATTCCCTGTGATAACGGGGTCGATTCGAGAAAAATTCCCTGTGATAATGGGGTCAATTCAAGAAAATATTCCCTGTGATAACGGGGTTGATTCAAGAAAAAACTCCCTGTGATAACAGGGCCAGTCCAAGAAAAATCCCCTGTGATAACAGGGTCGATTCAAGAAAAAACTCTCTGTGATAACGGGGCCAGTCCAAGAAGAAATTCCCTATGATAACGGGGTCGATTCAAGAAAATATTCCCTGTGATAACGGGGTCGATTCAAAAAAAAAATCCCTATGATAACGGGGCCAGTCCAAGAAAAATTCCCTGTGATAACGGGGTCGGGTCAAGAAAAACTTCCCTGTGATAACGGAGCCAGTCCAAGAAAAATCTCCTGTGACAACGGGGTCGATTCAAGAAAAAATTCCTTGTGATAACGGGGTCGATCCAAGAAGAAACTCCCTGTGATAACGGGGTCGAGTCAAGAAAAATCCCATGTGATAACGGGGTCGACCAAAAACATTGCAACGGCAGCGGTTTCCCCGTGATAACAGCTCGCACTTTGACACTTCAAGGAGAGGCAACAGTAACAAAAGCAATCATACCATGGAATATGTATAAACAAATATGTATCAGGACACGCAGAGAAGATCGATTAAATTAACGGGCAAAACTACGAGTCATATTACAGAGGCAGCTGCGCCGAAAGAAAAAATACAGACTCCCAAAATCTCAACCTGGATAACGAGGGGCCCCTTTGATGTGGATTAACGCCAAACTCTTATGCTCGATGATCTCGCGGTACTCCGCCTCTGGTTCTAAATCTTCGTCGTCATCATCGAAATCCTCAAAGAATTCCCTATTCGGCCCCTTCAACGGATTTATGGCTGAAGGGTCGTAACCATCCTTGAAACCACCTTGCAGCTGAATCTGACCTATGACAGAGGCCTTGGCTTCCTCCCGCTCGAGCAAACCCCACTCAGCAGACATCATCTTATACGACCGACTCAGAAGGAACTGTTTGGCCGCACTAGTCAATTGGCTTTTACTTAGCGTCATGCATCGCATGTGCCTTTCAGCCTGAGCTAATTGGTCCTTCAGAACTGCGACCTCAACTTCAAGTGCCTCCCGACGAGATGCCTCTTGACCAGCGATAAGCCGAGACTCATCGAGCTCTGCGATCAACCTTTTATTATCATTCAACAGGCCTCCCACATTACTCTCGCTGGCCTCAATATATCAATGGCCTCGTCTCGCTCATGCTGGAGCTATACGGCAGCAACAGGATCGTATTCGCCCAATTTCTCGAGCAAACCATTGGTAACTCGGAGCGACTCGGCGTGATCCGATTGGCCTTTAACGGCCATCGCCAAGAAACCTTTCAGAAAACCAGCCACCTGCACGTCCACAATAAGGACTTGATCGCTCAATCAAATGAAAACCCAAAGCAAATACACAGTTAATGGCAGAAAGACTACTTACAGAGCGAAAGAGACCACTGTGATCGCCACTTGAACTACCCTCCTATGTCCTTCTCTTTCGCCCATGGACATCCCAACACCAACGTCAGGTTGAGATTGCGAAGCATTACCCACCCCGGCAGTATTTTCACTCGAGGAGGGCATAAATTTCTTCGCATTCTTGTGCACGCCCTCACGACCCCTCTTCTTGACGAGTGGAGGGGCGTCATCCGTAGCGGCTTTGGCCCCCGACTGTCTACGTTCAACTATTGTATCCAGACTACAATACTCCACCAGCTCGGCTGTGAAACACACAAAAGAGAGGATCAAGAAATAAATCAAGGGGAAAATATCAATTTCCAAAAATATAACACTTACCAAGCGTAGAGGGACCGTTATACCGCACGGGAGATATCCCACTTGCTCGCAAAACTACGTCACTACAAAGCAGGGTACCGTCGTATGGATGGTTAATCAAATTCCTCAGAAACCCGAGACTGTGTGCACTAGGGCCGACATCAACTCGTCACTCATATCTGGTGTCTTCACACCACACGCTAGGAAGCGCATCAAACTCACCAGCCGCCCTCTCCTGGATGTACATATACTCGCACTTATTTCCAAGTCCGTAGCTAGATTGAGTATAGTGCACGAACCTAAGCCCCATCTGGGCTCGCACACAGAAAAACCCTTTATCACCACCCTTCCTATTGACCATAACACTAAAGAGCTCCCAGAACTCATTAGCTCCACAAGGGGCACCCAACGCCCTCATAACACAAATGAAAGCTACAATGTAGACCAGAGAATTGGGGATAGCTGTCCCAAGCAGACCCCAATACTTGTTATAATAACACTAACCGCAGGATCAATCGGGAAGCGCAGCCCGTTCTTGAAGTGTTTGGCGCTGACAGTAATGCAGTCTTTTGGTGGAGTATGCATTCGTTGATCCGCACTGGGGAATATGACCTTATACCCCTCGGGAATGTCATACTTGTCAGAATAATAACCAGCATGATGAGGAACACGAGACGTCATATCCTCATATTTCTCTGAGGTCCTATATTTTGGGGGACTGACCTCAAAGCCCCATTCGTCCACATTAGGACCGGCAACCTCAGGCGGAGCAGAAAATTCAGTACCGCCCTGTTCGCCAGTCAATTGATCAGGCCCAAACATCTCATTTTCGGAGAACTCCATTCCACCCTCTCCGAAATCCATCTCGGGCGAACCTACGCCAACACTGTCCCCGGCAAATGACATATTAACGCGCTAAAGGATGCAAATCAAAATATCGAAAATGGTATCGAATTTGATATCGAAAGTTAAAATCGAAGGAAGATATCGAAACCGATGTCGGATTCTATATCGGAAGTCAAATTCGATGTGTCTTTCGAAGGGACAACGAAATTTCGCTAAAAGCCAAAGTGGGTTTTCACTTTTCCGACAACCTATTTATAGATATCGGAGATACTGGATCGAAACACAGTTTCGATCTCACATCGGTACTAATATTCGATGTACAGATAAAGGACATGGGGGCTGACATCATATCGAATATGAATTTCGACATCATGTCGAAGGTAAAAACCGACCTCTTACCCTACTACGCGAAGAGCCGCGAGAATATAACAACAGCTCCGACAACCCCATCACAATTTTCAAGGAACCCAAATACCAAGGGAACTAGAATTCAAACGAGGACCTCAAACTCTGCGTTCATCACAAGTGCACTCCCCACAAGTTTGATGTCCGTCATTTGAACTAGCGGGACGAAGGGTACAGGTAACCCAGAAATTTAAAATTAAATTTGCGAATCCTTATCTTTAACATAAGAATCCTCAAATTGGGGGACTACATGATATGGGCATTTCCCGCATATTGGGCCAGACCCAAACCAGGCCCATTTTGGACTATATCGAGGATCATATTCAACGTCATATCGGTAATAATCACCGATATGCTACTGTGGTCCCCGGATCCCGAGCTCTATAAATACGCGGTGCCCGGATCCCAAAACAAGAAATTATTATCCCTCAGCTACCACTCGTCATATCAAAATACATCACCGATGTTACTTTCGATGTCTCATTCGATATCGTGACTACAACACACGTTTGTGACACGTCATACCACCTCATCACCGATCTCACATCGGGGGTCATCCCCGACATCACATCGAAGGCGATCACCGACGTCCGTTCGATCTATTTACCGATATTCCTCTCTCATCCAAGCATCGAAGCGTTGGTCCGAGGTGTTCCAGACCAAGCCTACACGAGACACGTAGTGTAGGTCTGATTTGAGATAGGCTCGTTGTATTGCAAGACTACTCATTTGTAATCGACACTTGCATATATATATAAAACGATCTATCGCCAAATCAGTTTAAAACAAATTAAATAGGAAGAGTGGTGGCCTATTAGTTACTTAAATTTTGAATTCAATAATTTGAAACAAAGAACTGCAATTAAAGATTGTCGAGATTTTTTCAGAGAGAGAACGTGTGTTTATTTTTTTGGATAAAGAGTGGTTACTTTTTTTTTTTTTTTTGCAGAAACGTAGTGCTTATCCTATATTCAAAATTAAGGTTATATTTTTATTTATTTTCTACCGGGAAGTTGAGAAATATGGGAAAGTGGGAAGTTTTGGTCCAATGGTCTGCTAACTTATATTTTGTGAGACAGATACATCTTTCTTTATAATAGTAATAGATATTATCATTATACCTCAGCACGCACGGTTTATCTGTATTTTGATTTTATTTTATTATTTAGTATAACAAAATTGAGTTTTTTTGTTGGGCCCAACTATTTTTAGGCTGAAATTAATTTTTTATGGACTAAGATATACATATATATAGGAGGAGGCCCAAAGCTGACCCCGGGCTACAGCCCAGGTCAGCCCTTGCTTTGGGCCCGCCTGACACCATGTATTAAACTTCCCGTGGATCATTTTCTAGGAAAAATACAAATCAATTAACTTGTGACTGAGAACCGACTAATGTTTCCCTGCTAAAATCGTTAAAAGAAAAAATATAAATCCAACCGAATTAAATAGTTTATGAATGCAAAAAAGTTTTATATGAAGCCAGTAGAAACCTTTAATTACCCGCCCCATCCTTTCCAATAACGACCGCATTTACTCTCGCGGTAAAGTCAATCTCACTTCATATATGTTGTCCGGAGGTTTGCGGAAGTCCTTAGCATCCTATGGAGATATTGCAACAACACGAACTACGTACACACTTATATGTCGAAGTCACCTGCATGCATAGGTTCAAAATTAGATTATATATCTCGTTTTCTGAAACTCCAGGGACAAAATAATTTGTTGCACGCTGATACGGTCCAACAGACTCCCACTAATGATGCTAGGCCCAATCGTATAAAGAATAAGCCCACATGACTTAAAGATTATGGGAATTAGTTAATTAAGTATCTTGGTCTTAAATTAGGAAACTAGTTTATTAAGTTATGATATTCTTATATTAGGAGTCTTATGTTAGTCTTAGATTAGGAATCTTTATTTAATTAAAGTAGTATTAGATTTCTATTTCCTTTAGTAGTCTGGTTTATTTTGTCAAGGTTTATTAGTATAAATAGTCCAAGTCTTGTAACTTTTATTCATTCAGAAAATTAGTAAAAGTTTAGTTATCTTAAATTTAGTCTCTCTTCTCCCTTAATTAATTCTTGGAGCTCGTTCTAGCTTGAATAAAACCATATCCCTAACACACTCTGATATCAACAGCTTCTTACAGTTATTGGTCGCTATTTCGTTATTAACACATTTATTTCTTCAGATCAATGATATAGTAGCACAATTACTGCAATTGTGTCTTCATATCAATTAAAAATTATGGAAGTATCCTATATTAGACAGGAGTCCTAGTCTTTATAATTTAGGAAAATATTCTTTGAATTTATTTTCCTTTTGTAATTATTCTTTCCTTCTTGTATTATAAGTTGTACTTATATATACCACCATCGAGTGAAGAATAAAATCATCACTTCCTAAATCTTATATAGTATTAGTTGGAAAATATCTCTAAAGAGAAATTTCGATTACTGATGTCTTCCACTGGAAACCCTAGTGACTCAGCCTCGGCTTCGGCCACCACCTCGTCTACCGATGCGTCTTCCATGGCGCCCCTAATGCAGTCGTCCACCGCTCCTCTTCATGTTGCGGGTTCAGGGGTTCCACCCCTCGTTCCACCGTTCGGTCCCGGTGTTCCGCCTCTTGTGCCCATCAATGCACATACTCATCTTCCTCTGCAGTTAAACTCTGGGAACTACACATCCTGGAATGCACAAGTTCGCCATCTATTTTATGGCTATGGCCTTCTTGGCTATTTGGAAGGTACGACCGCCTGCCCTCCTTGCGGTGATTCTCCAGAATCTATCGCTGCGTTTGTCCACTGGACACGACAGGATGCTATCCTTGTATCCGCCCTTTTTGGTTCGCTCTCTTGGGAAGTCATGCAACTTGTCTCTGACAAGAAGACGTCGGCTGAAATATGGACGACCTTGCAGCACACGTACGCTAACCGATCTCGTGCTCGTGTCATGCAATTGAAGAAATCTCTCTCTCAGTTGACCATTGGCTCCAAATCCATGTCGAAATTCCTTTAACTTGTCAAGGTGAAAGTTGATGAAATTACCCTAATCGATCATCGCCTCTATGATGACGATGTCACTCTCTTTGTTTTGAACGGTTTGGGAGCCTCGTACCGTGATATTGCGGCTCAGATCCATGCTCGTGATCATCCGCTCTCCTTCTATGTGCTTCATGACAAACTGGTGGCTCACGAGATCTATGTCAAGCGCTTGGAGGCTCAATCTGCATCTCTTGTGGCTTCAACCAATGCTGCCTCGTATCACCACAATTCGGGTCAACGTGGTGGTCCAAACCCTAGCCGCCACAACAACTCACTGGGTAATTCCAATCGCCAATACCGCAGTAACTCTTCCCACCATGGTAGAAATCCGACCAATCTGGGGAATCGAAACAACAATCGTACGAATTCTAATGGTCGTCCTGACATCACATGTCAAATTTGTGAGATTTATGGTCACGGGGCTCGTACTTGTCGTCGTCTTCAGCAACCTCTTGCTAACTTGGCTTCCACTCCAAACTCTCCCTCTCACGACACAAATTGGCTTGTTGACTCGGGGGCCTCGCATCATCTCACCTCGGATCTCCAAAATCTTACCGTTCATTCCGAGTATGAAGGAACGGATGAGGTTACGATTCCTAATGGTTCAGGTTTGCCTATTACTCACGTTGGTTCCACTTCTATTACACATTTTGGTCGTAAATTCCTCCTCACTCCCGTTTTATGCGTTCCGTCGTCTCAACGGAATCTATTATCGGTGCATCAATTTTGTCTTACTAACAACCTTATGCTTGAATCTCATCCTTGGTATTTATTTGTTAAGGATCGAACCACGGGGGTGATACTCATGCGCGGGGATGCAGTAATGGAATTTACCACTTGGACGTGCGGTCGCGGTTTGCTTCGAATCCTTTGGCGTGTGTTGGAATTCGCACTAATAGAGCCAATTGGCATAGTCATTTAGGTCATCCATCTTCGGATATTAGTTCCTTTTTGTTTAGCAAGTTTAAATTACCTTGTAATTCTAAGGATGCTACTTTTTTCTGTTTTTGCTTATTAAATAAGAGTACGCATTTGCCATTTAGTGCTACATCTCTTGTCTCTACTTCACCATTGGAGTATGTTTATGGTGATGTTTGGGGTCCCTCCCCGGTTCGATCTTTGGATGGTTATCGTTATTACTTGTTGTTGGTTGACCATTTTTAAAAGTATTGTTGGTTCTATCCCTTATCTCACAAGTCGCAAGTTGCTACGGTATTTCGTTGGTTTCACACGTTTGTTGAGAAACAATTTGGGTTCTCCGTTAAGAACTTTTATTCGGATAATGGGGGTGAATTCCTTGCACTACGTTCTTACTTCTTGGATTGTGGTATTCGTTGGCTTACTATTGCTCCTCATACTCCGCAACAAAATGGCACTGTTGAACGGCGTCATCGTCACGTTGTCACACTTGGGCGCATTCTTTTGCAGCAATCAGGCCTTCCATCTTCATTTTGGGGCTCGGCCTTCTCTACAACGGTTTATCTTTATAATAGACTCACTACCGTGGTTCTTCAACGCAAGAGTCCTTTCGAGGTCTTGTTTGGTCGTTCTCCCAACTACCTTAAGCTACGCACGTTTGGGTGTTTGTGTTTCCCGTGGCTCCGTCCTTATATTCCGGGTAAACTCACGCCTCCTTCTCGCGCGTGTATATTTTTGGGCTACACTGTGACTCAGAGTGCTTATCGTTGTCTCGACATTGAGACATCTCCGGTTTATGTGTCTCGCCACGTCCGTTGTGTGGAAACAGAATTTCCGGGGTTTGCGCCCCGTAGCCCTAGCCCTAGTCCGCCGCCGCCTAGACACTTTGGGCCGGTTCTCATTCTGCCCCATGGATCCGGCCCATCTCCTCTTGGGTCTAAGCCCCCGGGTCATGGGGTCCATCCAACGATCAGTGGTCAGGGTTTGACCAACGCGGCCCTACAAACCGCCCCTTGCAGTCCGTCAGCCCATGAGCAAACCATAGCGCTCCATGGGCCCACGGTCCAGTCTTTGCCTGAGCCGGCCGAGCCTGCGTCGTCTGCTGCATCATTGCATTCCATGGAACCGCTCGACCCGGATTCTTTCCCTTCTCCACCGCCTCTTCCTCCTAGGCCACCTTCTCCACTGCGCACTCACACCATGACCACTCGCGCTCAGAACAACATCGTTAAACCGAAGCGTGTCTACTCTACTTGTAAACATCCAGTTTTGGGCCCCGTCACGCCTACATGCATTTCTCAAGCGCTTAAGGATCCGCTTTGGTGTGCGGCCATGGCTGAGGAGTACACGGCCCTTCTGCAGTTCGGTGTTTGGGATTTGGTCCGTTCCTCGTTAGGGAAGAACATTATTGGTTCTAAATGGGTGTTTCGCATTAAACGTCATCCTGATGGGTCTATTGATCGGTACAAGGCTCGTCTTATTGCAAAGGGCTTCAATCAACATGAGGGTGTTGACTTCAAGGAAACCTTTAGTCCCGTTGTCAAACCCGTCACTATTCGTCATGTGCTGTCATTAGCGGTTATGCGTGGTTGGTCGTTACGACAACTTGATGTCAGTAATGCTTTTCTTCATGGGAAGCTTGATGAGGCTGTGTTTATGTCTCAACCGCAAGGTTTTGTTGACCCATATTTCCCTCATCATATTTGTCATCTCAAGAAGTCATTGTATGGCTTGAAGCAAGCTCCTCGAGCTTGGTTTCTTGCTTTGTCCGCTGAGTTATGTGCTGTTGGGTTTCGTCAGTCCAAGTCTGATTCCTCACTTTGTATTTACTCCGTGGGGCGTGATGTCGTTTACCTCCTTGTTTATGTGGACAATATTATCATGACGGAGAGCAACGACACGTTTATCTCGCATATTGTTCGTGGTCTTGGTAGTAAGTTTGCGGTTAAAGATTTGGGACATCTCTCCTATTTTCTTGGTGTTGAGGTTTTCACTTGCAAAGAGGGCCTCTTTCTTTCGCAACATAAATACATGTGTGATATTCTTGCTCGCCACAAGATGGATGGTGCTAAACCTTTGGCTACTCCTACGGCGTCATCCTCGGTGGTCTCGACTTCCACATCCTTGACCGATACTACAGAGTATAGGCGTGTTATTGGTGCCTTGCAGTATATTACTTTAACTCGTTCCGACATTGCCTTCTTGGTCAATAGGTTGGCACAATGGATGTCTGCTCCCACTGAGACGGATTAGATGGCTCTCAAACGTATCTTGCGTTACCTCAAGGGTACGCTCTCTCATGGACTGCTTCTTCGTCGTGCCTCGTGCCCTCGTCTTCTTGCTTACTCTGATGCGGATTGGGCGGGAGATCCGGCCACTGCTGCGTCTACTTCGGCCTACATTATATTTTTTGGTGGCAATCACATCTCTTGGTCTTCTCGTCGCCAACGTGTTATTTCTCGGTCTTCTACCGAATCTGAATATAGGGCCTTGGCGAATGTAGCTGCTGAAGTTCGTTGGTTGCAGCATTTGTTTCGTGAGCTAGATGTCTCTCTTCCTTCTCCCCCGCGCGTTCTTTGTGACAATTTAGGGGCGATCCGTACATCTCTTCATCCCGTTTTGCATTCTCAAATGAAGCATATCTCTATTGACCTTCTTGATCTTGTCAACAAGGGCTTTCTCAGTGTTGCGTACATCAACACGACTGATCAACTCGCGGATCTCCTCATTAAACCGTTGCCTCGTGCTTGTTTTCTTCTTCTACGGTCCAAATTCGCCATCGCCGATGGGTCGTCGATTTTGCGGGGGCGTATTAGACAAGAGTCATAGTCTTTGTAATTTAGGAAAATATTCTTTGTATTTATTTTCCTTTTGTAATTATTCTTTCCTTCTCTACTTATATATACCACCATCGAGTGAAGAATAAAATCATCACTTCATAAATCTTATATCCTATGGGCTATGATGCACATCTCCTTCTTTTGAGTCAAAAAACCATGGAGTCGACTATAGATTTGCTTAGTCTAATTTAATCTATAATGTGTAATATCATAAGAATGGCAAATGTATATATATAGAAGTAAAAGAGAATCAGAATATATTTATTTTTTCAATGAACAAGTAAAATCCTTCTAAAAGATGCTAGTTATACCTTATTAAAGTGTTCGGAGAAAAAAACACATTTTTATCATTGCGTCAAAAGTGATCACATAAATCGAAATATTATAAAAATGCTTGCCAGTACCTTATCAAAAGTGGAAGTAATAAAATTTCTTTTGAAGTAATTGTGGACTCATTAGCAAAGAAATGAGCAGGTGAGCTTTGCATCATGAATCATAAGGTTGGTGTGGTGGGTTGTACTTGTAAGTTGGTTGTTGTGAAACTTCTTGCAGAAGAGGTGGTTGACAATAGTTAACTTTGGAAAGATAAGTTACTGCTACAGGGGGAAGAATCAAAATTTATTGCAAGTAGAAAAGAATTGCTGCTTTAGGAGATCCCATCTTTTTCACTTAGAAAATAAAGCTTCACCTACCAGATTTAATTTATAGAAAAAATCCAATTTTTTTTGATTCCATTCAGTTCGCTTTTGGAAAACTTGCATCTATTTCATTTCTAACAAATATGTGTGTGATGACAATAATGTGTACCACAGAGAAAGTTTGATAAGCGGTAGAGACCCTTAAATGTGTTATAAAGTGCATTAGAGCTAATCAAAAGTGATTAATTAGCTCTGGATATGTTAGAACCTTCATCAAAGTCACAAAAGACGCCTTTGGATGATCGGTCTCTATTTATACATAAAACAAAAATAATATTAAGATGTTGATATCATATCGAGACTCTATATAAAGAGGTTCTATCTTTACTCTATTTGTACGTGCAATATCTGAAGGCATGGACAATGTTGCTCGGGACATCCTGAAATACATAGACCGTTGGTCTAGTTTGGAAAGAGTTACAAACGCAATAGTATATCGTTAATAAATCAACAGAATATCACCTCTATCGTTCTAATACAAGGTTCTCATCATCAGCAAATAGGAAAGCTTAGAGAGATTCTGGAACCGACTCTGCCGTAATGCACCTTGATGCTCAAACTTTATTTCGACAAGTTTCGCCCATCTATTTTTCGTAAAAGGAACTAACATAACAGTATACTTGATTTTGCTTTTGCTTGTATCAGTGGTCATCCTTAAAATAGTTCCACGGTCTGGGAAGGTGCATAAAATGTGTCTCCTGACAAAGAGAGGGCTCCAACTGTCTTGCTCATCTTATCTTCTAGACTGCAATAAAAAGAGAGCCCAAACCAAGGTTAGGTTCCGAGGGACGAGCATCTTGTGAGTCCATTCATGATAACTTATCAAAACTTTTGTGAAAGTGAAAGAAACAAGCACATTACAGCTTCAATACTGAATAAGTCACCCAGTCAGATAGAAAACAAAATCTGGAATCACAGTATGTCCACCACCTCTGTTTTGCTTGCACTAGCTAATAACGTATATTTAACATTTAAAAAAACTAAGATCCACACGAAAAGGTTAAGAATTGTCTTGGTTGTTCGTAACTATTGCTCTTTAGATAAAGCAAACGCAGGCTTAACCATTTAAAGCAAAAGACTTACACATTTCAATCAATGTGAACTCTAAGATCTAGAACTGAATCACTTCATTAAAGCAACAGAAGAAGAAGAAGAAACATTACATTAAATATTATTGGTGTGATATAATGTGTCATATCAAGAAGAAGCCACGATAGCGCAAAACTGACCGATGAGTGTCGGGAAGGCTTAAAGGTAAAGCTACCTTACCCGTATTTGATTCACCATTATATCTATAAAGCTAGTTAGACATTGAGTAATATGTCATTGGAAAGCTACATGAGTCTAGGTTGCAACGCAACAAGCGGAATACAATTCGGAGGTCCAGAGAGAAAGTTATGCTCAAAACAGTAGAACTGCACAGATCAACATCGAATTTGCATAATTCGATGCGGAGAGTGCATCGAACCGCCTCGATTCGATGCGGGCACAAAATGACCTTTAAGCCCCTCTAAGAAAGCCTATATATATATACCCTCACTCCTCACAAGTAGGGGGACCGACGGAAAGGCCACGCATCGAATCCAAGTCGATTCGACACGCGCATCAAACCAAGTTGGTTCGATGCGCTTCTATCATGCCTCGAATTCACCTTGTTCGACATGGACGCATCGAACCAAGCCAAATCGACCAAGATTGAACCCTTATATTCTCTGAAAGCTAAACGATTCAGGGTCCCGAATCAAGAAGCGGATCGAGGTTTTGTTCATCCATAAGGGAGATACGATTGAAACCGTGAAGTCGCGCACAGCGCATGGAATACACCTGGTTCGACATTGAGAGATCGAATTCGATGTGCACGCATCAAACCAAGCCAATTATATTGATAAGCACAGAAAGATACATGAGTCAGGGTCCATAATCAAGAAGCGGATCGAGGTTTTGATTATTCTACAAAGAGATATGATCGAAACCGTGGAGTCGCGCCAAACTGTCTCGAATTCACCCTGTTCGACATAGATGCATCAAACCAAGCCAATTCGATGCACACCAATATCGAACCTATACATGTCCTAAAAGCTACATGATTCAGGGTCCGTAATCGAGAAGCGGATCGAGGTTTTGATCATCCTACAAGGAGATATGATCGAAACCGTGAAGTCACGCCAATGCTGAACCAAGTGAACCAAGCAGCCCAACCAGGGGTTGACCTAATAGAAGCAACTCAAAAGAGACAAATGAACTACATTAGGCTTGATTCCATCAATGGGATGCGTAGGCAGCTTGGCTAGTTCCCAAGTTCAGTCCGATATCATAAGTATCTAATGCCCGCAATACAACAATCAAAGAGCGTCGAATATCACCCGTTCGACTGTTCCCTCAACTTGGCCATTTAGGGATTATTTCATGTCATCTTATATTTCCTTATGTGTAATAGGTGTTCCGGACTAAGCTAGTCCATTCATTGTAATAGGATAGCATTATTTTGGTTAAGTCAGGCCCCACTGTATCGATTTCTCGATGTATTGTAACCTAGACAAAATAAGACCAAAATATTGGCGCCGTCTGTGGGAACACCATTTCTCTTACGCTTAAGAGTCTGTTTAGGTAAAATGACAAAGAAAGGGAATGGACCAACGGGAAAAGAATCGTGAAGAGTCCCATTAGCTATATCGGGATCGGGAAACAACTACAGAGTTGACAATATGTAATTCGGTCCCAAGCAAACAAGGAGTGGTGCTAAGAGCAATAAACAAATCTGCAATTCAACCAAGAAAACTAACATTATCGGAATGATTAGGGATTCTTCAATCCCAATCCTACACGGACAAATGACCACACCCCGAATATTGTCATGATTTGTCTTACCCTAAGGTGGTATCGAATGTCGGATTGCATTGATTATCAGGCCAAGCAGGAACCAGCAGGGCCATCATCATATGGATACTACATACAGATGGAATCCAACAACAAGACATCGAAAAATTACCTCGAGAAGAGGATGAAAGACACAGGAAAAACATGGCAAGATGAGCTCTAAGGAATATTATGGGCGTATATGACAACCACGAGAACATTGACGGGCGAAACACTTTTCGTTCTTGTTTATGGCACTGAGGCTGTTCTACCTGGCGGAATAGGAATGCCAATATGCAAGATTCACGACCATAATCCAGAAATTAGTCTGCGTACATCAGATGGATCTGGACATGATAGGCACAACAAGGGAAGATGCGTACCAACACATTGTTGCTTTCAAGGCAACAAATGCTAAAAGCTACGACAACAGAGTCCAATTCTAAAATTTTGAGGTAGGAGATCTAGTACTTGGAAGTGTATCAAAAAAACAGCACACTGGAAAATTCTAACCAAAATGGAGGGGCCCTTCAAGATCATACAAGAGACCTTGGAATGTGCAACATCTTAGGCGTTATTAAGCAAAGGAGTTGAAACAATTGCGATCAGGAGCTAATAAACTGTATGAACTGCGAAGGCTTGATTCCCGTGCAAAGACTGGGAAACATAAACCCCTCGGTAAGTAACTGAGCCCAACCTTTTCCAAATTATTAAATGTATCTATCTACGTGAACGGTGCAGGTGGAGTCTTATAGAAATGATGCTAAAAGCCCCAAATGAGGAACCAAGGAGTTCAGCAACAAAACAAACACGAGAAGCACGGAAACTCTGTCCATCGTGGCACGAGATATCGAAAAAAGCCAGAGGCAACAAAATGGACGGAAACTGTGTCCATCGTGGCACGAGATACCGAAAACCCCAAGAGGCAACGAGAGGCACGAAAACTCTGTCCATCGTGGCACGAGATACCGACAAAAGCTAGAGGCAATGAAAGGGACGGAAACTCTATCCATCGTGGCACGAGATACCAAAAATCCCTAGAGGCAACGAGAAGAACGGAAACTCTGTCCATCATGGCACGAGATACCGAAAAAAGTCAGAGGCAACGAAGGGGACGGAAACTCTGTCCATCGTGGCACGAGATACCGAAAATCCCTAGAGGCAACGAGAATAACGGAACCTCTGTCCATCGTGGCACGAGACACCAAAAAAAGCCAGAGGCAACGAAAGGGACGGAAACTCTGTCTATCGTGGCACGAGATACCAAAAATCCCTACAGGCAACGAGAAGAACGAAGACTATGTCCATCGTGGCACGAGCTACCAAAAATCCCTAGAGGCAACGAGAAGAACGGAAACTTTGTCCATCGTGGCACGAGATACCGAAAATCCCTAGAGGCAACAAGAAGAACGGAAACACTGTCCATCGTGGGACGAGACACCAAAAAAATCCATAGGCAACGAAAGGGACGGGAACTCTGTCCATCGTGGCACGAGATACAGAAAATCCTTACAAGCAACAAGAAGGACGAAAACTCTATCCATCATGGCACGAGACACCAAGAATCTTACCCTTATGAGGTATCAAAGAATCTTACCCGTATGAGGTATCAAAGAATCTTACCCGTAGGTGGTATCAAAGAATCATACCCGTAGAAGGTATCAAAGAATCTTACCCTTATGAGGTATCAAAGAATCTTACCCGTATGAAGTATCAAAGAATCTTACTTGCAGGTGGTATCAAAGAATCATACCCGTATGAGGTATCAAAGAATCTTACCCTTATGAAGCATCAAAGAATCTTACCCTTATAAGGCATCAAAGAATCTTACCCGTATGAGATATCAAAGAATCTTACCCCTGGGTGGTATCAAAGAATCATACCCGTAGGAGGTATCAAAGAATCTTACCCTTATGAGGTATCAAAGAATCTTACCGTTACACAGGTGGAGTTTTATTCACATGATACTGGAAACCCCTCATGCACGACACGAGCGTCATGACGGAGGTCCATCGACCCAAAGAGGTCAACATCAAAATACACTCCTCATACATGGCTTAAACGTAATGACGGAGATCCATCGACCCAAAGAGGTTAAAAGAAAAATTCACCCCTCACGCACGACATAAGCGTCACGCCAAAAGTATATATACGAACGAGCAGACACCAAAAACTATGATGTCAGGCCACAAAATCGATTTCATAAAGAACCGTTACTGAAGTGACAAGCAAGAATATCAATAAACAAAACGTCCTAATATCATCAAAATGGTATTCAAGTATTGCTACTCGGCAAACGACTGGGGGAACTTGGAACGAAGGACCAGACTCATCGAACGAGCGAAATTGGCACAATTTCTCTAAATCTGATCCTTCGTAAGCATAGTTCATCCGCTTGCACCCAACATTCGAACAATGCAATTCCATTTCCTTCCGATACAAAACTAACAACACCAAATCATCTACCCCAAGTGGTAAGTCAAACGTTTCCAGAGTGGCACCGAGAACGTCCACACAAAGCGGCACAGTGCAAACCTATCTGAAACGGTACGAAGCAAACTTGTCCATAGCGACACCAAAAGCATCAGCCCGAAAAGATAAATGTAAACCTAAAATCTCAAAAATGAAATATCGGCCTAGAGCGGTCAGATGAAGAATAAAATAATAGCCCGAAGTGGTCAGATGAATATATGGAATATATCGAAAATGGACATCAACCGATCATGGTCAGAAACAAATCAAACATCACATTTGGTAGACATCCGCCCATAGAAGCATGATGCAAACAACATATCCATATGCCTGAAAGGCTGGATATGGACATAGACTTCACGTGGCAAATCAGTTACATCTGTCCAGCATGGAACGATGTTTGTCTGCCCAGATGAGTGCATATTTAAACTAATATAGAAGGATTATCACCTCAAGAAGTACGAATACCCAGATGCCAAATTAACTGTCACCCTCGACGAGTAATAACGTGTAAAAGCACAAAGTGCGAGAAAAAAAATGTGAGCGGTCATCAAATACAATTGCAACAAAGTATTCGAACTAAGGCGACACAATATCCAATTAGACAACGATCTCTACCAAGCATAAACTGCGAGATCAATGCACACTAGATCGCTTTAGATCCATCACTTATATATCATTTCTATCATAGTCGAAGGTCTCCATTGAGTCGATCTCTCGCTTGATCGAGGTGATTAGCAACATAGCCTACGTGTTATCTAAGCTGTCTATCTATCAAAGACAACAACGATTAATTCAAAAGATAACTGCAAAACCGTATTGGGCGAATAAACGACGTGCCTTCACACGATCCAACAACGCTAATGCAGCAACTGGGATGCACCAATCAAAAATATCAAAAACCTATACCCGAGTGAGGCCATAATCCTTAAAGCGCAAATCATACAAGGTTAAACAACGATGGCAGCACTGTCTCACAAATGCAGCAAAAGCAGAACCACGCACTGTGAAGTTATTTGTACAAAAATAACGCTATGCATGATCTAAAGGGGACCCGTGATGAGTAGGAAACGGGACGGACACTCTGCCCCAAAGCGGCAAGTGATAACCGTAAATCCCTAAAGATGAAGAAAAGAAACGGACACTCTGTCTCAAATGACAAGTGCTAACCCTTAGATCCCTAAAAACAAAGCAACGAGATGAGGAAGTCTGTCTCAAAAGATAAGTGTCTAGGAAAAACCTGATGAAACTGGTTACGCCAACATAACAAATGTCCGATGAGGCAGAAAGAAATGAAACACGCGCGATATCCCACGATGATATATGGCATATGAATTGCCAAAATTAAAGTAAATTGCGAAAGCGCTAACAACAAGTTCCGCTAAAATAAAGATAAAGGGGATATACACTCTGCCCACAAGTGGTAAGTGGACCCAAAGAAATCATGCAGGATGAAAAACCTCAAAACAATGAGGTGAACATTGAGCTAACTTAGCAAAAGATGCCATAGCAATTCTGCAACATGACATGGCATAGAGTTGACAAGTAACAAAGGAATAGTAAAAAATACCACTGAAAGAAAATAACCGCAAAAAGCAAGTAGCATAGACCCATTGAAAAACAATGTTCAAAGCAGCAAGTTGACGCAACACCAAAACAGGCATAACAAATTGTTCATTAAAGCAGACCCGTCAGAGTGTCGATCGAATCCGAACACATTCGATCGATGGTGATCATCCAAACTTCAGTTTTTTAATAACTTTCAAAATCGAATTAGGATGAGATTGCGCAGTGACGATCGAATTCCATAAGTTAAACCAGTCGAATTAGGATGAGGCATGCCATAAGTCAAACCAATCCAATTATGAGATATGGTGAAATAACACTATCGATTTGTTTCCGCTTTAATCATGAAATGACTATCAAATAGTCTCAGTACAGATGATTTAGAGATTCATCAGATTCGATCTAGCATTGATCTAACAGCTCAGATTTGGCCTATCATGTAGAGCCTTCGCCCTCAATGAAGACAATGCATCCCATAAAGTCTTACGACTATAGATAAAGATTCCAAACCAAACATAATTGCAAAATCAGTGCACAACACCGAGACAGAGGATAACCAACTCAGAGTTCGTTATGCTTGTCACCTTGTTATCAACAACATTGTCGAAATAGCGAAAATATCAAAATTGGAGGTAAAAACCCCGCATGATCATACAACAACTAACTGGCACACCCAGGGTCGAGTTTTATTATGACCAGCAATGAGGCAGAATACAATGATATTCTCGCCGGAACCTCAATGGCAAGCTCATTACGAGTACAATGCCTGACGGTCTTTACAGATTAGCAACTTATGAAATCATTTCACAATCTTAACAATTGTCAAATCCACGAAGACGGAAATGTATCTAGGTGCGTTGTCATAATTCGCAACAAAACCACGATATTCGTGGAGATGAGAGTCGTCCTATTGGCGGCAAAAGAATATGTCATAAGAATGTCAAGATGCTATAGACCAATGAAAAGAATCGATCAGATTATGCCTATATACATGAACAAAGCGGAACCACGAGTTATTTGGATGAAACTAACGTCATGCATGACCTAAAGGGGACTCGTAATAACTAAAAATGGACGGATACTCTGTCTAAAACGACACGAGATACCGCAACTCACTAAATAACTAAAAAGGTACGAACACTCTGTCTAAAAGGACACATGATACCGCAAATTCCTAAACACCTAACAGCAACGAAAACTTTCCGTGATTATGGAAGAATGCTCGAGTTGTCAAAATAAAATAAAAAGCAACGATAGCAATTGAAAGAAAAGGCAACGATTACGAGCCTTCGATCAAACAAACAAATGAAATAGTCATAAATGACAACCGTGAGATTAATAAAAAGGCGACGTAGCGCCACAAAAACAGCAAATTAAAATTTGTTCAATGCAGAGCAAAATAATTATGAGCATCGAACCACCTGATTTGGTACAGCCTAGATCGAATTCCCTCGATTCGATGCACTCTAGATTCGATATAGGCCAATTAGAGATACGATGTATTGAATCCACCAGATTCGATCGTCGTTAGACTTGACCTATCATGGACATTTAGTCAAAACAATACCTCAAGGTAAGTGCAAACTAGATCACTACCCATGACGCGACGTTAGCATATCACTAGTGCACAAGTGCGTGCATCGCATCAATCGTGCATCGCACCAAGATAGATAAAAGTTATTTGGCAACCGATCATCTGGATCACGATCCCAGATAAGGGGCGTATTTAGAAGCCGCGTAAGATTTTTATAATTTGTCACCTGCTCTTGAATCAAGACCGACTCCCAAATGGGGGGACTATATGATGTGGGCTTATTCAGTAAGCTACACTAGTGCATAATGACATTAATCACCCCAAAACAGAGGCGAAACGACTTTAACACTTCATTATAGTTTGAAGTATGCTTATGTACCAAAATCGCACTCCAAACTGGAGGACTATATGGTGTGATATAATGTGTCATATCAAAAAGAAGCCACGATGGCGCGAAACTGATCGATGAGTGTCGGGAAGGCTTAAAGTAAAATCTACCTTACCCGTATTTGATTCACCATTATATCTATATAGCTAGTTAGATATTGATTAATATGTCATTGAAAAGCCACATGAGTCTAGGTTGCAAAAAAACAAGCGTAATGCAATTCGGAGGTCCAGAGAGAAAGTTATGCTCAAAACAGTAGAACTGCGCAGATCAACATTGAATTTGCATAATTCGATGCGGAGAGTGCATCGAAACGCCTAGGTTCGATGCGGGCACAAAATGACCTTTAAGCCCCTCTAAGCAAGCCTATATATATATATATATATATATATATATATATATATATATATATATATATATATACCCTCACTCCTCACAAGTAGGGGGACCGACGGAAAGGCCACGCATCGAATCCAAGTCGATTCGACACGTGCATCGAACCAAGTTGGTTGGATACGCAATCTATCATGCCTCGAATTCACCTTGTTCGACATGGATGCATCGAACCAAGCCAATTATATGCTCACTATGATCGAACCCTTATATGCCCTAAAAGCTACACGAGTCAGGGTCCCGAATCAAGAAGCAAATTGAGGTTTCAATCATCTGTGAGGGAGATATGATCGAAACCGTGAAGTCACGCAAATCGCATTGAATTAACCCGGTTCAACATTGAGGGATCGAATTCGATGCGCACGCATCGAACCAAGCAAATTTGATGCATAGTCCCTGAAATTTACATGAGTTAGGGTCCATAATCAAGAAGCGGATCGAGTTTTTTTTTTAATGGATTAAATATATAAATATCAAGTTGGAGTATCCAAAAGTGGATAACCTCCATCACAAAAAACTGAAATAGGAAGGTCGGCAAAAGGAATAATGCCATTCCTACAAAATACACGAGCCCAAGCGGCTAAGTTATGGGCCGCAAAGTTATTTGCTCGAGCAACAAAACGAAACTTCCATTTAGGCCAACATGCCCAGAATTTCTTAATTTCGACAACAAAAGGTTGAGAGCTCCACAAAGAACAAGCAGATGAGTCAAGAATCTGGTTGATAACTTCAAGGCTGTCAGATTCAAAGACGACTTTGGATGAACGAAATTCATTAGCCAATATAACCGCGTTGAGAATGGCCCGAGCTTCTGCCATGGTGGCATCAATGCAACTGAAAATTTGAGAATTGGCGCGTATGACAGAACCATTGATGTTCCTCCAAACCAACGCAGCTGAAGCACTCGAAGAGATGAAGGAGGCGTCAGAATTGATCTTGATCCACCCTTTTTGGGGTTTGCGCCAACAGATTTCAGATTTTTTGATGATTCGCATCCGGACAGAAGATTTGAAAACCTGAAAATGCTCATGGGATTCTTTGTTGATGATTTTGATAAGATCATGAATGGTGCGGTTAATTGTACCATGTACAATGTCATTGCGAAATTTCCAGATTTCATACAAAGTAACAGCAGCAAAAATGGCCACCTCCACCTTATCATCTTCTTCAACAAGTTCTGAAAATCTGCATTCAAGCACCACCAAAATCCAATCAGCAAAGGAGAGATTAGAGAAGAAATCGAGCCTAGTATTCCACTTAGAAGAAAACCAAATAATGTGAGCAACATGACAGCGCAAAAACAAGTGGTGTACAGATTCAATATCAGAAAAACACAAAGGACAGAGCTTATAATCAATTCTGAAAATCATATTCAACTTTTCCCTAGTTGGTAAAGCATTGGAAATGCATCTCCACATAAAATGTTTAAGCCTATTGTGCATTTTCGCTTTCCATATGATGTTCCAATTGAAAGGCAAATTCGCAGATAAACGGGGAATAATCGACGTCAAGTAAGAGCTTTTAGGAGAAAATTTCCCTAAAGAGGAGGGAAACCAAAAAAGTTATTTTTGTTCCGGGGATGTTGAGATCGGGATTTTGAAGATCTCCAAAGCAACGTCCTGGGGGAATAATGATCTAATCAATTGGATGTTCCAAGAATTAGAATGATCGTCGATGAGATCTCTGACCAGCAGACAAGGTGAGACATATATGATAGATAATTCAGGCTCAGGCTTGGGAGGAATGCCGCAATAAAAGTTTGGGATCCAAGGCTCATCCCAGATACGAACATCCGATGAAGTGACAATCTTAAATCTCGCCCCTTTGAGAATATTCTCTCTGCATTTGAAAATGTCTCTTGCAATCCAAGAGATGTGGGTTGAAGGGAAATTCATAGAGAGAAAGTCATTATTTTTGACATATTTTTTTCGGAAAATTTGAATCCAGAACTTTTTCTCATTTTTTGCAATGCTCCAGGTAAGCTTTGAAACCAATGCGATATTATGTTCTTTCATTTTACGGAATCCAAGACCACCCGCGTCTTTTGGGAGACAAATAGAATCCCGAGTTTTGAGAGCCAAAATGTTGTTATTCTTGTTTTCCCCCCAAAAAAACCGCATCATAAGGCTGTCAATTTTCTTCGTAATCGAGCAAGGAAGAGAGAAATTTGCCATTTGATAGGAAGGCAGAGCTTGGGCCACTGATGAAATGAGAACACCCCTGCCAGCTTGAGAAAGGGAAGGGCCTTTCCATCCGGTTAATCTTTTACCAACCTCAGACACAATCATCTGGAATGCTTCTGTTTCGATCATCCTACAAAGAGATATGATCGAAATCGTGGAGTCGCGCAAAGCTGTCTCGAATTCGCCCTGTTCGACATAGATGCATCGAACCAAGCCAATTTGATGCACACCAATATCGAACCCATACATGGCCTGAAAGCTACATGAGTCAGGGTTCGTAATCGAGAAGTGGATCGAGGTTTTGATCATCCTACAAGGAGATATGATCGAAACCGTGAAGTCACGCCAATGCTGAACCAAGTGAACCAGGCTGGCCCAACCAGGGGTTGACCTAATAGAAGCAATTCAAAAGAGACAAATGAACTACGCTCGGCTTGATTCCCTCAATGGGATACGTAGGCAGCTTGGCTATTTCCCAAGTTCAGTCCGATATCATAAGTATCTAATGCCCGCAATACAACAATCAAAGAGCGTCGAATCTCACCATTCGACTGTTCCCTCAACTTGGTCATTTAGGGATTATTTCCTGTCATCTTATATTTCCTTATGTGTAATAGGTGTTCCGAACCAAACTAGTCCATTCATTGTAATAGGATGGTATTATTTTGGTTATGTCAGGACCCACTGTATCGATTTCTCGGTGCATTGTAACCTATACGAAATAAGACCAAAATAATTATGTTCATGATGTCTTGAGTAAATCTTATGTAGCTAAAGTGCATAACAAGCTTAGCTAAGTTAGTTCATGAGAATAATTACATAATAAATTATTTCGTTATTTAGGGTTAAAGGAAAAAGGGATTACCGGTGCCGCCAGTGAATTTGGGGACTGAGGCGAAATTCAACGGTTCGTTCATTGGTGCTGTTTCCTCTTCCTTTATTGATGTGATGACGTAATTGCTCATCATTCTCAAATCGTTGCAACAAATATTGAAATTGAGAAAATTCTATTTCAGCTGTCGTTTATGTTTTGGTTATCGATAAGTTTTGGAACGCCACTAGAATATTGTAGAGGAATTTTTTTTGATGTAATGTTTGTGTTGGCGTTCATCCACCAACTCAACCAAATTCAGTTCTGCTTCCCACCAGCTAGCTTAGATAACAATTTCCATACATGTATATAATAAGACTTTCCTTTTTACTTTTCATGTATGACATTTCATTATACAGAAATTGATTTCACTGAATCTGTTTTTCTGGTTTTTCTCCAAACACATTGCGTGCATTTGGTCATGGCATACTTCCAATGCAAATCGGCTTGCACTTTCAGCAGTTTGCAAAAGTAGATCTTACCAAAATAAATAATTCCTCGTATATTTTCGTACGTGATATATATTGATCGATGCTTAAATCTTTTTTTTGGACTCTATTGTAGTCAAACTAACCAACATAGATTAATTATGTATTTTCTTCCAAAGAAAACTAAAGGAAGCAAAGTTTATGATCATTCATGCTGATGTTTCTACAATTGGAACTGCTTAATCAACTATATACGTTTGAAATGTTTTACGCTATTATTACCTCACAATTTGTAAGAACTAATTAAGATGGAATGCGCTTAATTCTTCTCAAATAATATGGGATTACTTAATACTTCAAGTATACATCTACCATGGCCGGTATAAACCAGAGATTACTAGTTTGATTTTGTATAGCAAACTGAAATTAATTGTTTGCATTTGAAAAAACTTGATGTTGCTTTCGTTCCATTGCTTCGTTCTTCAAATAAAAGGTTCTTGATAAACTTCTAGAAAGTAGCACTCTTTGGGAGGAGTCTATGAAAGCAGTGACAAGCCGGTAGCAACAGCTTGCTAAGGCAATGTACGGCAGCCGTATACGTGGTGCATGCTGGTCTACACTCACATTCCTCTCAGTGCATGATCCCAATTTAGACGCACACACTTTTGGCTAAAAAAACTTAACATACCGCCTCATACCAAATCACTAGAATTTGCTTTTTCAGCTGTAGTATGAATTATGGACCAATTACCTTTCTGGCACTCTCCTGTAAGTTGATAGTGAACCGGATTCACGTACCACAGTTCATCGAACACTTGAAGAAACGAAACGTTTGATAACCTTGAAGTTCAAAAGAAATTAGACATTTATATCGTGACTAAAACTTCCAAGTGTTCGACTAGATTCAACTAGATTTTCTTAGCTTTTACTAGTGGTAATTCTTCATTCTTCATGCTTTGACTTGCAGGTACATATATAGCTAACTCCATTCATCACGAACTCACCCGATGAAAACGTTAATAATTAGCTATGCCTAACTTTTTCTATTTCAACTCACACGTCAAGTGAACATTGAAACAGATCTAAAAAAGATTGATATCATCAGGACAGGTGAAAGCCATATAACACTTCTATACTGTAGTTGATTAACAATCATTACTTACTAGTAATAAATAATTAAGTAATAGGAAGTCTTGTTCTTGATCCTTACTTTTAATATCATAATTTATTCCTTAGAATGTCTTCTAGGTGTATTCATTGATGTCATTTTCATCTCAATGCATAAACCAAGCATGTTCATCATTGATGCCAAGGTCCAAGCCTCTTAATTATCCACAGAGCTGCAATAAAATATTTTGTCCATGCACTAAAGTTTCTGTACGAACCATTCTTTTTTTTTTTAAAAACAAAGATTCTCATATCATATTTCTAGTGAATATATGTAATTTAATAAGAAGGTGGATCACTGTTAAAATATATAAGCTACAGTAGACTCACTTAATATGAATCTGCCGACAATTGAGATTGGTACAGATGAATGGGTCCTATGGTAGCTGCAGCTTCTTTTTCTATCTTCCTATTTTGTGTAGGTTTCATCTCTATTGCTCCTTACTACCATTTATTATATACATTAAAATCCGAATTTAGATTTTTACAGGTTATATTACAAAGACATATGTAAACCATTTAATACAAATGAAAACTAGTGTCGGTGACTTCACAACTGTATAATAATAATAACACCAACCTCTTCCGTGTGTATGTATGGCAGCGGATTAGGACAGGACTTAATACTAATTTCGGGATGATTGTGGAAATAATTAATACAGAAGGTGGCTTGTAAAGCCTCCACCCTCCATCACACTATGTTTTGAAACATGACAAAACCAAATTAATTTTATTATTATTATAATTAGAGGATCTACAAGAGGATTAATTCTATTGACAAGGACCCTCAGCCAACTTTCTCTCTAGCTGCATTAACTAGTCGCATAAAACTGATTCAAGCTGTGTTTCTCGGTAGCTACCCAAACCTTGAAGTTCTAAAAGTAAGAAATCATGCCAGATCCTAGATTGGAAGAAGAGTATTTTTATGTGAATATAGTAATTTGTGCAGCAGTAACTAGTCAGTTGGAGATTCGAGTGATTCATGCAGCTACAGAGTTGAATATATAGCGAAACTTGTTCATGTCACACAATTCAATGTATAATAATAATATATAATAACAAAATGACCAACTTTTACTTCCGCCAGCACAATGCCCATAAACCATTTTACTTTCGACAGAGTAATTTTCATTTCACAATACACAACAAAATTCATATTTCAATTTATTCAAGGACATTAAACGTAAACATTGATCAAGATAGTTTTATATCAGTGTGAACAACTATAATCTTTAAAACTTTATTTCAATTGTTCATAAAATTGAAAGAGAATTTGATTTGGGTGACGAAATTAAAGTAGTAACAAATTGCTAGCACATTATCAACTTAATAAATTTACATTAAACCCACATTCACACCAATTATTGTACCACCATCCTTACACCTACAAACCTCCAAACTTACACTACATTCCAACAGCATTGATTTTTATTTTTTGCTTTTTATAATTTTCCAATTACAATGACGAATTTACCGAAGTAACCAGAGTACAACACCAACTGTAACAAACAAACACAACACAACACAACAAACTTTTCACCTCAGGCAGATGATCCACGGCCAACAATGGACAACAAAGCCTTTTTAACAAACATAACAGAGTATGATCCCTTCCTCTCACTCTCACTCCCACCGCCACTCTCCTTCCCAACTCCAAAACAAAACTTGGAGCCGCCACTACTAATAACATCCGAGCCTCCCCAGCTCGAGAAACGGCGCCGTTTGTTACTCGGCATGGCGATTAGATCCGAAAAAGAAGAGCGCGACGACGACGACCACGACATCGAAGACGAGGAATTAGAAGGCGAACTACTGGATTGGTGAACTTTTTTAACGTTCATTCTCCTCAACAGAGTGTGCAGGATGAGCTTAGATCTGGAATTCTGCTTGTTACTAGAGTAACTCATTGATTTATTAGAGTAGTACGACGGCGGCGGAGTTAACGGCGGTGGAATGTCGAAATCGCCGTTAAAGGTATGGTGCTTTGGTGTACCGGGACGTGTCTCCCACGTAAACGGAACGGCGCTCGAAACGTCGCCGTAGTAGATTCGGAATGAAGGATTGGAGTTTGTTGGATTGTCCTTTGATACGCGCCTTGAAGAGAAGAATTTGTCTGTGAAGGGTTTTTGATGAAATTCGGAGCTGCTGCTAATCGCCATTTTTGTTGTTATAGTATATAATGATAAATCAGAATTTGTTGATGTGGTGTGTTTATTGAATCAAATGGAGAGTGGTACATTAAATAAGTGTGTGTCTTATATATATAATGTACGTATATAGATATTGATATTTTAGTTTAAAATTTGAAATTAAAATGAGTGAAGTGAAGATGGCATTGGCAATTGGCATGGCATGGCATGGCAACCAACGCTTCGGGCTTTTAATGATGCCAACTAGCTTTGTGGGGATCGATATAAGGAGGTTACTTGACTAGTTTTTAAGTGAGCTTAGTAGCTATTGTGATTTTCTGTAAATTACTTAATTACCCAATATTTGTGGTCGTTTCCAGCTTACCCCTAAATTTTGTTTTTTGGCAATTTGCCCTTCAACCTTTTTTTCTACACGTTTTAATCGTAGGACTTGTCGATGTGCCAACATTTTTAAAAAGTTCCAAATGTTGGGGGGCAACATGCAAGAAATTAAAGTCAGGGGGTAAGCTACAAATGACGTCAAACATTTGGGGGTTTGATGTTTTTTTTTCAAAAAAGAAATCAACTCGTAGTTCAAGCGAGTCAATGTTTGACCAGAAAGTTAATAGAACCCATTTTTGACAAACGAACAACACTTTTCCAAGTGGAAACGACCACTTGAGCAAGACGTAAAGACTTTGGTCATCTTTGCGCCAACGTGATTTTAGCAAAATTTCAACGTTTGGAGGGTCAAAACTTCATTTTGTTATTTCAAGCGGAATTTTATTTTTTTTATTTATTCTAGGTATTATCTTAATTTATCTTTATTAATTGAGTTGGGGTACGGTCTGGCCTTTATATAGTAAGTCGCTTTTTATGGCAAGACAATTATTGATTGAATAAAAAAAATAAAAAATAAAAACCTAACTTGAGAGTTTTCTCAGTTTTTCATCAATTTCTCAATATTTTGCGAAATCAATGAATTTTTGATTTCTTGTGTTGCTTCATATTTTCTTATGGCTTCAGCTCACTATATCACATATGCAACATTTTGAGAAAATAGTATTGATAATATGGATTATATCACTTGGCATCCTCGTATAATTCCCTATGCGTGGGAAAATTCAAGCCCAAGAAAGTATACGAGGACACAACATTATCTCTTCGCCGCTAATGACTCAGACTAACGACGAGGCCAACAAGGACTTCTCGAATGACTTATATCATACCAGAGATAAGAGCAAACCAGCATGACAAAGCCTAGCTACTTGCAAACACATTAAGCGAGCATGCACTGAAAATTGGAAGAGCCACATTGGCACACTTGGCGCCTTCCCATTAGCACGACCTATGATTTCGAGCACCTTCCCCCTACCTATACAAGGGGCACTCTGTACTGCGTAAAAGGGATAAGAAAAAGGACCCCTCGAAAAACTAGACACTTTATGCGCTTTCGTAATAATATCACACCCTCACTTTGTAGGCCTTCGTAAACCCAATCTCTCCCTCTTCTCAATATCTTTTAGGGTAAAGGACGATAGTTCCAAATCTAAGATACTTCCCCCTTAAAACAAGCACGCAGGAGTAATAGTATCATCACGCGACTTCATTTGTGGGAACGCCATGGTGTCCTTAAGAAAGAACCTTGAAAGGGTGGATAAGAAGGAAAAGAGTTAGCCACGCTAACAAAAAGTACGTGATACATTAGAATATAACAAGGTATGGCCACAGAAGATTTTCAACCCCAAGAAGGCTCGGTCGACCAACCAAAAGAAAGATCGAATTAGCGCCTTAGCCCACAGTCATAATTGGAACTCCGAACGAGTATGACTTAATACGTATACCACGAGATATTTTTGAAGATCTCATGGAGGCAATGATGTGAACCATAGCCAAATGAACACAAGCTTAACAATGACACGAGGTGTTAAACCCACCTAATACATAAGAGGACCCGAGCTTCTGTCCAACGCCCAACCTGAGGTACCCGGATGTCCCCCCGATACATCAATAGGAGTAAACACACGCTCCATACATCCCCTCTCCCCCTTTCAATTTCCTCGAACCCTAAGAAAGGCAATAGGTTGCTCGAGCGTCTGCTTTAACTCTCCCTCGATGGGCGGCGCCTCAACGGAGACACTTTGACACCTCTCACCATGGATGCTTCGAAAGTCCCAAGTGAAGATGACCGCTACAAGTCAGAATCGACCGATATGCTGACGAACTAGCAAACCCTCTGTGGGAGTTGGTGGACAACTTGAAGAGAGAGAGGTCTCCCTATCGCGACGCCCTTTTCCTCTTACATAGCCAAGATCCATATCCCACCAAGCATGAAGCCTGTTAACTTGCCAGTTTATCTTGGTGATAGATATGGCAGACCCAAAAGACCACATTAATTAGTACGTAGCTAGCATGAATCTAGTCTCGGTCTCTGACCCAGTGCTGTGTCGAGTGTTTTGATCTATGCTAACACGTAAAGCACATGCGTTATTCTCCCAGCACTCGAAAGGGTTGATCCGCAACTTCGACCAGCTGACCCAGATTCATACACTAGTTCACCTATAATAGAAGGTACCCTAAATCTGACAGTCATCTTTTAACTGTCAAACAAACATAGAATGAGATCCAGCAGGATTACATGCGCCGCTTCGCAGACAAAGTTCATGATGTGCCCCACGTCGACCCAGCTATACTCTCCAAGATATTTTTCCAAGGTTTTCTATCTTGAGACTTCGAGGACTCCTTGATATGAAGTTTAGTCAACAGCCTTGATGAACTCATGCAAAGGACCGATATGTTCATCTTAAGAGAGGAAGCGCGCAAGGCTAAGGAATAATTAAAGAATCAGAAAGATCCTGATTTCGTGGAACCCAAGGTGCGAGAGGGGAGGGGCGGGACTAAGAGGGATAAACCCTCGTAGCGGTAGGAGGATAAACCAGAACCTAGACGACACCTGAGCGCGGTGCCATTACCCTTCATGACCATCAAGCCATCGAAAGTCTTGGAAATTATGGAGCATGATCGTGTCATGCTCTAGCACCAATAAGCCCGGTAGATTGAAGCACATCCGCAAGTATTGCTTGTATCACCGCACTTACGAGCATCATACCAACAATTGTTTATGGTTATAGAATGAGATAAGTAGGTTGTTGATCCTAGGGTACTTGGAAATAAACATGATCTAGGACAACCGGAAAGGATTACCCCCACTAAAAGTAGTTCAACAACGCCCCCCCCCCCCCCCCCCCCCCCACCCCACCCCCCACCCCTCCTCATTGGGCCAAGCGAGGAAGACAAGGCAAGAAATATGCCTTGAGTTTCCACCCCTTAATAAGAAACTTGGATGAAGGGATGAGGTTCATCACCACCACGTCTCACTCCCATGAAGACAACCCACCCAAAAGGTGGACAATCAACAAGATCGAAGGAGGAACCTTGGCTCTTTTCTTTAGGGTGCTTATGGCTCGGTTCTTATGGGGTGCTTATGATACTAGGAATAGGCTTTATTGGGCCTTTTGGAGATAAGTACGCAAACTCGTTGATGAGGGAGGGTTGTGGATCCGTGACCTAAGGGATGTTAAAACTTTCTCTTTGAATTTTTGGTGGAAATATAGATCCAATGGTACCCTTTTGGGATACTGTTGTAGGAGGGTGTCTATATGTATTGCGAGGGCTGCTTCCTTTCACTTAACAACTTGGAAAAGGCATGTTGCAATCCATGATCTTGGCCAACAACATATCTTCTGGATGCTTGGGAATGGCGAGGTTTCTGTTTTGTTAGACTATTGGTGCGATGAGGGTCCATTATGTGATTTTATGGATGTGTCCAAACTAGTTGATGCAAAAGTTCAAAATCTATGGATTGATGGTGGATGGAACGTCGATCTAATTATGGAAATGAATGATGAAGAGCGGGAGGAGAAATTCACTAGCATACAGATTTGGTCGTTTTTTAAGGACATAGCTGTTTGGAAGCACTCGTCGGATGGGAGAATTTCAACCATATCAGCATGGGATTGTTATACGGAATCTCATGATCAAGTTGTGGAGACAATGTGGTTTTGGAACCGTGTGATCATGCCTCATATTAGTTTATTTTGGTGAAATTTAGTAAATGGCTTGATCCCTTCAGATCAAACAAATGAGTATAAACATAGCTATTCAAAGAAGAATGCTGGCGTAGAGGGTTTTTGCTAGTATCCGGGTTACTCCATCATCAAACTCTCTTGCTCCTTGAAGTAATACAAGAAGGGTTTTGGTTTGATGGGAACCTGCACTTAAGAGGACAATGTTAGAAATAAACAGTTAATAAGAAAGTAAACCTAAACTAAGGGTGGACACGGTTTTATCTTGCTTGCCACTAAACTAAACATGGGGTCAATGAGCACGTAGTTCATTATTCAATTGTGCCTACGTAGGGTCTTAGGAGATATGACGATTAGCTTAGAAGTTGTATTCATTTATCTGGCCCTTTAGACTCGGTTGGACGACCCCTAGGGTGTACGTCTCGTAGATAAGGAACTGTCGGCTGTAGAATTAACCTCGGAGGGCGCCAGTCTCTTTTAGAGATCATTTAGTCATCCTAATGGCGCTTATATTCATCAAGATCACTTGGAGGCTGAGTATTCTAATGTCAGATGATTTACACTACAATGGTGGTCAAATCATAGTCAAAGTTCATATCAATGATTTGGGAGTCAAATTTATCTCGAACTTAGTCCAATTGTTTACATATTGGTGTCCATGGAAAACCGAAGGTAAAATGGTTGAAGTACTTTGTTTGACGTGCTTTATTTGACGTGCTCTTGTTTGACGTGCTCTTATTTCGCGTGCTTGTTTGACGTGCCACAAGTTGGCGTCCCTTAAGAAGCGAGTATGTCAACCTTAGGAGGTTTGGCGTGCCAACTTATGAGTTGACGTGGATGTTCGACGTGTTTTTTCTAGAGAGAGAAAGCCCACAGCCTTGAGCTCCCAAAAATCTAACCCCTCAAATGAGGGGGTGTTTATAGATGAGGAAAATGCCTTAGGGTGTGGGGACCACCCCAAGATGGGCTAAACAAGTCGTTGACCAACCTGATCAACATTTGACCAACATGGCGATCAACATTCTGACGTGGCACGTTAATCTCTGAACCAACTTGGCCTCTAAATAGAACAAGTGGCCATCTGACGTGCCACATCGAATAGTGTCTGGAGGATCAACGTGCCAAGGCACATTGAGTTTTGATGTGATCTGCCACGTCGGAGTTCTATCCAACTTGGCCCATGGATTGCCCAATTGATGTGCCTCCTTTCGAGGGCCTATGTCGTCGTGCCACGTTAGTTAGGATTGATGTGGCTCGTCGTTTCAGGTCAACGCAGTCTTATTTCAAGATGTGTCGGGCCATCCGACCCAGCTTTATGTCTTTTTAAGGATCGACTCGTTCAGACAGTGTTTCGATATATTATTGAGCTTTTCGGATCGAGTGAGAATTACCTTTTTGTCCCCTTGATTTTGTGTAATGCCTTTTTATTACACGTTAGTTTTTGCAACCGGCATGTTACACGTCGGTCCAATTTTCAAGGTGCCACGTCGGACTAAATCTGACGTGCCACATCAGTTCGTTCAATGTGGCATTCTCGATGTGCTACGTCGGGTAATCCGATGTGGTCTTCGAACGGGGCTTCGATGCCTTTATAAATCTAGGGTTTTATCCAATTTTTTCGAATTTGTTCCCCTTTTGAGTTTTCGTGTTCTTGTGTGTTTATGTGTTTTACCTTATTTTTTACCATTGTTGCACTTTGAATTGCAGGTAGAATTCAAAATTGGGTACTCACGTGATCGACGCTCTTACCACTCTCCAAATCCGAGGTTTCACGAAACACAGCGTTACTTTTCTCCAACGATGGGTGATAGGTTTTATCGACCGAGGCCTTCACATGTGAGGCGTTCGAGACACTCTAGTCCACGTGATTTTTTTGATCACCTTTTCACTTCTGGTAATTAACTACCTTTGTCCACTTTCTTTATTTAAGAGTTATGGGAATTGGTAAACATTTACCGTTAGAGTATATACATACACGTATTGGTATTACCTTTGAGTCAGATGCTGGATCTGGATCTGTTAGCGAGGGTGACTAAAGTGTCAGTAGATTTAGACAGTATAGAGTTGACCTTATGTACAAAGGATAGCGACAATGATTATGAGGGTGATTCTTATGCAGTAGGCTATGATGTAGAGTTTGAGGAGTGTGTTGGGGGTGCAATAATCCTAGTTTATTGTCTGACGAGGTCTATGATACAGATGATGCATGTGATGAGACGGTTGAGCGTCTTGCTCATATTTTTTAGACTTTGACCGATTTTGATAAGATACATTGTTTGCATTCGGTGTATAGGACGCCAGAGTCAGTTAGACTTCAGTATAATATACCACGAGGCTATGCAATTATCATGTCAGGTCCAGATGATCGCATGCGATTATCGTATCTGTTGAGCAGGCTGAGGTTTCCCATTGTGCCCGAGATTCGAGACATTTTACTTGACATTGGCATGAACCTTGCTAAGTTTACTCTGAATGTCTATGGTTCCATAGTTGGCTTTGTGGTGAGCATGAGGGCTCTAGGTTTTTCTTGTAGCATCAAAGAGTTCTGGCATTTGTTCCGGATTTATTACAACCATAAGGGAGGGATTAACTCCGGTTTTTATTATGCTTCTACGAGGGACAATTTTGCATTCTATAATGGAGCTCGTGATAGTTTTGGTAGAAAGTGGAAGCAATAGTTTTTACTCATTATGCAGAGTATCCTTGGGGGATTTGTCTGCTATAGTCATGACTAGATTGGTGAAGTGAATGATTGGTCAAAGAGACCTGACGATGGGAAGGGTCGAAAGAAGAGATTGTTTGCTTTGCCGCGAGAACACTTCTATCATCGAACCTTTTGTGTGGGCGAGATATTGAGAGCCATCGGGGTCTCGTCTGCAAGGCACCTAGGTATAAAACCCTTGGGGTATAATTTTACTGCATTTTGCATGCTTATATGTTCTTTACCTTTGAATATTATACTTGCATTTTGATAATTTTGTGTAAGCCGTTAACCCTTGTCTTATCACATAGAACTAGCATGGTGAGGGACAAATCCCACCAGTTGAGGCATGTTATCGCTAAGGCTAAGGGCCTCGCGGTGGATGCTCTTTGAATGGAAGAGGTAGGGTGGCTGAGGTAGAGGTTGTGGTTCTGATGTGGGTTTTTACGATGAGAAGGTTGATGCTTCTCATGCAACTAATTTTCCTACTTAGATGATGGGTTCACCTCGTGGAGAGGATGGTTCTCGGATGCTAGCTCTGTGAGAGTTGTGATTGAGGAGAACTCTATGAGATGATGGTTCTCGGGGTGCTAGCTATGTTATTGTGGATCCACATATGGGCATTAATCATGTTGGAGATGGCCTTAAGTAAAGTGAGATAGAGGCTAAGCTACCTAATGTTGAGGTTAGGCCAAGTAGCACTTCTGAAGGTACTCGTGGTAAAGGTAATCCTCGTTACCACTCACGTGTGAATACAAGGTTTCCCACTTGTGTCCCTTATGACCCTAAAGCCAAGAGATTGGCAGATGAGGCTGTTTCCAGAGCTAAAGCAAAGGAGAAAGAGAAAGCGCATGTAGAGGATGGCACCAACGAGTATGGAAAGAAGAAGAGAGCAAGCACTAAGCCACTCCAGGCCCTAGTGCCAATGTTTAATTCATTCGACGTACCAGTTAGAAGACAACCGCATCCTTTGAGGGTTACCCAGATGACCATCCTGATGAGTTAGCGCGTTTCTGCACCAAATGGGACCCTAATCAGTAGCTAATTGATGCTTATGCTCTAAAGCATGTGGGTAGCATTGTGCCGTAGCTGGATGACAACGAATTTATTGACCAATGATATTTACGTACTCGTTTTCTTATGCTTTTGTATAATTCTTATTGCATATTTATTTGTTTTAGTAATATTCTATGATTTTATCAAGTCAAGACAAAACGAAGCTAAAAGAGGCCAAAATGGATGGTTTTGGAGACAACGAGTCGAGAAATTACTTCGAGAGCCCTAGTGCTACGAGAGGCACTACATCATTGCAAATAACGAAGATAGTGCGATTGAAGGAGAGCATCGGGAGACCACTTGGAAAGATATAAGCTAGCGCGATGGAAACACAGATCGTGACTGGAAGACGTGATGTACATGCGCGACGAGGACTGAACGATCTTTTAAATTGATTAAGTTACGGCTGTTCACAAAATTAGGGCATCAAGGCCCTCCTATAAATATAGGAGGACTGTCAAAGAGCACAACACCAACACTAACTTACAAAATCTTACAAAAACTTAAAGAAACCATGTTAGATTATTCTTAGAGAGAAACACCATTGAAATATTCTTCACATTTTGTTGAGTCAATGTTTGAGAGAAAATAGTTCGTGGAGAAGAAGATAACACAAAGGAGTCAAGAAGATGGTCGAGCAACGAAGTTCCACCGGATCCGAGAAGCTTTTCTTATTCTTACTTTGTCTATGTTATTCAATTTTTATTGATTGTTGAACCATGACTATGAGCAGCTAACCTACTCGTTGTTTAGAGCATGGGAGTAACTCTGATTTATGAAAATGTTTTTTTTTCTTGATGTGCGTTTGATGATCTTGTATGTCTACATTGAATACTTATTTATGCTTTGTGACTAGTCCTACTCTCGTTGGATGAACGGAAGCACTAACAAGGGGCCGTCAGAGTGTAGATGCTAAGCTAGTTATATATATATATATATATATATATATATATATATATATATATATATGTGTGTGTGTGTGTGTGTGTGTGTGTGTGTGTGTGATTTATGACTTTGGTATGTTAACGCAACTGAGGCGTAACCCCTAAACCCTAGATCACACTAGATCAATCTTGACTATGTACGTTTTGTTGACACGATTCAGATGAGTTAATTGAATTGCATATTTGATATCTCTACTAAAACAACTGGCAACTAGGCTGGTCCGTTAACACAACAAGTTATTAGAGACTCTTAAATTCTATGGTTGAGATAACTCCTCCTATAGATCACGCATCCATTAGACATGGAAACATCAAATTATCATCATGCAATGTAAATAAATATAGGTAGTTTGTCTATGAACTACTATGGTTAAGTCATTGCGAAACCCAACCTCTAAACAATCTTTGTAATTGTTGTTCACAACCAATACAATCAATCAATCAATCAATCAATTTTCCTTTAGTTTAGTTAGTTAGTTTAGCCTTAGCATAATTAATCTCTTCTTGCATTCATTAGTTAATTAAAGTGCTTTAACAGTTTTCTTGCATTCAAACCACAATCCTGATATTTATTATTTTACTTGTCTTAGATAGATTTTCATTGCATTCTAGAATAGATATTTTCTGCATTCATAGTGACGTAGTGGAAGCTTATAGGAAAGATAGGAACGACACACGAAAATCAAAAGCTTGTTGATTCACGAAGAATACCAAGAAATTGATGTAAAAAGAGGGAAACTCTCAAAACTTTATTCAATAATCAACTGAATGTCTTCCTAGGGTTTATATAGAATATATACCCTAAAAGCATAACTAAAAATAGGAAATAACTTTTTTTCCAAAAAAAGGAAAAAAATCGAAATAAAAGCATAAACTAAAAGTGCTACTCACAAGAAACACGCTCCAACAAGCGGAATGCAATTCCGAGTTCTAGAAATAAAGATATAACTGAAACGAAAATTACTAAAAACGGCAAAAACGGCATTTTCGAGGCCTAAACGAAGGAATTTGGCTAAAATCTGCTCCCTTAATGATCTTTTCGAGGCCTAAACTATGGTTCGTTGGCCCGTTTTGGATAAAATTTGACTAGTCGCACGTCAAAAACGGTCCGAGCCAAAATCAGCCTCTCATCTTGGGATGATCCCGTTTCACCATAAACTCCAATGCTTTCTCGACTGCATCATTCCCTCCGGGGTGGGAAAAAATCGCCCTCGAATTTGGCACAGGCAGATCCCCATCATCATCATCATTAGAATTATCACCCCGAAACGGCACCAAGTGTTTGACATTAAACACATCAGAAGTATGAATATGACTAGGCAGCTTCAACCAATAAGCATTGGGATTGATCTTCTCAATCATCTCTACTAATCAAGCTTCTTTGCCAAGAGTTTGTTATACTCATGTGCTGGAATACGATCCCGAGTCAGCACTGCCAATACAAAGTCACCCACCTCAAACTCAACATTGCGCCTCTTTGTATCAGCAGCACGCTTGTAATCCACGACAACAGCTTGCAAGTGGTCATGAGCCTAGGAGTGCACCTGCTGCAAATGCTGGATAAAATCCTCCGCCTTGCCATGCATCTTGATCGAGGCAGTCACCGGAACTAAATCAAGGGGGCCCCTAGGAACGAGGCCATACACCACTTGAAAAGGGCTGAACCCAGAACTGCGGTTGACAGCGTGATTATGAGCAAACTCCGCTTGGCACAGTTTATGATCCCAAGACTTAAGATTATCACCCACAAGGCGACGCAATAGATCACCCAAAGAACGATTCACAACCTCGGTTTGACCATCCGTTTGTGGATGATAGGCACTACTGAAATCCAGCCATGTATTCACCCTGCGCCACAAGCTACGCCAGAAGTGACTAAGAAAGCGAGTGTCCCGATCAGACACAATTGACGTGGGCAGCCCAAGCAAACGATAAACCTCACGAAAGTACAGCAAGGCAACATTAACAACATCAGTAGTCTTCTTGCAAGGGATAAAATGCACCATCTTTGAGAAACGATCCACCACCACATAAATAGAATCAAAACCACGCTGAGTTTGTGGTAACCCCACAACAAAATCCATGCTTACATCTGTCCACGGCTATGTCGGGATAGGCATGTACAACCTAGCATTCGTAGCTTTTCCCTTAGATAGCTGACAAACCCGACAACGCTCCACAAACTTACCCACGTCCTTACGCAAAGATGGCCAAAAATATGAAGCCGTCACGAGCTGGAGGGTCCTATCACGACCCACATGACCCTCATTATGCAACTCCTGAATAATTTTCACGCGCAAACTACCCTCTGGAATGCACAACTGAGTACCCCGAAACAGAAAACCATCCACCCATGCAAATTCTGAATGTACCCCACTCTGCATATCCCGAATCACGCCAGAAAAGTATGGATCCCAAATTCTGTTTCTATAGGTAAGATCACTCTTAGAAATATATCAATTGAATCACTGTTAATTCTTGCATTTCTAGTTGTTTTATATGAGTCTCACTAAGTCATCAAAGACTTATTCATCGTTTCTCTTGCATGTCCATTCCTCAGGATAAGACTAACGTTGCAGCATAGGTCAAGTGAGTAATTTTGTCAATCTTGCCATTTGAAATTTTCGTGTGATTATAGAAAATGGTTAATCACCAGTACATAATTACTAAAGTTGTCAAATATTGTATTCACAAGACTTCTGTTGTATATACCAAGAATGTTTTTTTATCTGGACAGTGGCACCCTTCCTAAGAGTTGTGTTTTATCTGAGTTGGGTAAAGTAACTGATCACCACCGAACCAACTCGGATCAGGTCACACTCTTGTGGCACGGTCGTCACAACAACCTCGACGTATGACCTTTTGTGCCAAAGAGCGTCCACTTGAGTGGTTTCCACAAGCACCGCTATGGATTTTTTTCAATACCATTTCGGCTTGTTGAGGTGATAAACACCTTAAGAGTGGTCCTTCAAACGATCTTCTGTATAGCTCATCGTTGAAGATGGTACAGCGATGAATATTGTATTATAGTCTCCGTGCCACGACAGAGTCGCTCGGAAACATATATTCTTTGAAGTATAAGTAGATTTCATCCTTCCATGACGGTTATGAAACTATATTCATTGCTTGTTTGACTTTCTCCAGAGTTTTGAGATAACGAGTCTTGCCTATGGTAGATTCCTCGATCGCTAGTAAGACGATTCTTCTCCATGTAAAGACCTTAGTCGAAGTGGCAAATTTTGAAAGCGCGTCTGCATTAATGATTTCACTACTTGGTATCTAACATAGGGTGAATATTGTGAATGATTTCACGACCTCTTTGAGTATGTTGAGATAGAGTATCATTGTGTCCTCTTTGGCTTCGTAAGAGCCGTTGAAATGATTAGCCACAAGTTGTGAGTCCATAAAGACGGTCAGCCTTTTTACTCCCAATGAAATTGTCATCGAGGTACTAGGAAGAATACCTATGTATTGTACCTCGTTGTTTGTAACAATGAAGTTAAGACTTATTACGTACTCATATTCTCTAGCGTCTAGAGATCTTAGGTAAACACCTACGCCTCTACATTATTTGTAGCCGAGCCATCAACGTGCAAGGTCCTTGTGGCTTCCTCAGTATCGAGAGTAGAAACTTGTGCATGTGGAATTTGTGCACTTCCTAGGATTTTGGCCCTAAAGTCTGCTAGGACTTGTGCCTTAGTAGCAATTCTCGATTAGTATTCAATACCGTATTCGTCGAGTTCAATTTCCCATTTAGCAAGCATGTCGGAGGTTTCGGCCTTGGACATCACTTACTTGAGTGGTTTGTCTATTAAAACCACTATGGGGTGTAATTGAAAGTACGGGCGCAGTTTTTGTGCCATGATGACGAAAGTTAGCACAAATTTGTCAATGTAAAGGTAGTTGAATTATGTTGCTTGGAATACCTTCAAGATGTAGTAGATTGGTTAGTGGACAATGTCTTCCGTTCGTACCAAAATAGTGCTTAGAGCATACTCAGATACCACTAACTAGAGATATAATGTTTCTCCCTCAACCGGTTCAGTGAACAATGGTGGAGAGCTAAGATATTGCTAGAGCTCTAAGAAAGTCTGCTCGCATTCCTCGGTCCATTTGAAGTTATAATTTTTCTTAAGGACTTTGAACGAAAGGTAAGCAATAAGTGTTGTCATGCATCCGACCAAGCATTGTACATCGCGCATGCTTTTTCGGGAAGGACGTTTGGTGATGGCTTTGGTGATGTCAAGATTTGCTTCAATTCCCCTTTGATTCACCATATAACCGAGAAACTTACCTCCGTTAACCTCGAATGTGCATTTCTTGGCTTTAGTTTCATGATGATTGCCTCATTATAGAAAAGACAATTGTGAGGTGATCAACATGATCCTACGCATTGATGCTTTTGACAAGCATGTCGTCAATGCAGACCTCCATGGTTTTATCCATGCGGTCATAAAACAGCTTGGCCACCAACCTTTGAAAGGTGGTGCCTGCATTCTTTAGTCCAAAGGGCATAACCCTGTAGAATTCGCCTATGTCCGTCAAAACTGTGATTTCGCTTATACTATAGACCACCATCAACATTTGATGAAATCCACTCGGAGCATCCATCATGCTTAGGAGAGCACATCATGTTGTTGAGTCGACCAACAGGTCTATCCTTGGAAAATGAAGCGGATCCCTAGGACAATGCTTATTGAGGCTGGTGTAGTCTACACACATGCGCCAATCTAAGTTGGGTTTTGGTACGAGAACTATGTTACTTAGCCATTTTGAGAAGATTACTTTGTATATATGCCTTAAGGCCAGTTTGATAGTTGCTTATCAATCTGTTGTTGCATTCTTCTCTTTACTAAAGTTGCAAATCTTTTGTCTGACTGACTTTGCCTATGAATAGACACTTAACCTATGTACGACAATACGTGGATCGGTGCCATTTAGGTTTTGATCCGTCCAAGCAAAGATATCCATGTTGTCGCAAAGATATTGGATAAGCTTTTGTTCCACGTCCTTTGACATTGTAGTTCTGATGCGTGTAATTTTGCTATTGTCCTTAGGGCATAAGCATACTTCATTTGATTCACCCTGAGGTTCGACTCTTGTTGTGTTAGTTAGTTATTCTCTGAATTTACAGATTCTTTTGTCCTCCAACTGTAGTGTTATTTTTTACTTGACAATGTCATTGGGAATATTGCCATCAGTCGACCCTTGCGGGGCTAGTATTTTTCACGTATCATGAAGATTGTTGATTGCATTGACCTTTAGAGCCAAATCTGTATGAGGTTAAGCTATGTAGCCTGCCTGCCCATGCTTCTTTATAATCTCCATGGACTTTACCGCACAGCTCTAGGTGGGGAACTTGAGCTTGAGGTAGTACGTTAACACACTGCCTTAAAGTCATTCAGGACTGGGCGACCAATGATGATGTTGTACGTGAATGGTGTATCGACCACAATGTATTCTAGATTACTAATCCTTCTTTTAGGGTAGGTGCCAAAGAAGGTAGGTGATACAACCATACCAACATCTTTGACTCTAGATCCTCCAAAATCAAAGAGTGGCGTTGCCGCTATTTTTATATGAGTTCGTCGATTTCATTTGTTCTAGCATCTAAAGAGATGACGTTTATCGAGCTTCCATTATCGATCAAAATTTTCTTAATGATGTAGTTGGCGATATCAAAACGCGCCACAAGAGGACAATTCAGGCTTGCTGCTTCCATTGCTTGTGGATCAAGTTTTTCCTCGTCTATCTTATCAAAGGTGATGTCATCCTCAATAGTTTTAATCATTGTGATTACATGGGTCATACGTTGATAGTTATCTTGTACCAAGTCACACGAAACTCTTTTACTTGCTTTGTTGGAATCTCCACCCATTAGGCCTCTGGAGATCATAGCAACGCCATCCAGTTTTGAGATTTTGGCAATCATGTAACCTTTCCGACTCAGGAACTATAAGGTTTCCTGAGCGGCGTGCTCTGCGGCATCTTTTTTAGTAAAGAACGTAGAATTGTAAAATTCGTGTTCTTGTGAATCAACCTAGTTAAAGCAAAGTTTCACATTGAAAGTGAACTCACGGAGGTGAATTGGTCCCTCTTCCTTGCAACATTCAAAGATGGGAGATTTCCAATGTCTGATAGCACAAAATGCATAGAGTTTGGCTCGTGTCATTGAGGCATCTAGCTCTAACATAGCCATTGGTTTATGCAGGTTCTGACTCGACCATTTTTTGATGTGAATTCATGCTATCATATTGATAATTCCTCTTACATGCATATTATCAGTATCTTCTCTTTTATAGGTGTGTGATTTAAGGTTTCCTCTCTCGGTTGGAGAGGGAGTGTCTGGGTTGGAGTTGGATCTTTTACTCATATTTTTTGACTGCTTATTTCCCTTCACGTATTCGGTGAAGTGGCCTTCTTTTATCAACCGTTCTATGTCGGCATACAATGCACAACATTTGGAAGTATCATGACCATGTCATTCATGATATTTGCAATAGAACTTAGAGTTGCATGTCTTATCCGTCTTACGAATCTACTTTAGAGTATTGAGGAGGTTTTGCTTTTTTTGCCACGGCGTATATGTTTTGCATGCTAGTTGTAAGCGGGAGTTTGTCTTGTAGGGAGGTCTTGCTTGCTTGTTACTGCTCTTATCATTTCTACCATTACGACATGGCTTGTTGGCCTTAGATTGAGTATTTTCACTCAGGACGTGACGTATTTTATTACGCTTCTCAATTTCTATGTGGCATTGTGCGATCAAATTGATCTGCTCAATGTTTTGTTCTACCTCAATAGCACGTTAGCAGGCAACCTATTTCTCAAGGTGTTGAAAAGAATATTGACAACGGCTTGAGTGGAGGGCATTTCAACCCTAAGAATCTCGGTATTAAATCGTTTAATATAATCTCTAGTCAATTCATCGATGCCTTGAACGATAGTTTTGAGGTACACTTGTGATAACTGAGTTTGCGTCTGAGTGGAAAATTTAGATTTGAATAACTGATCATAATTGTGAATTGTAAGAGGCGGGATCCTCGAGAACTAATCTCGAGCGACGTCAACCAAGGTTATAGCGTACAGTCGAGCTTGAATAGCTCTGATATATCCTCATAGGTTTAGCATTCCGTCAAGGAGATAGAAGTGGAGATTGGGTACCATGTGCCATCATAAGTAGTCATATTAGGGATTTCACGTCCACGTCCACGTCCAAGGGTGATAAGTTGCAATTCCCGACAGAATGGTGATATCACGAAAATCAATTCATCTTCAACATGTCTCGGACTGAGGTTAGGTGGAGCTGTCCTAGGTGGACCAGCTTCTCTTCTTTCCTGGAGAAAAATCTTTGGCCTATCAGCGTGTCGTGGCCTTTCTCTTTTGGTCTCACGATTTTCACGTGATCCAGTGCGTGTCGTGGAGGCAGCTAAACCTGATAGTGATGGTGACGGTTGAACTCACCTACCACGAGGATGTCGGTGATCCTCAGAGGGACCTGTCGTAGTGTTAGTTCTCCTGTCTTGAAAATGACCTCTCAGGCTCGAATCTTGGGAATGCTCCTCAGTTAGACCTAAGTTCGTAACACGACTTGGTGGTGGTGGCACTAGGTTGTTCGCCATATGCTCTCTTACCATAGTCATCAACTGACCAAAATGTTGCGGTGTTATGATCAGTGGGTTTAGAGTCCCCGTAATGTTTCCACTGCTCAATATTAGGAACATTAAGTTATTGATTTTCTTTCAGGATTTCAAACTAGTGTAACGCGCATATGATCTTACACTCCATATTGTTTCCCAAATAATGCGTCTAGTGGTTTCCCATAGACAGCGCCTCTGGCACAGGGTGTTTTTGCTAGTCTTGAGATTACTCCCTCACCAAACTCTCTAACATCTTGTAGGCAATACGAGAAGAGCTTTTGGTTCGATGGAAACCTACACTTAAGAGGACAATGTTAATAATAAACAGTTAATAAGAAGGTAAAACTAATCTACGGGTGGATACGGGTGGATCGTGCTTGAGACTGAACACAACACGAAGTCAAGCTACCGACGTATCTCTTTGAGAAGAAAGAATCAAGTTGGACGTAATTCATTATTCAATTGTGCCCGCGTCGGGTCTTAGGAGATATCACGCTTAGCTTAGAAGTTGAATGCATTTATCTGGCCCTTCAAGCTTAGTTGGACAACCCCGTAGGGTGGATGTGTTATAGATGAGGCCCTGTTGGCTATAAGATTAACCGTGGAGGGCGTCAGTCTCTTTTAGATACCATTTCGTTGGCCTAACAGTGCTTATATTCATTGAGCTCGCTTGAAGGCTTGGTATTCGGACGTCGAGTGATTTGCACCAGTCAAAGTTCATATCGTTGACTTTGGAATCAAATACATCTTGTAGTCCAATTTTTGATATATTGATGTCTATGGAAAAGTAGAAGTAAAATGGTTGAAGTACCTTGTTTTAACGTGCTTTGTTTGACATGCTTATGTTTGACGTAATCTTATTTGACATGATTTTATTTGAGGTGCTCTTGTTTGATGTGCTTTTATTTGACGTGCCACATGTTGACGTTCCTTAAGAGCTAAATCCTTCAACCTTAGGAGGTTTGACGTGCCAACTTATGAGTTGACGTGGATGTTTGACGTGCTTTTCTATAGAGAGAAAGCACACACCCTTGAGCTTCCAAAATTCCAACCCCTCAAATCGAGAAATGAGGGGGTATCTATAGATGATGAGAAGGCCTTGGAGTGTGGGGACCATCCCAAGGTGGGGTAAATGAGTCGTTAATCAGCTTGGTCAAACGTTTGATCGACGCGCCGGTCAACGTTCCGACGTGTCTTGTTGAGTGCCCTGACGTGAACGTGCCCCTAAAAGGGCATGTGGCCATCTAACGTGCCACTTCAGATGACGTTCGGTGTGGCACGTCGATTTTTGATCTGACGTGACACGTCGAGTTTTGATTCAATGTGGCACTTCGTTGTCCAATCAATGTGCCACCTTTTGGGGGTCTACGTACGTCAGATAGGACCGACGTGGCACGTCGTTTTGGGTCGATGCAATCTTATTTCAATACGTGTCGGGCCACTCAACACGGCTTTATATCTTTATGAGGATCGAGTTGTTCAACATATTCTTGTGCTTTACAGATCGGGTAAGAATTGTCTTTTCATCCCCTTAATTTCGTGTAATGCCAAATGTAACTTCAAATTTTTGAGATGTCGTAATTATGGCACACCAAATGCCATGAATATTATTTTTAAAATAACTCGATACGTGGATACTATTAGACTTGCATGTATTCCTATTTCATGGTGTGGAAATTGGAATGTTAGTCGTTTGTGGAACTTTGAGAAAATTGGGCCAAAAGGGAAGGGTGTCAATATTTTTAAATGGGTGATGCCAAACCGTGGTTCTTTAAGCTCAACACCGATGGAGGTTTTTGGGGTAATCTGGGGAAACTGCGGCCGTTGGTGTGCTCCAGGATATTAAGGATAAGATTATTCTTGTCTTTCATCATTATTGCGGTGTTACAACGAACATGAAGGTTGATGTTCATTGAGTGGCTAATGGTCATTCAATTTGTTGCAATTGTGGTTATAGGTATATTGAGGTTGAGGTGGATGCAAAAGTTGTGCTTCAATTGATTCTCTTGGATTATCCGGAAAATTGGAAGATTGCAAATTTGGTGGAGAATATTAGAGACATTATGTCTCGTATGAATGTGGTTTTTTTCATACATAGCGTGAAGCAACTGGTGTGGCAGACCTTTTGGCTAGTGAGGTGTGTGACCTCAAGTGTGAGGATTCCCTTGAAAAAGCTCAATGCTATAGATGCTATTGCGGCATGACGATTCATAATTCTAGAGGCGTTCCATATTTTTGTTTTCCTAAGTTTTATTTTTAGTTTGTTTCGTAAGTTTTCATTAACTTTTCATGCAAAGACTTTATTTTTGATTATTGTCAATAAGACGTGGTGGTTTTATTAAAAAAAATATCAAACACCCTCACTTTGTACCCCTTGTAAACCGACTCTCTCCCTCTTTTTAATCTCTTTTAGAGTAAAGGACGAGCATTTCGAATCTAGGGTACCTTTTCTCTAAACAAGCACGTGGGAGAAAAATTATCATCAAATATAATATAAATTATTCTTTGCATATCAAATTCATCCACTCTTGACAAAATAACACTGTGTGACTTATATTTTATGAATGATGCAGTGCAACTATATGCAAATGTTAATATTTTTCAAAATTAAAAGCATCAATTATTTAAAATCACACCTCAAATGTCTATCCACAAACAATCAACTTATGTTACCCAACGTTAATTTTGAAAAGAAAAAAAAAACGCCATTGCTTTATGTGTATAATAAACATAATATAGTCGATGACTCCGCGCAATTCCAGTGATTAAATAATAATCATGAAAGATACGTAGATTGGATTTTCGAACAGCATGAATGGTGCCGTAATAAATGAATTAGCACTTCAGTAACATGATCGTTTACATCATAAACTTTGCTTAAATATTGAAGTTATGTCATTGAGCCTTAATCTTAATTAGTAAAACTTGTGATTCACCATTCAATTTTTTTATTAAATAATCTGAGGTTTAGTGATCAGTAAGGCAAGTCGCATGCATCTTCCACGAATGTCCATACCTGCATGACTAATGATTTATTGACCTGAGTCGTGTAGGTCCAATGATATTGATCATCTTATTGTAGATGCACTTGGCCATTTTTTATTAGTTTTGAGAAGAATTTTATATTTGCCAAGGTCTTAAGTTCTGAGCATCCAGGGCTGTGGGGTGTGTGGTAGTTGCTAGTGGGAGTAAATGTAGCGATGGTCCAGATCCAATTTATGATTTATATATAAAATAAATTAATGAACGACTTAGCATATCATTTATTGATACATGGACCTTGTGCAATTAAGTATTTTTATTGTTTCTATGATTGAGCGGAAAGCGCCCACGTTTTATGGAAGAAGCTAATTAACTCAAAGCTACAATACAGTTCGTTAATTCATGACGCAATTAGCTATAGTTATCAGATTTTAACAAGTCAAGTAGCCAACAATTTGAAAAACAAACCTGCATCGATGATTCATTTACAGATATAACTCTTAATTAATATTCAGATTAATCAAAATGGTTCAAAAAATACACGTAAAACTGTTCAAACTAGTTTAATTAATGAGAAATTACACAACGGTCGAATTACTGTTTGTCAAGTTTAATTTTCTACGAGACCCAAACAAGTTTGTCATAAAGAGCGATGTAATAAGAAAAACAGCAAAGAAATGTTAACAAGTTAAATGAAAATAGCGTAACAACTAAAAAACGTGATGTGGCCTGTGGGGGAATAAAAATTATGAAGTCGTACATAATTAATGCAGGAAAAATAAGAACCATAGAGTGTTTGGACTTTGGACCATTTAAATACTGTACTATCAAGAAAATTAATGTATGTTACGTAGTTACAGACAATGCAATCGAGTTAAATATTGGCACTTACGGAATTGCAAGTTTTGCAATTGCAAATATACTGCTTGAACATGTATCATTCAGCATAGATTATTGTAATCCACTTTGGAGTATTATGGTCAGATTAGATCTCGCTAGCTTTTAATTAAAACTATTTAAATATATATAACTATAATCTATAAATTATCTTATAGATATTTGTTAAAATTAAAGGGTATTCCTCGTTCGTTTTTTTCTTCAACCATTGGTTCGGTTTTCAAATAACTTGAATTATTGGTGATATGGGGGATTCTCGTATTTGGTCTGGCCCATGGGCCAGACCCATGGTTATCTATATCGAGGATGGAACCCGATATACTTCTATATATCGAATATAGCATTCAATACAGTACATGGCGGAACTACATAAATATCTCCGCCCCGCATACTGAGACACTGATCCATTTACTAACTAATTAACCTGTTGATATCGAATACCCATATCCGATGTCACCCCCGACCTATTTCCGATATCACATCTGATATTACTTATAAGATCACCTTCGACTTTCACCTTCGATATCAACCTCGAGGTCCATTTCCGACGTGTCCTCGACATCATTCCCAACGTCTTCCTCGACATCATCCTCGACGTAACCTTCGATGTCATCTTCAAGCATCTGCTGTTCTGGACTAGTCGTCCTGGAGCTAGTTTTAGCGATAGGAGACATAGTTTGTAATAGAATCGTAGTACAACACATGTAACATCCCACTTCGTACACAATATACGATCTTTTGTCAAACTAGAGGCGTCGTCTCTGGGAACACCAGTTCTCGTGATTAAAGAGCCGCAGAGTAAACAGAGAATGAAGAGACCTTAGAAGGCCAAGGAGTCAGGGCAGAAAAAGAGAAAGACGGTAGTAGGTCTTAAGAGGTTGTGTGGCGGCTGCGTCCCATGAGTCGCGTTCCGATCCGTTCAGCGTTGGCCAGACACTTTACCCAGCTCAGACTAAAACACGTCTCGTAGGAAGGGTTGTCACTGTGCAGGATCTTCCATACACATAATGATAAAAATTGACTTTAATATGCACAGCGGAAGTCTGGAAAATACAAATAATTTGACACTTTAATAATTACGTATTGATAATTAATCATTTTCAATTACATAAATATTTCAAAAGGAAAGATTGGCAAAATTATTCATGTGATCCATGCTGCCACGTCGATCTTATCCTGAGGAATGGACAAACAAGAAAAAAAGCGAGGAATAAGTCTTTGATGACTTAGTGAGATTCATACAAACAAGTGGCAATGAAAGAATTAACAGTGATTCAATTGATATATTTCTAGGATTGATCTTACCGATAGAAATAATTTAACAAGATAATTTGATGTAACAATGGTACCAGAATATTCTGAAAATAGTTTATGAACATGTGTGTTAACAGTAAATCAATCCAACCTTATACTTCCAAATACTACCTTATACCTCCCAACGAGGAGCGACCTCGCAAACAAAACAGGCGACATGGTCGAGTACATATCGATCCAGCACGCGGGTTACAGCCAACTTCTGATTGCAAGCGACGCTTAGATAAATGGGTATCAGGCAAAATTACTTAAACCGAAAGTCCTTACTGCCCGGCAGTAAATCGACTCAATCTTTGGGCCTAACTTTCCAAAGGCGTCCCAATGGGTGATAATCAAATAAGCTATTAAACCGGATAATATCCGTTGCTCCTTGAGTTACATGTCCCGAACATAGTTCGTTGCTCTTTGCACAGTTCAAGAACCAGCAGACGAGATAATGACGAATTACCATGATTATGAATTAATATGTGATAAATAATTAATGGTTGAGTATGATTTAACGATGAGTAAGAAAATCATGTTATGAGACGAGATAAGATGCAAAAATGGGAATACGGTGAATAATAGGTTGTTCGTGTTTTGGTAACGAGGTAATGTCTTTTTTGTCCAAGTTCCTCAGGCCGGATGCCAAACTGGGCCAAAACAAATCAGAAATCGAACCTCACATTTATTTGTATGGAGAATCTTGCGCGTTGTTGATTAATTTGTCAAACTTTTAATATCATTAAGATAATATCAGTTAACTGAATAATCATAACTTACCACTATAAACATATGTACTATTCAACTTTCGTGTTGATGAAATTTGAGGATACTAATTTAACTAAATAACACATATCATTGATGAAAATCTTACGCAATAAACTTTGATGTCGTAAGGTTAAGTTAAATATCAAATATACTTTGTATACGTAATTTATATCTCAAGATTTATCTTAAGCAACTATATATATTAATAATTATAATTGTAGTTATAATTTTTCTAATGTTAGAAAATTATTTCAAATGGTAAGTATACAATAATATCAAGTATAGTTTGATAAACTATTTAATTTGATGCATAATAAATCTTCAATATATATTACTTAACTGATTTATGGAACATCGTTCTTTAAGTCTCTAGTACATCCAAAATTCCAGGAATCATGACATCAAACAATTACCTTATGAAGCAATCTAGTAATTTGTATAACTTAGTTAATGTTATTTTGTTTCAAGATCATCTTAAATTACATAACATCGTATTTATAACTTATAAAAATAGTAATACGTAAACCTAATCAAGGTAAATGATCAAAGAATGTTTAAGTTACGATACATTATCATATAAGAGAATTAGACCTCAAAAGTATATATGATAATCTTATTAAACTTATGTAAGGATATGTTAAACATGATAATTATACTATTTATATACTATTGAAAAATCTCAAAACTATTAATTCGTGAATATAAATCATATTAAAGTGATTATAATGATTGTTATATCGTATAAAAGTCATGTGTGAGTGATCAATCATGGAATTATGATGATTATTTTCAATCATAAACAAAGAACTTAAAGTATGTAAAATAAGCTGAAAATCGTCGTAGTTTCGAGTTTACCTTTGATTGGATATCCAAATGAACTTTGTTTCCAAATAATTTTATGGTAACTGATCCCTAACATCACTAGAAACATGTGTATCCAAATGGGAAGGAATATATCCAAAGTTTTGCTATGCTAAATAATTATTGAAAACATAGAACCTATTTTCGGATTTTCAGACAGCATTCTACAATTTAGGAATTTCGACATTCTAAAATCACATTATTTGAAAAACATTTCCTCATATAAAAGTTAGAGGACATCATGAGGAGTATTCAGCCGTTAGCCTTGATCAAAAAGGTTTTTTTTACAATTAGTTATGATTTTTCTAAGGTGCATGGCCGAATGGATAATTTCTGCGCAATAAAAGTTTTGGGGTATTTACGGGTAAAAATGATGAAATAAGAATTTGGGATGATTTTTTTCTGAAAATAGACTTACTAACTTAGAGACTAATAGGAAGAAAGAAGAAAACTGAAATGATTTTAGGTGTGAAAATTGTTGGAAGAAAGCCTACTATTTATAGCCAAAAATCAAATTAAAATACTTTTGATTAAGGTTCCACTTTAATTTCTTTATCATTGGCCAACGAATAAAGACTCTAATCTGATAATAGGGAGATGTGGCAGATTTTTCTTCCATAACTTAAAATATGATATGTCTAATTCAAACAAAATACATATAAATACATATTTATTTATTTATACATGTTATAACAATTTAACTAAGGTCCCACCTTACTTTCTTTAACAACTAATCACCAAAATCTGATTTCAATTGTCATAAGGGTGATGTGGCTGATTTCAAAACCATTCACCTATGATGTGATATTATTCTTGTTGTTTATAATAAAAAAAACAAATATGAATAAATAGATATTTTTACACATATTTACGTATGTAAGTTTTTCTAGGTAAGAAAACTCCAAGATCAATATGTACATGTAAAATATATTTCTTAAAGATATTTGAAGCATATAAGATAATAAAAATTGGTTAATTTTTGTTCAAGGACTAAAATGTAATTGTTCACAAACTATTGGGGTCAAAATGCTATTTTCAAAAGTTTAAGGACTAAACTATAAATTTATATTTTTGTTCAAATTTCAGGGGCGTTACAGGTTGGAAACTAATGCTTCCACCGAGCTATCCAATAGGGAGAAAGCAATCTTGCCTTTTTAGAATGAACCGAAAATGGAACCCGTCGGAGATTTTGTTACTATTAGTATTGACTCCGAGCGGCCAGACCACACATTGCAGATCGGATTGGCAATGTCACAGAGCATTACAACCGCTTTAATAGAGTGTTTAAGGAGAAATGCTGACATCTTTGCATGGTCTGACTCAGACTTGACAGGAATCGACCCCAAGATCATTGTGCACAAGTTGAATTTTGACCCTCGGGCTAAGCCGGTGAAGCAGAAGAAAATGAACTTCATTAAGGAGAAGAACGAGGCAGTGGAGAAAGAAGTAGTTGAAAAATTGAAGGCGGGCCATATCTACGAGATACGTTATTCTGAATGGCTTAGCAATATAGTATTGGTCTTGAAGAAAGAGGCTGAGTGGAGGATGTGCGTGCACTATACCGATTTAAACAAACACTGCCTCTAAGATCCTTTTGCTCTGCCAATGATAGATCTCCTCGTGGACTCGACGGCGGAATGCGCCTTATTCAGCTTTATGGATGCCAAGAGTGGATTCCACCAGATTTTCATGGCAACAGAGGATAAAAAAAACGGCTTTTGTTACGGCTACTAGCGTATACTGCTATCGAGTGATGCCCGTTGGATTCAAAAATGCAGGCGCTACCTTCCAAAGGCTAGTGGCCAAAATGTTCTACGACCTAATCGGAGAATCTATGGAGGTCTACATAGATGATATGTTGATTAAGAGTTTGAAGGCTGAGGATCATGTGAAGCATTTGGAGCAGTCTTTTGGGATCATGGGGAATTATGGAATGAAGCTCAATCCAAAGAAATGTACATTTGGAAGCCCAACATGCCCCCACCAGATTAGTCACACCACTAGGACTGCACAAACGGCGTAAAATGAAAGAGATCAAGATAAAAGTAGTTGGGGAACTTAGGATGAGCGAAGTAGTACCCCTCCAGCCGTATAAAAAGGTCCAAGTGGGAACAAAAATGGGGGACAAAGTAGAGTGAGAAGTCACACAAGTTTTCCAAAGGTACGCCCACGTATTCACTTGGGAATGGAGCCCTCAAGAAGGATAAACCCTCAAATATGCTAGTACAAGTTGAACATAAAACCCGGAGCACGGACAAGCAGAAGAAGCTAAAAATAGGCATCGAAAGGGCCAAGATCATCAAATCAAAAATAGCCCCGCTTAAGAAACTAGGCCACATTAGGGAAGTCGCTTACCCTGAATGACTGTCAAACATGATCCTAGTCCCCATAACCAACGAGAAATGGCGAATGTGCATAAATTCACAAATCTAAATGAGGCATGTCCCAAAAACTTCTATCCTCTCCCCATCACGACTAATCGGTGGACTCCACTGCAGGATCTAAACTGCTTTCCACAATGGATGGTGGCCAAGGTTACAACCAAATTCTCATGGCAGACGATGGTTGCAAGAAAACTAGTTTCATTATGGATTATGGAGTCTTCTGCTACTTAGTAATGCCCTTTGGGCCAAAAAACGTCTAAGCACATACCAGCGGTTGGCAAACACCATCTTTGCTAACCTTATAGGCGACACCATGGAGGTCTAGGTAGATGACATGATTGTAAATAGGCCTCAAAGCGGAGATGCATGTGGAGGACCTCAGAGAGGCCATCGGGATAATGGACAAGTTTGGAATGAAAGCAAACCTCGCTCATCAAAAGAGGTAAGTTCACAGGCTATATGGTCACCCAAAAGCGGATAGAAGCCAACCCCAAAAAAATGAAAGTCATGATAGACATGCCTCCACGCACGATACCTAAAGAAGTACAAAAGTTGAACGGGCGGGTAACAACCCTCCATCAGTTCATATCGAAGGTCGTTGAACGAGGACTCCCCTTTTGCAAAATTCTTCGAAGTTAAAGACTTCCACTGGAATGAAGAATGCCAAAAGGCTTTCGAGGAGCTCAAGAAATAACAGTGAGCCCCCGATTATTAGTAATGCCCATGGAAGGCGAGCAACTCTATATCTACATGGCTGCGGGACAGAAGTTAACAAGCACAATCCTGGTTAGGGTAGAGGGTTAAGACCACCAGCCCATATACTACACGTGAAGAACGCTTAAAGATGCAGAGTTGTGATACCCATGAATAGAAAAGATAGCATATGCGCTGGTAGTGGCTGCCAGAAAGCTTCGACCCTATTTCTTTGTACATCCCACGACCGTCCTAACGAGGTACCCCCTTTGGTTAATACTAAATCAACCCAAAGTGTCGGGATGAATGGTCAAGTGGGCGGTGGAGTTAGGGGAATTTAAAGTCACCTATGCCCCTCGATCTGCCATAAAAGCCCAGTACTAGCGGACTTCATCGTGGAAATGAATGAATCAAACAAAGAGGAGGAAGCCCCATGATATTGCTACGTTGAAAGCAAAGGAGAAGCAGGGTTGTGCTCCCCAACAAGGAAGGAGAACGCCTAGAGTTCACGTCCAGGTTAGAATTCCATGTCTCCAATAACAAGGCCAAATACGAAGCGGTACTCATCGTTATACAAATGGGCAAAGAATTTAAGATCCTACACCGACGGCATCCACAACGACTCACAATTGGCGGTACATGAGGTGGGAGCGGAGTATGAAACCACGGAAGACCAGATGCACGATTACATACGCGTTATGAAAAAAGCCAAATAAACTTTCATGTCCCTTGAACTAATCCAGATCCTGCGAACCTTAAACACAGAACTCGATGCTTTAGCTCGCATGGCCAGCACTAAGACTCCCTCAAAATCCAGAAGGATAACCTTCATCACTATGTTTCATTCAGAGCGACTCAAGGGGAAGAGCTGATAGCAGAGATGGAAGCTGTAACCGTAGTCAGTGCCAGCAAACAAGGGTGGATGAAAGAAATCAAGGGATTTTTATTGAGTCCAGGCACAATCCCAATAGGAGAATCAGGAGATGCAATTAAGAAGAAACTAGTTCGATTCTTTACAAAAGACAGGGTATTATACAAAAAGGAATTCTCCCAGCCCTACCTCCGGTGCCTAGGGGAAGAAGCCCTCGAGGTTATGCAAGAAATTCAAGAAGGGGCTGCGGAAACCACTCTGGTAACCGAAACCTGGCAGTCAAAATACTCCAAAAAGTTACTATTAGCCCACAATTACTAGTGACATAAAAAATACGCCAGGGCATGTGAACAATGTCAAAGATATTCTCGAGTCAACCATATGCCAGTCGCTCCATGGGAGCCCAACGTGATACGCTATCCTTTTCAAAAATAAGGTATCGACATCGTGGACCTCGTCGCAAGGGATATCCACTAAAAGGCAATAGTTTCTCGTCGCAGTGGATTATTTCATCAAATGGGTAGAGGTAGAGGCTCTCATAAAGATCACCATAACCAATGTAATTGAATTCCTAAGAACATTATATGTCGGTTCAAAATCCCACGACTGCTGGTCAACAAGAATGGTCTAAAATTTTGGGCAATATTATTCGATAAATGGAGCGATAAATGGAACCTACGCCACTGATTTGCATCGACAGGATACCCCAAGCCAACGGGCGGGTATAGGTCACAAACCAATCCTTCCTAAAATCTCTTCGAGCACGACTGATAAGGCAAAAAAGCAAGTGGATCGAAGATCTCCCTGGGTCCTTTGGGCCTATCGCACCATGACACGTGTTGCCACCGGGGAATCACCCTTCAGTCTCGCTTACGGACATGAAGCCATAATACCAGCGAAGATTGTTCAAGCTAGTTGGAGAGTACGAGAATATATCGAGGTGGACAATGAATCCAATATGGCCCTCCAACTAGACCTACTATCAGAGCGAAGAGCCCGAGCCTCGACATGATTAGAGAATGGCAAAGCCAAGATGGTCGAGCGATATAATCAAAGGGTCCGCACATGACTATATCAAGTAGGGGGTCTAGTGCTGAGGAGAATAGAGGCCTCCAAAATATTCGGGAAGTTAGACCCTGCTTCGAAAGGACCATACAAAATAGCCAAGATAATAGGACATGTCACTTATATCCTCCAAGATATAGAGGAACGAGAACACCCGAGGCATTGGAATGCATTCAATCACATGAAGTTTTAAGTCTAAAATAGGTCGTGAACTGACAGTCTATAAGATGCTTACAAATATATACAAAAGAAATATATAAATGGACTTTTCCTCGACCAAGGAAGTCTAAGCTAGCAGCTTGTAAGGTAATCGTAAACCTTGGAGACAAGAGCGCTCTGAATGAAATTCGATTGGCGAAAGGTAGCGGCCCATTGGGATCAAGGACAACTTTCTGAGGCCAAAGTCGCCACTATGAAAAGTTAGCCAGAGAAGATGATGATATAGCCACCATCCGCCGTGGAACCCAAGAACGTTAGCAAATCCAAGGAACCAGGACAGCCCAGTAGCAGAAAAACCAAGAATTAACATTATTACGCATATGCACAGATGCTACAGGAAAAATATACTCAAACAAGAGAACTAACTGCCTCGCTTTTCTTTTTAGGAGAATCACAGGTAGGGTTGTGCATTTGGATGGGATCGGATCGAATCAAATCGAATCGAGGCTGGTAGTCGATTTCGATCCTGGAGAAATGAGGATCGAAATCAAGTCGATTTAAAACGATCTGACTCGATCCAAAATCATTCAATTTTGATTCGGTTTCGATCCTTTTTTTTTCTTTTTTCTTATTTATTTTAATATCAATGGAACAAACGTACATGATTGATTATTTTGCATCTAAAATTAAAGAAAACTTAAGTAAGCATGAATACAATGACAATTTAAACAAATTAACATGCATTAGTGGATTTCTCCTTACAAAAGGGTTTGATGTGCTAGCGTTGTGAGTGTGTCTTAGAGGCTTTTATACTATTGTTTTGTTTCATTCCTGTTTTTCCAAAACGAAAACGTGGCCTTTTTTTGACCAAGGAAAATATGTTAAGTGTTACATTTTTTAATATATTAAGTGAATTAGTAGCATTTTATTAGCATTATATATAAATATATAATACTATATATATTATTATATATTTATTTATTTTTAAAAAATAAGATGAGTATTCGATACGATCCGATTCTTAACCTCTTAAATCGAGGATCAAATCAAAGGGGGTTCGATCCTAAGGCAAAAATCAAAAGTCGGATCAAATATTCGATTCGATTTTTGGATCGGATCATTTGATCGATTTTCACCCGATTCAATCGATCTGATTTTTTTTCGCAGCCCTAATCACAGGGCAAAACTTCTACGAAGGCATATCCGTCGTACCAAAAAGAAGTACGAAGAACCAAAAAGTCTCCTGCCTCCAAAACCTCAGGATGTCAGTTGCAACATGTTGGCTCTAGTGAACATGATGTAAATGTCAGTTGCAACAGCCATGTTAGCTCTAGCGAAGGGGATGCAAGTTGAGATTGCAACATCAGCGTTTTCTTTTGTATCCTCATCACTATTGTCAGACTCATCATCGCTCCATGTGAGCAGAGCTCTATTTTTGTTTTTCTCCAGGACTTTTACACAATCAGCCCTTATGTGGCCAAAGCTATGACATTCCCTGCATTGGATACCTTTCCCAGTCTTTTTGATGTCAAGTCTATTAGTAGCGAAAGCCTTTTTAAAATTATCAGAGGGACTTCCAACAGTGTTATAAGAGTTACCTTTATTCCAGTTCTTGTTCATTTTGTTGAACCTTTTTTTGTGAGAAGTGCCATGGATTGGATCAACTCAGCGCTTGGGTTGTTCTATTGGAGATTTGCCTGAAGTGGCAATGGTGTCTCCTTCCCTTTTTAGCTTCATCTCCCATGCAGTGAGAGACCCCATGAGGTCAGCAAGTGGTAGAGTGTCAACTTCCTTGGCTTCTTCAATTGTCGAGACTTTCATTGCAAGTCTTCTTGGAAGTGACCTCATAAGTTTTAGCACGATTCTGGACTCTAGAAAGTCTGCACCAAGAATGGTGGCTTCACTTGCAAGGTGTCTGAGTTTTGAGTGAAACTCAGCAATTGTCTTTGTCTCCTCCATCAGAACAAACTCAAATTGATCATTCACCAGTTGCAACTTTGATGCTCGAACTTTGGCATTTCCTTCATGAGCGTTTTCAATGGCTGTCATGCATCTTTAGCAATTTCACAGTTTGAAATACTTTTATATTGATCATAGTCAACTACCACAAGAATGATATTTAAAACAGTAGAGTTGTAATCGGCTAGGAGTTCCTCTACATCGGACCACTCAGGTTCATATTCTACTCTGCCATTGTCATCTACTTGGGCTCCACCCTTTCAGAATGCTTTTCCATGCCTTCTGATCCTGCTGTTTAATGAGATTTCGCATCCGATTTTTTCAGTAGGAATAATTGGTTGGGATTAGCATAAGTGGTTTTATTGTCGAAAGACCTTCCCTCATTTTCTCCACTGAGAAAAGAACACAAGATAAATATAAGATCTTTTTAACTAAAATCTACACTATAACGAATAGTGACCCGCTCTTGATGTAATTGAAAGATCTTGGATGTATATTAACTTGAAAGCGAGTATAGTGAAACTTGTCAATAGTTGCAATTGTGAACGAAAGTAATATCGATTTTAGTTCTTTAAAGTTTGAAAACAGTTTTACTGTTCAATTGTGAATCAATAAAACAGTTAAAACTAAAGCAGTAAAGAAAACAAGGATTTAACGTGGTTCGGTCCAATTAGTCCTAGTCCACTGGGTTCCACCCAAAATTTGTGATTCAAATAATATACCTACTTAAAAATTGCAATGCTTAGGAATTACTCCAACATAAAACTAGACTCCTTCTATTTTACTCTTGCAACACCTAGGCCTCAACTATATTCGGTATACTCTTTTGAGTCGAAGAACTTCAAGATAACTCAAAGTTCCCTTGACAAGAAATTCTCTCACTAAAAACACTTTGACTCGATACAGGACGAATGGCACAAATTATCTTTCAAATCTTGTCCTCTAAAGTGTCGAGTCTTTTCCTTATATAGGCATAGGCAGAATCTCTACAAGATCTTCAGTTGCAATGCTAGCATATCCTCTTTCCTTATCTGATAAGCTTGGCGATTCTCTAGTTGCAATCCGAGTGGATTTTCTTGCCTTATCCAGTAAATTCTTTAAAATCTTTAAAATATTTCCAATATACATGCTTATTAAATATGTCTAGATAGGAGATTAAGATAAAATCTTAATCATCAAGGAAGTTAATTTAATAAGATAAAATAATATCTTTAAAAATAAGATAAGTTAATAAGATAATTACCATCTAAATCAGATCCACTTAACAAATATAATTTATAAAACAAGATCAATTTTTAACCTACTTTGACCCATAAAAAATTGGCCCTAACAATCACTATGCATGATGCACTAAAAAATGCATATGGATCAAATGCAAAAGTGGGTTTTAGTCGTTTTTAAGCCGATGCAGACATTTAAAATTGTTCTTCCAATCACAATTACTAACATTGTTAGGTAATCATTCATTTTTTCAGGTTCAACCTTATTTAATGTATAATTACTTCATCATGGGGCACGTGTCTTAAAGTCTAAACACCCCAGCTGCATCAACAACCACAGTAGTTAACGGCGATATTTTCATTCTTAAATGCTGATGGGTATTGATTTAGCGCGCGTAATGTTGATATGTTACATAGTTGTTACTTGTTAGCAAATGAATTTGTAGAACGTGAGGATATTTTAATTCCATGGTGATTTAGTGATCGAAAAAATACGCCGTCGTCATTGGCGGACAACATTATATCGTGCAATATGTATGGGTCCTTGAGCACGTGACAAATTGACAGTAACATGAGCTCCACTAACGAATGCAAATGTCCTCTTCAAAAAAAGCAATTTTAAAAATGTTAAGAGATATTCTTTGTGCAGTTTTAAATGCAATTCATAACTTATTATTAGATATACTGTAAGATTTTTTATCTATATTACTTGTAAACTGATACAGTTGAACTTGACAATAGTTGTAATTGTACTTAAAAGTAAGACAGACGTGGGTTTTCTAACCTTTAAAACTTGTTTTACTGTTGCAATTGGAATAAAGACAGTTAAATATAAAACGATAAAGAACACGAGGATTTTTACTTAGTTCGGTCCAAATAGTGCTAGTCCACGGGGTTTGCACCCGAAATGTTGACTCAAACAATACTCTACTTAAGAATTATAATAAAATGATTTACTTCAACTCAAGTCTATACTCCCTCTAATTTGCAGTTGCAATACGTAACCATTAACTATTTTCGATACTTGATTGAGTCGAAAAATATCAAGTTTGCCCAAATTTCCTTTGACTTAATGTTCTTCACTAAAAGACTTTGACTCGATACAGGACTGAAATCACAGACTATCTTTTTCAAAGTGTTCTTCAATTGTGTCGAGTCTTCTCCTTATATAGGGATGGGCAGAATCTTCACCAGATCTCCAGTTGCAATCATCGGAATATCTTCTTTCCTTATCTGATAAGCACGCTGATAATCATGTTGCAATTCGATTCGATCTCCTTGCCTTATCCGATAGATTCTGCATGATCATTAAAGATATACAACGTACATGCCTAATAATATGTCTAGATACATAGATAGGAGATATAGTTAATATCTAACAAGTTAATCTTTAAGATAGAATAATATCTAATAAAGATAAGGTCATAAAATCAAGATAATTATCGTCTAAAAGATTAACTTATCTAATGATTTAACAAAATAATATCAATTAAACCCTTGTTGGGCCGATCGAAAAAAGAGAAAAACAGCCGTAACATATACAAAGAACGATCATAGCATTAATATTTAGCAGTTCACAATAAAGGCACTACAGGAGAAACGTCAATTGCCATCAATTTTTAAACAACGACTCATGCTGATGCTGGCAAAACAATAAACGGCTTTTAATAAGCCAGCGATTATGTAAGTCGTTTTCTTAGACTTCATCTTTCCCAATCGAAAAAATAAAAGAAATCGAAAAATCTTATTCCCGATCCCAAATCCCCATCTTTCCCGATCGAATTTAGGTATTTTTCTTCAGCTTTCCCGATGTTCTTCATCAAATTTAAAGCCCTAAACAGAAAAACCTTATCTCTCCTCCGGCGAGAGTTCTCTCCTCTCGCCGCTCTCTCCTCCGCCGCTCCTCTCGTCGCTCTCCTCCGCCGCTCCTCTCGTCGCTCTCCTCCGCCGCTCCTCTCGCCGCTCCTCTCGTCGCTCTCTCCTCTCGCCCGATCTCCAGTAACAAATTTCAGATCGTTAGTTAAGGCATCTCTCTCTCTCTCTCTCTCGTGAATCACACACTCTCTCTCATCCTTGTGCGTTTCCTTTTGATTTTGCAGGTCTTTTACTTCAAATCTGATACTTCGTGGTAAGAATTGTATGTGAATTGTTTGATTAATGTGTTTTTCTAATTACTCGACTAGAGCCTGTTTTATTTTGTATAAATGATGTGCAATTGAAATGGTAAAGGCTGTTACTAAATAATGAGATATCATGGTATTTAGGTATTTTGCAGATTTTGTGACCAAATGCATGAAACTTTGTGACCACAACTTCATTTATGGTTTAATTTGTTTTAAGGACTAGATGAGATTCTGTTTCCACTATTGATTTGTAGGCGTCTGGTTCCTTCTCAATTCAATATTTCATAACAGAAATAGTCCTACGTATTTTATTTATTTGTTTGTATTTGGTCCTACTTTTGCTAATTGGTAGAAGGTGGTCTAAATCACCAATAAAATTACAATTCTGGATTAGAACAATGAAGTTTTTTGAATCAAAAGCAATGCATTTTCTTGTTCTCGTAGTAGTTATGGCTACTTGTGTTCAGGAAAGCAGGAGTCATCCTTGTGGCAGCACTTTTGATTTATTAAGGTGTCTGGTTGTATCCATTTGATTTCTGCATAATTATTGTTCCTTTTTGTAAATGGAATCTGTTGTTGTTTGTCGCTGATTACAGATGGGAAGGCCAAGGAAAAATCTGAAACGTGTTATTGGGTTTTGATTCGAGTAATACATCTGCAGACCAAGCAAGTGCTTCTTCTTCAACAAATAGTGCGGCTTCTACTCAAAGTGATGGTCACTCTAGCACCAAAAAGAAGAGGGGACCCACGAAGATGAAAAACATTTGGAAACAAGCAGCTAATGAGAGGATCCCTGTGGAGATAAATGATGATGGGCAGCCCATTGGCGATAGTGCTGCGGCATTTAGTAGCTTCTGTGGAGTTATAGCTAGGAACCGCACTCTTTGCCCCCTTGGTTACCAGAGTTGGTCCAAAGTGCCTTACATGACAAAGATGTCTGCAATTTCTGTTATCAAGGGATTATTCTGTGTTTGTTAGTTTAGTTGCTCTCTTTAAATCTGTAGATTAAGTTCATGCGTGTAATGTTTTCCAATGCAGCAATATTTTTCATTCCCTGCTGCTGCTGAAAGTTGGGTGGATCTGTCCATTAGTACAAAATAGAGAGGATATAAGTGCCACCTGAAGAGTACGTACTACAAGGCTGAGAAGTCTGAAATAGAAAACGCTATGGATGTTCCTCCTAGTGTGAATGCTCGGGATTGGGAGTATCTCGTTAGGTATTGGAAATCAGAGAAAGGAAAGGTATATATTTCTTGATTCAAATACTTTTACTCATCCTTTTTGTTTATTAAGTTCATTTGATCATTTTAAATTGTGTAGGCAAGGGCTGAAGCCAATATAAAAAGTCAGATTTCACAACATGTCAATCATATCACTGAAAGTGCAAGTTTTGCTGTAGTGCGAGACAACCAAGTAAATATAATTTTTGCATAAGTTGCTTCATTTTCTGTTTATTTATATTTAAAGAACAGAAATCTTATAATCTAAACTAAATCCTTTTTCAATTATAGGACAAAAAAAGGGATGAACCAATTGGGGATGTCGAGTTTTATAAATTAACCCACATGACTGAAACTGGCACTTTTGCAGATTCTGATGCAGAGAAAAATGTGGTAAACTCTTTAGTTTTCCTTAATTTTACTATTTTACTTGACCACTGTTTTAAAATTTCTCATTTATCCTTAACATGTTGGTGTATTTACAGGCTCTAGCTGAAAAACTACTGGCAGAGAGATCTGAAGCAGCCTTGTTAGACCCCCTTGCAACTGAAAAAACGATAATGATAGAGGTGCAAGGTGAAAATCGCAAAGGTCGTCGTGGACGAGGATTATTAAAAGGTAATGGTCGAAAGGCTCGTGCAGTTGAAAATGAGGTGACTGAGCTGCGGAACGAGGTCCGTGAGCTTAAAGATATGGTCGTACAATTGGTGAAGATGATTCCGGTAGTATTCTACTCTCATCATTGATTTAATATTGTATATTAAAAAGTTCTTCAAATAGCTCTTGATTTTATATTATTCTTGTAGGGCAACAACAATTGACAAATTGGAAATGAAAGGTAATTGTGTTCCTCTCTGATTCTATTGATGGAGAAAGATTCCATTATTAATGTGGCTAATTCTGAAATTCTTGCCTTGTTAATGCAAAGGGTATCAACCAGAGAAATTGAGTTTCAATGTTAGCTTTTTGTCTTTTGCATAATGTGAGTAATCTGATACTTTGGAGGTATGAAGGAATCTTGAAATAATTTTGAGTTTATACCCATAATCTTGAAGTAATCTGTTATTGGTATAAAATTATGGTTTGTGGTTTATGATTTGATATTGGTGGTATGAAATTATGGTTTATGATTTTGATTCGATATTGGTGGTTCTGTAAATCATTGATGCAAAGCCAACTGGTTCTGTAAATGTTTTAGACTGTAAGCATAATGCTGTTAGTTCCTAACATGGTTGTTTGTTTTAATTTGTGCAGAGGAGTTGTTAAATTTGCTTAGGACTTATCAACTTGACATTGTAAGTACCCATGTTTTGATTGTCAATTACATTTTTTTAAGCTTACAGTCTAAAACTCCTGATTCTTCTTCTTATTTATGCACTGTTGTTTTTTTGATTTGCAGAAATAACAGTGGACTAGCTGACAATATCATGTGGAAACCTTTGTGGTGCTACTGTAGTTGTTGCATTTTAATATGTACATTTGTGATTCTAGTTTGTTGGGATGTATTTGTTATTGGGACAAGCTAGATATGTAGTTTACTCATTTCTCCACTGTAATTGGGATGTATTTGAAATATTTGTACTCAATTCAGGATTACTGGAAGTGTTCTTATGCATTTATCTGCTATTTTTGGGTATTTTTTCTGTATTTTTTTAGTATTGTAAATGGGATTAAATATAAATATTAACAGAAACAGAATATGAGGAAAAGAAAATAAAAATAATAAATTTGGACAAAAAAGGGTCTACGCCAACGTTTTCTAGCCTTAGAAAAAGAGGTCTTTTGCTAGCGTTTTTTTCAGTTTTGAAGTTGTAGGAATAGGCCAGAATTTGGTGTGCATAACTAATGGGGATTTCCCAGCGTTTTAGAGAATAGCTAAAGTGGGTGTTTTGCCAGCGATTTTTTATGCCTACGCCAGCAATTTTATAATGCTAGCAAAAGGTACTGCATATACAAGCGACCTCGTAAGTCGCTTGTGAAGGCTTTACCAACAGGCGATTTCCCAGCAGTTTGCTAGCGTTTTTCAAAACGCTGGTAAGGTTTTTCCCAGCGTTCTAAAACGCTGGGAAACAGCAAAAAAATCGCTGGGAAATCCCTAATCTGTTGTAGTGAGGCTTCAAAGAGTCCATAAGAATTCAACTAGTAACAATAGTACTACACCTGTCCCGGAGACAAAAATTCATATATCGTATATATAGTTCAACACAAATAAAAGGGCAGGCTTTTCCCCCCAAAAGTAAATAAAATAATAATCTTGGATCACGTACGTATATGTTCGTCGCGCCATTAACAAATAAGGAAATAACAGGGACCTAGCTCCCAGAAAATAAACCCAATAAACTAATCTTGGATCACGCATTTGCTTTTTGATACAACAGCTTTGTTGCATACTTTTTTTAATGTGAATCGGGCCGAGCTCATTTGCAAGCAGAAAGCCCACCTTGTCGTACCAAAACAGGAAGAATAAGGTCCCCAATAGATGTAATGAAATTTTATGTTGAGATTTGCTGAATATTATTATGTTTTTGTGATAGTTCGTATTTCGATAAAATAGATTGAAAACAAATTTTGTTATACAATAGTCTCTAGTATCGTATTTTAGGAATATATTTTTTTATTAAATTTATCATCTCATCTAAAAGCTTAAGCCCCTCTTTGGTGTTTTCCTAAAAATAATTTTCATAAAACAAATCATTTTAAGAGATATTAGGTTTCACACAAAAAATAAATTTTGCCCATTAACAACATATTTGAGTGGCAATTGAAATTAGTTGAATAAAAGAAAATATAAAATTGGGGGAAAATGTAGCATTCGCTTCAACCGAGGTGCGACAATGACATAAAGCAACTGATAAAGTTGTTGCTTTATTTAACTAATGATTACAAATCATGACTTATTTATTCTCAATTAAAAATATCTCATTGCACTTACTATATATAAGTCAAAGAAAAAAATTAAAGAACGTGATGCACTAGAGAATTTAATTAATGAGCTAAATTTTCATGTTGATATTCGTGATAATTTGACTTGATCGAATCGGTCCGTTTTCTATTAGATTATTATCATTAGCCTAGCTAATTAATATAATTGCGAACAACTTCTTTTGTCCGTTGTGACGTAATTCTCGTGATTAATTAAGACTCTTAATTTTTTATTAATCCCGTCCAATTAATGTGTGTGAGGTTTCATGCGTCTCTCAAGAATTTTCACTCATATATAAGTTTTAGATATTGATAAAACATACAAGATATTTTGCAGCTACGTGTCCTGATTTGTGCAATAAATTAAAGAGACATACAAAACTCTATTTCGGACAGAATCAGATTCAATTTAAAGTACCAATGACCGAACACCACAATGCACATGCATGTGGAAAGCTGTAAAGATTTTGCAATTCTTTTATTATCTATAGATGAAAATGTGTAATATTGCGCTAATGGATTTAAGATATTTTGCTTTATGAATGGATCCAGTAATAATAATAATAATAATCTCTATTCTCTATTAATTGATAATCATTATTTGGTGATTATACATTAAATTACTTTCTGTAGATTTTCATTACCTTTCTGGTTAGATTCGTGATAGTAAAACATTGTTGAACATAAGGATCATGATCAGCATTTTCAAATGTACTATTACATAACATTTAACAAATTGCACGGTCCTTTATATATAGCTATTAGAAATGAATTTCAATCAAGTACCTAACTGATGATAGGCTGGCCGTGCTCACAGAATTCAATGACAAGGTATTATTATATATAGAATTAGTCTATATCTTGATCAAATCATAAAACCATCTCTGTAGGTTGACTAATTATATACATATATGTATATAGTCTTGAAACGAATGATATAAAGTCTAATTTAGATTTAAAATATTTAGTATAATATTAATTTGTGAAACCTTAAGGAGTACTGTCTTTATAATAATTATTTATTTGTTAGGGAAAGTTTAACCTGAGCATATTATGGGTTTAAATTAATGCAATTGTCTATGTAACTGATTTTTGTTTACCACCAGAAAGTATGTGTTAGGTGTAGGATAACCTCCAGCTACCTAATTGAGATATAAAATACACATATTCTTTTTCTTGATTGACTATTTTTGCATCATACACAAACACAACAAACCTATTACACTTCTTGAATTATCCAATGCTTTTTCCACCAATCAAGAAAAATGCGGCACTCTTTATCGTTTAATGCGCATTTTGGTTCATTCCAAGTTCTTTGTCAGTGTTAAAATACTAATGATGATATTTGCATTTAATAATACTAATTAAAATAATAATATCATTTTTAGTGAAATGTCCATTTTACCCTTAATTTTTTACTTAACTATGCAGATTAGAGTAACATTATATGATTAGCAAAGTTTGGAAGGTTGAGTTATAAAATTTAAAGTTAAGGGGATAAAGTGAAAAATGGGCAAAAGTGTAAGGGGGTAACTAATTGTTTTCCCTATTGATTATTGCTATAGTTACATTAGTCATCTTATTTAGGACATTAAACAAGGTATTACTTTTGATTACATTACACAATTCTAACTAAATACTTCCAATTATCACGTATCACTTAATGGGTCACATCATAAATTTTGTGTTAGCAAACTGGACAATTTCTTTTCGAATGATTTATTCCAATAATTGAGAAAATTTTATTTTTAGATGATATTTGTGTAATATAGTTTATGTTGTAGAGGGCGTAATGGTAATATTTTAACTATCATGAACTCATTATTTAAATCTTACCTGAAGGGGTGGGATTGCTAAGAGCATGAGAAAGGAGCCATGTCAGCTCCACCTAAGCATGATTGATATGAAGTTTGACCATCCAAACACTAAAATGATCAAATTAATAACTTATATTTACTAATCTATCCAACCAAACTCGCCCTAAAAATATTTCATATCATAAGCTTACGAATTTTCGCATTATTTAGCTATAGATATCATAATGAAGCCCAAATAAACAAGTATTATATTTCTACTTAATAATTGTATGCATATCGATATTAATATATACACATTCTTATATATTCAAAATGGGTTTTTAATATTTTATATTTCCATTGACTTTTTTTATTTTTTAAAAAAAATTGTGTATTTAGAAAAGCTGAAAAACAATGTTTACAAAATTAAAAGACATTAATTATTTTTGTCTTGAAGTTTATAAGAGAAAGAATCATAATAGAAAAGTTATTGCCTAAGTTTATATAAAAAAAAATTATCAATAACTTATAATGTTTAGTTGGGTAACCAAATAACTTAATAAACTTTGAATTCATAAAGTTCGTTCTTTATGGAAACATGCAAGTGGAAAAAAAACATAAATATGTTAACGGTAAAAAGAAGATAATTATGAGATCAAAATATCTATTGCATATGTGAGAAAGAGAAAAACCCTGTGACCCCACCATGTACCACATCTCTCCTATTTTTATATTTTTTTATCTCTCCTCAATCCTATATTTCCCTTAAAATCTCTTCTCTCTCTTATTTTATCTCTCCTATGAAAGTAACCTTATTTCTATTATTTTATCTCTTCTCTCTCCTCCCTAATGCAATCAAAACTAAAATTTCTATTTTCTATGATAAATCTTTGTGAAATCTTAATATTTTCTCCTTATTTTAAGATTACGCCAATTTATTAGGAAACTTACAAAACGGATAAAGTAAATTATACGTTCATTATTCATCATCTTTCTTTTTTAATGAGTAAATTAGATACTTACACATTTTAACTTACCTTATTTTTACATGTTCATACCTCTTTCATTTGCATGTCTATCGACATAGCAAAACACAACCACACACTTTATGTACTAGTCCACTATTTGAGATTATCTTTTAAAGTTAAATTTTATTTCTTCCAACAAAATTATCAAATTTTGAATCCATTTTATAATATTTGGACTTAGATTTGAACATGTTTAGTAAATGAAAAAAAATGACAATGTGCAGCTCAACATTTCTATGTAAATGAATATGATAATTTTAGTATATTGCAAGTGTTTATTGTAAAAGTATATTCAATAATTGCAAATCTTTATATTAACCCAATAATACTTTTGTATTTTGAGTTTAGTTTCTAAAGACTCAAGAAATGGTAAAAACTTATTATCTCCAAGTTTGTTATCATATTACATAGCAACACCTAACTTTTTTTTTTCCAAGTAATAATATCTCCAAGTTTGTTACTATTTTTGTTTTATTATATTTACAGAGATGGTAAGTTCTTTTTCACATTTAATGCCTAATCTTAGAAAAAGTTTACATTATTGTAGAAATAAAAAAAGGTACCAATTGTCTACATAATTTTGTTTACACATTCTCTAATATGAATAACTTAAGCTATAGCATAACATCATATCAAAAAGTAATTTTAGCATTAAAATTTTATTTTTTCGCGATCCTTTAAATAAGGATAAAAGATTATGTATGATTTAAGAAATTTTTGCAGATGAGAAGATTTTATGTGATTTATACGAAAAGATAACTAATAATGGAAAGTAAATAATTTTGTTAAGCTTGGTTTAAGAGAGAGAGAGAGAGAGAGAGAGAGAGAGAGAGAGAGAGAGAGAGAGAGAGAGAGAGAGAGAGAGAGAGAGAGAGAGAGAGAGAGAGAGAGAGAGAGAGAGAGAGAGAGAGAGAGAGAGAGAGAGAGAGAGAGAGAGAGGAGAGAGAGAGAGAGAGAGAGAGAGAGAGAGAGAGAGAGAGAGAGAGAGAGAGAGAGATGTGATATATTATGGGGTCACAAGTTAGTAAAAGTAGTGTAGTTGCAAGTTTATTCAGATGCTAGGGAAAAGAGTTGTGGTCTCGAACCATTCAGATTTTGCCACTTGTATATTCAGCCTTTTTCTTTATTCTCTTGCCTAATTATAATTGCTGCCAATAAAATTTGCACATGTGTAAAGGCCTTCCTCCCTAACTTTGCCTTACTCAACTATGGTTAGGTTAACCCAACACCAAAACTCAAAGAATTGAATGAAATGTTGGGCGGTTCATTTGAATTTCAAAATTTTCATCTTTTGACTGGTTTAAATGTGAATCCATCTTCATTAAACTTTTATTTCCTAACCTATTATTTTCTCTCTCTTCCTGAAAATTGTGGAGATGTTCATGTCCGATACCACAAGTCAGCAATCACCAAAAAAAACCATTCGTTGATATTTTTTGACAGTAATGGAGGTGGTTGTAGAGATTGAAAGAAGATTATGGCTATTACATATTACAATGGTGGAAAGCGTCATAGCTAAATTCTTATTGTTTTTTATTCATTTTGTTGCAAGTTTTTTTTTTGTTTTGTATATTTGCCTTTTCTTTACCTGTTTTCATGTCCAGTAGTTGATTCCTAGGTAGGTGGTGGAAACTGTTACTAATTTTACCGCGAATAAGTTAGGATGTACAGTTTATTAATTATTTGAATTCTATTAATATGTTGCATTCATTGTATTTTGTGATTTATGTTTTGTTGTATGGTAAGAAAAATTAATTTGTTTGTTTTTTTTTCTTGTAAGAAAATTAATTTGTTACATTGCTTAAATGGTGATGCAATGTAGTATCATATAAACTTGCAATTTACTTTTTAAAAAGCTCCTTTATTTTTCATTGTAGAAAATCTCTTGTCTCCTGTTAAATCACTTTAAAAATTATTTCACTCCTGAAATGTTTATTAGGTGTCATTTGTTTATAGATGTAATTCAGTTAAATTTGAATTTACTTAAAAAAAACAAATAGCTTTTAAATTATAACATGGTTGATTCACCTAAAATAAAATAAAAAAACTCAAAATACATTAGAAATACCTTATGGCTAAAGTTTCATAATATTGCAAGTATCAATCAAAACTTTGCTGACAACTTGTTGAACAAAAAGATTGTGAGAATGACTTGAGGTTTAGTTCAAGTATCATCCTAAGCTCTTAATTTGTATAATTTTTTATATAATCATAATTATGAATCTTCAAAGGCTAATTGGTTTGTATTAATTCATCAAATTCACATTCCCATTCTAGATTTTAAACAAAAATTTGTGGAGAGTTATTCTTTTAATGGTGACGTTGCAGGTTAAATTACACAAATAAATGGATAGGAACAATAAGATTATTAAAGAACAACATACTTCTTCCATTATTTGCAACAAATCGCTCAAAAGGCACCTACACATTCATTTTGTTCTACTGTTATATATGCAACAAAAGAAATTGGACAAATGTGGTAACTTTATTGCCAACTCAACATTTACGAAGAATCATAAGGTAAAGCATTTGAAACACCGAGTTAATTACATGGTGAAATTGCGAGTTCCAGATGTAAATCTACACAAAATCTTCACCAGAAACTGCCACCAAGTAGAATTATAACTAAAGTGTCCATGCTCGTTTCAAAAAAAAAAAAAACTAAAGTGCCAATGATCTTAAAGATATCATAACAAATTCAAATTTAAAACTAGATTTCTTAATTTATATTTATGAATAATTATGTCCAAACTACAAGCTCCTCAATCAACAGTATATAAACTAAAATGCTAAAAATAAAAAATCGACATTCAAGGAAAAATAGGAAAAAGAAAATGGTGTCAAAAGAATATAATAATCTAGCAAGGAAGTTAGTAGCATCTTCATCTCCGGACTCCAGTAAGGAAGCAGCAAATTACCTTTTTCAGTTTTGGGTTTACCACAGTTTTCAGGAAGAGAGAAACTAATAAGAAAGAAATGAAAGTTTCATGAAGATGGATTCATATTTAAACCAGTCAAAAGATGAAATTTTGAAATTCAAATGACCCGCCCAATATTTTATTCAAATTTATTTATTTTTTTTAATTTTGGTGTTTGATTATTATGGTTAACCATAGTTGAGTAAGATAAAGTTGGGGAGGAAGGCCTTTACACATGTCCAAATTTAATTGGCAGCAATTATAATTATGCAAGAGAATAAAGAAAAAGGCTGAATATACACGTGACAAAATCTGAATGGTTCGAGACCACAACTCTTCTCCCTAGCATCTAATTTCTCGTAGAATATATATTACTCTTAATAATTATATAACTCAAGTAATTAAATTTTAAAAATGGTTGGTGTGCCATGGAATTTAAGAAGCGGTAGGTTATTCAAATTAGATACGGATATACTCAATGCAATTAAATTAATTTTGAATACCATGTTAAATGCCATATTACCTACTTAACAGTTTTGGATTTTCGGTGTTTGAATGGAGGCTTACAAATTTAAATGATTACATAGTTAGACTATATGTTATTATTATATGATATTTCGAGATCTTAATGATCTATAATTTATTTCCTGGAAACTCGTTGGTTTGTTTATCTGATTATAGTTGAGTATGAAATATGGTATAATTCTTTCAATTTAGGTATCAAGTTTATTCGAAAACATCGGTAAAGTATTTGGTACAAGAGAACATTTAAAGATATACGTATATATCATCACATTTAAATCACAGTAAAAAGTGTGTGTCACCTTGTTAGGGGAACTTTCTAAACGACTATCATCACATAAGCATTATACGAATTGTCAGATAATCTAGAAACACCCCATTATTTACAACAAGTGTATTTTATTCCATATACCCACAATACATAATTCTATCGATATTATTGACAATGCAAAGTGTACTGGAAACAATGTTACATCGATGATGGGCCAACATCAGGACAACATTGATACCAGAATATTTTCAGACAATCTATTTTAACTACTTTCTTTAAGTTTTGCCTTTATTCCCTTATTGCCGATTTCCACGGTTTTAGCCCTATTTGATTACGATCAGGGGTCATAATGAAGAGCATTACATGCAGATTCAAACGCTCAACACAATCACGCATTTGAAGACCGAAATATTTGGGCTTCAAGTGCAACTAGAATACATTCATATCATAGTATGAATTAGAGAAGGAAACTATTATTCAAGAACGAGATCAAGTTCGTTCAAGAAGGAAAGAAGATTCCAACTAGTAAACAACATACGTTATCGGATTTGTGTATTCGTGGACCCTTTTGGAAATTCAGTATGATTTATGACCTTAATTTTTGGATTGTAGGCACATGCACTTGCCATGGCATATCATTTAATTTTGAAAAATAAAAGAATCTCGATACGTTTTGTTACATTTTTTTAGGCGTATCGGAACTATTATGGGTCTTTCTTACAAACTTTATATAGTCATTAATCGTCGAGTGTCGAACATCTTGATTTTGTAATATTACAACAAGCTTGTTGATTTGTTGTTTAACTTGTTAGTCATATTTCACGTTTGTATATTTTCTTTTAGTCTTGATGCATGACCTTTTTTAACGTGAAATCTTTTTTTTGTGTATTTTCAATTTTCTTGTTTAAGTTTTAAATTCCATTGTTTGTTAAAAATAAAAAATACATATAACACATATTAAAAAAATTATATATTGACGTATCAGAATTGACTGTTTTTAAAAAATGTCGTATCGGCATATCCGTATCGTACCGAACCCGTACCGCCGTATCCGAACCCATGCAACACAATAAACTCAAGTTTTCATGCAAGAAAAGAAATGTTAAGATTTAGATGAAATTAACGTCTTAAATTATGTTAAGGACTATTTCCCTTAAAAATATGAGTGACAATTGTAGCTTTTCGCTTTACTCGATGTGTGATGGTGATATAAAGCTGATGTGTGATGGTGATATAAAGTTGTTGCTTTTTGTGTATGTTACACACACACACACATATATATATATATATATATATATATATATATATATGTATGTATATATCTTCGTTCATGGCGTGTTAAGAGAATAATATATTAAAAGCACGTTTGGATGCCTAAATACATTAATGCCCATGCAATTTCTTGGGTATTAATCCAAAAGTACCATATACAATACTACGTTTGGAAGCCACACCGGGTCCTAGGATATCTTAGTTTATTTTTGTTTGGATTCTACATTATGGGTACTTTCCCTAAGCAAAATACCATTTTGCCCTCGTGATAATATATATATATATATATATATATATAATTGAATATAACTAATATAATTAGCGCGCACTGCTGCGGCAAAATAGGCTAAACTCTTCCAATGTTTTGTAGCTTTCAGAAGAATTTTTGTTGCTTTCTTTGAAAACAACATAATTATTTATCCTATATATTTGTTTATATGAGTTTTTTTTTTTTGTTCTATCAATTGGGCACGACTTGCTGAATTTCTTTTCTCTTTATTTTGTAGTGAGTTCTATAACTGTTTCAAATTGCACCTGGTTATCAGCTCAAAATTAAGCTTCTTTGTATTGTTTATAAAAGAGAGCGGATAACTATTCATTTGCTCAAAAACCAGAACTGACTACTGTTTATGAAAGAGAAATTAGCTTCTTTGTGACTTTTCTCATGAAGCCCAATTCTTGCTCCAGGGTTTCCCCAAAAGAATCAAACGAGCCACCCATGACCCACTCAGTTCTTCATCTACCATTGAGAGGGGAATTGATAAAGACAGAAAGAAAAATTTGTTTTGCAAAATAATTTCTAAAACAGGGTCATTACGGTAATTTAATGTTGATACAAAAGAGCCACTATCAATCCGAGGGGGGAGTAGTGACTGGTAATGTAGGGATAAAGGGGGATGGCCCACCTTTTGACGAGCTCCCATTAGATGTAGTGCATATACCCAAACATGTGATAAAGCCTTACTATCTATTTTATCAGCCTTAGTAAGGTCATCCAAACGTGCTCTAAAAGGTATATTCTAAAATTTACAGCATACCTCACGCGGTATTCAGTGTTAATCAATTTTATACTAAGTGGGACTCAATTGTTTATTACGTGCGAGCACACAAGTTATTTATTACGAGAAAACCCCAAAAAATATTGTAGCAAAACTTTTTGGGCAAAACTGAAATAATATTACAATAAAAGCACCAATTAATAATTTATAATAGGGTCTATAAATAAATAACAAAAAAATTTGGATCAAATTTAGAAGAAGTAAAAAATTAAAAGGACCATTCCGCAATTAATAGCAGACGATAAATGCGAGACGTAAAACTTTTGTGTTATGAATTTCTCTCTCATGTACAAACCCACATAGACGGATTTTCAGCCACGAATCAAATATTAACCTCTATGAATTTCTTATGCCCAGTGCTAGATCTGTATTAAGTGAGTTGATTTTTTTTCTTTTCCCTGTATTCAAACCAAAGATTAACCTCTACGTATTTCGTGTGCCTATCTCTTAATTTCCTATTCTTAATTTCCTCTCTAATAGGAGAAATTCTCACTCATTCTTGATATTTTTTATTTCGTAGAAATCACGTACTGTAACAAACCTATTCATTTTACATACCATAAAATATTAGAAAGTGTAAGAAATCGCAGATGATGAGATTGCTAATTAAGAATAAATATTAGGCGGGGCCAATGTAAATACATCTGGACCGTTGTACTATTAATTACTGAAACCTGACTGGGACGAGTTTAATGATGTATTACTGCATAACCAAAAATATAATATATTAAAAGGTATTTACTACGGGAAAACCCCAAAAAAATAGTAGCAAAACTTTTGGGGCAAAACTAAAATAATTCTAAAATAAAATGACCAATTAATAATTTTAGTAGGGCCTATAAATAAATAACATAAACTTTTGGATCAAATTTAGAAGAAGTAAAAAATTAAAAGGATCATTCCGCAATTTACAGTTGCCAATAAATGCGAGACGTAAAACTTTTGATTAAGACTGAAAAGTTTAATTAAGACGTTTATCACGTCCAAGATCATAAACAAACGATGAAGGAAAAAAAAGGATAGGGAGAGATTGACTCGGTATAAATAAAAAATAATAATTTTACATCATATCAAACTAGAATAGATTGACTCCCTGATTTAATGAACAATGATATATATGTCATCTAAACTGATACGCAAAAGTCCACAATTTTAGGAAATATTCTTAACATATATCGTTCCCTTAACAAGAGTGTTAGAAAGTAGCTTTTGATTTTGAAATTATATAAATCAGTGATTTAACTGTTAAAGTAACTTTAGAAAAAAAAAATGGATACAACAGATTTTAAGCGTTATGTACAAATTTCTATCTAGTCAATTTATTTTTAATGATATATATTATGATTAAAGGATACATAATTATAGATACACCATGGATTGAAGTTTCGGTTTCGGGTCATGTTTCGATGGGATCAATATTAGAAATATTTCGATAAATTTCGAAAACGTTTCGAAAAAGCTTCGAAGATGTTTCGAGAAGATCATAGAAATAGTATTTTAAAAAATATAAGACAAATTCATCTTAATATTTAAAAGCATGTATGAATTTTTTGTTATATAAGAGCCAATACTTCTTACTTCTCACATGTCAATAAATTGTATTTCTTCTACATTATTTGTATCTTTTCCTTTTTGAGAATTAATTGCATTACTACGTATTTGATTTTACTGGTATATTACAAATTTACACTATTTGCAAATTAACATTAATCAAAAGCTAATTATATATACTCCAAAGAGCTACACAACTAGAATATATATGATTTATGTACACGAAAGTTAATGTCCTAAAAAATAAAAATGATTCTCAGGGAAAGAAGTTTTTATGACATAATTAATTGACACATACAATAAAATTAATTACGTGATGTGTGACCAAGAAGTGTTTTTCGATTTATAATCTAAACCTGAAACTTTGGCTTGACAACAACTAAATATCAAGTAAATTATTACGATATGTGAAGATAAAATTAATGCTCAAAAGAAGCCTAAATAATTATATATTAGGAGACATTGTTTAAGCGGTGGTCAGTGGTCACAAATGCATGTGTCGTGAAAATCATTAAGTTCTCATTGTTTCAAAATTGAACTATGATTTCGTTTCGTTTCGAAATTGAACTATGATTAAACTTAAAAGCAAAAATAATTATGTTTAACAAAAAGGCTAAAATTAAATCATGGCAGCTAAAAAGTAGAATAAAATAATAAAAGAGTTGTTGTCAAGTGTCATAATCAGCTGACATAAAGTGCATAAAGGAAAAGCCAGAATATAAAGGAGAATCTATTTTCTAGCATATTTGTTATTTAATTCAATTCAAATTTTAGAGACACCAATTGGACCAATTTAAATGTGTTTTGAGCCGTTTTCAGAAGTCCTAAACCAAACATTTTTTTTTTATTTCTGAAAATTCCCAAATTTTTCTGAAATGAACGCCAAACAGGGGCTAAGCTGTTAAAGAAGGTAGATATTTATTAATTTATATATAATCTCCAACACGCCCCTCGTGTGTAGGTTATAAATCTTTTTGTTACGCATGTCACGTGATATTTTTGAAAATTTCACAAAGTTGGTCATTTATAGTAACCACTTTTCAAGATTGGTTCTTTAAAGTGCAAATTGACATTTTTAGTTCATTAAAGTAACCAAGTTTCATTTTTTGTCCTCTTTTGGAGAAGATTGGATTCCAGTAAAACTAGCATGTGTCATGCACATGACATTGATTTTCAGCTTCTTTTTGTATTTTCTACCCAAATACTTTACACCCTAAAATGTTGTATTCTCAAGTTGCACTTTACACCCAAGTAATAAATCCTTAAATGTTTATATTTACATTCTTAGAAAATTAATCACTTAATTTTAAATATTTACCTACAAAAAGAAAAAAATCTTTAAATATCTAATAAATCAAATTTCTTTATTTCTAACATAGAATAATTAATCTATACATCTAAATTAAAAGAGTATATATCATATGCATTTTTCAGTTTTAAAGTAAAACTTAAAATTTAATATTGAAATTTAAAAAGTGTTTTAATACATATTTTTTTCAGTTTAAAAATGTAACCAAATTTATTTTATATTATACTTGTTAAAAATGTAACTCGTCGCCGAATTCGCCAACAATTCGAGATCTGAATACGTGACAATCATCCTGCTGAAGTGTAGAGCCTTCATTCTCCGGAAACACCTGACGATTTCGTTCGCCCAGGGAGAGACATAACCGCCCCAATCCTCGGGAATTAGGTTAAACATGGCGGCGCGTGGCTTTCCCTTGAGCTTCAGCGACTCAAGCTGAGGGAACTGCCACAGGAGCCGCTGTGGCGCGACGGTGTAGCACAACGCGATGGTGATGTGCTTACGAGTGATGGCGTCGATCTCGTACCAGCGTCTTGCACACCAGAGACATAACACGGCGATCACGTGGGTCACTGACGTAGGGGATGACACACTCCCATACGGTGGCATATTGGCCACTGTTGTTGTTGCTGCAGCAGCGGTTGAGTTTCTTATTAGACGGTGATGTTTCGTCCATTTTCAACGGGAGGAATTAATTGAGCATAATAATTATAGAGTGATGATGAGTGTGACTGTGGGGATTGATTGGAGGAGTGATTGGAGGAGTGATCGGAGGGTGTGGAATGGGACGGGAAAAAATCACGTTTGGTACCTTAATTTGCCTATGTTTTCTTTTGGTACCTTAATTTGTCACACCAGCTTTTTGGTACCATATGTTTGCAAACTTAATCACGATTGGTACCTCCCTAGCGGCGTCCCCAAATTCACCACCCTAATATCTACGTGGCTCGCGGTTGACCCGTAAACCCTTAATTTGGACCAAATTAAGTCCATTTGGACATGCTGACTGGATAAATAAAAAAATAAAAAAATCATTTCTCCCTCCTAATAAGTTATCATTTCTAGTTTTTATATTTCTTTATAATAATTAATTTTATTATATAAATTTTAAAAACTTATTATATAATTCCGTTTTAAAAAAATAATTTTTATAACTAATGAATTTTAAAGAAAAACAAAAAAAAGTAAAACAAAATAAATTAAAACAAAAACAAAAAGTTAAAAAAATCATAACTTTAAAAGCTATAACTACCTACTATTAAATCTTTGTAATTAACTTTAAAGTTATAACTATTAAATATATAACTATTATAAATATAAGTTATTTTGTTAAAAAAAGTCAAATCAGAAATTTAAGTAAAATAATTAAAAAATATAATAATTCCATCATCTTCTTCAACACCCCCCTCCCCCCACCCACCAACCATCACCGCCACCCATCACCCCCCCCCCCCCCCACCAGCCATCACAGCCACCAACCACCCCCAACGCCAATCCATCACCCCCACCCACCACCATCACTCCCACCTCCACCACCACCCCCCCCACCACCATCAATTCATCATCTTCAACACCCCCCACCCGCCGCCGCCCCCACCCCCCGCTCACAACAACCCACCCCCACCATCAATTCACCCACCCCCATCACCTCAACAACCTCCATCGCTGCTCGATCCGTACTTCACCAAACCACCACCACCGCCGTAGCTCCGATCCGTACCTCACCAAACCACCACCACCGTCGCTGCTCGATTCGTACCTCACCAAACCACCACCACCGCCTCTGCTCGATCCGTACCTCACCCAACCACCACCGTCGCCGCTGTTCCTCGGATTTGATCGTGGTGATGAAAGAAACGGGTGCTGGTGAATTGTATTTTATTTTATTTTAATCATTTTTTAGATTTAAGTTTTTTTTTCAAAATAATTTATATTTATAATACTTATATATTTAATAAATTTTATAATTTATATAATAAAGCCAATTATAAAAAATATACAAACTATAATTTGTGAATATAAGATCATTTTTTCTAATTCAGTCAGCATGTCCAGATGGACTTAATTTGGTCAAAATTGAGTTTGGACGGGTCAACGGCAAGCCACATAGACATTAGGGTGGTGAATTTGGGGACGCCGCTAGGGAGGTACCATTTGTGATTAAGTTTGTAAACATAGGGTACCAAAACGTTGGTGTGATAAACTAAGGCACCAAAAGAAAACAGATGCCAAATTAAGGTACCAAACGTGATTTTTTTTCGAGAATGGGACAGAAAAGAGTGAGGATTGGATCCTGGGAAGAGGGGATGGTGGGGCTTGGGGTTGGGGTTGGGGAAGAATATATAACCATTTCTTTTTTGTTTCTTTTTTTTTCAAGTTTTTAAAATTAATCATATTATATTATCAGTTTCATAGTTTACATTTGATTAACTAAATGTGAGTGGGTAAATGTTGATGAAATTTATTTGTTCTTAAATTTAAGATAATATGAATGGTTTAAGACAAATAAATTATATTTATTCATAAGTACAAGAAAATATTTATGCTTTAGTAAAAGGAATTTGGGTTGAGTGTAATTATATGACATATGTGAAATACAATGAAAAAAGTTCAAATTTGGAGTAAAACATGCTTATTTGAAAAATATTAGGGTCTCGATATAATTATATAAATTATTTGGGTAAAAATACAAAAAGAAACTGAAAATCGAAGTCATGTGCATTGCACATGCCAATTTCTGAGGAATATTGGAATATTCCCTCACCGGATGACCAAAAACGAAACTTGGTTACTTTAAGGGACTAAAAATGGCCATTTGCACTTTAAAGGACCAATCCTGAAAAGTGGTTACTATAAAAGACCAGCTTTGCAAAATTTTTGATATTTTTTTATAATTGGGTGGCGGTGGGATTCGATTCCGTGACCTATTTGGCCTATGCTCTGATACCATATTAAATTTGTCATCTCATCTAAAATCTTAAGCTGTTAGAGAGTGTAAACATTTATTAATTATATATAATCTCCAACACTTTGTAATTATTTCCTTGTAATTATCTTTCTATTATTTGTAATTGTACTTAGTATAAATACTACCATTGAGTGAGCAATAATATCATCACTTTATATTTCTTATATGGTATCAGCAGAACAATCTCTCTAATGAGATAACACGATCCTCATGTCTTCCTCTGCAAACCCTAGAGACACAGCCCCATTGGCCTCCATGTCTCAACCGTCCGCCGATTCATTTTCTTTGTCGGTCATGCAGTCGTCCCCATTGCCCGCGCTTCCTCTTGCGGCAAGTGGATTGGTTGCCCATTGTGCCTATCAATGCGCACACCCATCTTCCATTACAATTGAATTGCGAAAATTATACTTCCTAGAACGCACAACTTCGCCATCTTTTTTATGGTTATGGCCTTCTTGGCTACGTGGACGGTACGGCCCCTTACCCCTCCCCCCCTTGCGGTGATTCCCTAGAATCGATTGCCGCCCATATTCACTAGAAACGACATGATGCTCTCCTCGTTTCTGCTGTTTTTGGTTTCGTTGCTGTTGAGGTTATGCCCCTGATCTCTAATGACAAAACCTATGCTGCTATGTGGGAGACTCTACAACGTAATTTTTCCAACAAATCTCGTTCTAGGGTTATGCAACTAAACGAGTCCCTATCTCAAATGACGATTGGCACTAAATCTGTAGCAATGTTTCTTCAACAAATCAAGATAAAGGTTGATGAACTAGCCTTTATCGACCATCCTCTTTTCGATGATGATGTGACGTTATATGTTTTGAACGGTCTTGGTGCACCGTACCATGACATAGCTGCTCAAATCAACGCCCATGACCAACCACTCTCTTTTCTGGCATTGCGTGACAAACCGACTGCCCACGAGACCTACGTAAAATGTTTGGAGTCCCAAACTGCGTCGCTTGTTTCTTCAGCAAACGCCGCCACCTACCATAACAACTCTGGTAATCGTGGCGGTCGCGGGTCCAATGGTCGCATAAATTCTAGTTTTTCTAATGGGCGAGGCAACTCCTCTTACCGGGGTAACAACCCTAATCCTCAAAACTTTCATCAAATGAACTGTCAGGGTTCGAACCCCCGTCCTGATACAACGTGCTAATTCTACGGGATATATGGCCATGAGGCTCGCACTTGTCGTTGGATCCCTCAACCTACTGCGAACGCTGCTTCTTCTCATTCTCACCAACCATTGGACCGTAACTCTTAGTTAGTAGACTATGGGGCTTCGCACCACCTCACCTCCGATCTTTAGAACTTAACGCTTACTCTGAATATGATGGTACCGATGAGGTGGTCATCCCCGATGGCTCACTCACGTTGGCACTACTTCTATTTCTCATTCTGATCGAAAGTTTCGTCTCTATCATGTGTTATGTGTTCCATCCTCAAAATGGGACTTATTTTCTGTTCACCAATTTACATTGCCGAATAATGTTACTCTTGAATTTCACCCTTCGCATTTTTTTGTAAAGGACAAATTTACGGGAGTGAAGTTATTGCGAGGGGAGTGTACTAATGGAGTTTACTACTTGAACGTTCGGCCTAGACACCTTATCTCTCCAACGGTATTTCTTGGTGTATACACCAACAAGGCGAATTGGCATAGTCGTTTAGGTCATCTGTCTGAAGCTACTAGTTCTTTTTTGTTTAGAACTTTTAATTTACCTTGTACCTTGTTTTGTTCCATGGATGCTACTTTATATTGTTGTTTATCCAATAAAAGTACTCAATTACCGTTTACTGCTATGTCTCTTGTTTCTATGCATCTATTAGAATATGTTTATGGTGATGTTTGGGGTCCCTCGTTGGTGCCCTCTATTGATGGATGTCGTTACTCTTTACTATTGGTTAACCGCTTCTCAAAATATTGTTTGTTTTTATCCCTTGTCGCATAAATCTCAAGTTGCCATAGTATTTCGGCAGTTTCATCGCCTAACTGAAAAGCAGTACGGGTTTACTATTAAGAACTTTTACTTGGAAAATAGGGGTGAATTTGTAGCTCTTCAACCTTATCTCTATGAATGTGGCATTAGCTGGCTTAGTGCACTACAACATCTCAACATAATGGTACTGTTGAACGATATCATTGTCAAGTCGTTATTATCGGGTGCATACTCTTGCAACAATCGACCTTACCTTCCTCTTTTTGGGATTTGGCTTTTGCTACTGTTGTGTATCTCTACAACAGGCTTCCAACATATGTCCTTAGTTATGACTCTCCATTCAGTGTTTTATTAGGACGGTCTCCTAATTATCTTAGACTACGCATGTTTGGTTGCTTATGCTTTCCTTGGGTTCGCCCTTATCTCTCGAGGAAACATGTGCCACCTTCTTGTGCATGTCAATTCTTTGGTTACTCCACATCCCAGAGTGCCTACAAGTACTATGACATTGAAACTGGGCGTCTATATATCTCTAGACATGTTCGGTTTGTTGAAACAGAGTTTCTGGGTTTACCTCTTGTATCTACATCTCCACCAGCATCGGGATAGACTTCTCTGTTTCTCATACCACCCTCCCATCCCCTCCCCAGAGAGTGTCTCAGCCACGCGGTTCTAATCTGCTCGGGTTGCCTCATGCGGCCTTACCGCATACTCGCGTTCTGCCAGCGATCCATAATAGTTCACGTGATTAATCAGCGTCGCCCCACTGCTCAGTTCCCTGTAGCCCATATGGTGTCCTCAGTCCGACTTCGCCATCACCACCGTTTGACCCCGGTTCTCCCACTGATTCCTCTGGATCCGCATCTACTTTGAGTCCTCCACGTGTGCACGTTCCACCGTCTCACACACATGGTATGACAACTCGAGCTATGAATCAAATATTTAAGCCTAAGTAGCTCAAAACGACCACAAAGCATCTCGTGCTTGGTCCTATTGTCCGTACGTGTGTTTCTCAAGCCTTAAAGGATCCTCTTTGGCGGGCTGCTATGAATAAGGAGTTCACAACACTTATACACCATGGTACTTGGGACTCTGTGCCTTCCCCGATCGGGAAGAATGTTATTGGGTCAAAGTGGGTGTTTCGTATCAAATGCCATTTAGACGGCTCTGTTGATAGGTATAAGGTGCGTCTCGTGGCAAAGAGGTTTCATCAGCGTGAAATTCTAGACTTCAAAGAGACTTTTAGCCTGGTTTTGAAGTTTGTAACCATTCACACGGTTCTATCCCTCACAGTTATGCGCGGTTGACCTATTCACCAACTTGATGTGAGCAATGCTTTTCTTCACGGCACCTTAGATGAGGATGTTTACATGTCTCAACCTCAAGGTTTTGTCGACTCCTCTCTTCCTCATCATGTTTGTCATCTCAAGAAGTCATTATATGATTTTATAGCAAGCTTCTTGTGTGTGGTTCCTTGCCTTCAGCTCGACGCTATGCTCATTTGGATTTGTCCAATCTAAGTCCGACACGTGCCTCTTTATTTTCTCCTGGGTTAGTGATGTCATCTATCTTCTTGTTTATGTGGATGATATCATTGTTATGGGAAATAATGTATCTATTATCTCTCACGGTGTTGATCATCTTAGTAGTCAATTTGCGGTTAAGGATCTTGGTTCCTTGACTTCTTTTATTGGGGTTGAGGTGTTTACGTATCGGGAATGACTTTTTCTCTCTCAACACAAGTATATGTGTGATGTACTTGCTCGTCACAAGATGGATAGTGCCAAATCGTTAGCGACTCCTGTGGCATCCACGTCATCAATTTCCACGTCATCTCCTTTGACTGATGCCACGGAGTTTCATCGGGTTATAGGTGTGTTGCAATATTTAACCTTAGTTAGGTCTGATATTGCTTTTGTTGTAAATCGGTTGGCTCAATGAATGTCTTCCCCTACTGAAGTTGATTGGTCTTCCCTCAAACGTTACTTGCATTACTTGAAAGGCACGTTCACTCACAGTCTTCTACTTCGTCGTACCTCCTCTATCCGCCTCACCGCTTATTCAGATGCTGATTAGACGGGGGGGGGGGTCTTGCTTCCGCGGCCTCCACCTCGGCGTATATGATTTTTCTTGGCGACAATCCTATCTCGTTGTGATGACCGCGCCCCACAAGCCATGCTCCGATCCAAGTTGGTTCAGTGATGGCCAGCCACTTTACCCAATCCATACTAAAGCGCAACTCATAGGAAGGTGTCTCACTTGTTCAGGATTAAAACCATACATGTTTTATAAATTATATTTTAATATATACAGCAGAAGTCTTGGTATTACAAATTGCTGGAATATAGAAAGATCTTGTGAGAATCTGCTAATGATCATAAGGAATATATTCTGAGATCTTTAGTAATGTGGTGAATATATTATTTCTGTAAATAAGATTAGTCAACTTTGTAAAATAGGAATGCCTTTTTTTAAATCAATTAGCTACTGATTGTATGCCTTAGTTTTTCCTATAAGAAGGAAACATGTACAACTCTTTATTGTTGAGAAATACACACAGAACGTATGTTTCTATTCATCTCTCTTTGTTAACATGGTACCAGAGCAGGCTTTTTTGGCCCTTTTTAGCAACAATTTTTGTTGCTATTGATTGTTTTGTGCTTTTTCTTTCCCCATCAAATTGTTCTCCTTCGTTCTTACATCCCAATCATTATGTCTAGTGAAACCTCTGAGTCAACTTCTTCTGGTTCTGTTCCTTCTAAAAGGAATGAATTAAAATCAACAAACTATGAGTCACATTCTGTCCAGATTACCACCATCAGATTAAATGGTGATAATTTTATAAGGTGGTCTCAATCAGTTCGGATGTATTTACATGGGCGAGGAAAAATTGGATACTTCACTGGAGATAATAAGGAGCCATCAAAAGATGATCCAACGTATGCAACATGGGATGCTGAGAATTCTATGGTCATGACATGGCTTGTCAATTCCATGGATGACGACATCAGCTCAAACTATATGTGTTATTCGATGGCTAAAGAACTATGGGACAATGTCAACCAGATGTATTCTGATTTGGGAAATCATTCCCAAATTTTTGATCTAACCCTTAAACTTAGTGAAATCCAGTAGACAGAGGAAAATGTCACCAAGTATTTCAATTCTCTGAAACGAGTATGGAAAGACCTAGATCTGTTCAATGATTATGAGTGGAAATCTGCAGATGACTTCAACCATCACAAAAAAATAGTAGAAGCTAATCGTATTTTCAAGTTTCTCGTTGGGCTGAATGTTGAATTTGATAAAGTACGAGGCACAATCATTGTAAGGCAACCTCTCCCTTCAATAGGTGAAGTATTCTCTGAAGTTAGAAGAGAAGAGTCGTAGGAATGTGATGCTTGAGAAGGGAAGTACTGGAGCAACTACTGAAAATTCAACAATGGTGGTTTCTGATGCAAACGTTAGTAGGGCCATCACTAATCAGTGAAAGGCAGATGATAAAACTCGGCTATGGTGTGACCATTGCAAGAAGCCATGCCACACTCGAGAAACTTGTTGGCAGATCCATGGCAAACCAACAAACTGGAAAGGTAGCAGGCCCAATGAGAAATACAGCCGTGTTTTCCCATCTGCAAATGAAGTTGAGAGGAGCCCCTTCAGTAAAGAGCAGATGGACCACCTTCTCAAACTGCTGCAATCCAATTCTTCATCATCTGGTAGTGTTAGTTCGTGAAATCCAGTAGTGTTAGTTCAATTTCTGTTCGTGAACAAATAATGACTTGGCATCTAAGACTAGGGCATCCTAGCTTTCCTTATCTTAGACATTTATTTCCAGCTTTATTCAAAAATATAGATTGTTCCTCTTTTCAATGTGAAAGTTGTCAATTATCTAAAAGTCGTCGTGGTGCTTATTTGACAGACTTACCGCACTTCAAAACCATTTTATCTAATACACAGTGATGTGTGGGGACCTTCCAAGATCACTAGTTTGACTGGAAAGAAATGGTTTGTGACTTTTATAGATGATCATACTAGGCTCTGTTGGATTTAATTGATGAGTGAGAAATCTGAAGTAGAAAAACTATTTAAAGATTTCTACAACATGGTTGAAAATCAATTTGAGAAAAAAATAAGTATCCTTCATTCTGATAATGGAACAGAATATTTTAATAAAGTTTTGGGAAACTTCTTGTGAGAAAAAGGTATTCAACATCACTCAACATGTCGTGATACTCCTCAACAAACTGGAATTGTTGAGCGTAGAAACAAACATTTACTTGAAGTAGCTCGTGCTTTAATGTTTTCTACTAATGTTCCAAAATATATGTGGGGAGATGCTGTTTTAACAGCATCGTACGTGATTAACAGAATGCCTACAAGAGTTTTAAAATACGCTACTCCATTAGATTGTCTCAAAAAAGAGTTCCATAATATTAAAATAAATTCTGATTTACCCTTTAAAATCTTTGGTTTCACAGCTTTTGTCCACATACCCAGTCAATTTAGATAAAAACTTGATCCTAGAGCTTAAAAATGTATTTTCATTAGATATGCTCCAAACAAAAAAGGGTATAAGTGCTATAACCCCCAAACGAAAAAAGTTCTTGTTAGTATAGATCTTTCTTTTTTTGAAAACCAGCCATATTTTAACAAAAATAATTTTCAGGGAGAGAATCAGATGAAAATGATTTTTGGGATATATTTGTTCTATTTCCTAGTGTAATCCTTAATAACTCAAGCATAGTTGGAACACAAGATGTTGGAAAAGATGTACATGAGAATGGAAGTAAGGAAGCCCAAATATGACCAAGAATGACGAGTTTACGAACAGGGGGAGAAACATTACAAAATGACCAACCTAATCCTAATGCTAAGCTTCAGGTTTATACTAGAAAAAAGACTCATGAAAAGAGTAAAGACATGCCTATCATCTCAGTACTAAATCAGTCCCCGACGGATGGTCATTCATCTACTCCAGGTAATTATATGCCTTTCTCATCTTCTGTACCTATTTCACCTATTTCAAATTCCTCCTATTTCAAATTCACCTCCTGATAGAGTTTTAGTATCAGAAGATTTTGATATTCCTATAGCAGTGAGAAAAGGAGTCTGATCATGTACCATCCTATTTCCAAATACGTATCTCACCAAAAACTCTCTAACGACCATAGAGCATTTTTAGTAAAATCTCAAACTTGTTTGTCCCAAGAAATGTTCAGGAAACTCTACATGATGAGAATTGGAAGTTGGCAATTATAGAAGAAATGAATGCTATTCAAAAGAGTGGTACTTGGGAGCTAGTGAATTTACCAGATGATAAAAAGACAGTAGGGTGCAAATGGGTTTTCACCATCAAATATAAGGCTGATGGGAGTATAGATAGAAACAAAGCAAGACTCATCGCAAAAGGTTTTACACAAACCTATGGGATCGATTATCAAGAAACATTTGCTCCAGTTGCAAAAAATAAACACAATTCGAGTGTCATTATCCTTAGCTGTAAATTTCAGTTGGCCGTTGAATCAATTAGATGTAAAAAATGCTTTCTTGAATGGAGATTTAGAAGAGGAAGTCTTTATGAGTTTACCACTAGGCTTTGAACAAATATTGGGTGAAAACAAAGTCTGCAAACTGAAGAAATCATTGTACGGTCTGAAACAATCTCCCAGAGAATGGTTTGAACGCTTTGGGAATGTTATAAAGAGTTATGGGTATTGTCAAAGTCGAGCAGATCATACCATGTTCTATAAACATTCAAGAGAAAAAAATGGTTATCTTAATTGTTTACGTTGATGATATAATCATGATAGGTGATGACATTGTTGAATTACAAAGACTACAAAATTGTCTAGCTGATGATTTTGAGATCAAGGACCTGGGTGCATTAAAGTATTTCCTTGGAATGGAGTTTGTAAGGTCTAAGGAAGGTATATTCGTCAATCAACGTAAATATGTTCTTAACTTGTTAGGAGAAACAGGTTTACTTGGCTGCAAAGTGGCAAAAACACCAATTGAACCCAACTTGAAACTACAACCTGTCAAAGGCGAAGATGTAGTAAACAAGGAGCAATACCAAAGACTTGTTGGGAGACTAATTTACTTGTCCCATACACGTCTAGATATAGCTTTTACAGTAAGCATGGTGAGTCAATTTATGCACTCACCTGGCTCAGAACACTTTTACACAGTGCATAGAATTTTAAGATATTTAAAGGGAATGCCAGGAAAAGGGCTTCTTTTCAAGAAGTGTGGTCATTTACATATAGAGGCATACAATGACGCCGATTGGGCTGGAAGTTCCATAGATCGAAGATCGACTTCTGGTTATTGCACATTTGTTGGAGGAAATCTTGTCACTTGGTGAAGCAAGAAACAAAATGTAGTGGCGAGGAGTAGTGCTGAAGCTGAATTCAGATCAGTAGCTCATGGTATTTGTGAAGTTATGTGGATTAAACAACTGATGGAAGATTTACAAATGAGATTATGCACCTATGAAAGTATATTGCGATAACAAGGCAGCGATTGCAATTGCGCACAATCTAGTTCTTCACGATAGAACAAAACACGTCGAAGTGGATAAGCATTTCATCAAAGAAAAAATTGATAGTGGGCTAATTTTTATGCCATACATCTCAACCACAGAACATGTCGCTAATATACTTACGAAGGGGCTACACAAGAAATAATTTGACTACTTAAATGGCAAGCTGGATATGGAAGACATATTCCGACCAGCTTGAGGGGGAGTGCTGGAATATAGAAAGATCTTGTGAGAATCTGATAATGATCTTAAGGAATATATTCTGAGATCTTTAGTAATGTAGAGAATATATTATTTCTGTAAATAAGATTAGTCAACTTTGTAAAATAGAAATGCCTTTTTCTTAAATCAATCAGTTACTGATTTTATGCCTTAGTTTTTTCTATAAGAAGGAAACATGTACAACTCTTTATTATTGAGAAATACACACAGAACGTATGTTTCTATTCATCTCTCTTTGTTAACACAAATAACGTGACTATCTTAATGGTTATGCACTAGTGACAAAACACGAATATTCCAAAATGCACGCTTGAACAATTATTCACTTGGTCCATGCAGCCATGTTCATTTTATCCTGAGGAATGAACAAAAGAAACGAGGAATAAGTCTTTAATGACATAGTGAGATTCATATAAAAGAACTGCTAATGCAAGAATTAACTGTGACCTGCTGGATACATTTTGAAGAGTGATCTTACCGGTAGAAACAGTTCAACTAGACAATTTGATGTAGCAATGGTACTGGAATTTTCATAGAATAGTTAATGAACTTGTGCTTAACAATAAACAAATCAAGCCTTATGACTTCTAATATTCTATCTTATACCTCCCGATGAGGAGCGACCTCACAAACAATCAAGAGACATGCTCGAGTACATGTCGATCTTGCACGCGGGTTACAGACAACTCCTGACTGCAAGCGGCGCCTAGATAGATGGATATCAAAAGAAATTATTAAAATCGACAATCCTTCCTGTCCGACAATAACTCGACTCAATCCCTGGGCCCAACTTCTCAAAGGCATCCCAATGGGTATAACAGATAAACAAATAAGCTAGTAACCGGGCAATATCCGTTGCTCCTTGAGCTACATGTCCCGAACATAGTATGTTGCTCTTTGCACAGTTCAAGAACCAGCAGATGAGATTAAAATATTGGGGAATTACCATGATTATGAATCAATATGATAAATAATAAATGATCTAATACAATTTAATGATGAATAAGAAAATCATGTTATGAGATGAGATGCAAAACATGATTATGATGGAATATAGGTTGTTCGAGGTTTGGTAACGGAGTAGTGGGCTTTCTATCCAAGTTCCTCATGGTTGGATACCAAACGGGGCTAGAACAAATCAGAAATGGAACCTCACCTTTACTCGTACGGAGAACCTTGATGAAGTTGATTAGTTCGTCAAACCTTTAACAAATTTAAATAATATTAATCAACTGAATTTATAATTTACCACAACAAATATTAGTACTTTTTCTTCAGTTCTGATGTTGGTGAAATTGATAACGTTTTGGTTAAGAATGCTAGTTATAATGTAAATCTTAGTAAATAATACATAAGCTTAATTTATGTCATTACACAAAACATAAAAGTCTTAGATGATGAATTTAAAGAAAAGAAACATATGCTTAAATTGAATATCAAATATCTATTGTTTTAACCACCTTATTTATCTCTCAAAATTATCTTAAACAACCATATTTTTTAAAATTTATGACTGTGAGTATTCATGTTAAAGTCATTTCGACGACTGGTAACGGTAACAAGTAAAGTTTGATTAACTATCCAATTCGATGCATAATCAATCCTTAAAAACATATTACTTAACTAACTCTAGAAAAACTCATGTTTTTAGTCTTTAATTAATTCTAAACTTTTAATAATCACACACCAAATAAGTATCATACGAAGTAACACCTTAAAAGGTATAACTTAGTCATTTATTACTTTATTTTACATAGTAAGTTTAAAATTCATATACGTGTTTTATAACTTAAAGATAAAGATATAAACATGGGAGATTTATCAAAACATGTGATAAGGAATGTTTATTATGATAAATAATCTTATTTGATGGTTAGGCCATGAAGTGGCAAGAATAATCTTGTAATACTTATGAAAATAGTATGTTAAACATGATAAATATACCATTTAAATGTTATAAATAAAATCACAAAAATATCAATTCATGATTATAAATCATAATAATCTAATTATATCTAATACTATATCATGTTAAATTTATGTGTGTGATAAATACTTGAATTATGATGGTGATTAAACTTATAAATTAAGAAAACAAGGGTTGTGTCAAATAAACTGAAAAATCACCGCAGTTTTGGTTTTACCTTTGATCGGACGTCCAAAAGAACTTGGTTTTCAAATATTTTTATGGTTTATCATTTCTAGCATCATGAGAGATGTGGGAATCCAATATTTTGTGAAAACACAAAGGTTTGCTATGTTAAATAATTCTTGCAACATAAGAGTTGCTATCTAATTTCTTGGCAGCAGTTCACTGTTTATATATTACGGCCTTCTAGTCATATTATTTGGAAAAGATGTCTTCATACAAAGATAGAAGACACCAGTGAGGGTATGTTTCCGAAAATTGGTAGTAAAATAATGTTTTTACTATTTGATATGATTTTTCTAAGGTGTAGGGGCAGAATCGGCATTTCATGTGCATTAAAATTTTGGCGTCTTTTTGGGTAGAAAATAACAAGACAAAAAATTGGAAAAATTATGTTTCGAACGAAAACTCAAAAAGGAACAACTTTTATTTCTGGATACTTTTGCATAATCGAATTATTTTGGACTGTATAAAATGTTGAACAATGATGAGTATATATAGGCGAAAATAGTAGTTTAATCATAACTATTTATGTCTCACCTTGATTATTTTATAATAAATCACAAAAAATATGAATTTAATCATGTTGTTAAGGATGTCATGGCTTACCTCATCAAAAAGATGTTATGGCTTACTTCGTCAGTTGGTTAATTGCATATCAAGTCTCTCAATTATTTATAATTAAAATTCAAATAGGTATAATTAGATTTCTTTGTTACATACATATTTACTTATGTAATTTTTCTGGGTAATTCGATCAACTTAGTTAATATTTGAAATTGAAATATATATTTCAGGATTAGAGACCTATAAAATAATAAAAGACTAACTTTTAAGTTCGGGGACTAAAAGTCAAAAATTTCTAAACATTTAGGGTCAAAAATTGAAATTTTCAAAAGTTCAAGGACTAAAATATAAATTTATTTTCTTCCTAATTTTTGGGGCGTTACACTCGTGGTCGTCTCATTGCCAACATGCGATTCCTCATTCTTCAACAGAGTCCGAATATTGCGCTTTGGCGAATGTTGTTGCTAAAGTGTGATGGCTACAAAACCTCTTTGTAGGACTTGGTGTGTCTTTACCGTCTTCCCCGTGGGTTCCTAGTGACAATTTGGGCGCTATACGCCTTTTCCTTCACCATGTCTTACATTCTCGCATGAAACACATATCCGTTGACCTTCACTTTGTACGTGATCTCGTCAGCAAGGGTTTTCTTAGTGTTTCATAGATTAGTACGACGGATCAACTGGCAGATCTCCTCACAAAACCGTTGCCTTGTACAACCTTTCTTCTTCTTCGTTCCAAAATTTCCATCACGATGGGACGTCAGTTTTGCGAGAGCGTATTAGACAATATTCTCTAGCATTGTATTTTAGAAATATATTTTTTGTAATTATTTCCTTGTAATTATCTTTCTATTATTTGTAATTGTAAACCATAGAGTGAAGAATAATATCATTATCATGTAAGAAATATAGAGTACTTGTTTTGTTCATGTTTTTTTTTTTTGTTTTTGAGAAACTTGTTTTATGTTATTAGTACTAAGTGCTGACATTTTGTTAATAAAATATTGTGAATTTGGGCTAAAGCGAATTATAAATTTGTACGCACTGTTTGGGCACTGTTTGGGCCAACGGCTCTTTACTTTTCACGTCAACGGTCTGCTGATTGCTGAACGTCAATGATGCATCATGTCTCAATTTATTTAAAGAAATTCGGGCCATCTTGAATCATAATCTTTCTTTTTTACTTTGACTCTGGTAATTAAATAAAAGGGGGCTAAAGAGTTTTGATAATCAAGCTCGGTCATTTTGAACAAATTAGGTAGCAAAATCAAAATTAGTTTCCATTTAATTAAGGCCTTAAATAAGGAAAACAGAAATACTTTTTACTACACCTTTTAGCGTTTTGTGAATTTCAAAATCTCCCAAGTCAAGTGTACCTATCTTGTGAAAGAAAAAAGGAAAATACGTAACCTTAATTGATTTACTCAAATATAGTAAGGATGCTGTGACCAATACCAAGAAAACTCACAATTTCTACTACAATTTTATAGAACTCTACTAATGACATATTTCTAATGTCTCTATCCGACATAAGCTCTATAGGGATCCTAGATCATAATATTACAAGAGAGTACGTATCTACATTATTAAGCTACTCCCAAGTCTCAACAAGATGGATTTTAATGAAGAACAGTTAGTAATCAAACTTTGATTGATAACAGTATATTCGAGTAGGGAGAGAGAATGATGTAATTATATTCTGTTATTGAAATGAATTGTAATTCTGTTACAATGCTGAGCTAGCTGGAAGGTATTAATAGCTAACAACTATTTACAATTGAGTCCCTACAGACTATACTAATTACAAGAGATATATATAACTTAACATCCCCCCTCAAGTTGTACTTTGATGAGGATCTGATAAGTACAACTTGGAAAGCCAGAACTTGAAGAGAGGGGCAGCCAATGGTTTGGTAAAAAGATCTGCCAGCTGTTGAGAACCAGGGCAGTGCTGTGGCAATAGAAACCCATCCTTATAGCAATCTCTCACAATGTGACAGTCAATCTCAAGGTGCTTTGTCCTTTCATGGAAGACAGAATTCCTTGTTATTTGAACTGCTGAGTTGTTGTCACAGTTGAGAGGAATGGGAAGAGGTATCTTGATAGAAAAATCTCTCAGAATGTAGGATATCCATTTGAGCTCACAGCATACATGAGCCATACTCCTGTACTCTGCCTCAGTGGAGGATTTGGAAACAGTTGATTGTTTCTTGGATTTCCAACTGACTAGAGAGTTGCCAAGGAAAATGCAGTAGCCTGTGATTGATCTCCTGGTATCTAGGCATGATGCCCAATCAGCATCACTGTAGGATTTGAGTGAGATGGCTGGAGAAGAGGAGTAAAACAACCCCAAGGAAGCAGTGTTCTTGAGATACAGCAGAACATCAAGAGCTGCTTCCCAATGATCAACAGTGGGTGCATGAAGAAACTGACTTAGTTGGTTGACAATGTAGCAAACATCTGGCCTTGTCATATTGAGGTAAATGAGCCTCCCAACCAATCTCCTGTACTTATCAGGTTGTTTCAACAGAATACCATCACTAACCAACTTAAGACCTTTAGGGCATGGAGTGTGATGTGGTTTTGCTCCAAGTAGCCCAGCATCTTTAACAACATCCAATATGTACTTTCTCTGGTTAATGTAAAGCCCATGAGAAGTTCTGAGAAGTTCAAGACCAAGAAAATACTTGGCACAACCAAGATCTTTAATAGTGAAGGCAGTGTGAAGATGTTTCTTGACATCATTAATCAAAGCCATATTAGGACCAGCTAAGAGCACATCATCAACATATACAAGAAGGGCTAAAAAACTTGAACCTTCTCCTTTAGTGAACAAGCAGTCATCAAACTTGGATTGAGTGAACCCAAAAGCAGTGAGACACTTAGTGAATTCAAGGTTCCACTGTCTAGAAGCTTGCTTGAGACCATAAAGTGACCTCTTCAGTTTGCAAACCTGACCAATTTTAGCTTTAGTGTATCCCTCAGGGGGGCTTCAAGTAAATGTCTTCATCTAAGAAGCCATGTAGGAAAGCATTGTTGATATCCAGTTGATGGATGTGCCAGTTGTATTGGACAACAATATCCAACAAAATTCTCATGATAACCAGCTTCACTACAGGGGAGAAGCTATCTACATAATCCAAGCCAAACACTTGGTTGTAACCTTTGGCAACAAGTCGGGCCTTGTGCCTGTCAATGGTCTCATCAGGATTCAGTTTGAGTTTATAAACCCACTTGGAACCAATAGGGTGCTTCCCAGCAGGCAAGTCAACCAATGACCAAGTCTCATTAGCCTCCAAGGCTTCAATTTCTGAATCCATTGTCTGTATCCAGTGACTGTTAGTGCAGGCTTCTTTATAGCAAGTAGGTTCTTTGTGAAGTGAGATATTTGCCAAGAAACTGAGGTATGAAGGGGATATTTCTGGACTAATGTTGAAAGGGAAAGTATTTGGAGAGTGATGAGAGTGTATAGAGGAAGAGTATAATGTGGAAGTAAAAGGTTTATGAGAACAATTTAGGAGAAAATCCTGAAGATATGGTGGTTTGATGCTGGTTCTACAGCTTCTCCTGAGGACAGTAGGTTCTACAGGAGGATTTTGATTGGTATTTGTAGTGATGTGTGTTGGTGGTTCAGTATGGGAGTGGATGGATACAGGAGAGGAATGATCAAATTCTTCCACAGAAACAGTGGGAGTAGGAGGATTAGCTTCATTTTCAGACACTGAAATGTGTGGAGTGGTAGTAGCTTCATTGTCAGAGTATGTAGTGTAAACCAGAGGTGAGTCAACTGTATCATCTGAGAGGTCCACTACAGGCAAAGGTGACATATGTGGTACACCATTGTAGGACTCAAAAGGAAATAAATCCTCATAGAAAATCACATCTCTGCTGTTGATAACCTTCTGATCATGGAAGTCATATACCTTGTATGCCTTCTGTCCAGGAGAATATCCCAGGAAACAACCTTTGAATCCTCTAGAATCCAACTTATCCTTGTGAGGATTTGTATTTGCAAAGTAACATAAGCAACCAAATGTCTTCAGATTTGATAAGTCAGGAGCATGCTTGTATAGAAGTTCATATGGTGTAGACCACTTTAATTGTTTACTAGGAGTTCTGTTAATCAAGTATGTTGCCATTAGAACCCCATGACCCCAAAAATGCACTGGCAAGTTTGCTTGGAAGAGAAGTGCCCTGGTGAGCTGCAATAGATGTATGTGCTTCCTTTCCACAACTCCATTCTGTTGTGGAGTATAAGGGCAGGATTTCTGATGTATAATCCCATGTGCATGTAGCAATGTTTGACATTGAATATTGGTAAACTCAGTTCCATTGTCTGATCTCATATTGAGTACTTTAGAAGAAAACTGAGTAACAGCATAAGACAGGAAATTCTGAAGAAGTTGAACAACTTGAGTTTTATTTCTTAGTAAAAATGTCCAAGTGGTCCTGGAGTAATCATCCACAATAGTCAGTACATAATGAGCTCCATTCACTGTAGCCACTCTATAAGGTCCCCACAAATCCACATGAATGAGCTCAAAAATCTTAGAGCTACTAGTACTACTGAGAGGGAAAGTTGTTCTATGTTGTTTAGACTTGTAACAAATGTCACATGGACTAGTAGAGTCTAAACTAATCTTCTGTAGAACAGGTAAATGTTTAATAGTGTCATGGGAGCATGACCTAACCTCTTGTGCCATATGGCATACAAAGTACTATTAGTAGAAGGGCCAAGTAATCTACTGGTTTTATTTAACAGAGATACCTCAAGTTGTCCAGTTGACCTGTTACCAGAGTAAGTGGAGCAAGCTGTGTTTAAGGGAGCACAATCCAGTGGATCCAACAGGTACAAAGATCCACTCAGCTTGCCCACTGCCACAATCAAACTAGTCTGATGGTCCTGCAAAATGCACCCAGTGGAAGTGAACACACACTTCAAATTGGAATCTCTGGTCAGTTTAGAAATAGAGATCAAGTTGAACTTGAATTCTGGTATAAGTAATGCACTCTTCAGAGTGATAGTTGGAGTGAGAGGGACATCACCCCTGTGATGAACTAACTTAATAGTCCCTTCAGGTAAGCAAACAAATGAGGGTGGTGTAACAGTAGACAAAGCTTTCATCAACTTCTTGTCAAAAACCATATGGTTTGATGCTCCAGTGTCAAGAATCCAGTAACCATGATTCAAAGAGCTATAGTAAGGGATTGTACCAGCAAAATCACCAAAGCTGGCAAAGCTGGCCATGTTGGAATCCTTAGCACCACCATTGTTCATTCCTTGAGTCATCATTTGCTGCATAAATCTGTAGAAATCTTGCTGAAAGTTGGGAGTAGCCACTGGTTCTGAGCGGTGAGTAACCACTGCATTTGCAAAGTTCCTCCCACTTTGACCTATCTTCTTGTTTTTAAGATCTTTATACCAGTCAGGAACTCCCACAAGTTTGAAACAAACATCCTTGGTATGGCCCTGCTTCTTGCAGAACTCACAAAATCTGTCAGATTTGTCATTCTTAGGCTTCCTGGTATCCTTAGAAGCATAACCTTGAGGTGAGTTTTGGTATTGATAAGGTGTATTAGCTAACAAGGCAGTGTGCTCAGTTGGCACATTGAACTGCAACTGGACTTGTTTCTGTTTTTCAACACTTAAGACCATAGAATATGCCTTTTCAACCATTGGCAAAGGATCAAATCCCAAAATCTGGCTTCTAACTGCCTCATACTCATCACTGAGTCCCATCAAAAATTGCATCAGCCTAGTTTGAGATTGAAAATCTATAGCATTCCTAGCTATATGACATGTACATATCTTCATAGCAGCACAGTGACATACAAGTACTGGCATCAAACAGTTCAGTTCATCCCATAGTTTTTTCAATTTTGTATAATATGCAGAGACAGAAAGTTGACCTTGAGATATGGAAGCAATGTCACGCTGGATCTGGTAGAGCAAGGGACCATTGCTCATTCCAAAATGCTCTTCAAGTTGTGTCCACAAAGCTTGAGCTGAGCTAGTAAGCATGAATGCATCATGTAATTCATCTGATAATGACCTCAACAACCAGGAAATCACCATCCAGTCAATGCGCACCCACTCTTCATAATCAGGATCCGATGGATCCGGTTTTGGTTCGGATCCGGTAATGAATCCGAGTCTCCGCTTGGCACCTAGGGCAATACGCACCGATCTGCTCCATGGCAACCAATTGGCGATGCCGGTGAGCGGCGCAGAGGTGAGTGACATGTTCGGATTATCCGAGGTATGGAAATGAAGCGCACCGGCAGTACGGCGGCTAGTATCGGTGTTGCGCGCGGCAGCAGTAGGTAGCGAACTTACTTCAGAGTCGGACATGGCAGAAATACGGCGGCAGTTAGTCGGCGACGAAACGAAAAAGAAGAAAATTTAGGGCAAAGCGACGGCGGCGTACGGCGGCGTACGGCGGCGACGCTCGCGGCGGAAAATCGTGAAAACGGATCGCAACTCAGGCGACTGATACCATGATAACAGTATATTCGAGTAGGGAGAGAGAATGATGTAACTATATTCTGTTATTGAAATGAATTGTAATTCTGTTACAATGCTGAGCTAGCTGGAAGGTATTAATAGCTAACAACTATTTACAATTGAGTCCCTACAGACTATACTAATTACAAGAGATATATATAACTTAACATTGATGGATGGTTTTGTAGCATGTATCTATAGATCAAGAATTTCTGAATACGTGACATAATGTGTTTGTCAAGTATTACTCTTAACAAGTCATAAAAATAACCATCTCGAACATTCAAAGGGGCCTCTCTAGAAGCACCCTCAATATACATGGATTGTAAGATAAGTAATTGCATATTATAATTTTCTCAAAAGAAAATTATTCAATCAATTCTGTCTCAAAATGCTTATATTAAAGTTTTTTTTGTTTTTTACTACCAATAAATACTACACGATTACCTAATTACGAAAGAAAATTATTACACAATTTATCTTTCTCCAACCACGCGCGCACATAGCATAAGCGCATAGCAGTACATTGAACAGTTTTCTCTGTTCCCAATATAGTGCAGTGCAGAAGAGGGACCAACCACAACACAAACCCGCTCATTTAATCCAATTTCTTTCTTCTGCAAAAAAAAAAAAAACAAAAAAAAAGGGGAATCCAAACGGTACTCTACTATTTCTTTATATTTCAGAACAAATTATATTATTTTGTTGTTCATAAAATAAACCCCACCCCCAACGTTACTCTCCTCCTCAATTCTGCCGAACGTACAACAACACTTTGACCCACATTTCTTGTTACTGAAAATGGCTACTGAAAACTTGGAGGTGGTTGATTCGGGTCAGGGGACTGAACCCGATTCAAATAGGGCTGAAATTGACACGTCATTGCCGTTCGAGTCCGTGAAGGAGGCGGCTAACCGCTTCGGTGGAATGGGCTTTTGGAAACCCATTTCGAATAAGCCTTCTCAGAAGGTACTCACTCACCTCTTTCTTTAATTAAAGTTGTTATCTTTTTGTTATGGGTCTGTGTTTTACTGTGCTTATTTTTTCACTTGTTTGTTGTACATTTAGTTTTGTGACTGGATTGGTTGGTTAATGTATCAAAGAGAGTGATTGATCCTATCCTGTTTCGCTATACTAGTGTTTGTAATGTACATTTCTCTTGTGACTAGTTGTTCGGTAGGCTAAGTATTATACTATTACAGACTTCTCTGAGTATATATGTCCTGGCTAGAGTTTGTGTTTTGTTGCCTCTTCATAATGGTTTCGTTCATGGCAGCATGAAGAGGAAATGCCCGACATTGGCAAAATGGAGGAACAGGCTGCTCAGCTGGAGAAAGATCTCATCTTCAAGGAAAAGGAAACACTTGACGTGTTGAAAGAACTCGAATCTACCAAATATGTAGTCGAGGAACTCAGGATAAAGCTGCACAATGAAGCATCTGAAATCAATGCAGCTCTCAAACATACCTCCCAAGACCATCAAAGTAGTAATACAACAACTGTTTGTGAAAATGGGATTGTTGGGGCGGGGTTGGACCCGCATCCATCTTCAGCTCCAGGATTTATCCTACTGGAGCTGAAACAGGCGAAACTGAATTTGACTAGGACCACAAATGATCTTGCTGGTATTCGAGCTACTGTTGATCTATACAACAGTAAAATTGAGAAAGAGAGATTGTCTCTTGAGAAGACTCGTCAAAGGTTGTCTTCAAACGCCTCGAAGCTTTCCTGTTTGGAGGAGGAGCTAAACCAAACAACGCTGAAGCTGGAGGTGGTGAAAGATAATGAAGGCCATGTTAGCTCGCACGATCCTTTGAGTATCACTAGGGAGCTACAAAAGTTGAGTTCTGAAACAGAACAGTTTAAGGTGGTTGGGGAGGCTGCAAAATTGGAAGTTATGAGGGCAATGTCCGAGATTGAGCAGACGAAATCTAAGATCAGGACCGCTGAGATCCGATTGATTGCTGCCAAGAAAATGAAGGAAGCTGCTAGAGCTTCAGAAGCCGTGGCGCTCTCAGAAATCAAAGCACTATCTAAAAGTGAGAGAAGGGCTGCTACGTCTGAGCAAAAGCCCGACGATGTAACTCTTACTTTTGAGGAATACTCGTCCTTAATCTCAAAAGCTAGAGAAGCGGAGAAAGCTTGCAAGGGTAGAGTCGTGGATGCTATGCTCCAAGTTGATGAAGCAAATGTATCAAAGACGGAAATCTTAAGAAAGGTGGAAGAAGCCACGGAAGAAGTTAAAATCAGCAAAAGGGCGTTAGAAAATGCGCTGAGTAGAGTGGAAGCAGCAAATACGGGTAAATTGGCAGTTGAAGAGGCTCTTCGTAGTTGGAGATCCGAAAACGGTCAGAAACGTCGTTCTATACACAACTCGACTAAATTCAAGAACTCTCATTCATCCATTCACCGGAAAGAGCCTCGTTTGTTTGATGTTAATGGTCTGAATATCGCCAACGACGATGAGCTGAAGCCGATTCTAAAGCCAACATTGTCAATTGGACAAATACTGAGCAGGAAACTACTTCTAACTGATGACTATGAGAATGGCATGGGCAAGGGCAAGGTTTCGCTCGGTCAAATGCTTCATAAACCTAGTACTACTGATCAAAATAATACTGGGAAGAAATCAGGGAAAGAAAACAGTGAACAACACCCTGCAAAGAGAAAGAAGTTTGGTTTTGCGCGGATCTCGCACCTCGTGGCAAAGCAAAGCAAGAATAAAAAGAAGAAGAAACAAATGGCAAGTTCAATGTGTCGTAGCGCATGAACTGAACAACAAGTTTGTAGTATCGTAGGCTAATATTTATCTCGTTTCGCTTGCTAGCTGTAATTGCCTTGACTTATGCTGTGGCTTAAGAGTTAAGATATTGTTTTAGTTTATCTGCTTTTTTATGTAGGATTGATTGTGTGTGTCTGTCTGTCTGTAAGGCAACTATGAACTATGCTATATATAACATGTATAAAGAGGTATCATCTGTGTCTTCTAATGCTCTTCACCACCTTGCAGTATCAACAATTATTCAGGAAAACAAAATTAAATCATTTACAGAATAATCTAACTGTTACTGATCCAGAATAGAGTTTTAATTTCTGTTCATCAATGATGGGATACGGGCTGAAAAATCCACCAGAATATGATGGATCAAAGTACTAAAATATTTAAGAACTTTGGGAAGTTTGACATCTTTTTATATATGCTTAGTAGAATTCATTACAATGCACGGTATTGTTTTAAAAAATCCCGTAACATTCCAAAAAAAACAAAAAAAAAACTATATAATCCCTGATAATCATTGTCTTCTCTTCTAATTCTCTAAGGAAAAATATATTTTTCACCAATCAATTAATTACGTATACTTCATAAACTCTTGGTATTTGGAAGATTCTTTATCAACCAATGATACAAAACTGACGTGTCAACAGATAAGAGGTCCACGTAAGTAAAAAGAACAAAGGTTCCCTTACAATCTCGCAAAGCAACTCAATTTTGCATTATTAAGATCAAAAGTGAAAACACAATTCCTGAAATCATACCTTTGCCAAGATAAGAAGGTACAGAATTATTCACTGATTTTATTTATTTTTAACTCTTGAAGAATTGTTCTTTTAATTGATGATGCTATGCTGATTTGATGTTTGATTTAACTATGTCTTTTTATTTATTTATTATTATAATAAATCGAATTGTTCTTGTTTGAAACTCAATTTGGATCATGCCAGTTGATTTTAATGGTTGGAGTACTATTGATCTTATTAGGATAAACTGCGACAGATATTTTGTTAATTGCAGTTTGTTTTTTTTAGCCCCTTGCCTTGAAATTGTTGTTAAATTGAGTTCAAGTTTGCATCTTTTACACAGTCTGAGAGTTTTGACTTCACAGTTTATGTTGGGAGTGGATCGAGTCGTGGCTTTCTTTCTTCCTTTCAGTCATAATCTTCTTAAATCTTTTGTTGATCTGTATATATCATCAGATTCTGCAACATGAATACGACGACGATGCTCTTGTTTCTGATATTTGTTAGCAGCTCCTGGTGCTGTGATGCTCGTGTCGTAACAGGTAATCACATTACTCGAAAACATCGGATGTATTGCAGCAATGTTGTGTTTCCGAGTGATCAGTTACCTTATTTCTTCAAGCAGTATAGGCAGTCTCTTTAATACACTCATCCTCGTCTTGTGCTAGCAGTCCTGCAGTCATACGGTAAGTTGCCAGAAGGACAAGCTCAACCCGTTGAAGAAGTTAGCAGTAACGAGAATTTGTGTACGTTGTGCGTAGAATTTGGGGACCAGGCTCTTAATTACTTGTCCGATAACAAAACGCAAACAGAGATCATTACCACCCTTCACAAATCTTGCTCGAAAATACCTTCATTCAAGCAGAAGGTACCAGCTACCAAGAGATAATTTCAGCATAGTTTCTACTGAAACATAAGTTTTTACTTATCAAATGGCTTCAGTCCTTACTGCTTTAAAAATTAAAGCTAACCATTATTATCTATATGTCAAGTAGCATTAAGTTACTTCAAACGACATTTTTAGGCAGTTTGAATCAAAAATTACGTGGAGCATTTAATATTGGTGTTAGTTTCCATGTCATTTATCTGTTCTCCGACACGACTCCTCAGGTGAAGGCTATAAATCTTTTTGTTACGTGTAAAACGAGACATTTTGTTATGAGTGGGAGCGGTGGAGTTTAACACAGGACCTTTATTGAACTACCGTTTCACATAAAAACTCAAACTTATAGAGAGGGTAAACATTTATTAATGTATACATGTTCTCTAACCATAGGTAATCTTTGCAAGTTTAGATGCAAAGGATGTTCCTATAGTGAAGTTACTTAATGTCTTGAAGTTTCTGCAACAGCTCGATTTTAGAACACAGTTCTGTTCCGTTACTTGTTATACTTTGTCATTTATCGATCAGGGCTATTCTCAAAAATGGCTTTAAAAACTTGTCCGTGCAGTGCATCGTTTTGGTAGATTATTACACGTCTCTATTCTTCTCTGAGGTTTCCTTAATACAAGCTGAAGATTTCTGCGGGAAGTTTGGGCTATGTGAAAAATATGCTTCAACTCTGCAGCAGTTTTCCAAGGATAAATGTGATGTATGCCATAATGCTGTCATAGAGGCTTTATTGAAGCTGAAAGATCCCGACACTGAGGTAACTTCCATTAGATCGCACCTAATTTGATTAGCACTACGCTACGAACATGATCGTCTATTTTGTACTTAATGAATGATGCCTTTCTCGAAGCAAAAATCACATTTTTGTTCAAGATTTGAGTAGCATAGTGATTCATTGGAGTAGTGATGTTAAGCTTATACATCTGTTTGCTCAATGCACAATGTCGTATTGTGTCATTCATTTAGCACTTAACTTTGTGTTTTATCTTTTTTTTACTTTATTTCAGTTGGAAATAGTTGAGCTGCTTATGAAGGCATGTGCTTCAGCTGGGAAAAATGTCAAAAAGGTAACAAATTTGTTATTCTCTTATGAATCTTGTGCTGTTTTAAATGTCGTCTAAATATTAACCACTGGAAAGCAACATGAGGACTGTACTTTGTAGTTATCATTTATGAAAGTCATCGGTTTTATGTTTGCTTAACGGTATAGGCCAATTAAACTGGAAATTGGCTTCTATAAGTTTTTGGGACAAATTCTCCTGAACAAGAATGTCTGGTTCATGCTTTACATACACCTGATACGTTACGGTTTCAATCATTTTGTCGCGCTTTTGATATGTAAACGATAAAATAACTACTATTGCTTCCATGAGGTTATCACAGTTTATTAGCAGTCTATTTAGAAATCAAGAACATTACTTCAACAGATTCTACAATTGATTTACTGAAAATTAACTACAATTTCATTGATCTGTTCCTGTTGTTTTTGCAGTGCAAGAGATTAGTATTCGAGTACGTGCCTATCCTTCTTGTTAACGCGGAGGAATTCTTAGAAAAAAACGACGTTTGCGCTATACTGCACGCTTGTGATTCTGCGGCTGTAGAGACATCCACACTTGCCACAGCTTAAGCAAAATTTCCGGCAAAATCCTCACTCTATCTACATTGTACTTACTATGTCCATTCGTTTGTAAATAATATGGCTCAATGTCAATTGCGTCTCATCACGAGTCATCGTTATATCTCGAACTCTATTGTATCGTGCAGATGTCGGACAAGTATGTAAATCAACAGATGGTTGGTTCTAAATGTATTTACATTGTATATATTGTAAGATCGTATACATCCACACAACTTGAATATACTTTTGCAAATGCAAACAAGTGACAAGTAATGACAATATAAGGACTTAAGGACGGATTTGTTGGCTGCCTCAAATTTGAGTAGTGTGCTGGACCTATATGATATCATTGATATCTTTGAGCACTTGGTTTAAAGACCTGGTGGTCCATTACTGCTAGATGGAAAGAAACAATCCACATTCCATGAATGCAACTGAAACCTAATAACTGGCCCAAAAATGCTTGGTACCCACAGAATCTGTTGTATTTATTTAATAAGAAAATATTTTTACGCGGAAACTTTGAAAACTAATCCATCCCAATAGTAGACAACATATAATCTAAAATCAGAATGTGCTAGATTAGGCTTCATAGAAAATAATCAGCAGCACCACTTAGGCTAAATACTCTTTGTATTATCTTATGAGAAAGTGCCGCGTTACCTCATGCGAATTAAAGATAAAATAGGCTCATATTTTTGTACATAGCAAAATAGTCCTTTATTTCTATGCACAAATGTTGGAGCTTTTTGTGCAATTTTTTTTTATGGCGAATTATTATTGTTGCCCTATAACTTTGTAAAAAATTACTTTATGCCCTTTTTTTCCCGGTCCTATTTTTTCTGCCCCTTTAGTTTCAAAAATCTTATTAAAAATGTCCAATTTCAGCTACATAGGCTAAATTGCTGATGTGGCTGCCCAGTTAAAAAAGTTCTACGCCTAGTCAATAAGTTGTTACACCACGTCATATTTTTCAGCAAAAAAATGTTTTTTGGACTAATCCTTGTAATATTAAAAATTGCACTTGCACCCAAAAATAAATTGCACTTTGCCCCCCAAAGTATATATATTTATAAATGATAAAAATTTATATAATTAAAAACTTATATATAACTATTTAGTAAAAATAATATATATATAAATTAAACATATATATATATTAAACACATATATATATATTCATTTTTTTATATCTTAAAAATATTTTAAAAATAATAAAGATTTTAATAATTTCTAAAAATTGTAAAAAACAAATAAAAATAAAATACATTAATTAAAAAAATAAAAAAATGTCATCATCTTCATGCCCGTACACCCCCCCCCCCCCCCCCCCCCCCCCCGCGCCAAACCCTGCAGCCGCCGCCGGCGACAACTGGTCACTGTTACGAACGGCGCCGGAAGCTCGCCGTTAAATATCATTGTCGTGAAGGATTAATAGAACTTGGAGGGAATTTGGAGAGAAAGAATAAACAGAATAGGAGGGAGAGGCTTCTGTTAGAGAAAGAAAGATGTCAACATATTTTTCATTGTTTTCAGCTTACAGGAGAAAGGCATGACTTATAGTCACCCTACGTCATCATTCGTTCAGCAATAATAACAAAATAAAAGCGTAAATTCTACGTCGTGCAACAATTAATAAAAACGTATGAATGAAAGGTAAAATTATAAAAGCGTTGAAACATGTAAAATAAGGCTGGTTATAACATTGCCTCCCCCTTCAATTAGGCTTGTCCTCAAGCCTCTAAATCATGAATGGTACACAATCAACCACCTCCGCATCTTTTGGCTCCAACTTTCATGTTGAGACTAGTTGCTTTAATCGCATTTTGTCGGCTGCTTTTGATGAAACATGTGCAGATCATTATTTGAATAACAATCTGTTTCAATTTCAAAAGAATGACGCTGCAAAAAGTTGTTGGAGATAATCCACTTCCTTCAACAAATACATATTCCATTGAATCCATTAGTGACCACATTCTCTGGCATGCATCATCTTCACAGCTGTATGACAAACTAATGTCAAGAGAAATCACCTTGAAGTCACTTTTTGAGACGAGTGTCCCCCCTTTTTTTTTATGATTCAAGAGCTCATCAATCCTTTTCGTCACTATGCTTGAAAAATCCTTATTACCATTCATCTTCTCTGTTACCTCTCTTACCATTCCAATGTTGATTTTCTCATTTGCAGGTTTCTCACACCATCTGGGAAACCATTTATGCGGTGTGTACGAGACAGCTACATATGCAGCACTTTTGTCGTGAGAGCCTAGCAATGAGAGCTTGACTGAGAACAACTTCATTCGCCCATACTTGATGAAAATTGCTCATCCAAACCACGAACTTGTAGCAGTTGGAGGTGCTTCTATGACAAACAACAATTGTCCCCACACTTTTGTACTGCAAGTTATACTTGCTGCACTAAATGCATTTGGAGTTTCTGGGGATAGGTTCTTCAAGATGAGCAATCAAGAGATCAATGAGGGTATAGAGAGATCCTCGGAACTGATCCAGTCCTACAAGGTGCCACGAAAAATGATTCACAAATAGTTCTACCAATTCAAATGGATAAAAACCAGTCCATGTTGCATCAACAGTAATTGAAAGGTTATTATCAACAAGGAGTGTATTGTGTGATAGAAACTCATCCAGATAGTTGCTTGCTTCGCCAAATTCAGATCTATGACCACATATAGGCGCATAATCTATCCTTTGATCAAACTCGCTTGACTGATACGCTTTCCATCCATAGTTAGAAAAACTTACTATTCTACCAACATATCTCAAAGGAACAGAAGTTGGGAGCACCCTCTTCCCTTCAATTATTTGAATAATTGACATAGAACCGTGTGTAGTATCGTGTTCAGTAACAACTGGAACAACAAGGATTTTTGCTGCCTTCTTGACCACAAGTAACAACTCATTGTCCTCATCATCGACAATCATTTCTCTATTGCCAGTTACTTGGTACGAAGGGATGTAACTCTGATAACGCTCAAGCTCCACATTTTGATGAATCTGACGTGTATCAGCTCTGGCTTCTATCTTCAAATCATGACCATAGAATTCCTCCATCTTCTGCCTTGTATATATTTCACAAATTCCTCCCACCACATCACTTTCCAAATTAGAACTCGAAAACAAAACAGAAACTATAGTTGAAATCTTTTTCTTATGAGCCGAAATTTCCTTTTTCATGTAAGGGGCTTCAGATTTACGACGATGTAAGAACCCCCATAAATTCAAAACTGAAGGCCTAAAGCTGGTCATAGTAATAGTGCTTACCACCAGCTTTTGAAGTCTGAAATAGGAGACTTTTATATTGTCCCTTAAAAAGTCCACTTGATGCTTCAACATCAAGCCTTTCCATGGTGGTATATCCCTGCAAATTCCAAAACCACCCAGTGCTAGATCACCACCATACCTCCACTGTACTAGTGGGCTATACGATGAGATATTTAACGATTTACGATTCACAGTTGGTGTTACTGTTGAACCATCACAATCTGATCTATTTACGGCCTTATCCATGTTATATTCAGTGAAAACAACATTTACGGATGATCTCTCAACTCCTACAGTTTTAGTGCTCCTTACATTGGGAATGTCTGGTGGCTTCGGGGGTGGAAGTAAAATTTCTGGATGCATTTTCCCATGTCGCTCTTCACCAAACAGGAAATTGGTTCCAACAATTCTTTCATTTGAAGTATCTAATGATTCACACTCTGACATTTCATCAAACAGATCATAGGTGTCAAGTGATTCTTCTTCTAGTTCCTTACTTGTGATACATAAAGATTGACTCTCCACAATTTTTCCAAACAACTCATGGATGTCAAAGGAATCTCCATCTAAATCCGGTATTTCATCGAACAAATTATACACATTAAGCACATCACCATCTTGATCCGACATTTCATCGATCAACTGGTAGGCTTCATAAAACTCATCATATTTCCTGATTTCTCTCTGAGGCATTTCGTCAAACAGTTGAGAAATGTCATAAATCGTATCACATCTTTTGATTTCACCCTCAGGCATTTCATCAAACAGGTTGTAGATGAAAAACGAATCTCCTTCTAATTCCTCTTTGATCACATCATCAACCTTACCACAAACTTCAATTTCCTTCAGAGGCATTTCTTCAAACATGTTATAAGTGTTAATTTCGTCCTCCTCTACATCTGATTTTTCATCAAACAGGTGATACACGTTTAGTGAATCCCCATCTAAATCACAATCTTCGATCTGGTTCAGCGGCATTTCATCGAATAGTCGATAGATGTGAAAGTCACCTTCTAGCTCTTCATTATAATTTCCAGTTTGGTTGTACGACATTTCGTCGAACAAACGATACACGTTCAGAGCATCATCATTTAGTTCATTAGCTGCAACCTCTCGAGCTTTAAGACGATGTTGTCTCAATTCCTCCGCAATCTGAGCATGAGATTTTGCAGGCTTGAAAGGTTTTTCGCGCCTCTCAAAAGTTTGCAGCATCTTGTCGAGCTTGTCGTACATTGCCTGAAAAAGAAGCCGGTTCTCTTCCGTGAGATGAAAGGAACCACCAACGGTACAAACCACTGGCCGAGGACCGATTGGTCTGATACCATTGTTACGAACGGCGCCGGAAGCTCGCCGTTAAACATCATTGTCGTGAAGGATTAATAGAACTTGGAGGGAATTTGGAGAGAAAGAATAAACAGAATAGGAGGGAGAGGCTTCTGTTAGAGAAAGAAAGATAAACTCAACATATTTTTCATTGTTTTCAGCTTACAGGAGAAAGGCATGACTTATAGTCACCCTACGTCATCATTCGTTCAGCAACAATAACAAAATAAAAGCGTAAAAATTCTACGTCGTGCAACAATTAATAAAAACGTATGAATGAAAGGTAAAATTATAAAAGCGTTGAAACATGTAAAATAAGGCTGGTTATAACAGTCACCAGTCCGCCGCCGCCGGTACTGTTCACTGTTCACCATTCCCATCACTGTTCACTGTTTACTGTTCATCGCCCGCCCCATCACTGTTCACTGTTCGTCACCATCCCCAATTACCTCCGCCTGATTCTTCCGTCGTACTCCTCATTTGCTACGTCGTTGTACAGGTCATCGTACTCGTCGTACTCCTCCTCTGCTACGACGATGGCGTAGACCTCCGCCGGAGCTCCGGCGACATTTTTATCCATCACTTATTTCGATTCGACACTCGATAAAATCGGATTTAGGTCATCAATTTTGTTAATTGAAGTGATTAAACAAGATTTGGGAACGTCAATTGGAAGATTTATTCGCCGGCACTGTTCATCGGCGGGGAAGAAGAAGAAGATGATATGGTTATTTATATTTTTTTTTGTTTTTTTTTATTTTGGGGTCCAAGTGTAATTTAAATAAACTATTGGTTAAGTTGTGTAATAATTCATATTATCTTAAAAACATTTTTTCAGCAAAAAAATTTCACGTGGCTATAGCAACTTATTAACTAGGCATAACACTTTCCTGACTGGGCTGCCACATCAGTAATTTAGCTGATTTGGCGAAAAAGTGGGGGCAGGAAAAAAATGGTATAAAGTAATTTTTTGTAAAGTTATAGGGCAGAAATAATAATTCGCCCTTTTTTTATTATGACGATGTTAGAGATAATTAATGTGCTATTTTTTTTTCACAAGTGTCTATTAATTTTCAATTATAGGATAATTCGCGGATATCCCATAACTCATAGTTTCGCTTGCCCCATAAATGAAACTCCAAGCTTTGTTACAAGTACCACAAAGACAAATACTTTAATTCAAATTAATTGGCTTAGTAATCAACGCCTACCCAAGTAGTAGCGCTATTTAACACCTACAAAAAGTTTAAATCGAATGTATCAATAACAATAATTTACATACAACAATTTACATTATTTTAGGAGTCAATTTTAACACCATCAGCGCGCGTCAACGTAAAAATTATAACTTCAGTAGCATAATAACAAGTTATCAGTTGAGATCCATTTTCAAGTTACTCACCTAGTAACAAGGATGAATTTAAATTATCAGCATATGGAGCATTGCAATGCTAGTCGATAAAATAATATAACTAACATTAGAAATCAAAGAATTTAGTAGCTGTTGCAGGTCATACAAGATGGTAATTGTTTTCTTTTCAATAGACAATAACAGGGCACTCACTCAAAAAGTACTTAACAAGAAAGAGTGGCTTAACAAACAGCTCGTGTTGTGTTATCCATCTGAATTACCAACTTAATAACACAACAACAACAAAATAGATCAAATTAACTAGCGTTCTGCCATCTTTGTCAATTCAAAATTGTAACACACAAACAATTAATCATATTGCAAGAATAAACTACTGCAGCCCACAATGCAGTATTACAAATTAAGCACTTAACATGCAACTTATATTTTATCAAAGGATTTTGGAAAACAAGTTAAGTGCTAGCAAGTTCAAATTCATAGCACCAAAAGCACAAAAAATCATACCACCAATAGTAAAACGTGGAGCAGAATATTGTGACCTTAATTTGACAAACAACAAACAAAAAGATTTCGCATATATTTCATATTGATTTATGAAATCGAGCGTCAAATTAAGGTTTATAAAAAAGGTGCAAATTCAAAAATTAAATCAATACAAGTATCAGTGAATCGTGGTACCTAACCATTGAGTATAATGGTATCCTCAAACTAGTTTGCTTCTTAGAAATTGTTCCCCAGCTGTTGTAGTTGAGTTTCGAAATTTTTGGCGAATTTACATTGAGCATGATAATCTCTACAATTTGAGGAGAATTTGGGAAAGTTGTTGCTTTCCTTGGGGACAATTTGGTACTTAACACCGCCTCGCATCCACCACTGTAGAGATGAGATTTCGAATCCGGGGGGTTGGTGGAGGATTGAATCTGGACAATAGGAGCGGGGCGGAGAGATTTAGGAAGGGAGGCCCGGTTTTCAATCTATAGCAACCAAACATGCCAAGTTCACTGTTGAGCCCAATTTAACACCCTTATTATGCGCTTAATAAGGGCTAGGGGTGTTTGGGCCATGTCGGGATCTTGGATTCCCTCCCGACCCGGCGGGTTTTTCCCGATCCGGGAAAAACACGTCCAATTATCTCTCGATCAAATTGGAAATTTGCTCCCGGTTTGACTCCCATCGGTGGATCCCGTTACCTCGCGCGGGATCCCGGGAGGCAGTAGCCTGTTAATTTTATTTTTTTCCTTTCATCTCTTCTTTTTTCTAACTCTCTTCATATATTTTTTCTCACTCAGTCACACACAGACTCACACAGTCACGCATACGCAGTACAACACACGCACACGCAGTACAACACACACACACAATACGACACCACCACTCTGCCGGACCACGCCTCTGCACTACCATTGCCGCTCCCCCTATATTCCAACACCACCACCACCAACAATTATCAATTTTTAAAAAAAAAAATGGGCTGGAAAATCATTTGTGAACTGCCGGCCGGGAACTGGGATTCCTCCCATTCCGGCCGGGAATTCCGTCCACCCAGGGGTGGGCCCAAGCATAAGGCTAACCTGGGTTCCAGCCCGGGGTCAACTTGGGCTTGCCTCCTATATATATGTAATAGTCTGTTAAAATAAAATAAGTCCATACATTATTTTTTTTAAGACACTATTTAACTTGTGCTTGGGCTAGACATAAATAAAAAGAGTGGTCCAACTCACTTACAATTTAAAGCCATAAATCATCTTTATTTAATTAAAGAATAACTAAATATGTAGAGAATATGTAGTGTGTAGACTTATTTTTTTGATTTTTCTACCTTGAAAATCAATTCCACCAAATATTGTAATTGTCCAATTTCCTTTTTTCTTTTGGTGGTAGTCTTGTAGTAGAGTTTCAAGATGGTATATGAGTTTTATGTTGGCTCTTTATCACTAATAATTAATTAATAAACAAGCGGGTTTTGAATTTATGATGAACGAATTGATTTTTGATATGTAATCAAAAGTATGTGTAGAAATGTCATATATTCATATTCCCTTATGTTATGCAACAAAATGGAGGAAGACTTTATGGCATATAAGATAGTTGCGTACATGAAGGAAATTATCAGGATGCCGATTCAATAATTGATGAACTTTATGTACGGAAGGACCGAAAAGTTCAACTCCGATAAATTGTTACTTTTTTTGCTTAACGATATGTAGATTTTACCATTTTGTATCGAATAATGAATATTTTTTTATTCTACGCCATTTATTTTCGTATATGTATTTTTTATGTGTACTTAAGCTTTTAGCAGCCCAGGATAAAAAAGATTTATTGGTCCGCCCTTGCGTCCACCGGGAACAGTGTTCCCGGCGGGAGGGAACGGGAGCTGTCACATAACTCCCGTCCCGGCGTATTCCCGTGGGCTGGGGCCCCGACCCAGCAGGACCCCGGCCCATAACATGCCTAATATTAAGGGCAACATGTTGGGGCGGTGGAAAAAGAAAAAAACAATTCATTGTGCAGCATTAACACTCCCACCTTTGAAGTGCAGCATTAACAAATTAATGGGGTGGTGCATTAACATTTGTTAATTTGGAGTTTAGGCTATAAATAGCTGATGCCTCACTGCATTTAAATGCATCCCAAAACAAATATCAATCTTTCTCTTATATAGTTATTAAGTGTTAATTATATAAAGAGTGGTTTAGTGAATTGTTAGTGTGAGATAAAAATAGAGAGTTTGTGCGACTTTACTACGGTAAAAGTCTGAGAGTTGTAATTCCTATTTTACACTCATAGTGAAATTCTTCTACCTTTCCCGTGGTTTTTCACCCTAAAGTAATTTGGGGTTTTCCACGTAAAAATCTGTGAGTCGTTTATTTTTCCGGTTTTTAATTATTGCCTTGTTTTTCGCTCTATCGAGAAGGGTCCACTTTACAACAAGTGGTATCAGAGCCTCGGTTCATATCCGGGGTCTCGGTGATATCTGTGGGTATCGTACTGAAATTATTTTTCAGTGACGGTGGTACGTGATAGAAGCAATGACGGCGAAATTCGAGATCGAAAAATTCAACGGGAGTAATTTTTCGTTGTGGAAGCTGAAGATCAAAGCCATCTTGCGGAAAGATAGGTGTCTCGCGGCAATCGGCGACAGGCCGGTGGAAATCACAGATGATACGAAGTGGAACGAGATGGACGGCAACGCTATCGCAAATATTCACCTGGCGTTAGGTGATGGCGTGTTGTCAAGCGTTGAGGAGAAGAGGACAGCTAAGGAGATATGGGACCATCTCAACAAGTTGTATGAGGCGAAGTCCCTACACAACAAAGTTTTCCTTAAACGGAAATTGTACACATTGAGGATGGCGGAATCTACCCCGGTAACTGAGCACCTCAATGTTTTAATACTCTATTTTCTCAATTGACATCGTTGAGTCATAAAATAGAAGTGGTTGAACGTGCTGAAATTCTGCTGCAAAGTCTGCCCGATTTGTATGACCAGCTTGTCATCAACTTAACAAATAATGTCCTCACGGATTATTTGATCTTCGGCGAAATTGCAGCCGCTATTCTGGAAGAAGAGAGTCTGCGTAAGAACAGAGAAGACAGGGAGGCAGGTTCGTAACAAGCAGGTGCCTTGTCGGTGACAAGAGGGAGAAAAACGGAGCGCGGTGCAAGTGGGAGTAAGAAACAGGGGAGATCCAAGTCAAAGACCAAGGGCAGTTGTTGGCACTGTGGCAAGAAAGGTCACTTGAAGAAGGACTGTTGGAATCTTAAGGATTCGAACAAGACGAGTTTTGATCCTCAGGGGAACGTTGCTAGCACTTCAGATGATGGTGATATACTATGCTGTGAAGCAGTAACAGCTATTCGAGGTATGTGTGGCTTCGATGATGTATGGCTTATTGATTCAGGAGCCAGTTTTCATATGACTCCCCGGAGGGAGTGGTTTCATGAGTATACACCGATCGCTGGAGGATCTATGTATAGCTGTAAAAATGAACCTTTGAAAGTTGTTGCCGTTGGTACGATCAAGCTGGAGATGCATGACGGGATTGTTCGGACCATTCGAGATGTCCGACACGTGGAGGGATTATGCAAGAATTTGTTGTCTTATGGACAACTCGATGATCTTGGTTGTGAGATTGGGTCGCGAAACAAGATCATGAAAGTTAAAAGGGGTGCGCTTGTACTGATGAAGGCGGACAAGATTGCCGGAAACTTATACATGGTACAGGGGAGGGCTCTGCAAGTGGGAGAAGCGTTAGTGGCTTCATCTGAGCCGATTGAGAAATCATCAATGATTTGGCATCAGCGACTCGGGCATATGTCGGAACAAGGCATGAAGGTTCTTGCAGAGAAGAAACTACTTCCGGGCCTCACAAAGGTATCTTTAGCTTTTTGTGATCATTGTGTTGTTGGCAAGCAACATCATATAAAGTTTCGTAGTTCAGATTCTAGAAGTAAAGTCATTCTAGAATTGATTCACTCTGACGTGTGGCAAGCACCAGTACTATCCATGGGAGGTGCAAAGTATTTTGTGTCTTTTATAGATGATTATTCCAGGAGATGTTGGGTGTACATGATCAAGAGTAAGGCTGAGGTGTTCTTGATGTTCAAGACGTACAAAGCTCTGGTTGAACTTGAATCTGGGAAAAAGATCAAGTGCCTTAGATCTGACAATGGGGGGGAATATAATGGCAAGGAGTTTGAAGACTTCTGTAAAGATGATGGGTTTAAGAGGCAGTTTACTACGACATACACTCCACAGCAGAATGGGGTGGCAGAGCGGATGAACAGGACCTTGTTGGATAAAACAAGAGCCATGATGCAGGCTACAGGCTTAGAAAAGTCGTTTTGGGCAGAAGCAATCAATACCGCCTGTTATGTGGTGAACCGATCTTCGTCAACAACACTGGGGCTGAAAACACCGATGTAGGTGTGGACAGGTAAACCAGTTGATTATTCTAATCTCCATGTATTTGGGAGTTCCGCTTATGTTATGTTTAATACTCAAGAGAAAACAAAACTGGACCCAAAATCCAGGAAGTGTTTGTTCTTAGGGTATGCTAAAGGAGTGAAGGGGTATCGTTTGTGGGACCCCACCGCCCACAAGATTGTTGTAAGCAGGGATGTTATCTTCACGGAAGATAAGAAAGGAAATGATAGCAGCACAGAAGAAGATCCAGAAACTACGACAGTAGTAGTCGAGAAGGATGCCGAGCAGGAGGGTCCTGCTGAACCAGAGCATGAACCTGAGGAGACAACGAAGTCTGGAGTTTCGGGGATACGTCGATCGACACTTGTCAGGAGACCACCAGGCTGGCACTCAGACTATTCTATGGAGAACAATGTTGCATACTGTCTTTTAACTGAGGACGGGGAACCATCAATTCTCAAGGAAGCAATGAGCAGTTCAGATGCAGCTCAGTGGATGGCAGCAATGCAGGAGGAAATCGAAGCACTCCATAAGAATAAGATGTGGGAACTTGTGTCTCTACCACAAGGGAGGAAACCCATTGGCAACAAATGGGTGTACAAAATCAAACGTAACAGTGATGACCAAGTGGAGAGGTATCGTGCACGATTGGTGGTGAAAGGATATGCTCAGAAGAAGGGGATTGATTTCAACGAAATATTTTCTCCGGTGGTCCAAATGACAACTGTGCGGGTGGTTCTGGCGATGTGTGCTACATTTGATTTACATCTTGAACAGTTAGATGTAAAGACGGCTTTTCTTCATAGTGATCTTGAAGAAGAGATTTATATGCTCCAACTGGAAGGATTTATTGAAGAAGGAAAAAATAACTTGGTTTGCAGGTTGACCAAATCTTTGTACGGTCTCAAACAGGCGCCGAGGTGTTGGTAAAAAAGATTTGATTTATTCATAATGAGCCTTGGATACAACAGGCTGAATGCAGATCCTTGTGCATATTTCAAGAGATCTGGTGATGACTTTGTTATTTTACTGTTGTATGTTGATGACATGTTGGTTTCAGGCCCCAACAAAGCTCGTATTGAAGAATTGAAGGCTGAACTGGCTAGGGAATTTGAAATGAAGGACTTAGGACCAGCAAACAAGATTCTAGGGATGCAAATCCACCGAGACAGAAATAGCAGGAAGATTTGGCTTTCTCAGAGGAACTATCTGTTGAAGATTTTGCGGCGGTTCAGTATGCAAAATTGTAAGCCAATCTCTACCCATCTTCCTGTTAATTTCAAGTTATCCTCAAGTATATGTCCTAGCAGTGAAGAAGAGAGGAGGGAGATATCTCGAGTACCATATGCATCAGCAGTGGGAAGCTTAATGTTTGCTATGATCTGTACTAGACCAGACATTGCACATGCAGTGGGAGTGGTTAGTCGATACATGGCGGATCCCGGAAGAGAGCATTGGAACACAGTAAAGAGAGTTCTGAGATACCTTCAGGGAACCTCAGATGTTGCATTATGTTATGGAGGATCAGGTTTTACAATCAGGGGCTATATTGATTCTGACTATGCAGGTGATCTTGACAAAAGCAAGTCCACGACAGGATATGTGTTTACTCTTGCTGGAGGTACAGTAAGTTGGGTTTCGAAGTTACAGTCAGTTGTTGCGACATCAACAACGGAGGCTGAATACGTGGCAGCTACGCAGGCCAGTAAAGAGGCGATTTGGCTGAAAATGGTTCTAGAGGAACTCGGGCACAAACTAGAGAGTATTTCTCTATTCTGTGACAGTCAGAGTGCGTTGCATCTTGCAAGAAATCCAGCGTTTCATTCCAAGACAAAGCATATTCGGGTCCAGTATCACTTTGTTAGTGAGAAAGTCGATGAGGGTATTGTGGATGTGCAGAAGATTCACACTAAAGATAACATAGCTGATTTCATGACAAAGACTATTAATGCTGACAAGTTTGTTCAGTGTCGGTCCTCGTGTGGTCTGGTGAAAACGTAAGCAACATGAAGGGCGAGGTAGAAAGAATGGTGTGAAGGTCTGATTAGTCTCTAATCAAATCTTCAAGTGGGAGATTGTTGGGGCGATGGAAAAAGAAAAACAATTCATAGTGCAGCATTAACACTCCCACCTTTGAAGTGCAGCATAAACAAATTAATTGGGCGGTGCATTAACATTTATTAATTTGGAGTTTAGGCTATAAATAGCTGATGCCTCACTGCATTTAAATGCATCCCAAAACAAATATCAATCTTTCTCTTATATAGTTATTAAGTGTTAATTATATAAAGAGTGGTTTAGTGAATTGTTAGTGTGAGGTAAAAATAGAGAGTTTGTGCGACTTTACTACGGTAAAAGTCTGAGAGTTGTAATTCTTATTTTACACTCATAGTGAAATTCTTCTACCTTGCCCGTGGTTTTTCACCCTAAAGTAATTTGGGGTTTTCCACGTAAAAATCTATGAGTCGTTTATTTTTCCGGTTTTCAATTATTGCCTTGTTTTTCGCTCTATCGAGAAGGATGCACTTTACAACACAACCAAGTCGGGACTCCAGCCCATAACGGGACTAATATTAAGGGCAACCATACGAGTCCATAATGTGAACTGCAAAGAACAGCCGCAGCTGAAACTAGTATACAGAAAAATACAGCATTAGGTGAGATTTTAGCTCTCTGACAAAATAAACAATGATTAATTAATTGTGAGTAAGTAAGTCGTTTTGTAATTGGCCCTGTGCATACTAAAAGGACACTAATTATTTTGAATGACTGTTTTTTGGAGTTATTACCAAAAATATCTTCCATATATCGTATAAAAAACTAATCCGACTATTGTTTTGTTCGCAGTATATGTCTAATTTCCTTACCATGATAAAAATATGCATGCTATATATCGATTACAAGCAATATTTTGCAAACTGATAAACATGCAGTCACTTTCTAGGCCTTTTTAAGAGTGAAGCTGCACGAAAAAAACAGATCTACATTGAGTAAAAAATCACAAGTAAGTAGTTTTTGTAGCCTTATGGGAAAAGGATATCGTGATTATCGTGCTGATGGATTTTGTAATTAATTTAATTATCGGATTAAACTATGAGTTTTCGAAATGGTTCGTTTTTTTTTACACGTTATAGAATTGAAATCAATACGTTATAATCGAGTTGAAATATAGTACTTTTTTGGATAAAGACGATTACAATTTACAATTTGGGTTTAAGAGTATCTCGTTGATTTAAATTAAGAGAAAATTACACAAACTACCCCTCAATTATGGAATAATTACACAAACTACTCCTCAAGTTTAGAAAATTACACAAACTAGCCTTATGGCCGATTTTTTGCATAATTGTTTTTAATATTTTATTAAATGTAAATTTATGCTCTTCATTTATTTTACAAAAGAAATAAAAATTAAATAAAAATTATTTCATTAAACCTCATTTATCTCGTTCAAAAGGACAAGAAAAATTAAAAACAAATAATCTCCTCACAGAAAAAATAAAATATCTGCGAATTTTAGTCTCTGTCTTGATTTGAAGTTCAAAGGTTGTGTTAATTATTTTATTTTTTTAAGCCAAAAGGATAGTTTGTGTAATTTCTCAAATAGAAAGAATAGTTTGTGTAATTACCCCATAGTTAAAGGGGAAGTGTGTGTAATTCTCCGTTAAATTAAAGACAAGTAGAATAGACTATGATTATTACAAGACAAGAGATAAGCACGCATTTGAAACGATAATATTGGCAGGTGCTTCAACTAAACTTTTATTGGTAGCTGTGCTTATAATATAAATTATATAATTGGTGAGGAATAAAAAAGATTTTATGGTACAAGTACAACTTATCTGTTTCGAGGATAAGAGGATAAGAGTCAAATAAAGAGGGTATTTTTTATTCACCTCCATTGAGGTTTATTGGCATATACCCCTTAAGTTTTAATTTTTGTCATATAACTCCTTTCATCATTTGACCGTTAGTCAACATTATTAGGTCGTTAGTCAATTGTTATACTTAGTGATAATTGTGTAACTTGTGCTTACTCAAACCTAACTCTCCAAACCATACCGGTGTACCAAATGAGTACCATGCACGTACCCCGAACTGTCCTAACCACCTTTACAAAACTATCCAAATCCTTCTTGTGGAATGCGGGTAGGACAGGACACCGCAAAAGCATGGTTTCTTGGCGAACCCTATGCCTTCCCACTCACATGGGAGGACTAGGGTTCCGAAACCTGGAGACCCTTAATGACGCCTACATGCTTAAACTAACATGGCGGCTCATACATGAACCTAACTCTCTTTGGGGCCAAGTCCTGCGTGCCAAGTACTTTCCTAACCTTCACCCTGCCACAGCCCCGACTCCTGCGAATGCAAGTCGCGGCTGGAAATCAATAACCCGCATGATGCCGAAGAACTTAGTTCACTTAGGTGGGTTGTTGGCGACGGCGCGTCCATCAACATTTGCCACTCCTGTTGGCTTGGGTCATATACCATAGCCGACTACGCCCCCTCTATTCCCCTGCACCTCTACTCTCTCCGCGTGCAGAATATCATCAGCACATCCAGGGAATGGGATCTCACCATAATTGGTCCACACTTGCCGCGACACATCGCAGAACGTATCCGCGGAATTCCGATTCCGGTCGAAGCTGTCCCTGATTCCACTTGCTGGGCTTGGAACCCTGGAGGATGCTTCACAATCAAATCTGCATATGAACGGTTGACAGATGAACAATCTGGCAACCCATTCCCCAATTTACCATGGACCGCCCTTTGGCATATTCCAACCTTACCCCGCATAAAATTCTTCGGTTGGCTGTGGGGGCACGACGCGCTTCCTACGCGCGATTGCCTCTCACGCAGACATGTACCCATCGATAATAACTGCCCTCTTTGCCACTCTGATCCAGAAACAACCACCCATTTATTCAACGACTGCCCCCTCTTTTCAAGAGTACGGCAAAACTTCCCTCTTTTCCAGCCCCCCCAAGAGGCGTCCACATTATTCCACATCTTCAACGCCTTCCCCACCCGGGTACTACACTCATAGGGTGTTGGGCCATTTGGCGGGCACGGAATGAGTTCCTCTTCCGAGGAACTCCGATCTCTACTGCACTCATTTCTGCCCGCATCTCTCTCACACTACTCCAAACAAAGCCACAACCACCACCAAAACCTCCAAAGACGTACAGGTTCACCCTCCGATGGAATCCACCACCTCCCGGAATGTTCAAACTTAATACGGATGGTTCAGCTCTGGCCAACCCAGGCCCCACAGGTATCGGTGGCGTGATTCGTGATTTTGCAGGTAATATAGTTGGTGCTTTTTCCAAAGCGACGGGATGCAGCACCAACAACACGGCGGAGCTCATGGCTATTCGCCAGGGACTTTTGCTCTCTTTACATCTTTCATTATCTGCATTAATTATTGAAACAGATTCGGAGGTCACGTTCAATTCTCTTGTCAGGAATTCGGGCCATACGGGCTCGGTCGAGACCAAAGCCCTTCTCCATGATATATGGAGGTTAGGAGGAAGATGCAACACCCTATTCATCTCGTGTATATACCGAGAGATGAATAGGCTCGCGGACGTGCTGGCCAAGAAGGGATCAAATCGAGCATGTATGGACTGCCCTACGCAGCCGCCTTTTTGTGCAACCTGGCTAGGTTGCCCGCCCGGTTTGGAAGAAATGGCCATGTGTGATATTAATTGTACATATACTAGAATCTCGCGCCAGCCCCGACCCCGCACCCCCGTTGTAAATATTTTGGCTACGTTTTAGTAAATAATAAAGTTGTTGATGTTCAAAAAAAAAAAAAAAACTTGTGCTTCAAGTTATTTTAGTTATTTTTTTATTTCTGTAAATTTATAATTAACATACTTATTTTCATATTTAAATATTTAGATTAGTATATCTATACATTGAACATTTGACAAATTATAATACAACATAAAAAAACATGTTTATGAATTATGTTTGGTATAAAAGCATCTCGTTGTTTATAAATAGTCAAATACGGGTTTAGCTAATAGAGAATTCATAATTACGAAGAAATAAAGAAAATAATATATTGTAGAAAATAAAGTCAGCAAAATAAATTGTACTGTTAGTTGGTAGATTAAAAATAATTATACTATGTAAGTCCTATTATTTTACGATCTAATCAAAATATTATATATATATATATATATACATCTTACATAGTATAATTATCTTGCTTACTTTATTTTTTAGAAAATATTATATTATATATTTCTTAGTATTATGAATTCTCTATTAGCTAAGCCCATATTTGACTGTTTATAAACAACGAGATGTTTTCGTACCAAATTATAATTTGTAAACATGTTTTCCTTTGTTATATTATAATATGTCATTCGTGTTACATGTAGATATACTAATATAACATAATTATATCACCACTCTATTAATACTATTTTTATAAATGTAAATCAGAAGTTAGAAAAATACAAAATATCATTCATTTGATAAAGGTATGCAAAGCAGATTATAATTTTAATTAGTTATACAAAAAAAATCATATAGTGCAATTTGTTATATTTTCGTGATCTTATACAAATTAGTAGATTAGTTTAATCTTTTTTACTATTTGATTAAGAAAATATATAAAAGTTATTAAAGAATAATTAAAGCAAAGCTAAATGAGCTGTTGTTATTAGAAATATAAATATTTATGTTTATCGAAATATTTAAATATGAAAATAAGTATGTTATTGTAAGTTTACAAATATGAAAAGATAACTAAAATAGTTTGAAGCACAAATTATGCAATTGCCATCAAATATAACAGTTGACTAACGGTCAAAGAATGGAAGAGTGTATATGCCAAAAAGTAAAACTTTAGGAGGGTATTTGCCAATGGTCCAAACATGAGGGGAGGTGGATGAAAAATACCCCAAATAAAGATGATGACAAGGAAACTTCAACTCAAATAGATATGAAAAGCGTTTAACTCAATTATAATATTCTTTCAACAAATAAACTCTATTATAATATATAGTCCGTTAAAAAATTATAATATATGTACTTTTCCAAATAGGAATTAGAATGAATTTGGCATATTTCTTATGAAAATCTAAATATCAATAGATTTAAGCAAAAAAATAAACTAAAATGGAAAAAGACTTGTCTCTGAAAACCAACGTGGGCCTTAGAAAGTAACTAGTGAACCACTTTACAACTTAGTTGCAACTTGCAACTGATTCTTCATAGCAAATTGGTAAATAACTGGATGGAATATCACGGCGTCGAAACTTGTCGCATATTTAATCTTAGAAAAATTACGCCAATCCATTGAGATATGGTATGCCACAAGTGAATATTTGTAACACAAATGAATCCTAATTTTAGGATGATTGATCCCTTTAATCAAGTTCATAAAATATGTTTTTCGGGAGCTAGAGGAAATGCATCTAAGATTCATCAATTAGTAGGTATGAGAGGATTAATGTCGGACTCTCAAGGAAAAATGATTGATTTACCCATTCAAAGCAATTTACGGATCAACTCTCTCAGATCATAATTGCTCTAGTAAAGAACTAAAGAAATAGATAAACGGGAGATAGAAAAATCGGAAAGAAACAAACTAATTCTAGAAATCTCTCTTAAAGGTTTACTAATTATTTGACTGACGAGAATTCTTTTAAGCCAATTACAATTATATTGACTCTAAAATACAACAACTAAGATGATAATCTCAATTAATCTAAACAAATGAACGTATAAGTAAACAATACATTAGTTGTTACATACATATGACAACGTCTTTATTGTGACTTGGATGGTCAGTGAAGGACTGAATTAGGTTTACTGACAAATTTACCACTAATCATACAATGTTTATATATAATTATATTTATTCGAAACCCAAGGAAAAAGTATCATATAAATTATTTTTTCAAAATACTCTTTTTCCTTTTCAAGCCGCATTATGACAAAACCCGCTCCACCAAATTATTATTTTATAAATAAATAAAAAACGTCCGTTAGCAGCAAAAGTAAGACTTAATCCCACCATGCATTGTTTACCAAAAAAAAAAAAAAAAATCCCACCATGCATTATCTCGACAATTCTAACTTTTCCTCTTCGATTGGGTGGGCTTTACTTTGACTTTGTTATTTCTTCGTAGCCAGTAATTAGCGTGTAAAATTCAAATTAACAAGCGAAATTTAATTCGATTTAGGAGTGTTACAGCTTTCTTGATTAAATGCTTTCTATTTGCATTTTTCTGCGCAAAAGAAAAAGAGATGTTTGGCTCCTCACAACGCCGTATACTTCATTTGCTTTGTATAGAACTGTTTTTAATGCTAAAATCTCGTTTCTTATTATTATAAAATTAAAAGTAAGGTAAACGTTATCATTTACTACCCTTCAAACTTCAATAATATCATTAACATCCTCGAGGACTAGTCAAATATCATTTATTACTCTTCAACCTTCAATAATATTAACGGCACCTTTTTAAAATTTGTAGCAACATATTAAATAGGTCCAAAGTTCCCCTTTAGTCATTGATCTACATTGACCTTGATTTTGACGGGCTTATTACAAACAAAGTACTCACATAACGGGATCTATATCCAAGCTCGTAATGAAAATGATCGTCAAATTGGTGTATTATTTTGACAAAGGACATCATGGTCTCAATAACTTGTTAAATTTAGAGTCAAAATTGCTCAAGAATTGAGCAAATTTTAGTGATATTATCAAAACCTTAGAGGTGCAAAGAAATATTTTACCAACCATAAGGGATTGTCACAATTAGTATCGTATAGAGTTATAATTAAGTTACCTAAATAAATATAACGAGTGTACAGTGTAGAAACAAGTAATCAGTTACCTAATTTATATTTTACAGGTGGCCGTGACAGGGACCACTTCCATATCTTGATCCAACAACGAGTAATGACTTTCATTTTACTTAAATAAAGTTACAATACAATAAGGATTTTTTAATTATGATGAAGATCTTCTTATAAGGTAAAGCTGATTAGCTGTAGACTCGTAGTCAGTATATAAAAAGACCATTTGCTTCTCTTAACATTTGCAAGTGCGGATCTTTCGAAGTTCAAACACTTTTTTAAACATAGGCAGTGTGAATTTTCTCTGACAAAGGTACGTACACAAATCTCGACTCATTTTTCGTACATGTCGGGTTATTACATGATTATGGCTTCATTCTATGAGATTTTTTATTTTTTTATACATGTTTATTTCAGAAGCATTTATATTTGCTTTATGTGAATATTGGATTGTTACATGTAAAATGTAAATGGTTTCTTTCTATGATGTTTGTTGTTTCTTTTTATGGCAGAGGTCAGGTGCGGTAATTGTTGTTAGGTAATTCCTTAAAAGTTTGAGATTATGTGTTTTGCAGTATCTTCATGAGCAAATCAGAATGGTTTAGTGTCAAGATTTGTTTTTTGTCTATATTTGTATGTTTGTGTCTTGAAATTAGCTATAGTTCTTGTTTTTCTTCTTTATTCCTTATGTTCTTGTATGCCTTGTGAAATTTCATTTGTAGCTACTATGGTTTATTGATATATCATTTGTTTTCCTGTTTTTTGGGCCTGGTTAAGGAATTAGTACCTTGTCTATATTTCTTTTTAAATATTCTGATTTTAAAATCTCTGGTTTCATTCAGATATCCATTTCATCTATCTCGAATCGAATCTCTGTTGTTGTACCTGAGGTTTGATATCTTAAAGCCCCTCATCAGTTTCAGTTTTCTCTACGTCAAAACAAAGGCAGGGGAATGCTGAAAGATGTGCGTTCCCGACATCCGATCTCTCTCTGATATTTACGAGGTGGAAGCTCTGTTGGAGCTGTCTTCGTTTATTCGTGATGAGGTTAAACAGCTAGCTCATAAGCGTTCATATTTTTGGTATCAAAGGTTATCTGCGGAAAAGTGTTCATCGAAGCAAATAGGTTTGTATAACGATCTTTGTGAAGATGGTTGACACGTTCTTAAATGTCGTATAAATTACATTCGAGTAATTAGCACCTTTTAGCTTAACTAGATTCTTAGATGGTGATGGAAACTAAAGGAAGTGTGTTGATGGAAAGGTTTGAATTGGGGAAATTGCTTGGACAAGGTACCTTTGCCAAGGTGTACCATGCACGAAGTCTGGAGACTGGCATGAGCGTAGCAATAAAGGTAGTCGACAAAGAGAAGATCTTGAAGGTTGGGATGATCGATCAAATCAAACGAGAAATTTCAGTAATGAGGCTCGTAAGGCACCCCAACATTGTGGAGCTCTACGAGGTTATGGCCAGCAAATCGAAGATATACTTTGTGATGGAATATGTAAAAGGAGGCGAGCTATTTAACAAGGTGGCCAAAGGTAAGCTGAAAGAAGATGCTGCGAGGAAATATTTTCAGCAGCTGATTAGTGCTATTGATTTCTGTCATAGCAGAGGAGTGTATCATAGGGATCTTAAACCCGAGAACCTTCTATTGGACGAAAATGGGAACCTTAAAATCTCCGACTTTGGATTGAGCACTTTTTCTGAATGCAAGAGACAGGACGGTTTACTTCACACAACCTGTGGGACACCTGCCTATGTTGCTCCGGAAGTCATCAACAGGAAAGGGTACGATGGCTCGAAAGCGGATATCTGGTCGTGTGGGGTAATCTTGTTTGTTCTGCTGTCTGGTCATCTCCCATTCCATGATTCAAATATAATGGAGTTGTACAAAAAGATAGGTAAGGCGGACTTCAAATGTCCCAATTGGATCGCTCCTGATGCTCGTAAGCTGATCTCAAAGATATTGGATCCCAAACCAAACACTAGGATCTCGATATCTAGGATCATGGAGAATTCCTGGTCCCGGAAAGGCCTTCAATCCAAAACCACAAGAAGTCAAGATGGTAATGCGAACGGGTGTAAGGATGCAAAGGAAGAATTAGTTGATTTGGACACAATCATCAATCTTGAAGAAAACATGAATATGGCTGACACCAAGGTCGAGTCTGGAAGGCCTTCAAACTTGAACGCCTTTGATATTATCTCCCTTTCATCTGGTTTCGACTTGTCAGGCTTGTTCGAAAATGATGATCAAAGGAAAGAATTCAAGTTTACATCCAATCAACCTTGCAAGTCCATTGTCTCGAAGCTCGAGGAATTAGCCAAACATCTGAAGCTGAAGATGAAAAAGAAAAATGGAGGCTTTTTCAAATTCCAAGGATCGAAAGAAGGAAGAAAAGGAGCACTCTCTATTGAAGCAGAAATTTTTGAAGTAACCCCTGATTTTCATTTGGTTCAGATGAGAAAGTCTAGTGGAGACACACTTGAGTACCAAAATATGATGAATAAGGATATAAGGCCATTGCTCAAAGATATTGTATGGACTTGGCAAGGCGACGAGCCTCGACTGCTGCAGGAGAAGAATCCGGAGCTCGAGTCTTGTCTTGTCCCGGAGTTGGAAGTTCAATTGCCTTAAAGTTTTGTGAAGTGATTTTTATCTTATTTTTGGAATTTTGGTGCCCGAATTGTGACATGTCATACAGACATTATTTTGCTGAACTGTTGTTGTTCTGATGCCTATCAGTTTTTATTAAATGATACCTCAGTTTTCCCCTGACCAATTTTATGTGCCAACTTGTTTCCTTCAAGCGACTCCCGAGCAATGATTTTTAATCATATGCCCAGATTAAACTCTCGATCTCTGATAAATATGCTACGACATCCAATATCAAACACATAGCCTAAGTGTCTTCACCATATTAAATACTGAAACATTGTCGGGCCTCGATTATCAAAAGGTAACTCTTTTCAAATCATGTTCAAGTCGAGTAGTAGCGTTAAACAGATCTTAAGTTTAGATTGCATGTGAAATCTCGTTTTAGTCAGATGAACTTCAAGCATACTGATCGTATACAAGACATCGGTTTTTTACCTCCTTTTTTTTATGACTACATAGTTTTAACAGCAACTCTATTTCTATATGCCAAACCTTATATTAGTAAATATGTCTCATATAAAAAATGTGACAAAATGCACATGAATTTACATAGTTTTAATAGCAACTATTTTTCTATTTGCAAAGCCTATTGTGTCGTGCATTTTGTCACATTTTTTATATGCTACATATATTTACTAATATAAGGTTTGTTTGGTTATGACTGGTAAATGAGGTTCATTCAAGCAAACCATAGATCGGGGCAACACACTTGGGAATAGAGGAAGCAGATTAATTAACTGCGAAGACAACCCACAGCGGGCGCACTTGCACCTAGTGTGCACACGTAAAAACGGCTTTGAATTACAAACTAACTATTGTAGGCTGAAAAACAAGAAAGCTTGGTAGATAATTTGGACATCAACTGGAAAGACACTGAGCAGCATGCAGAAAAGTACGTTAAACAGGAAATATATCATATTTCCCAATCTCCCTGGCCGCGAAAAAGTTTAATTACTCCTTCAATAGAACCTTATAGATGCTACAAATTATCCCCTGGAACTAGGGTTTTAGACCTGCTGTGAGTTAGTGATATATCCGCACTCTATCAGAAAAGTTATAAATTACGTGGAAAATTGGTGATAATCATATTCATCCTCTGAAGTGGCCTCCCTTTCTCCCAGGCAGATCAAACAAAAGAATTCAATCTAGTTAACATTAACCGCACCTGACATTAGCGCATGCATACCACGCAGAGTTTCTATCATGCTAAAGTAAGTAAATGTAAATCTCCCTTATATGGAAAAGAAGGAAGATATACACTGGATGTTCAGTATTCTAACTCTCTTTTGAAAGAGCCGTTTTTTTCCCTCTTTGGAACAGGAGGTATATTTGAGTTCCACATACTCTGCCATTTTCTTTTTTCTTTTTTGTTTTCCTTTCTAATTAAAAGACCAAAGAGACTGTACATCTGGGGATAAATATAAGCCACCGATGTGAGGCCTGGCAACAGGAGAGCCTCCAATGCCATCTTTTGAACCCTGCACATTCCACTCTTTCCTGCAAAAGAATCAACAGCAGAATGATAAGCACCAACTTTGCTAAGAGAAATAATTGCCAAATAAAAACAATCAACCGCGACAAGAGAAGGACAGAGCACATAAACATGAAGTAGCTAAAACGCAGATACCATAGCATTTTGAATCCAACAAAACTACGTGTAAGACACAAAAACACGACGTAGATATTAATACTTGAATATCAAGGTCTGTAACAAACATTCATGGGTTTAACAATCAGAAAGGAGACAACGGCATAAAACCAACCAGAGTCAATGATTCCCATGTTCTTTATGTTCTGCAGAGCGCAGTTGGTGAGATAAAAAGTAAATCAAACAGTTACGTAAGTTTCAACCAAATTACCTACAGTCACCATTGAAGACATCAACTGCCGTACAATGGCATGGGAATAGATCCACAGACAAGTTGAAGACACCAAAGAGAAAGGATTATGAGAGAAAATGTTTGCTGTTTGCAAAGTGTTTAATTAGAGTCCCGCTGGCACTGATAAATTATTTGCCGGAACTTTCCTAACAAGTGAAACTCACATCCTTCATTGATTGGCCATATATGTCTCTAAGTTCCTAACAAGTGAAACTCACATCCTTCATTGATTGGCCAACAAAATTATTCTCATCCCGCTTACCCGCCATTTTAGGCAACAAGAAAACAGCAAGATGACTTGTAGTTATTGAAGGATATTAATAGCATGACAACTCGTATACTTAATCATCTGACACAAAAACCCCAGCTTATAACACTGCAATCACTTTTTTCAAGGAGAAGTAAACCATGATGCATTGTTTTAACCACAACACAATATAATCCAGATGCATGCCTAAATTTCTTCTACACAAGAATCATCTCTGAGAAAGACCGATCTATAATTACAATTATATGGTCAAGAAACTAAAAACCAATAAGATGCCAGCTCTCTTTACAAGCCCACCACATCCCTACTAGCTGCATTTGAGCTAAAGTTATGATTAATTCGGTCTGATTAAGCTACGGGTAGCTTCTAACAACAAGACATATAAAAGAAATAACTATGCTTACCATCGGGAAAATTTAAGTGGCATATAAGCAACAACATCAAATTCAATAATAACAAAAACATATCTATGAATGTCTCCAGAAATCATCGTGTGATAATTAACAAATCTTCTCCTTGAAAATGAAACTAAGTGAATTTTGAACTAGATCAGAGTGGAGGTGCTTACGTAGCCCTAGAGTTAGCTGCAGACATCTCAAACTGAAGGTTGGGATTTCCATCAACTAGGCCATTCTGAGCAGCTTCCTCCACAGGCTTTCGCAAAATTTGATTATCATTACCTGAAGTTGATCCAAACAAATTTTTCGGCAACCATTGACCATCAACACTGGCAGGTATAGAATTGTTAAAAGTCCCAGCACTTTCACCATTTCCAGGTAAAATATTCTGTGACAAATGAGATCCAGAAATGACTTTCTCGTCTTTCTTGAACAATGAAGCCATCGTTTTTTTAGGCACTGAATGAACATCTTCCATGTTTGGCATGTTCATTTGAGAAGGCAGATGCCAGCTGACAGGCCCACCAACCACACCTAAACCACATTGACCACGTGGAGATGTATTCCACATCTGCCAACCCAAAGTGTCATTTACATTGTTGCAATTATCCTGAGCTTTCGGAGTACTCGGGAAAAGATAAGAACTGGCATGCCTTTCCTCTGAAACTCGTAATCGCGATGAGGGAGACTCAATAGGTGATGGCCTGGTAACTTCAGATGGTGCAGCTTTAGTCTTCACAGCACGTCTCGGTTCCAATGCTGAATCTGTTACAAATCCAAGGTCCCTCTGGAAGTGCTCAAGCGATTCAGAAACAGGCCCAAGCAAAGATGCGGGGTCGGGAACATAACAAGGGTCTTCAAAAATCTCTGATTCCTCGGGTAGAAATTGATGTGGTGCTTCTGGGGTCCTAGGAAACATGGGTTCTGAAGTTAAAGGAAGACCTGAACTGTTACTAGTCGATCCAAAAGGAAACCAAGGTAGAGTAAAAGGAGATGGTAGGCCGAAATTGATCGGGTTGTTAAATGATTGTGTTGATGCAGGTTGATTAGAAAAGCGTGGGCTTTGAACATTTGACTGATGGTTCGCATGCGGTCTGCTAATGACATTCAAATTAGAGGGTGGGGATATGGCAGGTGAACGAGTAAATAACTGTTGCCATGATTTTTTAGGGGCTACACATGGTTGGGGTTCAACAAAAACCTGCAGCCAAACAGAATATAGAACATAAAAGATATGATAAAAACTACAATAGTGATCTTAATAATTTCCCAAATCTACAAAGAGCAGCATAAAACAATGCCATGTGGATCTGGTTACATTGGCAGCAACTAATCTGTGTGTTTAATAAATATGTTTTTTGAATGTATACTTAACAAAGAACATAGCAGTAAACTAAACTTTGCTGCGAAAGCACAGATTTACTATAAATACCGCAACCACCACCCCTCCAGCCCCCTGACCAAGATAGACGATAAAGGAATCACTGGTAAAATGAAACAACTTACAGGGCGGCTCATATTCTTCTCATCTCCATTTACATTTGATCTTCCAGAAACCCACTCTGGCTGCACAGTGTCTTTTCTAAATGTAGAAGTTTGAGCTTGATCTACCATTGTGTTAGGTTTGTGTTCTCTTGAAACAGAAGTGGTACTAGTACTCTTCCCAGAGAACCCACCTCCAGTAAACGCTCTGGAAGAAGATAAAAAGGTACCCCTCATGCGATCCAAGTATCTTGTTCCAGCAATACTCCTGTTCTGATTAGCAGTGGCAACCTTAAATCCATGCCCGCCTTCAGTGCTATGAGTTTTCGCACTTTCAGGTGCAGTTCTTTGTTGTTCCCGCATATCACTTTCACTCTTCTTGCTTTTCACATTGTCTTTCCCTGCTCTCTTTTCCAACTCTTCGGCATCAGAATTGCTTTTACTCGAACACTTGTCTCTTTCCTTCTTTTTCAGCTGACGCTTCCTTTCGGCTTCTCTTTTACTATCTCTTTCCTTAGCACGAGGGGAGGCCTTCCCACTTTCTTTTTCAGCCTCCACTTTCTCATCACGCAATCTCCTCCGTTCTTCAACCAACCTTGCCACCTCTTCTCTCTGCTTTCTTTCCTCCTCCTCCAATAGCTCCCTTTCTAATCTAGCCTGCCTTTTTTCCTCGGCTTTTCTCCGAGCTTTCTCTCCTCTACTCTCCAGACCAGTTACCCCGTTCTCACTTCGCTTATCTGACATCCCCCTGCGCTCTCCATCAGCTAAAGCATCATTGCTGGAAGAACCTAACCTAAAAATCTTTCTCCAAAGCCACATGACGCTCAACCAAAATGTAGTAATTGCTCTGCAAGCAAACATAAAAATGCAGGAATAAGACTTCTCAGCACAACATTGGTCCTCACCCCCGAAAATCCCACCACCATTCTTCCAATAACTCGACTTCCCAGCCAAAGCCCCGTCACCCCAATTTCCATTCTCCAACCAGTCCTGGCCATACGTCCAGCCATTATCCGACCAAACCTTCCCATTCAGTATCTTCCCACCTTTCCCAACCAAATCTTTCAAAACCCCAGGATTACCCATCCCTGGAGGGCCGGGCAAATCCAGAACTGGCCGTTTTGAAATATGGCCACAATAAGAACACATAAACTTTCCCCCACCAGGATTCTGATCCCGATACGGAGTCAAACAATTCCTACACCTACGGGTGGCAATCTTCCTCAACTTTTGCATTTCAATAGCCTCGAACCTCTTGACCTCTCTAAGCCTGGCATTCCTTCTGACTTGCCATACGGACAACTGAGGCATCAAGAACTCGTACCAGAACAAGGTAACCAACAGCACGACAACACAAGCAAGCCTCGGTGAGGTGACCTCGAAACGAAAGGCGGGCGGAAGCAGCTGAGACAAAGCCCATAGCCCAATGAGTGGAATGACTAACCATGGCAACATGGTAGCAACCTTACGAGACCACCTCTGAATCAAGCACAGTATACACATTATCCTCTTTATCCCACACACCCCTCTTCCTCTTCCCCAGTACTACTATTACTACTAATCCTACTACTACAGTCCCAAACAAGCCCACCCACCTGTTACTTCTTCAATTAAACTTGCAGCTGCTTTTTCAATAAACTGTTTGCTGCAAACCCTAGAATAGTGATTAGTGCGGAACCACCTAATCCAACATTAAAATAATAAAATAAATCAGAGTTTCACAAACACCAGTATTTCATTAATTAGGGTTTCGGATTATTATGGAGCTCCGAAACCTAGATAGCAAGAAAAGAACAACAAATGACAATGGAACCATTAACAACAACAATAGCAATTACAAAAAGAAAGGTACGTACAAATGATCGGCGTCGACCTCCCCAGGCGATGATTTGTTGATTTTTGGGAGAGAATTATTATTATTATAATTATATATTAGAAGAAGACATGAATGAAAATAAAGATAAGAAGAGAGAGAAACATCGAGAGAGAGAAAATTGGATTTAGGCATTTTCAGTTTAGCCTTATTACAAGTAAATAGTACACGGGTCACACTGAAAAAAAAAACAAAAAAAAAAAAAGGTTTCTGCTGGACCCGGTTCAAATATTCAACCGGTTCAATTTTATTAAAAGTTTATTACTTCTTTCTTTTTTGATGGGTTTGAAACTTGAAAGTTTACTTTGCTTCGTTTGACATAGGCATGTAATTTTTTTAATAAACAAAGATCCAATAAAAAATGGAACGATTTAAAACACAAAATAGGGATTGTAATTCGGTTAGTTTCGTCGCAAAAAATAATAATTTGGCCAATCTACCAAACGATACGATTTTATTTTGCTTTTGTCTATTGCCCAATTAGCTAAGTTGTGAGTTGGTGAGATGACGTATAGTCAATATTATTTAATGAACGAAAATTTTTATTTTAGTCGGCAAGTTTAAATTTTTATTAAGTTAACAATGAACTTTGTCAGATTGTTGATAAAAGAAGTAGGTTAAGAAAAATGCATGGGCTTGTGCTATACTTGAGGAAAAAATTAAGATACCGCAATCTATAAATGCACCATGATTAAATATTTGTCAGATGTAATAATTGTAAAATGCAAATTTTAAAATTTTAATTTAACTTCTCCCATGTATTAGTATTCTACTACATGTTATACGCATGTGTATTATTTCTAGCAAATGACGTAGATAGTTGTATCACATTTGGCACATAGAATACAACTGTACTTTCGCTTTCTTATAGGGTTAAAGTGATTATAATTATGGTAAATTAGCAATTCAAGCTTTCACAATCCAACACAATTATATAAACATTGTGTTTCATGTTGATAATAATTTTGAAGTTGTACTATTTTATTATAAGTTAGGTTGTACTTTCTATGGAAAATTTTAATATTTTAAAATTAAATCACATTACTTATTGGTGTATCATAATTTGTAGTACTCGCGTGTAATGTTTCAGTACCTCTCATGAATACTCTGTCGATATAAAAAGTTCTCAATGTTAATTGAGTACCCGGATCTCCAATCGATTGACCTGCAATAATACGTACAACTTATCCCGATTCAACCAGGTCGCCATAAGTAGGACTCCGACCATAACATAATTGACAGATCCAAGATGCACTCATACAAATAAAGGAAATTCAAATATCTATTGAGTGTGCTTCAAAAGTTATGAATCGGTTTACATGCCCAATTCCAATGTCTTGATTTCGAATTTCAAAAAATGACAAGTCACGACACCTCTAGGTTGAACAAATTAAGTAATGGGCCATAAGCTATTGGAAAGGCACGGATGTCTAGTTTTTAACACAAAAGCGGATCCCAATTCCAATGAGTATTGAAGAAGTTATTATCAAATTAGTGAACTCGCGCATAATTAAACAACAAGGGGCTCAATCCCGTCAAGGATAGCCAACAAGCTCCTATAAATACCTCATTAATTATCATTAAAGAGAGTTTTTTTTAGAGAACTATCAAGTCACGCCTAAAACTATCAGCTCACCACGTTAAACACTCTCAAGTGACTACATCAAACACTCTGAGGTAACCTCGGTAAACATTATCAGGTGACTACGTCAAGCACTCTCAAGTGACCACGTCAAACACTCTTAGGTGACGACCATGTCAAACATTACCAGGTGCCCACGTCAAACACTTTCAGGTGACTAGCATCATAACTAGTTGATATGCGAACCCGCCAATATGTTGACATGCCAATGTGTCACTTTGTCGACCTTCCATCGTGCAACGTGCCGACCTCCCAACGTGCCAACCCTTTAGGTCCAATGTGAGATGTGCCACACGACCACTATCGAGAAACAATGAACTATTTGATTCCTTAAACGGGGTATGTAGGCAGCTTGACTTAGCCCCAAGTTCAGTCTAAAATCAATAAATTTGTAATTTGCACAAGTCACTTTCTATTTCACCTACCAGATACGTCCGGCTCACTTAACTATTTCATATCTTACTACATTACACTGCCTATATTGTTATCTCAATTACATCGTATTTGAGCTTTAATATGTTTATAGTATAACCCTTCAATAAGGACCAACTAACATATGATCACCCCTAATCTAATTAACGTGTCGTGTTTTTAAATGCATTGATGATGCAATATCGGCTGACCCCCTTAGGAGGATAAATTCAGGATATTGATCGTGTGAGTTTATTCGAAACGTTGATCCCAAGCCTGAGAGTAGTGAGCGATGTTTTTTATTGATTTTCATGAGAGTTGAGTAGGTTACAAGTGGTGAAACTCGGTTGGGGAGGAGAGGGCTATTACGAGGGTAGCTTCGAGTTTACAAGTATAGTCACTTTTCAGCAGCTAAGTGCCAAGTGTTCTACTAAAATATTTGGTAAGTCGTGTGTGAGTGAGTGAAAGTGGTGAGACTAAAGCTGGTAGAAAAAGGTGTAAAGTGGAAGTAAGTGAAAGTTTTGTCTCCAACTTAGTTGTTGTGGGAATGCTATCAGGCCCATATTTATAGAAATTTCATGGGGGTCTTCGACCAATCGTTGCAAGTCTCCTGGGAGTAACTGCCTTAATCAGGCCATCCAATCAGGTGGGTCTTCTTCTGCACCAGTGACATTTCTGGTAGGGGTAGCCTATGACGAGGCTCCCTCTGCACCAATGTGGGTCGTTGGCTAGGGGAGCCAATCGAACAAAGTTCTCCGCATCCAGTAGGTGTCGTAGGTGTTCTGAACCAATGGGTGTTGTTGTATTCAGGCCAAATAATTTATCTTATGCGGGGGGTGACTAACTAGATTTGGTCTTCCCCTTATTTATAGCGAGGGATTGGGGGTTAGGAAGTAAAGTCGTATTGAATTCCTTCTTGTAACCTCTCATTGTTTCTCTCGGTCTCTCGTTGACTAACACCGCCCCTCTCTTCGTTCCTGTCAAGAGGTGAGAATAAATTGTTAGTGAAATATTTTCTAAGTGTGGATACACTCGTGACAAGTTTTTATTGAAGCTTTTATCCGAGTTGGTGAAAAGACATATGTAAGCCCGGTGGGGACTGATTTGGTGCATTATTGTCAGCTAGCTTGGCAGGCTAACGAAACACTCTGCATCATGTTGGTTCTAGGCCACGCTAGAACCGGCTTTGTTCTTGCACACATGTACTCCAAGCGACGTGGTGAGGGGACGGATGGATCTTTGATGATTTTGGAATGAACTTGGGTTATCCCAAGCTACCTACGTATCCCCTTGAGGGAATCAAGCCGAACATAGTTCATTAGGTATAGGTTAGTTGAGTAATCAAGTATAATGATATGTTGAGTATCTCGTGGATATATAATGCTATGGAAATTGTGATATCGAGGATGAGATCAGGGACCTCATACGTCGAGGATGGTGTCCTGATGGATGTCGGTTATGATATCGGGTATTATGTCGGATCTAATATTGGGAATGTTCGATATCATGTGTATAGCGTCTGAGGATAATTATTGCTTACCTTTGTTAGCGAAGCCCGAATATTTATAGACCTTGGGATGCAGGGACCACTGTACTATATCGAATGTTATATTCGATATACGTATGGGGGCTATCCCCGATATAGATGAACATGGGCTTTGCCCATGGGCCAGCCCACTACGGGAATTACCCATTTTATGTAGTCTCGAGTTTAGGAGTTATCATTGTAGATGATAATTCGTAAACTTGGTTTGTATGTTTGAGTATTTTATTGAGGGATACCCTTCACTCCCCCTAGTTTTTGAGTTGCACGAATAACAAATTGGGATAGTGAAAATAGAGCTCAGATACTCCCCCATTTTCCTGGACAATTTGGTTAAGATGAAAGTCGGAAATTCAGTGATGACATGTAGATATCAAATATGCGTTTGTGATACCTTCCCAATATGGAAGGCATCTATTACTGCCGGAGCCCAAGTGTGGTGGTTATTATATAAGTTGTGCCCCTCCATTTGTCCAGATGCAAATATTTGTTGAAGTGACCGCCAGTGCGTAAGTAGAGGCTGTAAACTCTATTTGCAGTTATGTTTGCAAAAGATATAATGTACAGTTGATTAATGTCGAGGATTGGCTCTCAATGCGATGATCTTAAAATGCGCAGGCGACCATCAAGGTTGTTGCCATTCGATGAGATTTTTGAGACGTGATACTTTAAAAGGCATTGCTACTCATTTCGAGTAACATGCTCATATTCGATGCAAATAACAATATGGAGGTGGATACGGCGCGTGGTCGCAAGAGGGCTATGTCGAATAGCGTGCGTACCAAGGTGGGTGCTTGACCATTTTGTGTGATGGGTTGATGGGCTAGAGGGCCCATAATAATATAGGGACAAATATGTCTTAGCCGAAAATAGTGTAGAACACGGGGAGGTTGTTCTCCGAACGAGGCCGTCATTGCCCCAAAAACGTAGTTCATTAGGTATAGGTTAGTTGTGTAATCAAATATAATGATATGTTAAGTATCTTGTGGATATAGATGTTATGTCGAATGTGATATCAAGGATGATATCGGGGACCTCCTACGTCGAGGATGGTGTCCTGATGGATGTCGGGAATGATATTAGGTATTATGTCGGATCTGATATCGGGAATGTTTGATATCTGGTGTACAGTGTTTGAGGATAATTATTGCTTACCTTGGTGAGCAGAGCCCGAATATTTATGGACTTGGGATGCGGAGACCAATGTACTATATCGAATGTTATATTCGATATACATATAGGGGGCTATCCCCGATATAGATGAACATGGGAACTACGGGAATTACCAATATCAGGGACTATTGCTAAAAAGAATTCATAGGATGTCGGTGTGGCTTCAAAGCCGAGTATCTTGCGCGTATATGACCTTAAGAGTCGTGGTTCTACATAAGGGAGGATGTAATGAGAATTATCCGCGGGGAGTGAGCAAATATCGGTTTGTTGAGTCTCAGTGATGCACTCAGATATGTCGTCGTACTGGTGGAGTCATACATTGTCATCGTGAGAAGAGTTTCAGTGAATTGTACCTGTTAGGATATGATCGAGGGAGGCTCAACGGGCGTGAACCGATGCCTTTTAACTGGTGTGGTTGATAGGGGTGTTTCGAGTGTCTTATCTGCCATCGACGGGGCGTCTCTCGTTACTCTCAAACCAATTTCTCGTGGAGGAAATAATTATGTTATATGATATGCATCATCATGCATGTTTTTTGACTCAAAACTAACTGATGACCAGTAAGGAGCTCGAGTAAGTCTGACGTGGAGTGATTAGTCAGCAAACGACCGCATCACTTATAATCAATAATTTTTTTTAATCTATCGTTTAGATCTTATGATATATAAAATCAAGCGACTCGTGCCGAACTACCAATTATCTTAATCAAAATGATTTGAACATTACGATGATTAAAAATGGAAAATGTCTTTCATTAATTTCATATGCATGCACAATAAGAATTTTCCCTTCCCATATACCGCGCGCATGCGAATGATAAGATGAAGTTTAGAACCATGTTATAATAATTCATTAATTACACAATACATCGACAACATGCCTATACCGCAATTAACGAAGGTTTTACTTTTATTCAGCTACTCATAGACCATAGCACAACACTGTTATTTATAAAAGTAATATAGATAGTAGTTTAGTACAAAGTCGTAGCATACAGACGAGTGCGGTAAAATATAGGAATTATCTTGAACTAAGTACAAACTATGTCAACTATCACTAGTACTAGCTCTATGTTGACTTTAGTCCGGAACACCTTAGACTGGCGTTGAGATGTCTTGCAGGATGTCGAAGGGGAAGCTATATCGAACCAATGGGATATCAAATATCTTCTATGTCGGAGATCCGACGGATATCGAGAATGTGTACATGTCGGAGTTACGTATATCAGTGGTATTTGTCGGGGGTGTATATCGGAGATGTATATCGGATGTTGTATCGGAGATGTATATCGCATGTTGTATCAGAGATGTATATCAGATGTTGTATGTCAAAAGAATACTCGATATTGAATATGGGTATTCGATATGCTGGTGAACCGTGTAAGATAATTAATGATACTTGCCTTGATTAGCGGAACATGGATATATATAGGCCTCAGGATGCGGGAAGCGCACCCGTGATTTCCACCATACATTATAGTTATGTATCTCGGGTGCCAATCCCCGATATAGAAGTATTTCCAGCGTACATTATAGCCATGTATATCGGGTGCCAATCCCCGATATAGGAGTGTTGGGTTGGCCCGTGAGGTCGGGGTATTTGGGAATATCGTCACTTAGTTTTGTTCGGAACGTCAATCTCGAATTTGAGAAAAAATAAGGCACTGTTATTTATTAAGGATTTTTTGAGTGAATTACAAGTGGGTCCTATAAGGAGATAGCTAAATGATATTTTCTTGAGTACAATGGAGTATATAAAATTGTGGAGAATGCTCTTGTTTTTGCTTTGTGGTGAGTAGATGTGCTTGAAGTTCCTCCTCTCTTTCTTCTGACATGAGGGGCTATTTATATTACTAGCCCCAGGGGTGTCTGGCCAATGGGGGTCGGTCTTTCCGTCTTAACTCCGAGAAGTGCTAGTGGACAATAATGTGAAAGTCTTCTGCGCCAATAGGGGTCGTGTGTCAGGGGATGACCAATGGTGAAGGCTTGACTGAAGGGTCATGTGTCAGAGCTGCACCCCTTGGGAGAGAAGGCTGGGTTGGTTGGACATAAAAGGGCATGAGCTGAAGGTTCTGTGACCCATAAAGCGCCGCGTGCGCAAGGGTGTGCTGTTCCAAGTCCCAGTATCAATGTCAAAAACCAAGAATTCAGCGAGAGCGAAGCAGTTCGTACGATGGGGCAAGTGTACCCAACTGTAGCCAATGTGTCGGTGCTAGAAAAGCAAGATCGTGCTCGAAACGTGCGGCGTGGTATTCATGTTTTTTAATATGTAAGTGGTTTAAAGTAATCTTCCATGTTCCATAGATAGCATGTATCTAGTTTACCAAGTTCTTGGCCACGGGCATGATGATAGCCAACAATGCCGAAGTGGACAAGAATTCGGAGATAGCCTAAAGGCTGACATCGAAAAGGCGAATTTAACCCTATGGTTATTGAGAAGATCATCGCCGAAAAGGATGAGGCTCTGCGTCTATTACGTGTTGCCAATGAAGAATATAATTCATGTTGTGCTAAAAATGAGAGACATTATAACAAGCTTCGCAGCTTGAAAAGAGTATGCTACCGAGGAGAAGAACAAGAAATATGTTGTTGATCGGGACCTTGAGAAGGTGAAGTTGGAAAATGAGCGTCTACGGGCAGTGCTTATGCAAGCTTCGTGTGATTTGGAGATTGCGATAAGCGCTTTGTCCTGCTGTTATGCTATTGGGTTTTTTCGTAATATAATCTATACACCAATTCTTGTAAATTTAGGACATGTTTCCTGACATTATGGTGCGCATGGCAGAAAAGTTCCCCTTGAGTGATACACATAAGGATATCACTGCGGAGCGCCTTTCTTGAGAGAGAGGATACCATGAATGCCATTATAGGGAAAATTGCAGTGAAGGATGGGTTCAATACCCAACAGTTGGATTCTATGTGTGGACCTGATGGCAAGCCTCTTGAGAGTCGTGGACCTCCTGATGAGAGTGGGGGAAAACTAGATGCGTTTGCAAAACTCAAGAAGAAGAAAAGTCTTATTGTGATTGGCCTGAAAGGCACGCCTGATTATCCGAATTAGAGTTGGCGTTGCATCGTCGTTTAATGAATTGTGAAATAATCATTGGATAATTTTATTCCTTGAACTGTCTTATGCCTATCGTTGTTGACCCTTATGATTTGAACCTTGTTCGGCTGCTGTCGTCATAAGTTGTTGTCTGTTTTGATCACATTCCCAACGTGTATCTGTGCACATTAGGAAGTGGCGTCCTATTGTTAGGTGTGATGCCTCATTCCAATGTGTTTTCAGGCCATAGCTTGTTGTGGAAATTTATCCATTCTTATGTACTCTCCACCGGATCTAGTAGGGTAGGGGAGTCAGTATCCCTTAATATAGTAGATGTTTGCCATTTTCAAGTACTCTCCTCCCTATCTTGTAGGATAGGGGAGTCAGTATCCCGTAGGATAGTAGATATTCGCGTTTTTTGGGTACTCTCCTCCATATCTCGTAGGATAGGGGAGTCGATATCCTGTAGAATAGTAGATATTCGTCCTTTTTAGGTACTCTCCTCCGTATCTCATAGGATATGGGAGTCAGTATCCCGTAGGGATGTAGATATTCGCTTTTTTCTGGTACTCTTCTCCGTATCTCGGATAGGGGAGTCAGTATCCCTTATGATAATAGATATTTTTTCTTCTGTTTTGTTTTTTCCTCTCTATCTCTGTGGATATGTGATATTTTTTCTTTTTTTTTTCTTTTCCTCCTGTTAACAGGTTGGATATTATTCCCTATTTAACGGATTTATTTTTGGGTCGGAACGCCCTGCCCGTAATTCAAAAGCGATGGTTTTATAAAGGAAAACAAGAGATGCGAGAATATTCCTTCCTTTATTCACTGAACTTCACTCCTCAATTTTGTGTGAATGTGATTGTATGTGTGTGTCCGAAGTTATTTTTCTTCAATCGATCACCTCCCTTTATATAGAGTTTTTTAGGGACAGGTGTCGTTATGTATGTGTTTTAGTAAGGTACAGGTGTCGCAATATGCGTAAAAGTGTAAAAAGATAAGATAAGGTATATCTTTAGTCTACTAGATGCTGACTAAGCTGATCTTTGCCTCTTCCAATGGCTCCAGGGATCTCCGAGGGGTTGTTCTCTGAGATGCTATTTTTCCGAGGGGTCCTACATTTGGTGACGACTTGAGGGACCAGTTATGACCTTCTTTGGGTGGTGTTGTTGCTTTGGTAAGGGTTCATTCTGGTGTAGGGGCTTTTGTATATGTTCTCCGAGGGGTGTCTCCGCCTTTGACTTGGGCTCCGAGGGTTGGGCATGGTCTCCGAGGGGTTTGCCTTGGTCTTCGAGGTCTTGACTTGGTCTCCGAGGGTTTGACTTGGTCTCTGAGGGCTTGACTTGGCCTTCGTGAAGTGGTACTTTCTTGTTTAAGCCCTCGTAG